>JAIXMP010000005.1:0-1200000 GCA_025677815.1 Phascolomyces articulosus
TAGGTGTTATAAATGACCTGTTTGCTCTGGTGTCCAAGATACCTAAGACTTGTTCAGTCTGTAATGTTAAAGGTAAGAGAAGAGAATCAGTATTTTGTTGATTTTTATGAAGTGTTTTTATGGTGCGAATACTATAAGGGATTTTTTGGTTTTTACCTGTAAGGTCCATACCATCCATCTTGGCAGGCAGCAAGATTTCATCAAGAATGTCTTGACTGTGTTGCGAGGGTGTGTGTTGGGTGTTTAATGTTGAGGATGAGGATGATGGTGTATGATGAACAACGTGTAAAGAACAGTTGTGGAAGGTGCAGTGGTTGCTATTTTTATTACTATTATTATTTTTTTTGAATTCATAGAATTCCTGGCATTTGTGTCCAGGCTTATACAGAACTTTCTTACAGAACTTGCATAAGTTGTTGTTGTTATTAGTGGCCTATTTTAATTGTTGACTGACAATTTCTTTTTGTTTTTTTAAAACACTGCATTCAGTACTGGAATGGCTACCCTTAGGATGGACAGGGCAATTGCTGTACTTTCTTTTGGATTTGGAGGGAGCAGAGGGTTCCTCAGAAGAAGGAGAAAAATGATGTTTTTTATTGGATGATGGTGAGGAAGAGGATATAATATCCTGTTTATTATCAATCTGTTCACCAATGGTTGTAATGATGAGTTGGGCAACCTCCATGACCTCAGTTGGCCATTCAATGCCATAAACGCGGGCCAGGACAGGGTATACCTTTTCATGGATAGATGAAGACAACGAAGAAATGAAGTCAAAGGTGAGGTCTACGCTGCCCTTTCTACTAGCATCATGGGCAAGTGCGACCTATCTTTCTGTGTACGCATGGATAGATTCACCTTCCTTAGGACGAGCAGCAAACAATTCATGTCTTTTAATAAAAATATGGAAAGGGTTTCTATATTCTTTCTTAATTCTAGCACAAGCAGTTTCCTATAAACAATTCTTATCAAGCAACTCATGACGGAACCAATGGATTTGGTCATTATTCAAACAGACCCAGAAAAGACGTTCCCAATGATCATCGAGAGGTAAATTATGACTTTTCAGTTGATGCTCAAAGGCAGAGATGAATGAATCAAGAGAATTATAGATGGGTTTGGATGAATCGCGGACAACACCACCCTGTATCTGTAACATGGGCATATTTTTAGGAACGATATTTTTAAGATTATCAGCTTTTGGTTGTTGTTTGAGTGCTTCCTGTGTTTTTCTATATAGGGTGTATCGTTTTAACGCCTCTTCATGTTTGCTCTCCAAAATCGCCAGTTCTTCTTGAGTCTTATCAGTCGCACTAAAGAATTCATTTGCTGCTGCTTCAAGACATGCTTGAAGCAAGCTACTAGTGTTTGCTGGTGTAAGAATTCTCTCAGCATGATAGTTAGAAGGTGTGAGTACCTTTTTTGTTAGTGCCTCCTGCATAGCAGGTAAGCTATCTGGTTTATCAGATGTAGTTTTTTCATTTTCATTATTTATAATTTAGGTGTCATTCCTATCTACCATTACTACATCTTCTTGAGACGTGTTTGTAATAGCAGGAGCAGGTTGACCAGTAAGGTTAGGTGAAGTTTGCACTTCATTGTTGTTAGAAGGTTGTTCAGTAATTTCTTTTGGTGACATATTTAAATAGGGTGAGGATAGACAATTCAACTATAAAAATAAGGTGAAATGACAATAAGACGAATGAAAAAAATAAAATGTGTGAAAAGTAGGACTAAAAGAATATAGTTGAGAATCTTTTATTATTTAAAAATGTTGGTCTTTATATATGGTTCTATTATCTACGGAGATGGTGTCCAGTTAATTATGATTAATAATCTATATTCAATGAGCTGAGATGAAGGATCTCTTACTTCTTAAATTACATATAATCATATGTGTATATATAGTTGAGTTATAGACTAGTATACTGATCTTCTCCGATGTCTACACTTCTTTACTATTTATTTCTTTATATAGTATTCTTACACCGTGTTTATTAGTAGTAAGAATTTAACTTGGTATAATGTGTTAATGGTCATATCATATATATGAGAATGATGTTTAACTGATGAATGAATGGACATAATTGAACCATTGTTGTGGTTCATCACAGGCTCCATTAAGTTATCATATTTGTTCATTGTTTCTCGTTTATGTGATTACAAAAATCGAATTTCCAAAATGAAAAATGTGGCCGTGCTCAGCAAAGGTTGTGGTGTTGCAAAGAGGGACAGATTGCCAAAACAAGAACGGTTTCTTTGAGTGAAAAAAAAATATCCCTAAGTTGACGATCAGAAAGTTGATATGAATGACGTTCCAATTAGCTTGTCTTTGTTATTGTTATTGTCGATCAAAGTGTCTTAAAGGTGCCAAAATAAACCAATAATATTAATACAGTCAGAAGGTCAATATGAATGTGTTGTAAAATACATCTCGTGCTGGCTTTCTGGCTGTTTTGCTAATTAGGACGATTAAAAAGTTATTTATCTGTTTTTGTTGAATAATCATAATGATGTTGAAATTCTCTTATAAAAAAACTTTTTCAACTGTAAATAATGTCATTACTGTGCTGTAAAATAGGTGTTTTTCAAAAATAATGTAACAATTGTGTTGATTGAAATGTAAACAATTATTTTTGTTGCATCTTGTTGATTGTGTTTATTCCCAAAAAGAAAAAAAGATCTGTGTTGAATTTGTTTATAAATCGAGTCTCGCAAAAAAGTTTTCGATACAAAGAAAGTATCCCTATAGGAAAGAACATAAAAGGGTACATTGCTATATCATAAAAGACAGAGTTTCCAAAATAAAAAAGTAGCCGATTGTTTGAATGGGTTGTGAAAGAGAATGTGTAGAAAAAATGATTGTTTAAAAAAAAAAGGAACTACTTTTGAATTCTCAACCGACTTGCCAATTTAAGGCCAATATCCTCTTAACTATCCCATTAAGGTTATTAATAGGCCTTTTTTTTTTTAAAAAAAAAAAAAAAAAAAAAACCATCATCCCTTCAGTTGACAATAAGCTTAGGCAATGATTCAAAGAGTTTATTGTTATTGTTATCATCAATAGAATATATATCAAAAAGTATATATATAGGCTTTATTTTTTTTCTAAATTATTTATTGATTATCTTTTTTTTAACATACCTTTTGTTCTTACTACTGCCATTACTTTTTTTTTTTTGCGTCAATTACATTTTATAACAATGCCTTTCCAACATGGTTCCTCATCCGGAAATCCCCTTGGCTCTCTTCATGACGATGATGTGGTAATGATGAATATATATTCTATTCTATATCCTATATGTTTTCTGGCATATCATACAAACCCATCTGTTGAAATAGATTTTATGCTTATAATTACCTTTTTCTTTTCTTTTTTAACAGACAATGCCTTCTCCCATCTAACGTCAACTTTCAGCAATGTCTACTGACCTTACTGATACTGAAGTTTAATCCATTGCTGATTCCAGTGCTGAACCCATTGCTAATTCCCAGGAAACACGACCTAAAAGAAAAGAAAAAAGTTAGGTTTTCCAACATAGATATAGTGATCGCATTCAGGACAGCCATGGTGTAGACAAAATCAAGTGCATATATCGTAAATGTGGTGATCTTCTTTGGCAGCTGGTAGATCAACTACTGCTATGATCAAGCATTTAAAAAGGCAACATGGTATTACTGCTGCAAAAGGTCCCCATACTGGTAAGAAACGAGCTGGTGGTCCAATTCATTCCTTTCTTATGGAAAAGTGTGCTCATGTCTTTTCAACCGACCAATTTATTAACGCGTTTATCAAGTTCATTGTCAAAGGTAAATTACCATTCACCATGGCAGGTAATATCGAATTACAAGAACTATTAAACATTGTGCAATCAGCACCTGCAATGGAAGAGGTGCAGCTTCCTAGTGCAGAGACAATTATAAGAAAGGTATTATTGGCTTCCCCCCCCCTTTTTTATATTTGAATAATCAGAAATACCAAGAATATTAATTTTTTTTACCTTTTATATATAGACCAAAGAAGTTTTTGAATCTCATAAGAAGCAGCTGCTTCACTTATTAAAGGATGTCCCAATGATTTCTTGTATACTTGACAGTTGGACCAGCCTGTATAATGATGCCTTCCTTGCTATCACTTGTCATTGGATCTGCAATACTACTTGGTCAATAAAAGAAGTTATTATAGGCTTCGAGCCATTGAACGGTCCCCACTCATCAGAAAACTTGGCAAAAGCATTCTTAGGTGTTATCGAGGAATTTGGTCTTGGTTCCAAGTGGGATGAAATGGTAATAAAATCAAATGTAAAAATAAAGAGATGGATAAGAATATAGTTGAGAATCTTTTTATTGTTCAAATTTGCTCATATTTATATGTTTTGTCTATCTAATGTAATGATGTTGTTCACTAGATCATTCTAGTACTATGTTTCACTAACTTTGATTAAAGGATGATTGATATCCAATTGTTCAAGTGTGTATATACTTAGTTCTAGATATTTCTTTATATACCTAGCAATAGGTGTATTATCCTGTTTAGTAATCATTCTTCATCTTTCTTCTGTATTCTAGATTATTAGTAATGAGGAACGAATCAAGAGTGATATAGTGTGTTATTGGTTATATCATGTTTTATTATGGAATGGTGTTTAACCAGTTATTTATGAATGAGTGAATCTATCATGTATTAGTGTGGTTCACCACACCAAGCTTTTTACAATTACCACTGATAACGCATCTAATATGACAAAAACGGCTCGTATTATCGAGCAATATTGCATGGAAAAAGGATAGTAAGTTGAATTTATAGAAATATATTTTATATTGGAATTATGAACATATGAACTGAAGCGCTAATATAAATAAACATACCCTGTTTTTAGGCCATTCCATGTAAAACATCATCATATCCCATGCCTTGGGCATATCCTTAACTTGGCCATCCAAGATATCTTGTGGTGGGGTACCAAAGCTCCAGATACTGAAGATGAAGACGATTCTGATACTGAAAATGAAGAAACTGGAAATGATGTTGTGGATGAAAGTGCTGGTATTACTTTGCTTGAAACCAATACTGGTGATCTAGACCGTGAGCTTATGAGTTCTATTAATAAGCTGCAAAAAGGGATCACTAAAATAAGGTATGTTACTTCCTTTTTGTTTAACAATAAAAGAAAAGAAAAGAAAAGAAAAAGTACCCATTTGATAAAAAAAAAGCAATAAAATAACCATCCCAATTTTCAATATATAAACAGATCCTCACCTCAACAAACAGAGAGGTTTATGCATCAACAAATGCTAGAATTAGGTTCTGACTTGAAGCTTCTACTTGATGTACCAACAAGATGGAATTCTACATATACGATGTTGGCATGCGCAACCATGTTGAAGGCACCATATAACATCATGTGTGCATCTATTTAGGAGTTACAGTCATTCTAGTTGGATGATAATGAGTAGACATGTATTGAGCAAATCAAGAGCTTGCTCATCAAGTTCTGGGAAGCAACAGTTGCGCTTTCAGCAAGCAAAGGTCATACAACAATTAACTAGGCAGTTATATATTACAATTTGGTTATAGATTCCTTGGAAGATGATGTGATTGATGGTTATCCTCCAGAATTACAAATTGCAGCCAGGCATGGGTTGGCGAAGCTCAAAAAATACTACTGCAAGGTGGATGACATGCATATTTATGCTGTTGCAATGGCAATGGACCCCCATTTGAAGTACACCTGGTGGGCAAGAAGTAATTGGGAGCATTATTACCAAATGGAAAACCAAAGGATGGTATGAGAAACTTAGGAAGCATTTCCTAGATCGACATCTGAAATGGTGCAGACTAATGAGGATTACCAACAGCTACTCAATGTTTATCAGGCTATACCTCAGGGCAATAAACCGGAGGCTTACATTGCTGAAAATGTAAGAACACTGGTACTAAGACTACCTGGTGTAAAACCAGCAGAACTTTCATATTGGGAAGCTCAATTATAGTAGCTGAACTTATTACAAATAGTAGCCCAATATTTGGCAATACTAGTTATATCTACTCCCTCTGAATGTGCATTTTCGCAGACCCACCTCCTATTACCACATACACATAACCAATTAAAGCCAGAGACTATCCAAAGGCTTATGCTTTTGGATTCTTAGTGCTCAATAGGCTTTGATGCATAATTTCTTTCTTTTTTTATTATTATTTTATATCTTTTTATATCACTTTTATTTATACCACATATTATTTCTATATTATTATCTCTTTTTTTTTACTTACCTATATTTTACTCTTTTTTCAGTAATTACTATTATATTCAATAAATATATCTATTTGATTATTTTGAAGTATACATATTTTTTTATATCAATAACAGATCATTACTTTCTAGATTTACTTTTTATTTATAGAATCATAGTCTTTGAATTATAATGTTACTATTACATCACTTCTCTAAATTACTTAGTCAGTTCTATAGTTCTCTTATGTAGAACTGATTCTAGTACAGTATGGCTCCTTGTAAGAACTATACTATATTTCACAGTTTAGTTCCAGTTTAGTTCCAGTTCTTTGGTTCTTATGGGGAACCCTAGTATATAATACTTACTAAGTACCTACACCAGAATTATCTTCTTTTACAATCCAATACACATATGGTATAGAACTGGATTATTAAAGATAAAGGCTATAATGTTTGCTTTTTTAGCATTTAATACTATATATATAATATATAATATGATTTAAAATATTATTCATAATAAAGATATCAATTTCAAAATATTTTTTATTCTATTTTATAGTAGTGTAATCCTTAGTTTTAAGATAGGACTTAGGTGGATTACAGGTAATAGGTAGTTTAATATAGTGAGCACCAGTAGTAATTAATATATACTATAATGATATATTTAATAAAATAGTCTTCAATTATTGTAGAAATTAGAAGACTTATATGTAAATTGATTAGATCAAGTAGTTAGATAAAATAAGGCTTTTTAATAAGCAATTGGATAGATATAAATTGTATCAAGAATATAAAACAAATATGATTATTCAATATTTGAGTAATCAAGGGATAAGGATGTTAATTTATTCTTTTAGTAAAATGTTTGATGATTATTTCAGTTCAAAAATCCTAGCCTTTTATACTTTTTCTAAAGCAGTACAGCAACCAATTATTCTTAGTAGAAGACAACTTGGCAAGGAATAATATCTAATTATATTGCATATATAAATGAGACAGAAGGTTATTAGTTGGCCAAGATCCTTAGATGCATTACCAAGATAATACTAAGATCCTTGGATGCATTACCAAGATAACACTAAGATCCTTAGTAATAGAGAATAATGTTAAAAGTAATAGAATAAACAAGAAGGTTGAGTAGGACCAAGAAGTAACTATCATATTCTAACACTATACTCTATAATAAATACTGATATTACACAAAAGGCACAGCCTGAGCACATATACAAATAAGGAAACTCAAATAATCCTTGTGTAAAAAAGGAAATTAGTATAATCGCATAATGATGTACTACCTTCATATAACTCTCTAAAAAGAAAATATCAAAGAAGATGTCAAAGATAAAAGGCACAGCCTTAGACCTATCCTTATAACTACTCTTATAAACAATAATAATTATCATATCCCAAAGGTCCCAATTCATCTATCCAGAATATATAATAGTATAAAATAAGTAACTAAGCCCACATCTTTCACAGAATAGAAAAAGTATAAATAAGCCATTGTAAACGTAATTGTAGAAAAGTAATTCAACTTTTATTGTAAAAATCTTTCTCTTTATTAAAAAACCTATAACAAAGTCTCAAAGGATTTATATCATCCATTTTTATCTTTTATTCTAATCTAAAATTAACCAAATTCCATAGTAACATCATTTTATAATTAAAAATTTCAATATTAGATATCAAGGCTAGATTTAGGAATAATATGCAGGTTATATAATTATAGATAGATATATGATCAATAAGTTGGTTACATAAGTGGAAAAAAAGGCCTTTGGCTTTATAGATTTCACTACTATTTCTAATACAAAATAATAATAAAAATAAAAGGTACTATTGTATCCAACATACAATAGCTTCATAATAAATAATAATTCTTTATTATTATTTTTATTATTACTGTCATCATTCACTCTATATCTTACTTATTGTGTGGTGATTCTATTTAGATAATTACTTATATTACATATAGTATTGCACCATCCTCTTTTACATATTATTAATTATGCTGGATCATTCAATCCTTCTAATGATATTATTCATAGTCTACTTAAATATACTGTCCTTATAATATGCAATCTAAATGATGCAATCTATATTCTAATATTATACCATAATGTGCAAGTTGTGATAGTCTATCTATGATGAGCACTTTCTTATAAATAGAGAGATTATTTTTTATCTTAATAAACTTCAGTTGATTATTTTTGGGTCTCATTGACTTATCTTGTCTCCTTTTATTCTTTTTATTAATTGATTTCTCTCTAATATAATAGGTACTAATAATGATAATAATAATATAACTAATATAAATAATAATAATATGGGAAAGATATAAAAATAAAATAAATTGAAATAAAAATATATAAAAAGAAAGAGGAGAGTGGTAATTATTAAGGATTATAGTAGTCTATAATAATTATTACCTTTATTAATTTGAATATATAGGTTTTATTTATATATTTATATCTATTTATATATATTTAAATTCTTAGTTTTTAGTTCTTAGTTCTGCCTATAGTTCCTTAGTTCCTTTATAGTTTGGTTTAGTTCAATTCTTTTAAATTATAGTTTAGTTTAATTCCTTAGAAGAATTGAACTAAACTAAACTATAAGGAACCTTATTATATTTAATTTCCTACTATAATACTAAAGGGGAGAAAATAATATAGAAAATAAAAATATAAAGATAATAGATTAATATAATGTATCCTAATAGATGAAAAAGGAATTGACATAATTAACCTTAAAAGAAATAATCATCTGCCTAAGTTAATAATATTGAAGGAGTAGACTTTTGGTCTAGACCCTCATTGTCAAATGAGTGAGGTCAGAAGATATACTATGCAACACATTAGACCACAAGGGGTCTTGTGGCCTAATGGATAAGGCGTCTGACTTCGAATCAGGAGATTGTGGGTTCGAGTCCCATCAAGATCGCATCTGATCTTTCTTTTCATCTGAACAAGAATTCAATTTTTTATTTTTTTTTAATTTATTATCAAAGAAAACTTTTTTTGACAGTTTTTTTTTTACACGAATCGTTGGCGATAATGTTTTTTTTTTGTTATGATTTTCCATAAAAAATGATGATTATTATCCATTATTACTACAAATGTATTTTAGAGAAAGATAATGCTGTTTTATATAATGATAGGGAAAAAACTAACTAACTATTATACATGCAAGGCTTGTTTTTATTTACATTTCAAGACTCTTTGTTGTGTTGTTAACTTTATTAATTGATATGATATATGACCTGAAAGAATTACAAGTTGAATAAAGTAGTATGAAAATTTGTTTGCTGCATTATTTAGTAAAATGTAAATAATAACCTATAAATCCAAACATGGTTATTTAATATAAAAATAAAGATATGATATATAATAAAAAGCAAATTAAAAGAGAAAAATAGCTTATTTGTATACTGAAACCACTATAATACCCATGAAATTAATGACAATTAAAGAAAAATAATGCTTTTGTATCACTTAAGTTAAAGACAATGTTTACTAAATTATTTTTTTTAAATTGTTTATACTACTAATAGCGAAATAATTAATGTACTAACTGGTATAGCTACACTGAATAAATGAATATTGCTAAGTTTCTTTTGATCTTAAAAACAAAGATTATTTTGTGGTACCTTTTATAAATGTTGCATCTCAATTGCTTTAGAAACGACATAATATTAATACATGTTGTATCCAACATACAATGGCTTCTTAATTATTATTATTATTCATAATAGAAAACGCTATTCACCCTTTGCCTCACTTGTGTGGTAATTATATTTGAAGCACAGCTACTGTGACACGGATTATGCTTTTCTCCTAGGCATATCGTTCATTATGCAAATGCGTAATTCACTTCTTGATTCCCACCATCATCATTCACACGTTCTATAACTTCCGTTATTCACACAGTTTTATAGCATACATAATTTAAATGATGTGGTCCATAAGAAATATGATACTGTAATACACATGTAGTGGCAGTCCATCCATGATGAGCAAATTAGTATAAATAGAGAGATTATTTTTGAATCATGTCGTGATAATTATGGCGGATCAATACCAAGCCAATAGAAATGGAGACAACAGAAGAGTAGTGATAAAATAAAGAGTAACGTGACAGATGTCGTTTATTGTTTTAATGGTCAGGGGTATTTATATGTTTTCTAACTACTTGTGATTATAATAAATTATATAATAAAACTAATGATAATAATATGTATACGTGGAATAATGGAGGATGCGATATGTGTTCATGACTGTCAATTGAATACGTGTTCGAATAATTAATAAGATGATAGATGATAAATACGTGGCATAATAAAATGCAAATACGATAGCAGCGATAAGGTGTTACAAAAATAAATTAAAAAAGGAAATGGTAGTAACCCTTATTTTTAGTTACGACAATCATAATAAAACTACACTGAATTATTTTGGGTCTCGTTGACTTATAACATCTCCTGCTTATTTCTTTTATTTTTGATCTTATTGATACAACAATACATAATAATAGCTATATAGTAGTTATTATTTTCTGTAGTATGCATCATAAAAAATTGCTATGGTTCTTCCTTAAAAAAATCATATTTGATATACTAATCTTCTTGCTCAAACAACATCTAGTATTTACCTACAGAGAAACATATTACATATTACCTATCAATAATTTTTAGACCAAAGTTGAATTAGTAGTTATCAGCATATTGTATTTTAGTATTTAATAAGTGTTCAATAAAAGCATAACTAAAATAATAAACCGTTTTTACTAATAGGAGTATGTTATCAATATTTGCTGCATTAGATCATGGTAGGATAAGCTTTTTTTTTTTTCTGATAAAAAAAGAACCCGCCAAAAAAAAAAAAACTGTACTTGTTGTGATTATGTACTACCTGAGGATTGAGGAGAGTATCTATTATAATAATTTATTTTTTCTCTCTCTTAAATCAGGAATCAAAAATATGTCATGTTCCTGATACTTAATCTGTCATATCCAGAGGATCGGCATATCAACATCATTATTTATGTGTAGCGATTTATTTCAAATACTAGTGTGAGATAGGTATTATGTTCCCTCTCTTTCTTTTGTAGTAAAAGCTATTATATTAAGAGTCTCACGAATCCTTTTGTCTATTTTTCTATTTCGCATTCTATCGAACACTACATAATCAATAATAAATAATACACCAAAAAATGAAACGAAAAGATATATCAAGTCATATTACATCGCGAAAAAAGTGTCATTCGAGTGATCTTCAACATATTTACATTATATAATGCTGCAATATGTTATTCATTTTACACCATATTCAAAACAAGACATAACAAATGAGTTAGTAGATCCAGCATTAATCGAAAATAACATGCTTTTATTATATAACCTCTGTCTAACAATGATAAAAAAAATAACAAGGTGCTACGTAGAGGTTTGATGTATATGTATACAGGTAATCCAAAGCTTCTTAATGCTCAAACTTTATTCGCTTTTTCATTTATATAAATATGGTGATACAAGACAAAGATCGTACCCCATTGTAGTTATTGATCATTGTCCTGTAATTTTTTTTTTTTTACCAATAAAGTTACACCATATAATTTAATAACAAAATAACCATGGTCCATAACGTCAAAAATAATAACGTAAAAAATATACAGCAATCTATTTACCATTTCATTATATAAACTAGTTCAACAGTAATAAATAAATAAAATGATCAAATGTAAAATAATAATAATAAAAATAAAGTAATTGAGGTAGACAAATTATATATAAGCTATATATAGTATGTAGAAAAAACTAATTAAATATGGGAATTGGAGGAGAGATATTTTAAGAAAGGATATTGAAACCTGTAGCAAGGACAACGGTCATTACTACAATAGTATAAGCCAGGTTGGACCCTGCGGCAGCACCTTCAGGGGATTCATCATCTCCATTACTACTTCCACCATTATTACTAGTATCACTTGGAATAGCGGGTGCGATGCCAATGGTTTGGGTACCCATATTATGAACGACATAAAATGAACGCATGACTGATTGTCCCAGAATAAAGTTGACATTGGATCCAATCAATGCTGTTTGAGGGAAAGGGGCAATGCCAAAGGCACACTGAGAGGCTTTTTCTGGAGTTTCTGCATCATCAATAGGGACAATCAATTCTCGCAAGGAAATGGTAAGGTTGAGTTGATTTTCAGGTAATGTTGCTTGTTGGGATGTAGCGACAATAAATTCAACTGTTTGATCTGTTTGAGATGCTAACGAACAATCCACACGATAGATACCATTGAAAACATCGTAAATCGATCGAGGATCCTTTTTCGTAACACTTTGGATCAAATCATGCGCGACCTGGTCAGGTACATAGGTGAATGTTGTACCTGTATCTAATACAAAACCTTGTGCTGAATTAAAATTGGCGCGATAGCCAGATGATGATCGAATATCCACACCAGCCAATGTCCAATAAATATAGGCAGCATCAAGCACTTGACCTGTGATATCAGTCATCGTATAGGCAACGACGGGAGCATATCGTAATTCGCCTGAATATTTTGTTTCATCAATACCACCAAAAGTCACTTCACCTGAATAGCCATAATGGAAAGCGCTGTTGAGATAGACTGAAAAAATAGGTTGAGGAATCAAGTTGTTGTTGGCAAGGTTGAAAACAAAAGGAACGTCTGAACTATATCCACGTAATGCGTTCATGGATGGAAATCCAAAACCCATAATTCCATTACTGTAGCCTGCTGAAGTAGCACCCAGCAAATCATTGGTTTCATTGGCTAAGCCAACTGCTTGTCCAGGTACCGCTAATCCACCCACACTGACTGTGTCCAAAACATAGGTACCATTGGCCATACCAATACCATATTCGATCTGAAATGCTGCGCCGGTTTGGTTCAATGACGTTGATTGAGATGCATCAAATCTTTCATAAGGGCACTTTAAACTGGAACAATTCGTGGATGGTACCCATAAGGTAGCACTATGTACACAGCAAAACAGTGGAACGTTGCTCAGCACAAATGATATTCATCAACTTTTTTTAATTGCATTCTTCTTTTTTCTTCCCAACAATGAATTAATTAAAAAAAAGGTCTACCTTCCAGTATCCATTGTGACATTGAATTTTTGAGGTGGCGTTCCTATATCGACTTCAAGAAAGAATTCACGGCCTGCCAAATTAAAAAGAGGTTCACTGCTTCCTTGGCGTTTTTCTTTTACAGATCGTCTGATTTGAGCAAGGTGACCTTCTCGATTTCGCACTAACGGAACTGTCACTGGTTTGATCTCCGAGGCGGTCGTTATAGCAGCAAATAGCGCAAGTCCTATACCTGATATTAGCATGAGGCAGGAAATAGAAATATAAAAAAAGGAGTGGTGGGTGCGTAAAAAATTGGGTAAAAAAAAAAAAGAAAAAGAAAAAACGAAAGAAAGTGAAAAAAAACCCCAAGAAAAAAAAGGAAAAATCAATTAAATAAAAAAGCTGATGATGGTGTTACGATGAAAGAGTGAGTCGAAGGTAAAGAATAGTAACACTTATATCTTTCTTCGGAGTTCTTAAAGCTAAACCTACAAAGTAAATTTTATGTAACCAACAAATGCAGTATCAAATCATGAATTTTACCCAAGAGAATTTATTCAGTGATAATAGGATTTGGATGTTGTGTAATAAGGCTTATGAAAATTCAATACAGTTTTATCCATTTTATTATTTTATTCTTCTTCTACGACGGTAAATCCAAGTTCATTTCCAATCGATGTTTCCAATAATTTCTCAGCTAATTCTACATTAGCACCGATAATTCCTTGATCTGATTCTTTCAAACGTGCTTGATTGAAAGAGCTGCGCCTCCGTCTTGTAATTACCCAAATGAGTCTGGAAACAAAAGGCCGCAATTTACGAACAATGTCTTCCCCGTCATCCAATTCCCAGCCACCTTCAATATGGACAGCAGGTTCAATATGTCGGATCATATGTATTTTGCCTTCTTCTGTAGCACACCAAAGGATCTTACGAGGATCAAGTAACCCCTTTTCCAATAATCCTGCGTTTTGTAATAAACGATTGATTTGCTCCCGTTCATCATCCGAACTCACGTGAATAATGACATGTACATCATACAGTTGTGTCAAACGATTCAAAGCAATGGCAGCATTTTCATGGAATGCATGATTAGGAGTATCCACGTCGGATGATGGATTCCATAATACAGTCTATAAAAATAATGCAAAATTATATTAGTTAAATTTAGGTTATTCATTCTCTCATATATTTATATGTATGCACTCATTTCTCTCATATATAAACTTAAAGCTATGTCAAAAAGAAACTTACATTCTTTAATGAAAGTGTAAGTACACGTTTCTTTTTGCTACTTCCTAAAAGTCGAGATCCCCATCCACTACTGTTATTACTGTTTGTTGTTGATGGACCTGCTGGTGATCTTGACTATATAATCATCCCATGAAAAAAAATAAAAATAAAAAATTAGATATATCAGAAACAAAGTTAAAGAGTTTATCCTTTTATTATTCTTCATTACTAATCCCAAAGTTACTATTGTTTGAATTTTACCTGTTGGTTGTTTCCTTGACTAGAAAGGTTGGAACGACGTGCACCAGAAGAAGGTGGGAAACGTTTATACCAATATACAATAAGACTAATGAGAGCAGCAGCTAATGAAGAATATCCAAGTAAACGAAGAACCCAACGGGGTAAGACTGAGGTTTGCTTTTGTACAATTGCGTTTGTAGCCATAATGGTGTCTTTTTTTTTTTTTTTGTTTTTCTAAAACAGATTAATTTAAATTAAATGTATATAAAATAATAATAATAATAGTAATAAGAAATGGTATAAATCTATAGACACATGTACAAGAAGATAGGAAAAAAAAGAAGTATATAAAAAATATAGAAGAAAGAGGGAAAAAGTACCATTTTTTTTCTTCATATGAAAATCATCGGTAAAACAATTGTCCCCATTCATTCTCGTGGAGGAATTTATATTTTACTTCTATTCTTGAAAACTATTACCTAATGCATTATATAATTGTATATTTCTAATTGGTACTTGTTTATTAATCACTTATATCTATTCCTTATTACTACTTGTTTTTAAGCATTATGATCATAAATATTAACAACAATTCTATTGTAAGTTTCATTTTATTTATCATCGAAATATACACACGCCTGGAGATTGATGATATAAATTTCAACTGTCATCTATCTTATGAATGGTGTTACATTCAATAGTGCATGGGAACATATCATTTGTGTTTCCTAAAATACGACAGCATGAATTATAAATTGCTTTTAATATATTCTAGTTACAACATTCTCACCTAAACACTAATATCAATAAGAAGAATTATCTATTACTGCACGCATACATGAAAATGCATAGCTTCATTTCCATCTTTGTTTTTATTCAAAAAAGTATCAATAGATAACAACAATAGAAAAGAAATACTATTGTTATTTAAACTATAGTTGTTGTTGTTGGGTATAAAGGTTACCTTGTATATATTGAGGGACTTGTATAAGGATGAGAATGAAGCCAAATAGACATTTTATTGTATTACGGATGAAAGATGATTTACAATTAGATAATTATCTGATAAATCGACCAAATGAAAACTTTAATTATAATGCTACTGGCAATACCTTCATATTGCAAGAATATTCTAGATGATTATGAAATAAAAAGAATCCTACAAATGTCACTTTGTACCTTATCTCCTGTGTCATTATAATAATGTAATAGTAGTAACCCGAACAACTGATTGCTATCATTCGTTACTAATATAATGTACTATAGTTTCCTTTCCCAACAAGAATTACTTAAGTTTCATAGCCATGTAGGTATCAATTATTTCAATTTATAATGCTTAATACTCCAGGCTTAGCCAAGATAAAGTTTCTGCTTGGCACGATATATTTTTATGTAAAATTCCACAAAGCAGGAACAAAGCAACAAAAAAAAAATCTTTTGCATCAATCTCGATAAATAAATAAGGACCCTAACACTGACACATTATTTCCATTTATGGGGCCAACTGGCCGGTCAAAGTGAATCACGTTACGTATCCAATTTGGGTGGAAACTCCCCATATCACGTATAAATAATATAAATATTTCACAGAAAAAAAAAAGTCAATTTACTAAAAACTTTCAGACCCTTCCACAACAACGAATAATGGGTTTCTTTGAATATATCAATTTAAACAATCAAATTCGTTCATTCCAAAGTCTCAACAAGTTCGGCAACACACCACAAGTGGCAGATCCAATTTGGTGTCCCATTGAAGGTTCTATTCCACCATGGGTCAATGGGATTTTATATCGTACAGGTAAAAACACATATTTATAATCAATCCCATAGGAGGATGAAGTATATTGACGGATTCTACGATATTATTTAGGACCTGGAAAATATAATCTTGGAGACGATGAAAAACAATATGTAATTCAACACGCGTTTGACGGTCTACCTTTTGTCCATCGCTTTGAGCTTTCGGCTGAAAAGCAAGCTGTTCGTTATAACAACCGAATGATTGCAGAAGAGGTAGAAAGTAAACTCGTCAAGAACCCTAATTCAAATCAACTATTCTTTGGACATGTACCGAGTTGGTCCAATTGGCGTGGATTCATTAATATGCTTACTCGACTTGGTAGTATTGCGGTTGCTCCAAGCAAAAATGAAAGAGATCGTTCTAACAAGATGGTTGGCGTTACAGTAACTCCTAATTTCCCATTACCCTCCAAATTCAGTCTTGCTCCTAATGATGATCATGTTTTGGTGACAAAGACTGATGCCAATATTTTACAACACGTCCATTCGACTACTTTGGGTAAGTCTATACTACGTACATGTATAAAATATCAAAAATAAAAATTATATATATTATACATGAGATTAACAAGAAAGAAAAATGGGTTTATTTGCTTCTTGGATAAATATTATCTATATAGAACCTGAACGACTGTTTGATTATAGTGATTATGATGAAAACTTTGCTGGTGTACTTTCAGCAGCTCACCACCAAAGAGATCCAAACACAAACGAAACATTCAATTTTTCTATTAACTTTGGACGTGAAACATCCATGACCGTGTTTTCAATCGATGCTAAAGGAAACAATAAAGTATTGGCCAAAATCACTCAACGCCTTTTACCCAATGGTAAACAATCCAGCATCCTTCCTGCTTATATCCACTCGTTCTGGCTTACCGAAAATTATGTAATTATTCCTGAATCTCCTCTCCATTACGCAAATAACGGTCTGGATGTTCTGGTCCATGGTGTCATTTCCACTGCCATGGCATGGAAAGAAGACAGTCCAACGTATTTACATGTTATTAGTCGCGATCCAAGTGTCGGTCATGTTGTGTCTTTACCTGTGGATAATCCTTTCTTTACTTTTCATACTGGTAATGCTTGGGATTATGTGGATAAAGATGGTAATCCAGTGTTGGAATTGGAATGTTGTGCAGTGGATAGCGGTGATATTTTATATCAAGTGGCTCGCTATGGTGGTATGGAACGTTACGAAGGAGAAAACAAACAGAAGCACCTTACGCCTATGAATCAAGGCAAACAACGTGGCATGACTATTCCACCATCGCCCACCACTGAGTTCGGTGATTTCCATCGTTACCGTGCCACATGGAATAAAAAAGCAAAAACAGGCCAAGTTTCTTATAATGTCATTGCCAAGAACGTTGAGTTCCCACGGTTTGCGCCTCAATTGGCATGTCAAAAAACAAGATATGTTTGGGGATGTCAACATGAATCTGCTACAGCTAATAACAGTGAAAGATTCAGTTTGATCAAACTGGATACAGAAACTGGTAAAATCACCAAAATCGATCAAGGATGCACCATGTTTTCGGAACCTGTGTTTGTACCCAATCCAGATAGCAAGACGGGTGATGAAGATGATGGTGCTTTATTAAGTTTTGCCAATTTTATTGATCCTCGTGGTTCTCATCATGATCGTTGTATTCTTTCTGTTGTGGATGCTAAGACGATGAAGGAAATGGGTCGTTGTGATATTGGACAATTTGTTGCAACTACGTTCCATGGTTCGTTTGTGGATGTTGACTTTGTTAGTGTTTCTATCAGTTAATAGCCATTTTTATATATCCTATTTTTGCAACCCTTTTCTCCATAGTTTGTTATATTAATACCATAAATATATTTTATACCTTTACTTTGCAAGTTTCTATTTTTTCGATATAAATTTGGTGTATGGTGGTTGTCAGTTTACTACTTGTATTATTCTTTCAAAATTAATATCATCTTGGCCATGTTAGAAAAAGTGTAGATTCAAATGAGATTTTATACCTTTTATTTTTTTTATTTTTTATTTTTTATTTTTTTGAAATGGCATGTCCGATTCTTTGACCTTGTTTAACAAGATTGGAATCATCCTAAATTAAAAATGTTCAGCCAGTCGTTTTGGCGGAGAAGACTCAGTTTTTACCAAAAGGAATAATGAGCTATGAAACTGTATTGTAAACTATATAATCATATTAGCCATTATTTTTTTAATATATACTACAATAGTAAATAGACGTGCTTGACCAGGAATTTATATGGTAGGGTTATTATGGGACACTTTAATATAGAGTGCGATTAGGTTAATGATTTGTTGGCCTTTTTTTTTTACGCTATATTTTTATAGGTTTAAGTGGATATATACAATGTTTTGGTACTGTTATTGGCAAAGGCAGCTATTGATCCAATAATCGATAATGATGGAGATCCTGTACACGCAGGTATTGACAATGATGAGGATGATGATGCTGGTGTCGTTATTCTATCAAAAGACAAAGTTCTTTGCATAGCTAAACGAACTGGTATTTTTACCGTATAATCTAATAATGTAGATCAAGCAAATATTTAGATAAAATAAAAGATGGAATTCTATTTCAATAAGCCGATAATAACAAATATCACTACATTAACAGGTTGTAATAAAAAATAAACATCTAATAATCCCGGATCTTTACCAAGCATAATATGTACTAGTTTCGTTTTGTGATCGCTAAGTTACATACAAGAGCTGTCACCTAGACACCCAATTTACAATTGTCTTTCATTCAGAACCGTAAGGAAATAACAATATGTCTAATAACGGCAAATGTTGACCAATCTTTCGTTCAAAAAGAATAAGTTGTTACCTATTAATACTCTTAATTATACTATATTGATAGCGTAAAGCTATTAACAACACCAGTCAGAATGTTGCATTTTTTACCGGCTGTACCGTCTATTATATTGCAGTTAATTCAAAATGTAAGCATCAACAACATATTTATATAAAGAAAAAGCAATTCATAGTACACATGTATAAAAGGCTATTGCATTAATAAAGTTCATTGTAGAGAAAAAAAAATGATTATTAGAACATATATAACAATAAGAACATGGTTCCTTGAGTTACTTTTTACGTTATAAAGTTCCTAGAGGGTTGTTTATTATATGTATATATCGTGGTAACCACAGTTCCCTCGCTCCCCTGAAATACTATGCCGTTCTTACACGCTATCTGAATTCGAGAAAAGAAAAGCTTTATGGCCAAGTATATATTTTACTTTAGTAAGTACCCTGGAAAAAAGATGTTGTAATAGGATGGAATATTGTGATCTGGTCCTGGGAATTGAAGGAAAAAGCATACTCATGCCTTATTCATTTATTGTACTACTACTATTATTACTACAATACTTTTTGATTCCACCTAATTTTTTCTCTATTTATTCGACAAAAAACAAGAATATAAATTATTTATAAATTAACTAATTCGTAAAATAGCACAAATAAAAAACAATGGCACCAACACATATCAACATATTGTAATTATATACTTAAATATGAAGATCAACTATAATTATAGAATTTAGAATTGGTCAAATCATAAACAGTGGCCAAGAAAGTCATAAAAATGTCATGTTCTTAAATACAAGCTGCATGCATGTAAAGTTATATCACGCGTATCAGATGTATTGTTAACTTTTTTTTTTTTGACGATGGATGATAAAGTAATGATCTCTTCGAAATATATGCATCGATATATTATAGTTTATATATATATATAATAGAATACCGTGGGGAGGAACTTTCTTTTGCATATATTATAAACTGTTCCTTCCGTAATGTTATAATAATATAAATGCATTCCGGTATCAAATGAACAAACGCGGGTAATCGCCCGTACTTGATTCCCATCATAATAATAATAGGTCAGTTTTAACTTTTAAATACTTTGCCACATAAATAGAATGATTCAGTAAAATAAATAAATTTATGCGGACAAAATCTTCACATTCTGGACCTTCTTTTTTTAGTTATTTGTTGTAGAGTCAACAAACCAATGATCATTAAAGTCTAATGTTGGATGGTGCCATGGGAAAAAAATTAACCTTTTTGCTATGCTTTATATAATAGCTCATTACTCACAATGATATATTTTTTTTAAAGATATATACAACATGTAAAAAAAAAGATTCATCAATGATTGTCATTTTGATATATATTCAACCAGCGATGATTGTTGTGGGAATAGATATAAAAAGTAATTTTCATTGTTTTTGAATTTGTACAGTATCTGATTGCTTACTAATTATTTTATCTAAGGTGGCGTTATCTAAAATTCTATATCCGGTCTGATGCATAAAAGGGACCATATTTGTATTTCATTATATGACGAAATTGACTCATTTGGATCCCTTATGCAAAATAATAAGGATTGGATGGTTTGTTTATTGCTGCGGTTACAGTTACCATAACAATACAAGAAATGTTTGTATGACCCTTACCACTTACGTTGTAGTTTGTAGTACAATAAACTGTCGTAATAAGCCAGGCTACGTCAGTGATTTTGCGCCCCAGTATTCTATATCAAATTCCAACTTTATTAAAAAAAAGTGCAAACAGATTGGTACAGAACTTTTTTTTTCAAGGCAAGCATCAAAAAATGAATGCGCGTGCTTGATCTATCCAATAATAGTACAGTAGCCCTTTTGTACTTGTTTAACTGCTTCAGTTATTCCTAGAGTCAATTGATCATATTCAGTCAAAATTTTATTTATAAATCAATGTGTGGAGAAAAAGAAGAGAGGAGAGGTCAATATGTCTTGTTTTGGTAATAAAAAGGTTTTTTTTTCCAAAGGTAGATCAAGGGACCATTTTATTATTATTATTATTATTTGACCGAAGCACGGAGTTGGACCGATGGCACGGACAATGTTTTTATTGGTGTAAACAGTTAATAATAACAGCAAAAACATATTTTTAATAAATGCAACATTCACATCATCATCATCCTGATCTATCATCTACCCCATAACATATATGCAGCCAAATAGTGTATGGAGTATGTGTACAGAAAGAAGAAAACTATTACCCGAGAAACGAGCTGTGATGATGTGTTCTTATTATATTTATTATAATCATGAGTAATAATTGTATATATGACCAGTAATGAATGGGTAGCCGATGCAAAAAGAAAGGGAGAAAGTTAAGGGGAAGGGGTGAAGTGTTTTTATGATCCAACGAGAGAGAATAAGGAGATAGATTGGCCACACAAATTTTTTTTTTTGAGTTTGCTGAGTAAGGGACTCATCATTTGTTATTGGATTTGTCTTACACAGCGACCTGAAAATATAAAGAATAACCACGTGCCCTCCCTTTTTTTTTTACTATTTATTTTTCAAATTGAATATAAAAAGGGAATCAGCTTGTTCATTTATTTTTCCCTCTTTTTCTCTTTCTTCTTTTTCTTCTTTACCCCACCTTTTCCCCATCAAATCTCTTTTTGTTTTCAACCTATTGGTTCTATCATCATCATCATCATCATCATCAAACTCCTTGATTAAATCGCCAACAAGAAATCGGTCTACATTATAAAAAAGAAATATGAATCAGGATGTGTTATCCAGAAGTTATACAGATAGTCTCAATAGTTATTTGAGTCAACGCCAACAAGAAGAAGATCATATGAACCACTATGGAATGTCAAATAATCGACGACCCTCTTACACAAATGCATCAGTTCATTCAAACTTGAGTAATATGATTATTTCACAAACACCATCAATGACAGATTATTATCAATCCATGACAGGATCGTCCTCAGCAGATGCTGTACCACCTCCTTACCATTCAGTGAAAAGGGAATCTGTAAGTGAATTTTTGCCAGAAAATGCCATTCTTTCCCGTTCAAATACAATCACGACTGCGGCATCCATTCCATACCATGGTGGCGATGACGGAGATAGTAATTATGATGCAGAAGCTATTGCAGCTTATGATGATGATGAACCAACACCGCTACCTCGATTACAAATGTTTATCGTTTGTATTATTCTTTTCAGTGAACCATTGACATCGACCATTTTGTTCCCTTTTATTTACTTTATGGTAAATATATATAAAACTTTTCTTTTTTTCAAAGAAAATGAGTTGACTGAGTTTATCACTGCCTCAATTTATTGATCGATAATATTTACATTCTATTATTATTATTATTTTTTTTATATATATAGCTCAAAGATTTTAATCTGTCAGATGATGAAACAGAGATTGGTGCCTATGCAGGATGGATTAGTGAGTTTTTTTTTTTTTTTTTCGATCAGTGTAGCAGCGTGATGATCATAGTTCCGGGAGCAACAAAAGGGGAGAGACAGCATCAAAGTAGTATATGATCTAATTTCATCTCTAACGTCTTTTTTTTTTTTTAGCTTCAATTTTCTTTTTTGCCCAACTTTGTACTGCTATGCAATTTGGAAAATATTCTGATAAACATGGTAGAAGACCTGTTTTATTACTTGGATTAATTGGAAATTCAATTTCTGCTTGTTCTTTTGGTTTAAGCAAAAGTATTTGGTGGGCTATGGGTTCGCGTGCATTCTGTGGATTAGTCAATGGTAATATTTCATGAAACATTTATATTGCGAGAAACATGTCATCAATAATAAAGAAAAACATTGTTGTATTATTAGGAAACGCGGGTGTTGCAAGAAGTATGCTTACTGAAATAACTGATGCAACAAATCGTGCTACAGCCTTTTCATTATTTGGATTTTGTTGGGGAATTGGTATTATCGGTAAGAAAATAGTATACGTATTTTTTTTGGTCAATCTATCATTTATTTTTGAAAAAAATGATTCACTCACAAAACAAAATTTCATTCAATTTGATATATTTTTATTATAGCTGGTAAGTGTACATCGATATATTTCAACTAGTTGTATATTCATATGGAAGAGTCAATAACGTTATACATATTATCCATATATTATTATATAGGCCCTGCATTAGGGGGGTATCTCTGTAATCCAGTTGAACGTTTCCCTGGATTGTTTGGTGGAAATGCTTTCCTTAAAGAATACCCATACTTTTTACCATGCTTTGTATCATCATTAGGTTCACTTTTTGGATTTTTTATTGGTTATTTTTATCTTAAAGAATCAAATCCTGCAGTTCTTGCTCGTAGAGAAGCCCAAGAACAAGGAGAACGTCAAGCATTATTAGGACCAGGATCATCCGGTGAAACTGGTTATTCAAATGATGATGATCTCGATCATCTTAAACATCAGCAGCAGCAAGCACAAGACATAACCCCACCAACATTATCAGCTGTCACTAAAACATCCTATATTGCTATTTTTGGTTATGCGTAAGTTATTAATTGCTTCTTTTTTTTTTTAAAAAAAATTAATTAGTTTTCAGAGGACGAGCAAACTTTTGATTGACCTATTTATAAATACATATTCTATATAGTGTTTTTGCATTCCATGCTATGGTCTTTGATGAAGTACTTCCATTATACTTTTCGACCCCGCGTTATGCTGGTGGTCTTGGTACTGATGCAACTGAAATTGCCAAAGCTCTTTCCATTGCTGGATTGCAACAGTTGGTTGCTCAGTTTGCTATCTATCCACGTCTTAATCGGTATATTCCAACATTAGCCATGGCACGACTTGCTTTGTGTCTATTCTTTCCTGTTTATATATTATTCCCTGAATTAACAACTCTTCGTAACTGGCTTGAAACCATACTTCCATCAGCCACTTCTCAAATATGGGCTTTCCGTGCAGCTTATATGATTTTGATCAGCGTCCGTTATTTTGGTTGTTGCCTCGCATTCACTAGTATGATGGTTTTGGTCAGTAATTCAGCTGACCCAAGTGTTCTTGGCTTCGTTAATGGGTAAGTTTTATATTTCATCACACACTGTAATATATATCAATCATATATATGTCAAAAAACCTAACATACTCAATTATGCATCTCTATATGATCCTTTTCTTAATAGACTTTGTCAATCATGCTTGTCTCTTGTTCGTGGATTTGGTAAATATAATAGATCTTTTTTATAGCAGCGTATCTTAAAAGACTAACTTATTTCTATTATCTAATATTAATATAGGACCTACAATTGGTGGTACTTTGTGGTCGATATCCTTGAGAGAAGGAAATCCATTCCCATTCGATCGACATTTAGTTTATTATTTGATTGGAGCTTTGACATTCTTTGGCATAGTACAAAGTTATCAAATTCCCAATTCACTTTCCATTGGTGGTCGCAAAAGAAAATAGCTTTTTTTATAAAACATTTTAAATGTCATTATTTTGTACATATTATAAATCCATTTTTTTTTATATTTGAAAATACCAAAAACACAAACAAAAACTTACATAATACCCATACAAATCATGAATTTATATAGACATTTTATCCCTATCTTTGAAGTTATTACTATTATTATTATTAGTACATTTCATTAAAAAAAAATAAAAAATTACTGTTGTTGTGGACATAATCTATTTTTGATTATTTTGTTATCCTGTGATTTGCTTCGGATATATCGGAGCGGTGTTCCGAACGTATGGGCGATTGGGGTCTTATCTTTTTTTTTCTTTTTTCTGCTTTTAACTGAGTTTAATGTTGTATGAGTTGGGAGAGTTTAAAAATGATAATATGAATATATGTATGCTCTATTCAAATACTTGTGAAATCTGTGCTGTATCTGTAGGGAGAGATTCAAGCCGCACTTGGATAAATTTGCACTCTTCCTGTGTCTTTTTTTTTTTTTTTGGTAATTATTGATTGAAACAATGAATCCTCAACACCCAACAATGACAAAAATGATGTGCTCTAGAAGCCATATTTGATTTTTTTTATTTGGAGATAATGGCGAAGGTAGTATGTTTTGAAATGGGGTAGAGTATTGTAGTTTGCTGTAGCGAATAGCTCAATGCATTAATTGTTCGTGAGGAAAAGCTTATGTATATTTTACAGATGACAGGCTATTTTCTAACATAATTTTGAATCAGAAACAAAACAATCATCATCTTACTTTATCAATATTCTTTGTTGTTACCACAATTCATAATGCCTTATTGACAACTGTGGCCAATAAAAAAATATAAATACGTACCATTATTTTTTCTTTTGTTGATTTTTTTACATGTACTCAAGCCTTGCTATTCCCATCGTTATCAACATACCTATTACTACAACCTGTACTGTAACTCTAAGACTATTATGGTTCAAGAGAACTTTCTTCCTGTTTCCTATCCTTGTAACCCAGGAAATATTGTTCCTACTATTCCAAGAAAGCCTGGTCCTACCCCTCGTAGATAATAACATGGAAAAATGGGTAGAGCAATTACTTCCATACTACTAACTATTATCAAACAAAATAACAACAACAATGTTACAATATATGTAGACAATAATTCGTTTTGTTCCGGGAATACGGCAGAAGTATTTTTTATCAAATAAACCAGTTGCAGTAGTACTTTTTTTTATTACAGCTAAATGTCCATGTGTTACTTGATTCAATTTATAATTATTAAGTGATTTGGATATATAAATATAGTCATCCTTCCAGATAAAGCAAAGAAGCTTCATTCAAGAATGTCGTCAACATATGTCTCTACATCTAATTCTTGATCACCATCTTCTTCACTCTCAATATCATTGTCTCCCTCTTCTTTTTCAGCTTCAGTATTCTCAGCGTCCAGAACCTGCAAAAGGGTTATATCTACTTGCTAAACTATTTAAAGAGTACAATCCACTTTTTTTAATCAATCTTTGATCTGACCTAAAGACTTGGTTACTATAGGTTGGTTTTTTGCTTCTTAAAATATCCGTTCCTATATATGACCATTGTTATTATGTGTCAAAGAGTAAAATAGATTCATTCTTATTCTATTCAAGATCCAAAGGGAATGTTACTCCACTGATTTGGATTGCTAAATCAAGAATAAATTGGTTTATATTTTACTTTCATTGGTCAAGCACAGTCTTGTATATTTTGACAGAAAGGCTAGAAACCTACTTGTTGGCTCCATCTCCATTTGTTTAGATTATTTATTAAAAAGACCGGTTTGACTGTGCGAGTTTCTTTTGTCCTTTGCAGTTTATATGGTGGGTTTTAATTTTGCATAATGTTACCCAAAATAGATATTTATACTGTAATGATGGTTATATAATCGAATTACTACAGGGGCTTATTATTACAATATATTAATCATCGCCACCTTGTCCAATATTGGTGTTAAATGGTGAATTTGTTGGCTAAGAGTTATTTCTTTTTCCATTCAACCACCAAAACGTAAGGCAGCAGTTCTATTATTTCTATTGAGGTTGAGGAAAGCCATCATAATATAAATAAATAAATTTGTATCTAGTTACAACGACATGAATATAATTTTGTGCTTATATTCAGTATAATAATACAGTTATCTATACGACATTCGGCTGTTCTATCGCTCCAAAGCATGGTTTGATCCTTGAAAGTGGAGTGGGCTTTGATTCATTCAAGCTGTAATACTGGAGAACAAAAAGGCAGAATCTGGCTATGTACGCAAAAAACAGAAAGTGCATACTATTTATATTATATAAAAGAGGCATACTTTAATGGTGCAACACGTTTTTTTTTCATCATCACGCATTCTAAAAGGCTAATGCTTAGCAAGATAGTTCTAACAAAATTATGCATCAAATATGAATAGTCAAATTTCATCTATAAATAGTGTTATAGCGTATTATGATATACAATGTGAAGTTTTAATTTGGTGAATGATATGGTAAATAAGATGCCACTATAGTAAAGATGTATGGGTACTTTGAATTGACCCGATAATGCAAAGTTTATCACTCTATGGAATAATGACCAAGAATTTTTCTGTATAGCTATTATCCATAAAAGGTGCTAATTCATAGCGAATATGGGTCAAGTAATGTCATCATCACTCAATAGTATTTGTAAACCAGCCAATCCTTCTTCGCACCACAGGATTTAAATCGCCATCGTGACTCATATCAGTGTTATGCGCTGTGTAACCTTTCTCCAAGCCCACGAAAATTTACTTGACACTTTAATTTGGAGAGCTTTTTGCTCCTTTTTTTTTTTTTTTTTTTTTCACTTTGCATACAGCATTCATATTTCATTTATAAACATCTCATACATTCTATTTTTTCTCATAAACTCTATAAATATTCAGAAAACATGTCATTAAATTTGAAACCAACACTCGAAGAAGTTCAAGAAATGGTCCGACAGGACAAAGGAAACACTATTCCTATTTATGCTGAATTAGATGCTGATTTCTTAACACCTGTATCAGCATACCTCAAAGTAGCCGACCGTTGCGATTATTCATTTTTATTTGAATCGGTTGCTGGTGGTGAAACGATTGGTCGATATTCATTCATTGGTGCTGGTAAGTATTTTTTTTCGGAGGGTCCGAGGGAATGAACAATTTAATATCGTTATTTCTTTATTCAGGCAAATATATATGATATTCATTTATATGTAGATCCATATAAAATCGTTAAAGTGGGTCCAAAAGAAGCTGTCAATGGTGATCCATTGATTGCTGTTGAAAAAGAACTTGAACCTATCAGATATGTCAAAATACCGGGTCTTCCATCATTTACTGGTAAAATATTCCCCTCCACCTAAATATATATATATATATAAATAGGTTATGATCGATGATGAATAGAAACGATAGTAATTATACAATAATAATAATAATAATAGGCGGTGCTGTTGGATATATTGGTTTTGATTGTTATCAATATTTCGAACCTACAATTGAAGGCGATTTACCTGATCCAATCGGTATTCCCGATGCGATTTTCATGCTCTGCGACACACTCGTGGTTTTTGATCGTGTACGACATGTTGCGAATGTAGTATCGCATTTCCGTAGCGATACCAAGGACCCCGAAACAATTAAGCGTGAATACTTGAAAGCAGCTGAAGAAATTGAATGTACAATGGCTTTATTGAATGAACCTCAAGTTCCCAGTGTACCTCAACCACCTATTCAATTGGACCAAAAGGCAACATCCAATGTGGGTAAAGAAGGTTATGAAGGATTCGTGACCAACTTGAAACATCATATCAAAGAAGGAGATATTTTCCAAGCTGTTCCCTCACAACGTTTAGCAAGACCTACCAACTTACATCCCTTCAACGTCTATCGTCACTTGCGTTCTTTGAACCCTTCACCTTATATGTTTTATGTCAACATGAAAGATTTCACAGTAGTAGGTGCTTCTCCTGAAATGTTGACCAAGGTACAAGATCGTGTTGCGTATACACACCCTATTGCGGGTACACGTAAACGTGGTAAAAATGAACAAGAGGATGCGGCATTGGCAAGAGATTTATTGTCGGATCCAAAGGAACGAGCAGAACATGTCATGTTGGTTGATTTGGGTCGTAATGATATCAATCGTGTCTGTAAACCAGAATCAGTCTCTGTGGATAAGTTAATGCAAATTGAATATTATTCACATGTCATGCATATTGTCTCCAATGTGTCTGGTACACTCCGTGATGATAAGACTCCTTTCGATGCATTCCGTGCCATTTTCCCTGCTGGCACAGTTTCGGGTGCCCCCAAGATCCGTGCAGTTGAATTAATCCGTGGTTTAGAAAAGGAAAAGCGTGGCATTTATGCAGGGTAGGTCTGGGAAAAAAGATGAAGAATAAGAGAGTCTCTAAAGAAACAAGAGTGGATTTGATGAACCGATCTCTTTTTTTAAAAAAATTAAGCAAATGATTGATCTGGATACTATATAATCTCTGATTTCTATAGATCTGTGGGTCACTTTGATTATTCTGGTGATTTGGATACTTGTATTGCTATTCGTACCATGGTATTCAAGGATGGTGTAGCTTATCTTCAAGGTAAGAAAAAAAAATACGAAATGAAATGATGGTTGTGGTAAAATCGATTTTTTTTATACTAATGATGGGTCCTACTTTATATTAGCTGGTGGTGGTATTGTATATGACTCTGTAGAAGAAGATGAATATCAAGAAACCATGAACAAGATGGGATCCAACCTTGCCACATTAGAACAGTGTGAACGAAAAATTTGGGAAAGACAACAACAACAGTAAATAATTATTTCAAGGATCTTCATTGTTTTGATTTTTTTTATTTAATTTGATATACATAAAAAAAACAAAAAGCTGGTTATTTTCCATCCTATTTCGAATATTATTTATATAGAAAAAAAAAGGCAATGTGTACTATGTGTTGTGAGTTAAGAATAGGGAAATAAGGCAGAACGATCTTAAAATGAATATGTTTTTTATTGCTTTTTTTTTCTATACAGCAGCAGGTGGTGATCTGGGTGGTTGTTGTGGAGTTCCTGGTGATAGAGGTCGAGGAGATGTTGCTTGCTGATCTGATGTAGTATTATTACTATTACCCCCAACTATTTGTTGTTTGATTTGGAATAATTTGACTTGCGTACCACCCCAAGGGCAGTAATCTGTCATGGAAGCAACATACGCTTGACCCCACAACATACTACGGAACCAGATAACCAATGCTTCACCCCATCGGAATTTACGGATAAAGATGGGTTGTGGTGCAGGAAGAATACCCACCAATGTAATACCTCGTAAAAAGTCGAGTACTTGTGCATCCGATGTCAACGATTGGGTGGAACATAACGTTTGAACTTGAGGTACCAAATGTTCCAACAAGACCAAAATGGGATGCAAAGGTAATTGTGAATGCCATTGAGATACCCAATCTTCTGTTGCCACAAAGCCATTTTTGGCACCTGGTAATTGGACTGTGGATGTGCTAGTGGTGGATGTAAGAGAAGATGTGCTACCTTGTCGTTGAGGTTCTGGAGTTGCTAAAGGTGCAGCGAGACCATTGCTTGTATTGCTATTGCTACTACTACTACCTTCGGTAGTAGATTCAGGTAATTTACCACGTGCTTTTTCTGACAAACCATCCTGTTTTTGTTGTTGCTGTTGTTGATTTAGTTCCTCTTGGGGCTGGTCTTGTTTTTGTTGTTCTGTTTGATCCTCGGTTTTGTTATCTTCGGCAGATGTAGTTGTTACTGCTGTTACTGCTGTTACTGTTGTTGCATCATTGCTTGTAACGCTCTTGCTATCTTCTGATCCAGAAACACGTGGTGTTTGTTGACTATTAGGACGTAGTTTTTCTTCTTTGAGTTGACGTATACGTTCGATTTCGGCGATGGCCTTCTCTAAAGAAAAGTCGCGTAATTTTTCAAATTTGTTGTTCGTTCTAACAAGAGCGTAGAGCATATTGGGATTATCTATTATATAATTATTAGTTTTTTGTTTTTTCATATGTCAATCAAATTATATTTATGCATCCAGTTTCTTCTCGCATCCATCCACAATTCTAGCCATCTCATATATCCAAAAAAAGAGAGGTATAGCCATCGTTCATCTAATATATTACCTGAGAATTGATATTGAATAATATTGTTGAAAGATTCAAGCAAATATCCTACGAGACGATGGTTTGCTTCATCTGCAAGCAAAAAGCCAGGAGCTGACATAGAACCAAATAATGCCATTAGTTTGCTTGCTGATGTGACAGAAAGGTTCTTAAGATAAGGAGAAATATTGGTGATAGTAAGGATTAATGCTGGATAAAGTGTTGAAAGTGATCCACGGGATGTTGCAATCAACGTGAAAATAGACTATTGATTGCCAAGTATATATATAAGTATTGCAGATTAGGGTTATATTTTTTGCTCTGTATTTTTAAAAAATCAATATTGATAAAACTTACAATGATAAGGAAATCAGCATAGCTTCCATGGAATGCAGGTATCCGAACAGCAGCAGGTAAAGATGAATGACCATCAAATGGTCGATTCAATTTGACACCAAAGGTGCGATCCGATGAAAGTGTTTGCAAGATAAACGCACACATACGAACCAAACCAACTTGAGCTGGATCCAATTTGTTCTCCATGGCATAATAAACTAACACAACCATCAAATCCAATGCTCGTTCTGTTTCCATCAAATAACTTCGGAATCGCTAAGTAATATATATGATCTCAATCAGTTGAACACAAATTTACATATACATCTTTTTGTCTCTATTTGTTTTCCAAATTATATAAAAGTTAAATAAACATATATTTGTACCTGATTAATTTCCAACAATTTCCAGCAAAGCATCATCATTTCCACATGACATCGAACACGTTTTGTTGATCCAGGCAAATAAGTGTTATTGGCTTGCATTGGATTACTCAAGATACGATATATGCCATCAATCAAAAATTGAAAATCTTGGGCTCGATGTAACTTGGAAAGATAATGGCGGAAAGAATTATCGCTCGTTTCATCCAATTCCAATTCAGGTGCTGTGCTTGTGACAACAATATTACCATTATTCGTACTGGATGCTTCTGCTGCACTGACACCATGTTGTTGTTGAATTTCGGCAGCCTGTTTTTCGGCCAAAGCCCGCTTCTCCGGATCCTGAATCAAGAGATCTGCGCCCGATACGATTTCAGCGGGCGGTGTGGTGACACGTTGATCGATTTGGCGCATTGTATGAGCTACCCGGGGAGAATGGTAATCCAAAATGACCAACAGGACACGTAAGCACATGGCTACCAATTGTTCTCGCGTATCGGTAAACACGACATGGTTGTAAGGAACACCCCAACCTTGAGGATTGTATTTACATGCGGTATTTAATAAACTGCACAATAAGGCCAAGACCACTTTTCTTTCCGTTTTAGCGACGACACAATGAAGCCAACGATCTTCTTTGGAAAGGACTTGGGAAGGCGATACATACATTGAACGTGATAAAAGAACAATCAATAATCGTAAAACTTCGATCCGATGCATATCGTTTTCTCGTGATGAACCGATCGGTGTGCTTGATCCAACACCCGATTCCCAAATAACGTGATTGACTTTCCCACCTTCAGCCATAGCCATTGTCGGTGGTAATGTAAATCCTGCCAAGAACAAACATTTAAGGGTCACTATAGAAGAATAAGACCAATTCTTACGTTAATGAAATGTATTTTCTCTTTTTCTTTACGACAACCCCAAATAGTGTTTAATCTCCACTGCATTCTGTTTGTGGAAACATATCCTCTCCTATTGTTATTTGATATTTACAATCCATAATCACTTCTCCTCTGGGTGGTAAGGTATCATATTGTGGCTGCGATTTCTAAGTAGTTAACAAGTCAATACAATTCGAATGTTTCTCCATTAATAGTTAAAAAAACAAACAAAGAAATAATATGAATTTATACCGGTTGTTCATCGCCTTCTTGGGTTGTATTATTTGTTGTTGATGATGGTGGTTCAGGGATACGTTCTACAGATCGTGGTACCCAAAACAATTTATCTTCCCATTCTGAACACTCTGGACTTTCAAAAATATAGGGTATCAATCGAGATAAGACGCGGAAACAATTGAGTAGTTGTGGAATACTTGTTGTTGTTGCTGGGAAATTAGGTGCTGTAGCAATTGCATTCATCTGATTCAATAACTAATATTATTATAAAATTATAAAATGAATAACATTAGTGTCTTTGTTATTTTCTAGCCAAACCTCTTTTTTCCAATCTTTTTTTTTTTATTTTCCATGTAATAAAGAACATATATATATATATATATATATATGCTTTTACCTTGTCAATGAGTGTTTCCAAGTTTTCTCGACTCGAATCTCGAGCGCGACGAATATCACTAGCGCCAATAAGTGAATAAACATCATCCACAGATTCAGGTAACGTCCAAAACTAACAAATACAAACAAACTCTCATGAGTTTCCAACATTAGCTTTTTTTTTTTTATAAAAAAAGCTATACTAGTTATCTTACCAGGGACCAATAGTCGTCGGCTGTATATGGAATGTTCTATTAATGAATAAAAAAAGTTGGCAGGAATCTTAGCCTATTTTATTATCCCATCAACGATAAAAAAAGAAATTGACGTAGGCAAAATAATAGTTACCTGTTCTTCAAAAAGACGAAACACGCCTTTTCGAAAGGCAAGTTTACTATCGGTCGCACCCATGGAGGAGTATTCGCGTAAAAAAAAAAAAGAGAGAGAAAAGAGAAGAGAAAGAAAAGAGATAACCTAGAAATTACGGAAACGGATCATTGAATCCGGGCTGCCAAGCCCTGTGTGCCAGCTGGCGTGGGTTTTTTTATTGTGGAGATGGAAAGTGAAACGACGTTTTTACCCTGAAAATGATTATAAGACCTATTATTGACTTATATATCTTACGGGTATTGCAATTACTAAACTTTTGGAAATAACGAAGAAGAAGCTATTATATGGGTATACATCCCTCTGTTGTTAGGTATTACATACAGGGAATCGCTTGTGTGAGCTATACCGGTGAATTAACAAAAAATTATAGTTTATAACATAGTTTATTAATATGTTGACATTTCGTCGTACCAGGTGTATATTAGAATATTTCGATATATACAACATAATTTTTCTGCGTACCAAGTTAGTATTATAAAGATATTTACCAATCGTATACTAATATAGAAGCATCGGAACAGATGGTTTCTTTTTTTTTTTTTTTTTTTTTTTGGCATGAACTGCATTATTATATATCAAAAATCGAATCTGAGTCCAAGCGTTGGATCAAGTGTATTTGAGAGCAAATAACTGACTTTTGTCAAATAAGGTATATATAATGCTTTTATCATTGGATGAGTATTTTGATATATGAAGTAAAAAAAGAGAGATTGTTAAATTTTATTTTAGACATGTGGATCTAACTTCTGTTCCATTTTACATATACAAGCCATTACAACAAAAATTTTCATGTGAAATGTTTTTGACAATATGAACGAATGAGCACCAGAACAATAACAAGATATATATATATCTTGCATAAACAATGAGGTAATGGATATATTTCCATCATATTGACGTATTCACGTAATGACATTATTATTTTTTGAAGGGTTTTTAAAAAGTAGTTATAAAAGTGATAATAATAATATGTCGGCCTACATATATATGAAACCACAAGTTGCACATGGTTACGGTATTTCAACAAAATTATCTGAATTTGACGAAAGTATGAAGTTCTTTACTCATTTACGGGCATCTATTGTAGCTGCTCTACTTAATTTATATTTACTGATTGCAGCTCTATCATTGTATCCAAGACTGAAAAAAATTCACAATAAAAAAGTTTTATCATATAAAAAAGATAATGAATTCGTCATTTTTATTTTTTTTAAGCTTTTTTTTGGGAAACATTATTTATCCGAATCAATCGATTTGATTTTTTATATTTTAATTTATCACATAAAAATGATCTTTTTTTTTGATGTAAAATATCATTATCATCATCACCACCACCATCCAAAAGTATAATAAAATATAATGAAAATGGACTCTTTTTTTTTCTTAATTGATTCATTCCTCTTCCTTCTTCTTTTCCACTTTTTTTTTAAATAATAATAACGAAAAGAATAATGATGCAGCAATCACCTTCTCCGCCGCATCAACAACAACAACCACCTCATCAGCTACAATCAGAACATGCACATTATCAATCTCCACCACCGGATATTAACTTGTCCACTCGAGCACGGCGTCGATCACGTACTACACCTGCTCAAGTAGCTATTTTGGAAGATTATTTCCGTAATGTGACAAATAAACCTTCACGAGAAGTATGCAGAGACCAGCTTGCACCCAGAGTGAATATCAGTGGTGATAGTGTTTATTTTTGGTAAGCAAGGCAACCCCCCTTTTTTCCTCTCGGTTTCAAGTATCGAAAAAAACTAAGCAACACCTTTTTTTGATGATATCCACTTTTTACTTCTTGTTCTATGCCTGCTTTTTCTTGGCATCTATCCAATAACGACGACAACAATTTATTGTGGTATCCCGGACCCGTTTCTTTATATATACTATTTTGTCTCATAATTATAAATATCTATCTATCTATTCTTCCTTTTCTCTCTTTTATTTATCCATTTTTTTATTATTTTTTTTATTTAACAAGGTTTCAAAACCGTCGATCAAAAATGTCTCGAGAGCAAAGATATCAACGACGACGTCGATCAGAATCACCACCAAGACGAAATCGAGGTCGTCGAAGTAATAGTACATCAGCTCTTATTTCTCGTCGTGGTACTACAACAACAACAACAACATCAGCTATTGCTACGCCTATTACAAGAGAAGTTTCATCAAAATTTCAACAACTTCAATTACAATCGACTGATATACAACAAAATCTAGGACAACAACAACATATGACTTTTTACCCGTCGTCTTCATCCAATACACTTTCAAATGTTGTTATTACTGATCATTTACAATCTATTTCTTCTCCCTCTTCATCAATAGATCATATTACTCCTGTAACTACTACAAGTACTACGATTCCCGGTACTACTACAAATCAGCAAACAATACATATTATTTCTTCATCTTCTAGTACTTCTCCAACTATTGCTACTGAAGATAATTCATTCATGATGTCTCGTATGCAACAACAGCAACAACGACATACTCGTTTACCTCCCTTATCAAGTCTAGTCTCTTCTTCTGGAAGTGGTACAGGAGGTCAAACCCATTCAGGTGCAGGTTCTGCTTTCACTCCTACAGCAGCCGCAGTTACTTCTTCTTCCTCTTCGACCATGCCAACAATAGGGATTACTACTACATCTACTACGGGTGGTGGCGATGATAATACTTCTAGTGTAATGACGGCACATCCATCTGCCGTGAGGGAAACACCTCAGCGATCTCATTCTTCTCATCAACAAAGACAACGACGGGAATCACAAGAATCAACAATGACCACGGGTAGTAATACAAGTAGTCATCATACAGTCGTTGTACCTTCTTTACCTCAACAAATCAGTATTCAGATGCCAGGCACAGCTGAAATACCACCCGTACCATTTTATTTTCATCATCCAGAATTTGGTACAGAAGCTAATATGTTGCATTATCTTTTTAATCGTCAACAACAGCAACTTCATGAACAACAACATCCACAACGGCAACATCATTACCAAGGCCCTCCTCCAGAATCTCATTCATAATTGGAGGTCTTTTTTGTCTTCTCTCTTCTTGACATATCCTCAAATTTCTTTGTATTAAGCACTTATATTTTTTACTACTCTTTGTCAAACAAAATATGAATATCAGCATATATTTTAATCCTATTGCGTACATACACTTCTTTTTTTTTTTTTTTTATCTTATTCAAAACTTATCTTCCATCTTATAATTTTTGCTTAGCTACACTATTTCCTGTTTTATACAATGAAAAAAAACCTGTTTTCTAGCTGTACATTTTTTTTCTTTCTCTGGCGTAAATATATTTGTCATTTGACAACAATGAATAAAAAACAGATTTTTTCGTTCATATTAATATGAAAATTATTGGATACGATAGTTAAAAAGTGATTAAATGATAGAATTATTGAAATCAAATTATATTTGTAAAATGAATACAAGTGGGATGTAATAATAAACCTGGATTATGTTTATAGTATTGTCTGCATGGATACCTGTTGATATGCAGTCTGTCATTGATATAGTAACCATCACCGGTATGTGTATATATACAGCATGGTACCATATCTTTCTATTATTTAAATCCTTTATTTATATATCATTCATGACAAGGGAATTATTATAGATATATAAAAAGCACTCTTTATTATGATAAACAAAAGAAACATACGCATGCACACACACATATATATAAAGAGGAATAATATTATTAGAAACTTAATCGTCTATCAGTCGAATTAAACTCATCTGGTTCATTGTTATGAAGTGTAATGATATCCGTTGTATGGTGCTGATGCTGATGGATGCTCTTATTGTTGCCACTATTATTAATATTATTATCGTTGTTGTTGGGGTATCTTTTGGACAAGTTATTCGTTTGATCATCCTCCTCACTACAATCACTTTCTGCATGTACATCTTTTTCACCACCTTGTAATCCTGCTGTACCCATGACAACCCGGCGTGCTCTTCCATGACGCAAGGCACCACAATAATCCGATGGAAAATGGTCGTTGAGAAAAAATGGAAATACCAGTCGAAATAGGATACGTATTAAATTTTCATGGACCATACGCCGGATCACAAAACGATTCAATACACCGGATAGATGAAGAAATGAAATACGTCGAATAGGGACAGGGCAATTTGTCAATGGATCAGGTGGATAAAGTGTTATATCATAATCGGAACCAATATATACTAACGTTCCTGGAGGCGAACTTTTGAAAAATACATCCGTTTTATAATAATAATAATAATAATTAAAAATAAGGTTATCTATCATCCTTTATACGCCCTCAAATTTGAAAAAATAAAAACTTACTCATAAGGAGCCCATAATGGTATCCGAGTAACAATGTCTATATAAATAAAAGTGGTCAATTATCAATATATATATATATATTTACTATGACAACCATGATTACTTTTATTCTTACATTAATAATCATCCCAACCCACAACTTCCCAATGCAAATAAAAAATAAAATAAAATAAAAACAAACCATTATTATATGCATGATGAAAAATCTTGTTCGACATGTGTCTATCAAACGATCTAGCAAAGTCTATATTCCCGATTTTTGGATGACCAAAAGTATATAATCCTCCAAAATGTTCTAATACAGGACTCCTAGATTGTACCATTTTTGCCAGAAAAACTAATAATCATAAAGATGAGTGCTTTATTCCTTCCAACTTTTGTATTATTATGATAAACAGAAATATAATAACATTACTTGTACCGAGAGCACCTCCTAAGCTGTGACCTGTAATAAATAACCGTCGGTGTTTACTATCATGTCTATTATGTCGCAATAATTCCATGATATGTTTTTCGGCTTGTGAAAACATGGTGTTGGTTCGTACATCTACATCGGGTCCTGTCCAACTGGAATCCACTGGATCAGATACGTAATGAAATACATTTAATGTTAAAAACTGTAGGACTTGAATCACAGCTTGGACGGCAGAGGCAATAGTGCGGTATAGTGATGTATTATTCAGTACAATTTGAACACGAGAAGTACTGTTGTCATGGATATGTGTCATATTGCCGTCGTCAAGATTTGATGTTCCATGTTGTTCTTGATGGTACTGATACGCATGTTGCCGTATGGGTGGATCCCCCATGGCTTTCCAAAACCCTTTATGCACTTTACCCATATTGGATCCATTACGTCCACGTACTTGACATAATCCCGTATTGACATTTGTAATATAATTTTGTATATTGAGTGGATTTGTCCTGAATACAAATGGAGGGAAATGTTTTTTATAAGTAGGTGTATATTTTGATGCATTCTCTCTCATCCAAGCATGGATAAAATGAATTGGTCATTTATATATTACCCTCGAAATACCAACAGAATATCGTTGTCCTTTTCAACAATAAATGCACAAATATTCTAAAGATAGCAAAAGAAAAACGATAAGAATATTGGGGACATAAAGAAAGAGTAATGGTAATTTTTCATTGTTACGTTTTTTTTTTACCTGATAAGCAATTGGATGAAATGATTTTACAACATCAAACCCAGCCTTTTCCAATTCATAACGAATGACAGCAACATCCTCATAAACCAATTTTGAAGCAACACTAAGTGTATAAGCCAGAGGTAAAGAATAACGAGGCCGTTGAACCAACCGGTTACCCGCTGCACCTGATTCAGATTTTCTTCGTTGAAATAAACGATTATCCTGTAAATCCTTGGTGACGGGGATAGTTTCATCGAACAATTCAAAAGTTGTATCCATTGCGTTGATGACAGACAAGCTATGACCAGTTGGATGTTGACCCACGAAACGCCTCAATACCCAACGGATCGCGTGATCACTCATGAGTAGGACCATGAACCATATGAAAAATGTGCTTCGGATACAAACAGAAAGGATGGGACCTACGATCCGGGTCCTTGATAGACCTCTTGCAACAGGCCATAAGATACCACTAATGATGCTCAATGATTTTGATAATAGAGGAACACCATGCTTGATCGTTTTATAACCTACAAATAATAATGTCGATATTCCCATGCAAATCATGGAAAATGCAATCAAGAGAATACTAAGAGTGGTACGATTATGGACCATGCAATAAATGCCTGCCCAAGCAGGTATGGAAGACACAAGAAATGAAATGCCAAAATAGAGCCTGTTTCTTCCTTGTCCCATAATGAAGCATGTTTAATCGAGAAGAAAAAGAAAAAAAAAGAAAAAACAAAAAGTAATGTTTTTTATGCAATGAAGGAAAAAGAAGAAATATTTTCTTTGATTTAAAAATTCATGCTTCTTAATAAATCCCATGTTTAATGATACTTCATTGGTCGGATAAATTATCTCCATTCTTCTTATTGTTGTGCATAAGTCCACGACCATGACCAATTGAAAGAAATTCTCTCTCCTCTTTTTATTCTTTTGGACTAGCCGTAAGCTGCTGAATCCCTATCGATTGTTTTATTCTTACATCTCTCATATTCTATTAATTCATCTGTCAAATATCGGTGGATATTTTTTTTTTTTGTTCTTCAGTTCTCCGACACTATCACCCATATACAACAATAGTCTCTGAAGTCCCATGTCTTTTTATATCATCTTGTGATATTCAGCAATTTGGATCAACTGATTACTTTGTAGGATTCCATCATCTTCTTCTACAACTATTGATGATATTTAACGATTACCAGTACAATTATTAAAGTTACTCTCAAGTGTGGTAACAGTTTGTTGGTAACGTTACTAAAAGAATAATGTATAAATTCTTTCAAAATCGGTTGCTTTCATCATTATCTGATAGCCTATGGCGATGATGTGACGACGAGAGTTACACCAAAAATGTGCCGGGGATATAAAACCCAAATTGCTTGTTATCAGATCCTATTTTTCTTTTCTTTCTCCTTTTTTTACACATCTTTATCACTATCCAACATATATATAACGTTATGTATTCTTCTTCTTGGATTGTTATTACTATCTTTACCATTGTTTATTATATTTCTTGGCATCCAATCGACGCAGCGACGGAATACCAACAGCAGCAACAATTACATTTACAACAAGATTCTTTTCCATCCATTGTTGCTGGTGATAATGATAATGGTTCAATCCATATAACTTATTGGGTTGAAATGTTTCACGCTTTCCCGTGGTTAGTCAATACATCCCTTCTTTATGTTACTGGTACTATTTCTGTCTTTCTATGGTGTTCAGGATATGTCATTGATTATTTAATGGATCGTCAAGAAGACATGGCAATGGAGTTGGCCAAAAGAAGAAAACAACCTTGCACTTTCTATGGTGCAACAGACGCTTAAAAAGAAATCAAAACTGGGATTACACGTGCTTCCACAAGATGATTTAATCATTGATTATTTTTTTTTACATAACAAATCCGTCGTCATTTGAATTAGACCTTGTGGTATTATCATAAATCATTATGAGGTTGTGATAGTTAGATTATATATTTATTATATGTATATATATACCCCTTTTAAACATATACCCATCATAATTTGACAACAAGATAAATCATTACCATTGTTATTATCAGTATTATTATTATTAGGCTATGTATGCACTTTTATTATTATTATAATTTTGATTCAAAGCAATGTAGTTACCTATTATAAGTTTCTACTCTAGACTGGTAGAAAACACAATCGAAAATTGTTCTCTTGGTTTTAATGAATTTTTAGATTTTGTTTCTGGTATATTTTTAATGGTAATAGATATAAATATATAGGTTATTCATGATTGATAAAATGCACATTAAATATGATAAATAAACTCCATACCTTCAAATAGATCAATTAATTTTCCATTGGGTATTGTCTTCAACATCAAAGATTTGTTGCTGGGTATAGGTTGTGATATAACAGTTAAGATAGCTGGAGGTAATTCCATTTCATGAATTTCTTCAAAATGCTGAAACATAGTATAAAGGGTAAAACATCGCATTTTGCAATCGATAAACGGGCAATATACCATTGTTACTGTATTATCATTATTAATATCAGTTCAATCCATCACTTTATATTAAAGAACCTCCATTTCTTTACCTTTTTCTTTTTTTGGATTTTTATCTCGATACCACATTTCATAAGCTACAAAGAGATGTTCTCCATCATTTAATGAATTCCTTGAATTTTCTATCAAATTCAAGCCAAGAAAAAAAAAAGAAAAGTTCCTCACGTTACAATTAAAGGTATGATTATGAAACAAATAATAATAGAGGAAACCGTATATATTACGCCCTTCATTCCACTAATAATATGCAATAATAAAAACATACCATCGAATAGAATGAATTGATCATTTTGGTTTTTAAAAATATATTTGTATTGTTTTGCTGTCCTTAATGTTGGAAAATCTTGGTCATGTATTTTTCGAATATGTTGATATAAAGGAGTCAGCTTATATTGAAAATTTGTACATCCTTTGTAAGGGCAATGAAAAAATTGACCTTCAACAACTTTTTAAAAAAAGAATTACATATTATTAGCAGCAAATTAGTGGATAATATATTTATCAAAAAAAAAAGAAAAAAAAAGTAATTAATCCAATCTTCCAAATTTCCTATAGTATATGCACTTACTTTGACGTTCTTGGGTATATGTGGTTGATGATGCAATGTTTGAATAAGATCGATAGAATTTTTTTTTCAAAGGTACATCATAACAATTCAAATAGTACCTGTCATCCATATTCTTTTTAATCTTCTTTTTTTTGACATCAGCGCAAGATAAATCTTTTGAATATAAATATAAAATATACATTATTTTAAAGTGAATTCATATAGACTGCGTAAGCGGATATGTAAAAAAAAAACACCCATCCATCCAGAGAGTTTTTTTTTTTTACCTGTTAGTGGCATATAGGTGAAGTCACTTTCATATTTATCATCTTCATCGTTTGCCTTTTTACGTTTCAAATACGGGCGTTTTTGTTGTTGTTACTGACATGTACATCGTTGTTGTTCCGCACTTTTTATTTCTATATAGGAAACGATTGATACAAAGGATGATCGTGAATAAAGTTACTTTTAATGGTTTGATGATACTGATTATAATCTTCGCTCATAATATTACCTTTTTTTGAATTTTTTGACACGACAAGTGGTATGGCAGGTGGATTAGTATTATCGTCCGGTCCAACAGCTAAAGAATGTTTTTGTAATGATAATGATGGCGACGATGATGAAGATGAGGTAGTATACGTCTTTTCAAAAATAGCATCTTTTACACCCTTTATTATATTCCATAGAGAAGGTATCATTTTTTTTTTTTGGGGAAGAAAGAAAAGAAGTGATCAAGATTTAACTCAGGTAAAATTTTGCACTTTAAATGAAAGGACAATCCATCCACATGATTTCAGAACGCCAACAAATATGCAGTCTAGTATAAAGCTTGTATTTTTTTTTCTTTTCTCCAATCAAACATTCTATACATTATAAACTTAAACTTCCTTTTAATATGTAATGTTGTGTATGGTGGTATAATGTTATTATAGATTCATTTTCTTGACTAGTGATTGTTTATTTGATGAAAACGGCCAACGTGGTAGCGATAGATCAAGAAGAACCAACCATATTAAAGCATATAGTGATATACTGACGCGATACTTTTATTCTATCATTTAATATTGTATATATTTCAAACCACCATACTTCTAATTTACTCGATATGGGGTATAATATTTTAGGTAGATAATGTTAGAACGATGGAGGATTGTAGATAATATACATTGTGAACAAAAGCTGATGAACACTATTTTACGAATAAATATATTTTAATAGATACTACTATCCTCGACGAATTATATCCTGGAAAGAGAAAAGCTTTTGGTTCATAATACGATCAAATGATAAAGTGTCATTTTCATTGTTTATTCCAAAATCTTAATAGAGTGGATTAATATTATAATAGGAAAGCACAAAACTGCTGTAACCAATTCTATATAAATCTATATAAAATCATATTTGTTAACTTTCAACATTTGGAAATATAATAAGCATTCTGTTGTAATTGTATTGACTGCGCATTATATAGAAAAATTATTGAGGTTAAATGCACAACTATGGCTTAATAGAACTTGTGAACATATAAAACTTGTAAAAGGATCTTGGAGCGCTGTATTCAAATCGAAAACGCTACTCCTACTGCATGAAGCAATCAAAGGATATAGGTGGCTGCATATAAACATAACATAACATTTCCGTGTTTGTGACGTATTTCTCCCATTTTTTATGAATTATTTGTGGATGAGTTTCGTGAGAATTTTTGACATTCAAGATCAAGAAAACATTTCTTTTGGTTTTTGTGTGTCACCATGAAATTATTCCACAGATCCAAACCTTTCGTGTAACAATATAGTTTTCTTATAATAAAAAAATATATAGTTTATTGAGGATGGAGGATGAATCAATGTGATACAATGAAAAGGCAGATAGAGCCGAGAATAGATAGCACCACTGGGATAGAGAATACTTTTTCCTTCATCAGTAGGTTTCGATATGGAAAACAGTTTCACCTGCTCGCTTGATTAGGTTATATCGTTCCAATTTATATGATTCAAAGAATAATTTGGATGCATGTCCAGATGCCTTTCGATGAAAAGGTTGTCGGCGTGTTCCGTTTAAAGCATGCTCACGGTCTACCCAAATGGAAACAGTAAGCGATTCTCGATCTTCATTCATTTTACCAGACCAGAGCTATAATATAAATAAAGCGTTAGAGCTGACTATTAGAATGTAGTTACATCTTTTATATACTGTGATGATTACAATATTTACCTGTAAAAGACCACCACTCTTTTTTGCTAATTCATGAATATAATCATCTTCTTCAATCAACTGTTTTGTTTCACAATCTACTTTGCGTTTACTGTAAAATGCAACCATATACCATTTTCCTTCTACTTCTTTTCCTAACCGTTCCGCCATATCGTTCCAATTAAATACATCAGAAAGTGGGACCTTGATCAAACCATCCGAAATTTGTTTAAAATGAGGCACAGCCTTGTCAAAAAAGAGTCTGTCTTCAGGACGCAAACTATTGATAAAGTTTTTGTTATTAGGATAAGGTGCATCGTCCTCTTCTTCATCCTTTTTATCCGTTGTTTCTGTCGCCGATGACTTGATGACACCATTTTTATCGTTAAGATTTAGGAGTTGCAGATCTCGCATGATTTCTTGCTCCTTCTTGTTAGCTGTTGTTTGTGCAATAGTAGCAGGAGTAGAGGTAGCTGTATCAAGAACCATTATTAGTAAAAATAAAAAAGAATAGGTAGTATATAATTTTTAATTGAAGATGCGATGGAAAGAGAAGGTATGTTTTTTCGTTTGTTTATTCTCGATTTAAATAGGCGGAATGAAAAAGACAAAGAAGGCAAAATGAAATGCTGCGGATAAAGCTTAAAATATTGAAAAAGAAAATGGTGATTTTATGGCTGTGTTGTTTTAGTTAAAATAATAAAAATTACAATAACATGAATGATCAGCAGGTTCCCGTAATTTCAATCCATAACACAATAGTCATTTAATTTTTAAAAGGATACTATTTACATTTATGTAACAGTACCCTCCTAACCAGCATCATTTTCTATCATTTTCTTGCTATTAATTACATGGTTTCATTTAGTGGAGTCTGAAGTTTTGTTTGGAAGGCATCATGCACCACATTCAATGAGTCAGCATGACAAACTTACTCATAACAGTTTTATCGTTATTACGAAAAAATAGTGTTTTGCTATTGAAAATTATATGAGGCACCATATGCATATTTAAACCTTTGCGAAGGGCATTATAAAATTGAATTATAACGATACATATGGGATGCTCTCTCATGTTACATGGCGCTATATATTGCTCAGTACTGCTGCGTGCAATGGTCAGATAACGGGGACAAAATGATAGTCTAGTAAATAGTCCGTTATTCCCCGGTTTTTACTTTGTTTAAATTACTACCAGTAATAACATTGGTTCTTTTGAACTTATAGCCTACTGAACACAATATCCATAATTTTGGGTTAAGAAAAAAACACACCCGCACTCTGGTTATGCACATTTTAGAGAGAGCTAATAAATAAACGTTATTGTTTGATCTAAAACCCTTTCGATTTTCAGATTATGTATTAGGGTATTTCTCAAGTAAAGCACTGATTTGTCAGCAACCCTTTGTCTAATTTATTAAAAAAACGGGGATCTAACAAATCGGCATCATGTCCCCAGCATATTGACTTTCTTAAAAAGAGTGTGGGTTTATTTACAGCCATGACTAGGAGAAGTATAATTTTATAAGGTAGATGTTTATAGTACTGTGGTTTATTTTAAGCCTATGTGATAGTAAAATATAACTAACTTCCTGGTCTAGCAGTGAAAGGTAAATGTACCTCTTAGCGAAGACAAATTTTGAACAACCACGATCAGGGAACATAATAAATACAATGACGAATCTTTGCTTAGGAAGATTGATCACTTGAGAGAAAAATATTCATGGTGCTTTTTATTATATGTACGGTAGACTATTCCCAAAATTAATCATGCTTGATCATAAAAAGGAACTGCTCGTTTAATGTTACGATTCTTAAGATTAAACGCTGCATTTCTACCAATAAGAGCAACTTTAATAGAAGAACCAATAATAAATAGTGATCGAAGATACATTTATAAATAAAAATAAGAGATATTAGAGGAAATCTCTTGAAAATATCTGTAGAATTTTTATATTATTACGCGTTATAATCGCTATGTATAATGTTTTGATAAAAAATTCTGAGAATGCCAGTGGTAGTTGTCTAGTTTCCCGCTATATATCTTTTTTTTTTTCAAGTGCATGTAATTAGATAATGATTATATTAGAAGGATCAATGTATTTTTCGCTTATTTTGATATTCGTAACCTATATGAGATTTTATATAGCACGTCCAAATTTTTGTGACCCAACAGGTTTACACAGGAACATGCTTATTGGTGAATAGCAGTTTTCTCCATAGAAAAGGATGCAAAATTTTATACCCATAATAATATTGGATATCACACTATATTTGGTAAAATCTGCTCAGTAATAATAAATACTTTCAAACAAATTATTGAAATCCCACTTGTTCACCTTTCAGTTATTGGGAAGAAGAGATAAAGCTTGTCGAATAATGATCACATGGTATGATATATTGTACTTGTAACAGTGACTATGTAAGTAGTTTCTTATATAAAAGTATTCGCACCTGTTTATGATAGTCAATGTGATAATAGTATATTTGAATGTTTACTATTATAGTAAAAGGAAATCAGATAAAACGGTGTAGAGAATTATATCAAGAATATAAAGGACCTTAGAGAAATCTATTAAGAACCTCTCAACATCTTTATTTACCAGTAGAAAGAGCCAAGAAGAATAAAGGATATCATAAAAAGTTAAAAGAAGCTACGATTCTCAAAAAAAAAAAAAAAACCAGATATAGTATTATACATCAACATTTTAATAATAATAATTTATAAGTAACGGACTGGTTGAAGACTTTTTAATAATAGAGAAGAATCTATTATATATTTTCACATTCAAAGATGCATTTGATTAAACTACTGATTGGTAACACACTGTTATCACAGATTAAAGTTTATACTTTTATGCATGCAAACATTATTGGCAATAATCTAATCAAGGTATTTTTTATTTTATTATATTCGCTTACCTGTGCACTTACTATGCCGATATTCATTGGTGGAGGAAGTAACAATAGCTGAATTCAAAAACAATAACTTTGCACTAAGTTTAATACTACTAAATAGTGTATGATCAGTTACATTCCTTGGTTCGTTTTTTTTTACTAAAGGAATAAAGTATAAAACGTATTATTATTGTTTCCTTTCCTGACAAAAATTATTTGGTCTTATAGCCATATAGGTATCAATTATATCGATTAATAATACAATCATTTCAATTTATAATGCTTAATACTCCAGGCTTAGCCAAGAGAAAGTTCTGCTTGGCACGATATATTATGTAAAATTCCAAAAAGCAGCAAAAAAAAAAAATCTTTTGCATCAATATCGATAAACAAATAAGGACCCTAACACTGACACATCATTTCCATTTATGGGATCAACTGGCCGGTCAAAGTGAACCACGTTACGTTTCCAATTTGGGCGGAAACTCCCCATATCACGTATAAATAATATAAATATTTCACAGAAAAAAAAAAGTCAATTTACTAAAAACTTTCAGACCCTTCCACAACAACGAATAATGGGTTTCTTTGAATATATCAATTTAAACAATCGAATTCGTTCATTCCAAAGTCTCAACAAGTTCCGCAACACACCACAAGTGGCAGATCCAATTTGGTGTCCCATTGAAGGTTCTATTCCACCATGGGTCAATGGGATTTTATATCGTACAGGTAAAAACACATATTTATAATCAATCCCATAGGAGGATGAAGTATATTGACGGATTCTACGATATTATTTAGGACCTGGAAAATATAATCTTGGAGACGATGAAAAACAATACGTAATTCAACACGCGTTTGACGGTCTACCTTTTGTCCATCGCTTTGAGCTTTCGGCTGAAAAGCAAGCTGTTCGCTATAACAACCGAATGATTGCAGAAGATGTTGAAAGTAATCTCGTCAAGAACCCTAACTCAAATCAAATATTCTTTGGACATGTACCGACTTGGTCCAATTGGCGCGGATTCATTAATATGCTTGCTCGACTTGGTAGTATTGCGGTTGCTCCAAGCAAGAATGAAAGAGGTCGTTCTAATGAGATGGTTGGCGTTACAGTGACCCCTAATTTCCCACTACCCTCCAAATTCAGTCTTGCTCCTAATGATGATCATGTTTTGGTGACAAAGACTGATGCCAATATTTTACAACACGTCCATTCGACTACTTTGGGTAAGTCTATACTACGTACATGTATAAAATATCAAAAATAAAAATTATATATATTATACATGAGATTAACAAGAAAGAAAAATGGGTTTATTTGCTTCTTGGATAAATATTATCTATATAGAACCTGAACGACTGTTTGATTATAGTGATTATGATGAAAACTTTGCTGGTGTACTTTCAGCAGCTCACCACCAAAGAGATCCAAACACAAACGAAACATTCAATTTTTCTATTAACTTTGGACGTGAAACATCCATGACCGTGTTTTCAATCGATGCTAAAGGAAACAATAAAGTATTGGCCAAAATCACTCAACGCCTTTTACCCAATGGTAAACAATCCAGCATCCTTCCTGCTTATATCCACTCGTTCTGGCTTACCGAAAATTATGTAATTATTCCTGAATCTCCTCTCCATTACGCAAATAACGGTCTGGATGTTCTGGTCCATGGTGTCATTTCCACTGCCATGGCATGGAAAGAAGACAGTCCAACGTATTTACATGTTATTAGTCGCGATCCAAGTGTCGGTCATGTTGTGTCTTTACCTGTGGATAATCCTTTCTTTACTTTTCATACTGGTAATGCTTGGGATTATGTGGATAAAGATGGTAATCCAGTGTTGGAATTGGAATGTTGTGCAGTGGATAGCGGTGATATTTTATATCAAGTGGCTCGCTATGGTGGTATGGAACGTTACGAAGGAGAAAACAAACAGAAGCACCTTACGCCTATGAATCAAGGCAAACAACGTGGCATGACTATTCCACCATCGCCCACCACTGAGTTCGGTGATTTCCATCGTTACCGTGCCACATGGAATAAAAAAGCAAAAACAGGCCAAGTTTCTTATAATGTCATTGCCAAGAACGTTGAGTTCCCACGGTTTGCGCCTCAATTGGCATGTCAAAAAACAAGATATGTTTGGGGATGTCAACATGAATCTGCTACAGCTAATAACAGTGAAAGATTCAGTTTGATCAAACTGGATACAGAAACTGGTAAAATCACCAAAATCGATCAAGGATGCACCATGTTTTCGGAACCTGTGTTTGTACCCAATCCAGATAGCAAGACGGGTGATGAAGATGATGGTGCTTTATTAAGTTTTGCCAATTTTATTGATCCTCGTGGTTCTCATCATGATCGTTGTATTCTTTCTGTTGTGGATGCTAAGACGATGAAGGAAATGGGTCGTTGTGATATTGGACAATTTGTTGCAACTACGTTCCATGGTTCGTTTGTGGATGTTGACTTTGTTAGTGTTTCTATCAGTTAATAGCCATTTTTATATATCCTATTTTTGCAACCCTTTTCTCCATAGTTTGTTATATTAATACCATAAATATATTTTATACCTTTACAAGTTTCTATTTTTTTCGATATTAATTTGGTGTATGGTGGTTGTCAGTTTACTACTTGTATTATTCTTTCAAAATTAATATCATCTTGGCCATGTTAGAAAAAGTGTAGATTCAAATGAGATTTTATACTTTTTTTTTTTTTTTTCGAAATGGCATGTCCGATTCTTTGACCTTATTGAACAAGATTGGAGTTTTTTTTTTTTTTTTGGATGAAACAAATAAAAAAAACTAGTTATTATTTGTTGGGCATGTGACATGTATTCAAACATCACAGTTCGACTCTTTCACGAGAGGCGCGAGTTTCCAAAAAAGGGGGGAAAGCATCAGATGCATTTGAGGAGTAAAAGGGTTCATTCTACGCTGCTGATATTTTTTTATTAGTATCAACACCGGGATATAGTTCAAGGATGCAAAAGATGTATAGTTATTGATTATCCTTGCCGTTACCTTCACTGATTCTTTTGCTGGTTTGTTTTTAATGTTGTTTATCCATCAATTACCAATAAAAGTGATTTCATTTTCAAACACGTGCAGGAGCCTATTCCTGATTTGGATTGGATAAAAATCTTAGAAATGCACATTTAGAATTAATGAGGGTTAGCCCGTCTTCTTTTTCTTTATTTTTCCTTTTTTTTTTTTCGTATCAATGTCAAGCAATATTGACCAACCTGTTATTATCCGTTTTTTCCTTACTACTGACGGATTAGTAGCAGCGCATTATTATTATTATTATTACTATGGTACACATTATTCGTCGTTGGTGTCATCCACGCAAAAGTTAAAAAAAATCCCCATCCCAAAAGGACGAATTCCATATTTAGGTACTTGTATAAATATTTATTGAACGTTTTATATATGAATGATTGAATTTCCAGTGCTAATACATAAAAAATATATTCAGGTCATTTATTCGTCTTAACAAATTCACCATCAAACCAATTAGCGCAGTGGCAAAAGGAATTAGGTAAAGGAAGAAGAAAGCATTTTATAGAAAAAGAGGTTTCAAGTAGAAAAACAAAATAATGGTATCAAAAAAAAAGTCCAATCATGTGTGTTTCTATGGGAATCAAGCCATGGATCTTTCTAGCAGACCCAGACCTGGCGCATGACATACTTTCTAGAAACAGTGGAGTTACGTCAAATCATCCATTCCAAACATATACGCATCATTATTATTCAAAGAATAAGGGAATCGTATTTAATAATCCTTCCCCCGAGTGAAATAAAACAAGGGCCGCAGGTAATAATAGCATCTATCATCCTTTCTTTTCTTTGATTATGTATAAGAACAGAAGAAACATCCAAGCAGCTATTTTTTTTTTACTTATAATCTGATTTTGTTTTCTTGATGCATTGTTATAAATGTAATTATCTCTATATAATGGACAGTTTTTCAATTTATTTCACCAAAAATAGTTTCTGGATTAAACCATATTCTTGAACCTGAAGCTGATATTTTGGTACAAAATTTATTGGATGCATCATCATCAACTGACAAAGGTCAACAGCAGCAGGTCGATATTCTTAAGCCACTACAGCTTGCTGCAATGAATATTATCTTGAATATTGGATTTAGAAAACGCGCAGTATCTGTGGATGATCCATTGTTTCAGTCCGTATTGAGTAATTTAGAAAAAGCAGTCGGGCACGCAAATATGGTACGTGACATGAGAACGTTTTTACCAGCTTTTTCGATTTTGATTACTTTTTTCGACCAGGAATGAAAAGCTTTATTGAAGAGGAAACAAACCCATTATATCGTCAACTAGTCAAAGAAGCTCTCGAAAGTAACTCGGATTGTCTTGTAAAAAAATTAAGCCAGTTAGATCATATGGATGAAAAGCCATTATGGTTACAATGAGTAAGATATAATATATGTAACGTTTATTTTTTTTTCATCATGAAACTGTAATACATATTACATATAGTTAGAAACTAACATTATCTTATGGGGAATAATATTATGTGTTATACATAAAAAATAGATGATGTGATTGCAGGTGGAAGTGGTACTACTGCAATTACAGCTGCATGGGCTTTGGTTATCTTATGTCGCTACCAGGATACACAGAGGGCAATTCGAAATGAAGTGGATCAATTTATTGCAACACAAGGCCGATTGCCTACATTTGCCGACAGACTATCTACCTTTGTTAATTTCTGTACAAAAGGAATGCATGCGATTTCGAGTAACAAGTTCTTTTGGTTTGCTTCACGAAACAACAAAAGATGGTAAAGTAGAAATTATTTAAATAAAACCGTGGATTTTTGAATCTTTTTTGTTGACACATTCATTTTTTCTTATGTAAATGGAAATGAAACAATTTTCTAATTATTAATTCCTTTTTTTTTTTTTTTTTGGTTCAACTATCATAGTGACTTGTCGTGGATATTTTATACCCAAGGGTACTACAATATGCTAGCAATATGCTAGCTATTCATATGAATCCAGACGTGTATGATAACCCTGAAAAATTTATTCCTGATCGTTTTATGAATCGTTTAAAGCCCATGGCAGCATGTGCTCATGCAAATATTTCAGAGCGGGATCATTTTGTATTTGGATGGGGCCGGTAAATAATATATTGAGAATCCAAAGATTGTATTATAAACACTATAATCGTATTAACCACTATTATATATATATATATACCACAACAATAAATAGACGTGCTTGTCCAGGAATACATATGGTAGGATTATTATGGGACACTTTTATATAGAGTGGAGTTAGGTTAATGACATTGCTGAACTTTTTTTTTACGCATTTTGTTTATAGGCTGAGGTGGAAATATACAATATCTTGGTGCGGTTGTTGGCAAAGGCAACTATTAATCCAATAACTGATAGCAATGGAAATCCCGTATACCCAGATATTGACAATATAGATGATGCTGGTGTCGTTATTCTACCAAAAGACAGAATTCTTTGTATAACTAAACGAACTGATATTTCTACCGTATAATTTAATAGATAAAATAAAAAATGTCAATAATAACAAATATCACTACCTTTACAGGTATAATACAAGTAAACATTCAATAGTCTCATATTTTTAACAAAATAAGTTTCTCCTTGGACAGTTAGCGTAAGAGAATGCTGAACGATTTATATAGCTATTTGTTTAAATATAAATAAAAATGTATAAGTGTAGCTTTGGTACTTAATAAATTATATGGGTACCAACAGGTTATATTGTAATTCTTTCATTATTAAAGTGAAAAAGGAGCGGATGCACGGATATCACGACTACTTGCACCAATATGCAAAGTGTATTGTCCCGGCGAAGGTATAATCCATGTATGAGTATTCGTATCCCAAATACTAAGTTCAGTTTTTAAAAGTTGAAATGATACTATCTTTTCCTCATCCTGCTCGAGAAACACCTTTTCAAAACCGCGCAAGACTTTGGGAGGTTCTCCTGCATTTTCTGGGAATGAGAGATAGGCCTGCACCACTTCTGCACCACTGGTTTGTCCTATATTGCGGACTGATATCAGAGCTTCCACATGTTCTTTGTCAAGGACTTGTACTTGAAGATCGTTGTAACTAAAAGTGGTATATGACAATCCAAATCCAAATTCAAACAGTGGGTCGATTCCTTTGGCATCGAACCATCGATATCCAAGCAACAACTTTTCCTTATACGAAACCTGTCATTTTTTTTATGTTATAAGTTCCGTTAATTCAATATTAAATATACTACGAAATAAGGATAGTGTACGTTGAATATTTTATTCTTTTATCCTTACCTCATGTTCAAATAATGATATGTCAGATGGATAATCATCATAGTTCTTTGCGATCGTAAATGGAAGGCGCGCAGACGGGTTTATATCACCAAATAGAATATCGGCTAATGCATGGCCTGATTCTTGACCAGGATAGCCCGCCCATACAATTGCTTTTACATTTGGATGATTTGCAAATGGAAGATCAATAGGTGCACCTGAATGAATGACAACAATTGTATTTTCACAAACGTTTGAGATATGGTTGATCTATGTAATAAAAGTAATTATTATAGAATAGTTAGTTTCCATCGTATTCACTATATCGTATCATTAAACTTAAAATACTGTTCTTTTTGTAAATGTTTTTTACATACAATAAGAAGATGTTGTGGGTCAACCCCATAGAAAGGACGATCAATTCCCTCAGCAGCAAATGCACTTCCAAATACAATACATGTATCTGGTGCTGATACAGTCGTTGATACAATTGTAAGAACATCTGAAACCAGGCTTGTATCTTGTAAAATGGCCTTTACTTCTATGAACTCATTCTTGGCACGTTCTGTAATTCCTTCTAAAGGCTATAATATCTCCGCGAAAATAAGATGATGAATAGCACAATCAATTACTGCATAGAATATTATAATGCCTAAGAAAAAGAGAGAATATCATTTACAGTAATAAGATAAGGGTAATGCGCTGAACCTGAACCACCACCCATTGCAATAGAACCATCTGGACACATATTTAATGGGCAGGAATTTGGTGGTCTATTCGTATATGCATCCAAATATGAATTTTTTGTTCCTCAGCAATAAACATACAATTTTTACTTTATGATTACAACTTACAATACTCCTGCCCCAGCATCACTTCCTGCAACTACAATTTGTCGTTCATGTAGTTTATCCCCTCGAATTGGTAAGATGTTGTTCCTGTTTCGTAACAAGATAGTAGATGCAGCACCCATTTTTCGAATACCTTCTTTGTGATTTCTTTGTACATCCACACCAGGATCCAACAGTGCCCCACTTATCACGGGGATATTTGTATTAACTTGAACTTCTGGAAAATTCTGTAATTTATTAAGTTCTTACTACAGAACTGTATTTGTTTGTAGCTAAAAAAAAGTTTATTTGCGTATATGGACTTACTTGATCTTGGCCAACCTAAAATATATTTTTATATATACCATTTTAATTAATTTACTTAATCTGTCAATAAATGTGTCTAAATATTACCTTGTAAAAAGTAGCCACAATGCGCTCCACCATGTTATTAAGCTATCATTTGATGTACAGTAAATTTAATAATAATTGAGTAACCATAGCATTTCCAAATCCGATAGATTGCTTTACCGTTTGTAGTGAGACTTGTCCACGTTCAACCGCTGTCTTCAGTTTATCACCATAATAATTTCCTCGACCAAGATTCATTTCCATATCTAATCCTGCATTGGCAGCTTTTGCTGTAGAGTGGGTAGCTCCCCAATCGCTCATGACCCATCCCTTGAACCCCATTTCTTCACGAAGATCATGTGTTAATAACTCTTCGTTCTCACATGCATAAACGTCATTCACTTTGTTGTAACCACACATGATAGCACCCACTTCAGCTTCAACAGCTCTTTGAAATGGCCACAAATACAATTCATGTAATGTACGCTCATCAATATTACTCGACATCTAAAAAAAAAAGTCATTTTAAAGGGTGGTTCATAAAAACAGAGACGTCTGTAGGCTGATTTCCCCTGAATAAAAATAGCACCTTGGTAAGCAACAAAAGTTTTGAAAAACCTACATGTTTTCGATATGTTTCTTGGTTATTCGCTGTATAATGTTTTACTGTAGCAATCTAATTGTATCATGTCAGAGAATCATACATGTCTCAAGAAAGAGAGAAGCAAAAAAAAAAAAAAAAGATCAAAACTTACAACACCTTGGCTTTGGGCACCTTTAATTGTTTCAACTGTTGTTATGCCACTCAATACTGGATCCTAAAAGTAAAAATCGAAAACAGGTTCAATCTCATTTGGCCATAAATAATGCTTAGGGGAAAAGCAAAAAATAACATATTTACTTCACCAAATGCTTCCCAGTTTCTTCCTGCACGAGGATTACGAAGTAAATCATTTGCTGGACCTAACCAAACATTAATGCCTTTATCATAAAACTCCTGAGCGATATTAACACCTCTTTGATAGATTAATTCTCGATCAAAGGAAGCAGCAGCATTAATCCCAGAAGTAAAGACACTTGTTTTCTTCGAACCTCGTACACCCATTGGACCATCATTTAAACAAAGCGCAGGAAAGCGGGATGTTTTGGCTGTATTACCCGTACATGGTCCATTAGTACTAATCGTCAATTGGACTTTTTCATCGATAGTCATTGTTTCGACTATAGAACGTGCTATCTCGTAAGATTCAATCCATGAACGTTCATCTACTGCAATTGTTACTATTACATTATTTACAAGTAATAGTATCCAACACGTCACCAAGATTCCATATTGTTGCATTATATTGTGTGAATTGAAACAATCAGTAGTTAAATGAAGAAAAAAATAGGGAAGAAGAAAAAGGATGGCGATGGCGATGATAATGCATATTAAATGGTTTCTTATACGCCAACTGATCTGTTCCTCTATTCTCTCCTTAAGGTATCCTTTTCCTCCTGTTTTTCTTCTCCTTCTTCTCTTTTTTTCCCCTCCTAGATAGTATTATATATTGTAGAGTTATCTTAGAAGCCATTTCCGACCTTAAAATCTGATTATATAAAAGACACTGTTTTTCTTCTAGGGGAAACGCAAAAAACTGTGGTGGTAGTTTAGTATGACAAGTAATACCCATCATTTTTTTTTTCGAATGCCAACAATTACTTATTACTTTTGTTGAGAGACCCGTTACAAATGCTGCGGTACATTTTTTTTTCTAAAGTATATAAACTATTTCTTTTTCTTGGGTATCGCATTTTTTTTTAAAAAAGAAGGGTATGCGCAGAATAATGTTGTTAAGGTTAGCAGAAATAATTGGACTTTAGAAAAAAAGAGGTGTTTCACTAGTTATATCAAACAGTTTTCTTTTTTAAAAAGGCAATGGAGATTTTTACTGGATATAGTACTACCACTATTTTTCATGACAGCTCTTCTTGTAAGTATCCATCTACACTTGTCAAATTAGAAAAAAAACAATATTTACGGTTTTTTTTTTCATTAACACATATCCAATGTCTGCTGGAAAAAAATAAACTTTATTTACCAAGTATGGACATCCTCTCCGGAATTAATATTATTCTTGATTTCCTTTACAGCAGAAAAAAACCTATGATTTATATGAAGTGTGATCGCGTTGTTGATATTATCACATATTGCATAGGCTAGCGTCTAAATAGGTCTGTGTTTGTAATTTTTCACTACACTGGTAAATTTCCGTTTCCAGTAAAAGAATTATATTTTTACGGTTAATATTATTCTAGTAGTAATTCAAAATAGAAGAAGTAATCAGAATTATTATAACGTATCATAAACTATCGAGTAATCCTTCTTGATTTTGGATGGCTTGAATATATTGGAGGAGGTATATATTATAGTCGGTTAAACATTACACACTAATAATTCATTTATTGTCACATTACAGCAAGCAGAGCACTTTTGTTTTTGTCATTCACTATGTATGTAAAAGAAAAAAAAATCATTGAACCTGCATAAAATAATCATGGGAAATATAATAATGCTTTAAAGACAAAAAACAAGTCTTCTTGACAATAATCGTCAAGATGGACCATTGTAAAATTTGATTGCGTTTGAACTAATCCAAATGTGGTAATTCCAATTTGGTACAACAGATCCGTTCCTCGGCATACTTCGGAACTATTCATACCATTCCATTCATCTTTTTTTTTTTTCCTTCATTCACTATTCCTCCATTTAATAATAGGATAATAAGAATAAGTGTTTTTAATTTTGAACAAAAAAAGAAAACCATTGTTATTTATCAAATAAATAAGAAGAGAATTTAGGTGATGATGAACGGACCAACAAATTGATTGTAACACGAATGTTATCATATTTATTATATTTGCTCAACAAGAACAAGTCAGGATATTATTTGGAGTTATATATAATACGTAGTTACATAGCAACGCTATATAAATAATAAAAATATGGATTGTATTTTTATTTTTACTATGGTGACTATTTCACATGGTGACCGTGTAAATCATCAATCACGAGTTGCTTGATACAATTGTAAAGTGATTATATAACAAAAACTATATAACGTTTCAGACGACTCTTTTTTTTTTATAAACATACGCCATATTCTTTCAATGTCGCTTGTGGTGATGAAAAGTGAACACATACCCCCTTATTATACTATTATTAGCAACAATAGTATCCATATATCCTATATACCATAATGTAATCCAACAGCGAGGGTTACAATGAATTTATATGGTTAAATAAGCTAACACACTTCTTTGTTATTCGAGCATATAAATAAAGAAAGATAAGGCTGAGTTTATTAGTGATGAACAGATGATGGTGAGGATGTTAAATAATGATGGATGATCATCTTTTATAATATCGTTCAGTAGTATTCTAACATCATCGTCTATTATTGTTTTATTTTTTCATTATTATTATGACTCCTCCTCCTCCTCCTCCTCCCCCCCAAGTCGGAGACGATCCGAAAAAAGTTTATAAAATGTAATTATAAATTAGTTACATCTAAAAAAAGAAGAAGTTAGCAATAATCAAATTATATTTAACAATAAAAATATTCAAACTAGTTCGTCCGATATAGACATCCGTGAGAAAAGAATGGAATCGTTTTCTCATTAAAGGTTATATATATATATGTTACAATGTAATCTATCATTTAAAACAATATATTTCTGTATGTAATAAAATTTCAATAGTAATATTATATAAATGTGAAACTCTAACGTAAAGAAAAGTTTCTTGTCGTCATGAAAGTAATTTTACCGCCATTTTTTAGGGGTTAAAATAAGGGAGAAGCATGAGCCACCATCCCATCCGTACATCCATACTCACACACATCCCCCATCCATTATCACCATTACACCCAAAACATTACTTTCCACACATAACACGAACGTTATTTTATTATTATTATTTATTATTTACAATTATTATTACTATATAACAATAATAGCCACCTATATTTTCTCTTCTTTTCTTTCTTTCTCTCTTTTTTTTTTTTTTTTTCTTCTTTGGTTTTACATAAACATATTTTTATATATAACATTTTTAATATACATATTAATTATCTATTTAAACAATAAATCAAACTAGCATCATCATCATCATACGGTAATGCATCAGCAAGAACGATTATCAGACTTTATGGAACGACCTCTTAGTCTATCATTTCTAAAATATATCAGTGACCAAGCATCCCTTGTCATACCATGCCATACAACCACCAAAACGACACATACAGTTGTACCTCCATTATCTAATTTCATCAATTTCTTGGTGCGTCGTTCAACTGTAGGTCCTGGAACATTATTAGCTGTATTAGTTTTACTCGATCGTTTACGGAATCGTTTAGCTCCTATTGCAAAAGGAATGCCATGTACGCGACAACGCATCTTTCTTGCCACATTGATCGTTACTTGTAAACTTTTAAATGACACAGCTCCCAAAAATCGTCATTGGACACACTATGCTCATTATTTTACAGTGGAAGAAATTAACCTTATGGAAAAGCAACTCTTGGCACTTTTGGTAAAGTTTCTTATTATCAATAAATCTGAAATAGTAATTGTTTGATTTGTTATTATTAACAGGAAAGCAACACATTTTTTTTTGTACAATAGGATTTCGAACTATCTATTTCACTCAATGATCTTTATACAATGTTGATTCGATTTGAACTTAGTCATACGAGTACATCATCCATGATAACAGCGAGTTCATGTAAGAAGACACTGGTGAATGCAACGAATAGTATGATCATTGGTACAAGTTCTATCCATCAACATATTCCCGGTGTCTGTGGTAATCAACGATCACTACGCCGTCTTCCCCCTTAAAAAAAACTTAACCCTGTGTATTTACTTTTTTTTTCCCTAAACACATAAACATAAAAACACACATCCTCTCCCACCCACTTATATAAATACTGATATACATAATTACCAGCAATCACTCAATCATTCTATTTATCCATCCATCTAAATCGTCCTTTTTTTTTACCAACTTTACCTATTACCCTATTCTATAATATTTCTCAATTTCCATACGCATTTGTTTTATTACATATTTCTTTTACGCAAGAACAACATTCATCATCATCTTCCACATACTATTGCAATACTTCTTCCTTTTTATTACGTCAAAACCACATATATATTACTGTTTATAACTTATGGCATTCTTCTATCCCTTTTCCTCTTCATCCCATCATTGTTTTTCATTTTTTGCATTCTCCCTTTATATATACAAACACAATTTTAGATAGTTAATTATGAGCTATATGTATATGACATGGCCCCCTCCATTTATTTCTTCTTAGTAACAACAATTATAATTTATATCATTACTTTTTATGTTGCATTGTTGTAATGACAACAACATCATAATACGCTGTATATATAAATACATAAACATTTAACCCATCTTCTTTTCTTTGTGTCTACCAAGTGTTTGAAAATCCTCCTTCGTTCCAACCTCCGTCACTACTGTTAGTAGAGTTCCATGCAGGTTCAACCTCAGGTTCATCCCCCCATCCTTCTACTACAACATCGTCGAATGGATCTTGCTTAGTAATGTCTTTAGGTACTTCTATGACAGTTGGTTCTTTTGTTTTTTCCCATTGTTGTTTTGGTAACCATTTCGGATTTCCTGGGTGACTTGGTGGTTCAGTTGCCATTTCAGAATGGGTTCCAGTTTTTTTTTCTTAAAAAAAAAGAGGAGAAGGAAGTAGGTTTTGAGCGCGGAGAAAAAGAAAAAAAAAACCTGTCTGTCGCATTAATATAATAATAATCTCAGGTTCCTTTTTCATACATTTAGTTTTAACCCAACATGTTGATGAAAATCATAATACATTAGAATATTTTTTATTATTATTCTTTTGGTTCATTTGTACAAAGTTTATCTAACCGCATAGCAAGATCCCATGCACGTTCTGCAGGATCCACCAAATCTAGATCAACAACCACAATATGGGGTTGTTCAACTACTGCAACAGGTTGGCCACCTTCCGTTGATATTGTCTGTATTTTTAATTGTTGCATGATGGTTGCATCCTTTTTCAACTTTTCTGCACGTTCACGAGCAAACATTGTATACACTTTGCCTGTCGTTAAGACGCGCCGACATAATTTTGGTAATGTCACTCCACTTTTTGTTAATTCTTGATCTTGTAACGTATCTCCTGTATCTCCTTCTTCTTCCATCATTTCTTCAACTTCCATCATGTTTTGATCATCATAGCTTTGATAAGTCACTCTTCCATGTTCTAACACTGCCGTCTTGATCCCATCCATTAGATTTTCTTGTACATTCAACAACTTGAACACAAGTTGATCTCCATCGAAATGAGCACGTGCTTGTGATGTCCCATCATTTACCACAGCTAATGCATTCGCCATAAACACACGATTAGCTTGTTTACACAATCGATAACACTTGTTATTTTTTACATTTGTTCCACAAGTACCACATTTCCATCCCAAACTAACTTGAATGATAGATTTTACTGCACATTGTATTTTAAAGACGGTGGGATCACTGTTGTTATGGCCTTGTTTTCCAAGTTTTCGGATTGGTATACCAATATCCACCAAATTCTTGCACGGAATTTGTTCCGTTAAAATTTCTTCGGCTTGCGGATTGCGTAGTTCCGAGACTTCCGCCCAGCTGCATGGTAACATTTGGCATGTTACTGAACCAAAATCAGACTTTTTTCGTACAAGGCGATGAAATGTGACCAATGCTCCCGGAACCAAGCCGAGTGGATATGTTCGATTCCATACATCCATATAAATATCCACTGTATCCAATCCATTCGTTTGTCGTACTCGAAAAAATAATTGATTACGTCCTGGTTGTCCCGTACCCACACCGAATTCTTCAAATATCTGTCTTGCATGACTATCAATGGTTGCTTTGGCTCGTGTTTGTTGTTCTCGAAATCCTTTACCCACAATTACTCCTTGTACGCTTACAGTATCTTGAAAAAACCGATTTCCAATTTCAATCATACTTGGTCGATCATCGTCGTTGTTCCCATTTTTATTATTAACAAGTAAAGTGGTTGTTGACGATGCCATTATTTGTATAATATCCTTTACTTGAAATATTTTTTGCTTCCCTTTCAATGTTGTCGTTGCAAAGATTTGTTTGATGGATGGTGCTAAAGAAACTCCAGCAATAGTTATTGGTATAAAGTCCAACATATGCTGCTGTGGAAGCGTTGTAAACAGATGGTGTCGTTTTGGGTCCAGTATTAATTTAGGCGGAATGATAGGTAAGTTCATGTTTTTTGGAAGATACTTGGCAGTTTCCACCACTTTGAATTCATCTTCGTCCTCTGTCGCCAGTCCCATCCAGCATCCAGGATAAAGTTGTGGTAAAAACTGTAAACTTTTTGTTCGAGAGCTAAATATGATTTCAATTTCTTCTGGTCGTTCATCTTTGTTATTTTCGTTTTTCTTCTTGGTGCTACTATTGTTGTTTGCAATAACTGGGTATCGAATCGCACGTACATGACTGGTTAATTCAAATGTGTTTTCTTCTCGATGAGTTAAGATAGGTGGTTGAATGTCCAAAATACATAATATATATCGTGGAGTAACTTTGTTATTTTTGGATATTTCACAATCGTCTTCTTCATTCTCCTCTATCTGTTGCTCTTCACGCTTTCGTTTAAACCCTGTCACTGTTTTAGTATCTACTGCTTTTTTGATGGCTATCGATTTTTGATTTCCTGATCCAATAGAAGCTACGCGTTTTAAATCATGTATAGAACAAACAATATAGCTACAATCCAACAACACACGCGATCCTTTTTCTTCTTGATAACCCAAATCTTCCCTTATCAATAGAAACCGTCGAATCGTATATAAATCTCCCATATGAATTGGATGATCTGGGCGATTCTCTTCGGGTAACACAACTAAGGGTAATTTCCCCGTATCATCCATGAGGTACAGCCGACCATCTGGCATGGCACCCACAATTCCCATTATCATAATATTGATTTCCATTTGGTCATACGTAGCCATTTTCAAATTAACACGTAAGTCATCTCTTGAGCTTCCTCGTTCACCCGCATGCCTTGATATCTGTACTCTGCGTTCCTCATCATCAAATAACATCTTGGCTATATCACATACTGCTGGCATCTTGACTAAAGTCACTGTACTTTTTCGCGTCTTCACTGCTGTACAGGCGTTTTCATGCTGAAAAATATCTTGGAATATGTCATCACCAAATAAGGGTAGCCTTGATTTAATTTTTCCAGTATATTGGTTACAAAATAAGTGTAACCGAGTGGCTGGAACAATTGATTTTTTAAATTTGTGAATTAGGGACGCTTGAAATTCTAATTTTTGGATCAATGTATCAAAATCTGCTTTGGTTCGTATACAATCCTTGTAGATGGGTCCATGGAGTGATAATAATGCTATCGTTTTCGGAGTAGATTTAAATGATGGACATTGGGTATGTTTTGGAAATTCAACAATTTCTACATGCGTTTTCAGACAACCCACAAGTACAACATGAGCTTTATAGTCGCCATGTTCAGTAGTTGGTGCTGCCCAGATTTGCATGATAGAGGAACCAGAGTCAACAGCTAACATGTGTGCGCAAGATATTCGAATACGCGTTCCTGGCCGGTAGGGGTAAATAAGCGCATAGTCAATGTAATGGAATAAGCAGGTTATGAGCTGGTGATTCAATTCGTAAATTCCAAAAGCACGGTCGATCACACGCGTTATAGTCCCTTCATAACTTGTCATACTAGTTGATTCAGCTGATTTGAGAATGCCCGGTGGTGGTAGTACTATTTGTGGTTCTCCATCTTTCTCTTTCTCTTCTATTTCTTCCATATTATAATCCACAAAGGAGCCTGTTTTGAACTGCTTGAGTTGATCCTTATCCATGCGATAGCATCGAGATTGGCCTGGGACAAATCGAAGTACACCTCGTGCTGGAATTCCTTCGATTACGATTGCTGCCGTTTCAAGGTACGTGAAAACATACCATTCGTTCGTCTTGAACGTGTGGTACCAAATTAACAAGTCATCCCCTTCAAATACCATTGTGGCCGTTGTATTCCCTCCAAGTCCTGTCAGTTCAATATAAAATTCTGCCTCTTCCCCTGGTTGAAGATTCCGAATGAGTCTGGCACTAATACAACCAATAACATGGAGAGGCTGTTGTTGTGGTTGTAGCTGTAAAGATGAATCTGTTATGGTCACATTGCGTTTAGTTAACGTTAATAAATCTTGAATGTATAACATGGACACGTCTCGAATAGAAACAAATAAATCGTTCGCAATTTGTTCTGCTTTAATGAGCTGCTGTATTAAAGAGATGGAAGGATTCCCTAAGGGGTATATATCTTCCAAATAAACTTCAAGCCATATTATATTGCTGTTGTTATCAGGTTTTATAAAGTTCCATCGCGTAATACTGACAGGGATATTCACCAGTTCGTGATGAAATTGATCTACACGACAATAGATTGAATCGAGTGTTGTTAGATCGTTTAATAGAATCGTGCCGCGTCGTCTGTGAGGATCGGGATTGTCTTGAGTTATAATAATGAAACGACCCACAACAGTGGCTCTTGTTTTTATTGACGTTGTACTTGTTCGTTTATCACATAACTTTTGCACTGATAAAAACACCATAGTTTATATTTTAAGGCAAAGGGGATTATCTTTAATAAATTTCATAAGTCAAAAAAAACAGCACAAGGAGTTTAAAGCGTCGTTTTTTTTTCCTTTACAGTTATTGGTTGTACCTCTTTATCGCCCATCGTTTTGGTAATATATATAGCGACTAGTTAAGATGCTTACACTATAATAATAGCTTATTTTCCCTTTGTTAATAAAAGTAAATCTAAATGTCTGTTTAATTATTATGATATGAAAGAATAAAAGCTGGATATTATTAATAAAACAGATGATAATAACCTCGTGGTTTCTTCATCATTTTTAATGGTTGGATGTATCTTGTAGACTACTAGCTAGAACAAAGCTTCAGGGGTGTCATATTTCCTACGAAAGTAATTGAAATGATCTATGAAGGTCAAATGAGGATTTCACCAAGAAATATGAGTATAACAAAACATCTATATTAACGCTAATATCTTGGGATCATTACAGAATGAAATTTGTCGATAAGATGCATTAAATGTAATCTGGGTATTTCCACAATCCATTTATTACAGTATTTATAGGTGAATACTCGTTACTTAATTATAATATATGATATTCCAAAATGCGTTTTTTAATTATACCACATATTTTTAACATAATCAACAGGATTAGTACGTAAGTGATAAATGTATAAGCTACAGAAGCCTTGTCTCCTCTAAGCTGTATATAATAATAGCTATTGAATTATTCAGTGCCACGGTTTTATGCGCCACAAACATTTGTATAATTTAATTAAATGAGCTCCTTACAGATCATTCACCTGAGCAGAAAATAAATAACATTCAATTAAAGGTTTTGGTTTGTTGCCAATGTATCTCCTTTTATTTATCGGTAATCCTCAACCCGTTTTTAATACGGGGAAATGTTTCTTGAACAAATGCAGTGTCTTGGTGCAATTATAGTAGCCTCACAAGCGACAGGGACCATTCAGAGGCATGACTACTTCCGACATACTACAATTAACCTTGGACCTAATAAAAGCAAATATAAAAAATTATATATTAGATTATTGCAAAATAACAACAATAGGAGTGAAAAACAAATAAATGAAAATATTCAATTTACACGAAACAGAGAAAAAGAGACGGGAACATACAAAAAGCAATAGAGCACTTCTTTCCATGACTATATTAAAGAATTAGTATAAACACCAGAGTGATAATTATCATCCACGAAAACCTATTATCTAACAAGAGTGGCGTCATACGCAATGGCCACTTACACCCAGTGTTAGAAAGAAATAGTGTGCACTAAAGAATAACTTTAGCTCATTTGATGATACGACCTATTCATCAAAACGAAACATTGGAAGAGTGGCAGATAAACTGAGTCCCGACTTACACCCAACACGAGAAAGGGACTGAGTAGAACCAAGCATTGAAAGAGCAGCAGATGAACTGAAGAAGATGGTGATGATGATGCATCTGTTGATTGTTGTTGTTGCTGTGAACCGTCACAGCTGGGTAAATGATTATTATTTAAATAATCATTGACGTCCGGAATACCAGAAAGTACTGGTTGTGGGGAGAGAAGAGGTGCTGCTGCGGAGGTTTGTGATAATGATGATGCAGGTGATAATGAAGATGTTGTTGGAGGTACTGCCATTGTTTGGATGGTACTGGATTCCGATAGGCAAAGAGGGCTACTAGTATGTCTATCCCCCATTATCGTTTCCAACTCATAATAATACTTGAAGGCTTGAACGGTCTTATCTGATTGTGTACAATTTAGAAATGAATAAAGTGCTGTAAGTATAATTAACATATATATATATATATATATAATATCTGTTGCATATTCCTACTTTGGTTGATTATGATATATTATCTTATTAATTAGATCAAAGAATAAATATAACTGGTACGATTGATTATGTAAAATGGTATGACAATGATGATTACCTAGACGTAACAACTGAACAGTAGTATGAGCACATGTTTTATCTTTATACAAGGAGAACATTTCATCTCCCTTATCCCTTAATTTTGTACCTAAATAGGTAAAATAGCTTTTTTTCATCTTTTTCATAATGAGTTGCATTGATGATTTAATTTTATCAAGGGGAAGTTTCCCATAAACAAAATCCGTCAAACCCCTTCTTGTTGTCTATGATTTTGTACGAATTTTCCAAGCATTTATTTAATGTGGATAAAATGAATACGTATTTGGGATTGTTATACGGTATATACTTGTGTAGTGTTAACTACTATTTACAGCATAATTTATAATTCAACAACTATCTTCAAATACAAGTAGAAAATTTCTCTTTCTTAATTTGTAGTTAAAGAGCATTCCCGGTCGAATCTAAAAAAAAAAAACTCTTTTACTTTGAAAACACTTTTTTGTCCTGTGGTTTCAACAACAACAACAGCGGCATTACTACCTTTTCCTCCAAAACACTTCTCCCCCTTCCCCTGAAAATGTCTCTCCCCCCAATATAATGATAGAAAATATTTCAAAAGATAATAATAAGGGTAATAACCTTAGTATTGACGAAGACAAGCGAATTTGCAAAACTTGGTTTAATGCAACTGGCTATATTAATGGGGCCAATATAAAAATGCCGGGTATCTACAAAAAATGCACAGTACCTGCGAGAAACGCTGTCAGGAAAGAGATGAAGAACTGTTAAACACAAATCATTTCACTTATAAGTTTTCCACGCATACTGCTGGCTCTATTTACCAATGTTGAGGCACGATTCATCCATTGGTAACAAAATTCTGTGGATGTTTTGCCAAAACCATAAAGAAGATATAAAGGCGCGAGTGGCAGGAGCTTAGCTGATAAGGTGATTAGATATATATGGAATAATAGAGATAGCATAGATAGTGTAAATAACATAGCATAATAAAGTAGCTGTATTAATTGTAATATTATTATTTTCAATTTTTTTATGGACGTTGGAATTTGCGAGGACTCATTTCAATGAGGATAATGATGATAAGCCTTTCAAACTTGACCATTGTTGGAATTTATTGAAGAATAATACAAAGTTTCTTAATTTTATGGCTGCTAAGGAGAAAAAGGAGGAAGAAAAGGAGGAAGAAAAGGAGAAGAAGAAGAAGAAGAAGAAGAAGAAGGATATGGCATCTCGTGCCCTGATTCTGGTAGTGTAAAAAAGGAAAAATAGAAAGAAGCAGAGAAACGATACTTGGATCAACATCGCTCTGAATACCCGCTGTGGAAAAAGAGCAACTTGAGTTAACTCGCATATATCAAAAATCCGTGGAAAGACAGGGAGGAACTAATGCAACAGCAAGAAATACAAAAGTAGGAGAAGAATAAGCAAGATATCATGACAAAAGACTTGGCAAATCTCACTCCTGCTGGTTGTAAATATTTCGAGATGTTGCATGATAATATTTTCAAGAAAATGTATGAAGGAAGAAAAAAGGAGGAAGGCATTGGTAGTGATGTTGCTGGAGAAGAAAGTGATTAGTAATTGTTACTTTTTTTTCTTTCTTAGAGCCATGCATGGACCGATGATGCTCAATGAGATTTTCTTTTTATTGCGCATGCGTTTCAGAATTTTTAACATTTTACAACGTCGAGTTAATTCTTCACCTGTTTGAGGATCATGCTTTAAATCTCACACATGTGTAACAATATATTTAAACTGATCATGATCTGGATTAATGAAGCCGTTATCTTTTAATGAATACTTATAAGTATGATTCATCTTCCACATTCATATTATATAAGATACTATATGTTATCAATATACTATGCATACCGTCAAATTTATGCAAATTTGTGGGTCGCTCCATGGTAAACCACGCTAATGCATGATAGATTCACTCATTCATAAATAACCAGTTGAACATCATTCCATAATAACACATGATATAATCAACAATACGCTATATCGCTCTTGATTTTTTCTTTATTATTAATAACCTCGAATACCGAAGAAAGATGAAGAATGGAATATCAAAGAAATAAGTTTAAATTAAATTGATTACTAAGCATGACAATATACCTTTTGATAGGTACATAAAGAAGTATCTAAAATCAAGTGGATTTATAGTCTACGCTTGAATAATTGGACATCAATCGTCCTTTAAGCAGAGCCAGTGAGCCATGATTCTAGAATGATCAAGCGAGTAACATCATTACGTCTGGTAGACAAAACATATAAATATAAACAAATATGGATAATAAAAGGATTCTCAACTCAATTCCTATCCGTCTCTTTTATTATTACATTCAATTTTATTACCATTTCATATCACGTTGGATGATGCTAAAACAAGCCTGCAAAAAAAAAAAAATACCAAACCCACGTTTAAAACCTTTCGATAAGCTTCTTGTATTTCTTTAAATAGCTATAATTCTTTAAAGCGTTTTTAATAAGGTAATTGTACACATATACTATAGAGCTAGCATTAAGTTGATACTTTCAATTGGATACTTTGATAAATTGAAAGACTTTTCATATCACCAATATCATTTTTCAACTATTTATCATGCGTAACCATGATAGAATAAATTTATCGTTCTATACATTAAGAACCCATATAACAATCAAGGTTTTGCCTCAGTACTATAAATTCCTTATTGCCTTGCTTTTCTTTGAGAATAACAGTTTGCCCTCAGATAGATCAAAGTTGCCCATTTGGGATAAATACCATTAGCAAGAAAACAGTCATTGCTGTATTTGCAACCGTTTATTTTGCCATTTACAGGTGGGGTATGACCATCAGGGAAATCGAAAAAAAGGTGAAAACGGTTTAAGACACTAAAGTCATTGAGAGAACTAGGAAGATCAAAGTATGCATGCCATATCCAAGTGTCTTAAGATGCTGCAGCCTCAAGGATGACTATTGCTTTTCTTTCCTTGCCTTGATATCTACCCTTCCGCTGCATAGGTCGATTCTTTCACTCCCAATGCATACAGTCAGGCAATCCAATCATTCCAGGCACGTTTTGTTCTTCAGCAACAACCCAATAACCTTTCCAAATCAGCTCCGGTTGTCACCCAAAGGTAGGCATTACTATAGATGGTGTGATATTATTCTGGATAGTTCAAATAAAAGGGCTAATAGAAGATAGAGAAAATAGAACGAGATAAGTCTGTTGAGACTCCTTATAGGGTGTTTATTTCAATAAAAGAAAGGTTATGTGTCTCTTATTATGTGATTTACTGGCTATTTAAACTGCAACACATCAATAATTATAATATGACAACTGGATCGTACAACCATTATCACATAGAAGAGGATTACCAAGCATTGTATTTATTTAGAATAAAGGAAATGATCACGATCTCTTCTCCTGTCAGTGATTTATATTGAAAAAAAAGGAAAAGAGGATATTTTCACACATCTCTTGCTCAATTTGGATGGATTGATAATTACATTTAGCTGGTTCTTATTATTGGTTACAAAGAAAATAAAACATTCATACGTACACTTATTGGATCATATTAAAAAAAATGAGGAATATGAAGAAAGTAGATGGAGGGACAAAAATAAATAAGGTATAATAAAGAACTCCATAATATAAGACTTTTTTTTTCATCCCTTCTTTATCAGCCAAAAAAAAAAAAAGAAGGTACGTTAAAATTTAAAAGACTTCTTCTCCATTTAAGCACAATATTTTTTTTTCACACCTCCATTACTATTTCTATATCTTCAAAGTCTTACGATCCTTTTTTTGATAGTGTTGTATCGAAGTGTCATGTTAATTTATATATAAAGAAGAGAATTATAGTACTCTTCTATTAGCTTTACCCTTAAAAGCCGTGTTCCCTTTTTTTGTAAGATGTATATGATAAAGGTCATTTCTGAATATTTTTATATCATCCTACAATATATATAACGTGTAATATGTATATCCACCAATATTGTCGTTAACATTAGTACATCTCCATGTTGAAATTGTAAGAAAAAAAGCTCTGTAACAAAATTTAAAACCCCACTATAATGGGTAAAATAAGGGAGTGCCTTTTGTTTTTAGTTTATAACGTAATGCTCAAATTTAAAGAGTTCTATTGCTTTAAATGATATATATGTATATCTTCTTCATGAAACTCAAAGTATAAATTCGTTATACCGGTTCTTCGAAATAGTTAAATTAGACTTACTCTATATTTCCTAGATCTCTAAACAGTTTTTCGCTGGGAAGAAATTTGGTTTTTCTTGTTTATAGTTCAATCTATGAGTGTAAAATAGTTATCACTATTATTATCAACCGAATACATATAAGTTTCTTACGTACGCTCAAAATGACGTTTACATTTTTGGTTTTCTCCATGTCGAATATCAGCACTACTCCATCAATGTTAGACGATACATGTACTTTTTATAACAATAGTGGTGTATTTTATAACATAACTATCTTGAAGCGAAGAACTTCAATGTGCGCAAGGGATTTTTGTGACACAGGGCATATATGATTTTCATTCAACTCAAAGGAGTATCCTGTTGATAAAAATGTTACGCTGCAATAAAAATCACTGCGAATTTTCTTGTGCATTGGATACCATTTGCTATTCGTTGGTTGTTAATAAGCAATTAGTATATGCCATCACGATGAGAATAATTTTTAATGTATGAGATGTTATTCTATTTTGATCGGATCAGATTAAATAATTAAATTATCTTGAATCAATTTTACTCTCGTGCTTGTATATTGATTCTTATTGATCAGATTAAGTTTTTATATATAAACATCTGCTGACCCATTTTTATTGGTAATTAATTTCACCATTTCTTATGATTTATTTAAATATGTAGAGCATACAAAATGAGAAATTCTGGAGACATAGGACTTAACAGGGCACGGATTTCTGATGTGATATTGAAACGTAGAAGTGGTTAGGTCATCTGCATTTTGAAAACTAGATTATATAGATAACTGCATAAAATTGTTTCAATCAAAAGTTACTCTTGCTTTTGATTAGATAACTTTTCTCGGGTAATTTTGCTTGCTTTGTAAATTAAATGTTCCATGGTAAAATCAAAATGTGGGGTGGGGGAGAGATAATTAGTAAAGAACGGATGTTCTGTTTACACCCGAAAATTCTATTTTCTGTTAATAACAAAAATCAATAAATGTTCCTTTTTGAACTAAAACAAAGGGTCGTAACGGTAAACGATTGTTATTGTACTTCTTATTAGGTTGAAGTATTCTTTCATAACATTAAATTGAACTGGAAAGGGAATTGATTCGATTTGATGCAAAATAATAAGAGAGAGAGAAAGAGAAAGAATGTTTTGCTGGTACAGATTTTTATATATTAGACCACAAATGGAAGCCATGTGAAAAAATCGGCATTTTTGTTTTTCTGCTTACACCAAAAGATATTGATCTTGTTTTTCTTCACATGAAGAACCTTTTTTTTTCAATCTTTCCCACATCGCCCATATTTATATATGATCAATGGTTTAAAAGAAAAGTGACAGGTTATTTATATTATAATGATGTTTTACTATTATAATCAGAATGAAATAAGCATGAGATATTCACAATGAGCTTTTGTTGGATACTCCATCCGAAATTTTGACATCTCTTTCTTTTTAAAAATTAGAGTGACTTTAAACTGGAATTAAACTCTTTTTCTGCTGTGTAATGATATTTACAGGAAGTGGAGAACTGTTCGTACCAGGGATTGATTGGCTCTTTTTCGCGGATAATGAAATCGGACCTCATGGTGTATTGATATTATAAGCTACATGTGAATTCGAATGGCATAAGCAACACTAAACTCTACCAACGCCAAACAACGATAATCAATCGTAAATAACCTTCTTTATCTCTCTTTTTACCTTCTTCCTTCCTCTTTCACTTTTTCCTTTTTCTTCTTCATATTACTCCCTACTCTTTTCTTTATTTAAACATGTCCAGCACTGAAGCTTCCGTTGATAAATATGATGCTGTCCGTAAGGACCTTATCAAGGCATTCCCTAACGAAGATTATGATGATGGTTCCTTCGCCCCTGTTGTGTAAGCCCAACTTATTTATTTATTTTTGTTTATCTCTAATGTAAAGATAATTCCGACATAACCGACCCATCATATCAACTCATAACAATATATATATATATGTATCATATAGCCTTCGTCTTGCTTGGCACGCTTCTGGTACTTATGATCAACATAAGAAGGATGGTGGTAGTGATGGTGCTACCATGCGTTTCAAGGCCGAAGCATCCGATGGTGCCAACGCTGGTTTAGAAGTAGCTCGTTCATTCCTTGAACCTATCAAGGCTAAGCATGCTTGGATCACCTATGCTGATTTGTGGACGTAAGTGATCATTTTTTCTTGAATGGGACATTCATAATGAAAATGAACATTCAGAATGGAAGGAAAAGGAATCACGGTTTATATTTACATATTAATAATTAATAACAATATGTAGTCTTGCTGGTTGTGTTGCTATTGAACATATGGGTGGTCCTCACATTGAATGGACAGGTGGTCGTCGTGATAACCAAGTCGAAGCTGAAAACCCACCTATTAACCGTCTTCCCGATGGTGCTTTGGGCAAGGATCATATTTTGGACTTGTTCGTTGGTCGTATGGGCTTCACTGTCCAAGAAACCGTTGCTTTGATTGGTGCTCACACTGTGGGTCGTTGCCACTCTAACCGTTCCGTAAGTTATTGAATGAATATTTCTTTTTAAAAAAACTTATTTATAAAGTTAACGTTTTAATTGTTTTAACAATTGTATTTAGGGCTTCGAAGGTCCATGGACTGAAACCCCTACTCGTTTCTCCAACCAATTGTAAGTCTTCATTTCATCTTTTTTATTGAAAAAAGAAAAGATATAAACTGAAACTAATGAAATGATTATTTAGTTACAAGCAACTTTTGAACAACGAATGGGTGGAAAAGAAGTGGGATGGTCCTAGACAATTTGTTGATGCTGAAGATGGTGAATTGATGATGTTGCCTACTGATATGGCTCTTTTGGAACAACCTTTCCGTGAATACGTTGAATTGTATGCCAAGGATAAGCAAAAGTTCTTTGATGACTTTGCTGCTGCTTTCTTGAAGTTGGTTGAATTGGGTTTCAACAAGAGAGGAAAGTTGTAAATATTTTATTAAATCCCTCTTAACCATTCATTTTCTTCTTCATCTTCGCATTCTTCACCTTTCTCTCATTTGATATTCTCTTATGATCCGCCTTTATATATATATATATATATATATGTATGTATAAATATAAATATTCCCAATTTATCCTACCATTACGAAAATCCACCTTTTTTTTAGTAGATCAATCAAAAATAAACTTATATTTATCAGTTAGAGAATTCTCCAAATTGAAATTTTAATGTGTTACCTTTCGACTGTCCGGTATCTATTTAAAGCTGCCTTGATTTGATTTTCATTTTAGGGTCTCTCTGTTTCTCTTTTTTTTTTTTTTTTTTTACCTTGACGTAAATTAACCAGCGTTAATAAAATGGATTCAAATCATAATAACGCGACACAAGGAACATCAACTTCTTCAGATAGAATGGGTGAAAGTACTCGAATCTTTATCTCTCATATCAAACAATATTTTTCTTCATTACCTATATTCGCGTTGTCTGTCATTACCATCTCTTGGCTGATCGCCTTGGCAGATATACCAGGTCGCATGACTGAATCACATTTGCCATTTATTAGCCAATGGTTATATCTTAGTCCACTAAAGGTTTTATCTCATTGGCAAGGTAAGTGATATTCATTATAGAGATATAAATTTAATATTTTCCCCAGAAATTGATTCATCCTTTTATTCCTGCAACCCATATATTTATTTTTTAAAATATTAAGGGCATCGTGTTTTGCTCTATCCTCTTGCATCCCCAGGGTTTTCTCTTTTAATTACAAATACTCTATTGGCGTTACCTTATATGGCGGCGATGGAACGAAAACATGGTACCATAAAGTTGGCGTGGCTGTTGATCACTTTTTATACATGTGGGATTGGGTTTATATATGTCGTTCTGTTGGGTATCTTCAAAGTATCAACTATATGGATCGATTCAAACTATGTGGCAGGTTTATCAGGATGGGCCGTTGGATTAGCTGTCTGGTCTGCTATGGAAGAAGAATCAGAAGGACAATCGAATGATCGCATGTAAATTATTTGAAGTAATGGGTAAAAAAAGTGTAATATGAAAAACATCGAAATTGAAGGATCTTTTTTATTTTTATTACTTTATTAAGGTTATTTGGTGTGATTCGAATTCCAGGTCGCGTTATGCCTTATTTGATTATTGTATTTTATTTATTTCTCGTACCAGATACTTCTTTACTGCTTCATTTGCTTGCGGCAGCTGTTGCATACCTTTGTAAGTATCATGAGCAAGTGGATCTGTGGGGTGGATGTATTTTTTTTACTGATAATCGGATTAAAAGATTTCACAAAAAGAATACCTGCGCGATTATTACCATCCGATGATGTTTATAAACACTATGAAGGCCGGCCATGGTTGGAGCGTATCACAAACAATTCGAGATATGTTTCTATGGATGCAGCCACAGGCGGCTATTTACCAATCCACAATGCAACAAGTAGCCATATTAGTGCCAATAATTCCCAAGTAACTCATAATGTAAATGTTGGTGGGGGTAGTAGCAATAATTCATTTCCTGGCCAAGGCATACGACTTGGTGATGAATAATATCAATAAACATTTATTTATACCTCTTTTATTATTGTTGCCTTTATTAAAACCCTTTTTAAGTATTACTGTTCAATTGAATCTTCCATGTCTGCATCTGGATTCCATGCATAACCAACGTTCTTTAATACTTGCATTAAATCAGAGTGTTTCTCCAATGATGCTAATTCCTCCGGGGTCTTTACCAATAACATACCAGCAAAACCAAGTGAATTGATAGAAACTTGCAAATTTTCTTGTGACAATGTGGCCAATTCCCTTGAACGTGGAATAATCATCATGAATTGGTCCGTCATGATAAAATTATATGAGATTTCTCGATCCGGTGTGGCGTGTTTACGCAACTGCTGGAACATAGCGTCCAATAATCCAAAGAACATTTGTGCAAGATAATCAGCTATTTCCTCATTATCAGTACTAGAGTCGATAAAGCTGCGATCCAAGGGAGTGATGACGTGAACAAAGGGTAGGTTTTCAAGCACATAGATTTGACCTGCTTTACGATCTCGGATTTGATTGAATAATGCCTTGATAGGAGGTTGGGGGTTTTGACCTTGTAATGGAACAATTTGTAAATGTTTGTGAGGTTGGCTTGCGCCTGAAAAAGGACCACAATTATAAAACACAAGAGCTGGGGTGGTACCAAATGCAGTCATCATGCACTGCCAAGCAGCAAGTAAATCACCAGGAAATAATGGTTGAGATTGACTTTTGAACTCTATAATGATATGCGTTCATTAAATTTAGTCCATCATTGTTTGAGAAAGGTTTCATCCGATGATAATGATTGATCTTTGTCTTATCTTTACACATACACAATTTTTTTTCAAAGATCTTATCCTACCTTTGGTTACTAGAATGATATGACGAGGAACAACACAAAATTTGTTCAATACAACAGAATGTTCTTCACCAATGTCTTGAACATATAATGTTGGATGTGGTGGTAAAAATGGATTCACTTTGATTTTCTTCTTTTCTTCCACAGTAGGGTCACTTTCAGGCTTCTTAGCTAATGAAGGCGCGTATGTGATTTCAAACTGGGCAAGACAAAGTATAAAATGAGTTTTCAAAAAATCATTGATGTACAAAACTTGTATAATGGTTATATAAAACTACCTCAACTCCATCGACATTCTTATTGATTTTAGTAGTTTCAAAGAATAATAAATCTTTACTATTTAATGCCGCGTCATATTTCTCTTGAATCAAGTTTGGTAAACTCATACTATTATGTAAGATTGTTCTTCAAACAAAATCTGGTAATCGCCGTCAGATGGGTGGGTTCCTTATTTCAATCTCCAATCTGATCATGATAATAAAGCCCCGATTGGTTATATACCAGTTGTCAAAAAAAAAAAAAAAAAAGACAAATTTCTTTTTCTTTCTTTTTTCTCACACTCTCATCCTTTTTTTTCTTTTCAAAAGAGAAATCAATAAGCCATGGTAACCGCCGTTGATATCCGTCCAGCTACACCTAACGATGTTCCACTTATTTTGAGCTTTATCAAAGATCTTGCACTATACGAAAAAGCACCTGAAGCTGTTGTTGCAACGGAAGAACTTTTACACAAGAACTTGTTTGGTTCGGAACGCCGTTATGCTGAAGTGATCATTGCCTATGTCGAAGATAAAGCTGCTGGATTTGCTTTGTTTTTCCATAACTTTAGCACATGGACTGGAAGACCCGGTTTATACTTAGAGGATTTATTCGTTCGCCCTGAATTCCGTGGCCTTGGTATTGGCAAGAAATTATTGACTCAGTTAGCCCATATTGCCAAAGAACGTGAATGCGGTCGATATGAATGGGTTGTTTTGGATTGGAATGAACCATCAAGAAAGTTCTATGAAGCTATGGGTGCCAAACCTCAAACGGAATGGGTTATTTATAGAGCTGAAGGAAAATCGTTGGATGATTTAGCCGCCATGTAAAATATATATTGTTCAATTATAAAAATAATGATCTTATTGTATAATAAAAGTATTTTTTTTTATTCATTTAAAAATCGGGGTTTAATTAGAGATTGATATATAGCGAGGATGGAGATTCATATAATGATCTTGATATATAGGAAATACTTTGACGGATCAAAAAAGTTGTTAGGAATAAATATCTCCAAAACAAGTAATTCTGTACGATAATACTGGCTGAATATTTTTTTAGAAGGACGGAGTGATATGATATATGCAGAAATTATATAATCGAACGTCATTGATAAGGTAATGGAAGTGTACTATGCCATACATTGTTTTTTATATTCAAACAATTTCATGCTATATATGTAACGAATGAATAAGGAATAGCTAGATAGCTAAATAAATGTGTGGAATTCGAAGCCATGTACTGATACAAAGCTTCTAAGTTTTATAATTAAAATAATGTACTTGCAATTGATATTGCCATTTAACCCAGGGATCGGATGGATCATGAGTTGAGTTTGACAGGTGTGGCCAGATCACCAGGTTTTTCCTTTTGAACACGTCGGGTTAATAGATCAGACCCATTACTCGACCCGCGTGTTATTAAAAGCATAATAACATAAAGCGTAGGATTATCGTGCGTTGTCTTAAACGACTAAAACAATCGGACTGAAATATCGTAAGTTTTTTCTCTTTTAATAATAAAAATTAGAAATATGTTATTATGCATCTAAAATGAATATATCCAGTCCTCCCTACAATTCTAATTCTTTCTTTATATACTAGCTATGAATAAAAAGCTTTTACTTGATTATTTTAAGAGCAAATTACACCTAACTTAGTGTGGGTGGTGAAATCACAGTAAATTTCTGTAGACTTTGGTTCTAAACAAAGGAGTACTGACAGAAACTACCAAAGACGAGAAGCAGAGGAGAAAGCCGGCTATAACCAACAAATACGACCGGATTTGAGGTAGATTCCTGGTAGATGCTAGTGGTTTGTAGATCTCTGTAAAACGTGGGCTTTTTTTTTTACAGTGGCAGGAACCTAGAGTTTCAAAGAAACCGAGAATTACAGGGTTTTTCCTAATAATGGCAGCATGTTTTTTCTCATGATGACAGCACTTTTTTTTTTTTTTTTTTTACTTTAGGGGTTGGGTGTGTGATTTATATGGCGTTAATTTTTTTCATTGGCAGGAACTGAAAAATTACAATGATGGTGTAGTTTCAGATTTTGGAAGAATTACAAAATTCATGGCAGTTGGGAACGTACTTTTTGTAGTCCTTGGGAGTGAAAGTTTTCTGTTGGATTATCAGTAACCATTTAGTAAAAGGTCTGGAATACAAATTATTAATCATCAATAGTAAAAAAAAAAAATAATTATATACCTGCAAAGTATTTTTTATCGTAGTTCTTGGCACACGAGAGTGATACACGGTATCTACTCCCGTATTATCTTTATGTCGATCAAAAGTTTTATTATATGGCAACATGGTAACAGTTAACTTAAAAAAATAAATAGAATGAGACAAGTTTATTAATTCTTAAAGACTCTATCAGCTTTGGCCCCATTATTTCGTAGAACACATCTTTAGTTGGAGAATCGCAATAATAAAACGTATGTGAGTATAAGTATAGTATTTGAAAAATAAATGATACCACCTTTTCCTATTGCAATTACATTCCCTTTATATTTTTTTTGTTCGCATTAAATCCATAATATTACACAATGCAACTCCCAACTTATTTTACACCCTTATCCATTTTTCTTATCCATTTTTAATATTTTTTAAAAAGTTTCATTTTATTTATATTTACTCCCTTCGGTGACCATCTTTTGTATCATTAATATGTCTACCTACGGTCGACGAAGGGATTTTTGATAACCTTTCAATTTCTCTAACTGATTTTTTCTCCTCGAAGTAGAGCCTGATTATTTCCTTGTGTTCTTCGAGCGTTACTGGCTGCCTTGGCCTCCTTGGCTCGCCAGTAAACCGAAATGGGCTTTTATCAGCCTGAACATCAGCTGGTTGGACCTGGTCTACTAGATAAATAATGTTTTTTTTTCTGATAAGCATCCCATGTATATATATTCAATGGATAGCTAAGCTTTTTAATGAATATCTGAGCTTACCGAGATTAGTCGTAAGCAGGTCGCTGATGACAGATGTCATGTCGCCAAATTGACCCAAGGTTTCCTCTAGATAGAAAGCATTTGTTTTCTTAGTATTCTATTTATCAAAAACATTCTGTGTATAATCGAAGAACTTACCGAAGTTCAATTGAGTCAGGCCAAATTCATTGTTGCCTAGATCAACAAAATCACCAATGTCCATATCTATGTTCATAGAAATCGGAAAATATACTAATTATTAATAATGTTCTGTGTATAGTCGAGATGTTTTAATAAATATTCCAACTAACCAGAGTTAATATCACTCATGGCAATCTCTAACAACAGTTGATCAATTGGATCAAAGTAAAGGTCATTAGCGTTTATGGATGTGTTCATTGGACTTGGGAAAATTAAAATACGAAGTAAAAATACTTATTATAATAAGTAGATTCCCATCTTTTAAATGATGCTCACAAGTTGTAGTCATTGTAACCTTATACATCGCACCATACCTCATCGTTTTTTTGGGCTACATCTATTTGCACACCCCCTCTCACACACCCCCTTGATATGAAATTATTTTTTTCAATATCAAATAAAACCAAAAATCATCAAGTTGAAGAGTGGTCAACAAAATTTAGTTTAGTCTTATTTTATGTATTATTGCCACCTCCATTTTTATTTCTTTTTCTTTTATTTTTGATTCTTTATCTGTAAAACAATATTGACCCCTCAAAGTATGTATATGATGGAAATGTCCAAAAGTCATACCAAAAGTACATATGTTAATAATGGAATAAATAGCTTGATTGTTCATAGTTTTTATTTTGTTATCGGACTGCTATATCATTGATGCCTTCTGGCGGAATCAGTTGAAAATATCTGCATAATAAGTCAAAAAAAAAAAAGCAACAAAAAGCACTTTATCGCGTATTTCAATAACTATAGTTCAATCATCAACACACATACGATCCTTTTTTTTTGATTGTCAAATATAGATAGTGTTGTATCAATAAGATCAAAAAATAAAAGAAATAAGCAGGAGACGATATAAGTCAACGAGACCCAAAATAATTCAGTGTGTTTTTATTATGATTCAAAAATAATCTCTCTATTTATACTAATTTGCTCATCATGGATGGACTGCCACTACGTGTGTATTACAGTATCATATTTCTTATGGACCACATCATTTAAATTACGTATGCTATAAAACTGTGTGAATAACGGAAGTTATAGAACGTGTGAACGATGATGGTGGGAATCAAGAAGTGAATTACGCGTTTGCATTATGAACGATATGCCTAGGAGAAAAGCATAATCCGTGTCACAGTAGCTGTGCTTCAAATATAATTACCACACAAGTGAGGCAAAGGGTGAATAGCGTTTTCTATTATGAATAATAATAATAATTAAGAAGCCATTGTATGTTGGATACAACAGATAGTCAAAGAATCAGCTTTAAGATCCCAACTTATGACGAAAGTAAAGACACTAAGTCATGGATATCTTTATTTGAAAGAACCATTGAATCGTTGTATGGGGCCTTCGCGGATTCAAAGGGAAAAATAATGGAAGGACCATTGACCACAATCAAACAATCACAAGATGACATATTAGCCAAAACAACATGGAATGATGGTCTAAAAAAATACAAAATGTTGGCCATTCAATTAGTAGTTAGTAACGATGTTGAAGCATGCTTGTTGTATCCAACATACAATTGCCTCTTAATTATTATTATTATTTATAATAGAAAACACTATTCACCCTTTGCCTCACTTGTGTGGTAATTATATTTGAAGCACAGCTACTGTGACACGGATTATGCTTTTCTCCTAGGCATATCGTTCATAATGCAAACGCGTAATTCACTTCTTGATTCCCACCATCATCGTTCACACGTTCTATAACTTCCGTTATTCACATAGTCTTATAACATACGTAATTTAAATGATGTGGTCCATAAGAAATACGATACCATAATACACATATAGTGGCAGTCCATCCATGATGAGCAATTTAGTATAAATAGAGAGATTATTTTTGAATCGTAATAAACTTCACTGAATTATTTTAGGTCTCATTGACTTATATTGTCTCCTATTTATTTCTTTTATTTATTGATCTTATTGATACAACAATGGTGTTCTCATCAAGACACAATGGATTGGGATGAGTTCAAAACAGAATTTATCGAGCGTTATGGTGATCGACAATCGGTAACAGAAGCCTTATCATCACTTATAACCATTTCCCAAACAAGTGAAGATGAACCAGAACAATCATACATAGATCGCTTCAGTGAACTCAGAATGCAATATGACAATGCAGTAAATAGAACAACAGGATGTGTAAGAATCGACAAAAAAACATTGATGGACATATATATCAGTGGATTTCTCAACCCAGGCGTATGAGCAAATATTCAAAGTACTCATCCAAAAATGGTTCTAGAAGCAAAATGAGAAGCAAGAAAGCTACTACATGATTACTTGAAAAGCTCAAAAAGGGCAACATCATCAACTGCATGAGAATCAGCTGCACAAGCTTTGAACGATTTCATCAAGAATATAAATAACTCTTCCACAAAAAAGGACATTCCGTTTTCATCAAGTCACACGAATGTAGATGAAAAGTTGGATAATTACCACAGAACATCTGAGCATCTAGAACGCCTAGAACGTGATCGTCAATAAGATCGTCAACAATCGAATGAGGATATGGCTACATTAATAAAACAAAAGAATTCCCTACATTTATTAGTGCCACAACAACAACAAAACTGGATGTATCTGCAACAGGCATATTATAATAATGGAATGTCTAGTTCGATGGGCACACAGCAAGCACATTTGACACAACAATCATCCATATCACCATCCTTATCTTTTTTCACATAACCTACATTTAACAGTGGTAATCAACCAGCATCAATGCAATTTAATTACCAATTGCAACCATCAATACCAAAACCGTGTTATAATTATAAACAAATTGGTTATATGGCAAAAAATTGTCCTGCGCCTTGCAAATGTTGTGATGGAAAGGAAAACCTACTAAATCATTTATTTTGGCTTTGTCCAAAATATGACGAATTCAAGAGAAGATCAATGACCAATAGTCAACAACAAGTGAAACCTACAGCCTTTTTGGTAACAATGCTACCAAAAATTGATTTATGTGATGCAGATGATGAAGGTGTTGTATTAGAGAGAAATCAATCAATAAAAAGAATAAAAGGAGATGAGATAAGTCAACGAGACCTGAAAAATATTCAACTGAAGTTTATTAAGATAAAAAATAATCTCTCTATTTATAAGAAAGTGCTCATCATGGATGGACTATCACAACTTGCACATTATGGTGTAATATTAGAATATAGATTACATCATTTGGATTGCATGTTATAAGGACAGTATATTTAAGTAGACCATGAATGATATCATTAGAAGGATTGGGTGATCCAGCATAATTAACAATATGTGAAAGAGGATGGTGCAATACTGTGTGTAATATAAGTAATTATCCAAATAGAATCACCGCACAAGTGAGATATAGGGTGAATGACAGTAATAATAATAATAATAATGAAGAATTATTATTTATTGTGAAGCCATTGTATGTTGGATACAACATTACCCCCTACCAGGTTGGAACAACCGTCATGATAAGTTTGTGCATTACACTGTCTTCAGAGATAAAGTAACTAGTCAATAAAACTCCAGTGAAAAACCCAGGGTCTGTTATTGGGATAAAAAAGCTTTGGAGAAAGACATGTTTAAGTGCGTCTGCGTTTAGTAAAACGAGGTGAACGACGTGGCTCATTTAATGCACGTTTGCTCGATTTACTTTTCTTTGGCGTTTGTGGTACGTGTTCAACCTTATTGTCTGTATTGTTATTTTTATTAAGACGTGGAGGTGATGTACGTTTACCAGCAGTACCATTATTGTTATTGCGACGTTGCCAATATTTTTCAATCAGCGTTAAGTCATTGAAGTGCTCGATAGGTTCCCATGTATCATCTTCAGGACCATAACCTTTCCATCTGACAAGGTATTTGTAATGACCTGGTGTACCTTGATGATCCACAATAGATTGTATTTCATAAAAGTCATCACCAGAGGCGATGGTGTCTTGTGAAATTAATTTAATGTGATGTGGAGGAATATCGCGAGAAAGAAGAGCGCCAGTTGGATCAGTTAAAACATATTGACCATTGCCCTTGTTCTTTCCATGCACTGTGTACGGTCCCTCATAACGAGCATCCGTTTTTGATTTATGATTCATACTTAAGATCATGACTTTACTACCAACAGGGAATTCTTTAATAATTCGGAATTTTTTAGAGAATTTTCCTTACTGTGCATCTTGCAATGCAGTCATACGATCTCGTATTGTGGGAATGACTATGTTAGCCAGGTTTTCTTCGCGTTTATCGTTAAATCGTAGTTCATCATCCACTTCCTGTACATCCAAATGACTATAATCCTGCTATAAATTGGGTTGATGTGCAAACATCAAGGAAAAGGGATGGGAGTTGTGTAACTTTGCAATTTTGTTGTTAATACTAAGTTGTGCAGCAGGAAGGAATAGATCCTAATCATCGTTTTTACCATGTAGGCGTTGAACAATAATATTTTTCATTGCTTTAACTTTAACTTCTGTTCCACCATTTGCTCTGGGATTGTATGGTGTTAGTAATCTACTGTCAATACCACAATGTTCCAGAAGGTGTTGAACAACTTCATTCGCAAACTCTGTACCTCTGTCACTCTGTAAGATTTTACAAAAACCGAAATCAGCAAAGATTTGTACAAGTGTTTTTGTAACAGTAAGAGCGGTCTTATCAGGAATAGCACGTAAGAGAGTGTATCGCGAGTACATATCCACAATAACTAAAACATAGTTTTACCACATGGAGTAGTGCAATTAAAATCACCAGTATCAATACCAATATGATCCCAAGGTTGATCAGCATAGATACTACGCAAAGGGTGAAATCCATGTTTTCCAATTGTAAACCTTTGACAGTCAGGACAACTAGCAACCACGTTTTGAGCATCAGCTTTAATTGAGGTCCAGTGTATGTGTTGACTATGTATTTCGTTGACTAGAGCATCAATACCAAAATGTCCATTGAGATGTGCCTGTTGTAATAGGTGTTCTCGTTCATTTTCAGGTGGTGTCATGAAGTCTGTGTAGTCATTGTGAAGAATGGCGGCACGTTGGAAATGGGTGGAAGAATAAAAAGAAGAATTTTTAATTTCTTGTGAATTTTTATTCTTGTGTGATGGTCGAAGGTCGCCGAGGTATGGAGAAGAAGCGATTATATGCTCCGAATTATCCCCCTCCAGCTTCTTCGTAGTTGACCAAAGGCATGAAATAGCATTGGGAATGACATTGTCATAACCACGAATGTATTCAATAGTAAAATTATAATCACAAATAATATCTAACCAGTTAACCTATCATTGCATTAGCGACAGGTTGAGTGTGCAAGAAAGTAAGTGCCTTATGATCGCATTGGATCATAAATTTCTGTGGCCAGCCCCATAAAATTTTATGATAGCGGCGAAGACTAAACACAATACTTAAAAGCTCTCGTTTTGTAGTGCTGTAGGATCTTTCTGCCTTATTAAGCTGACGACCCATAAAGCCAATATAACGGTATTGGTTGTTGACGATTTGATAAAGAACGCATCCAATACCTATGTCAGAAGCATCAGTAGCTAGGTAAAGGGGAAGTCTTTTGTCAATTTGACTGAGAACAGGAGCGTGTTGTAATGCCGTTTTAATATTATTAAAGGCTGTAGTATGCTCATTTGTCCAGTGTTTAGATAAAACTTTACAGATCGAAGTTCATCCAGTTTTTTGGTGAGAAGTTGTACACCAGGGATGTGATCCCATAAATAATTGATATAACCAAGAAAGCGTTGTAAGCCTTTAACATCAAGAGGTATCGGCCATTCATCAACATTAGTAAGTTTCTTTTTGTCGACGGAAATAGAACCAGCTTGAATATTAAAACCCAAAAGACTAACACTTTTCTGTGCAAATGAACATTTGTCTTTGTTAATAACAAGATTAGCGCTGAAAGATGACGTAAAACTTCTTGTATATGTAGAGTGTGCAAATTCATATCCCCATTGTGGCGATGACATATCGTCAACATAAATATTACAATATGGAAGATCACTGAATAAAGATTGCATGCATCGTTGTACATGTGAAGATAAGAATTTTAAACCAAAAGGAGAACAACGAAATAATACTGTTGATTTTGAAAAGTGAAAGAAGTACAATTCTGATGTTTTTCATAAATTTTAAATTTGTGAAAACAGCTTTTCAAATCCAATGTGGTAAAAATTGTAGCATTCTTAATTTTGTGGAAAATGTCACGAATTAATGGTAACTCATGGTTGTCATCAGGAAGTAACAAATTCAAAGGGCGAGGATCTAAACAAATACGGAATTTGGTAAGATTACCTTCAGCATCCTTTTTTGGCACAAAAGTAAGAGGATTATTAAAAGGTGTACCGGAGGTGCGTGTTTGATAATACCATCGTTCATCCATTCATCAATTTGTTGTTGAAGAACAGGAATAATTTTGTCAGGTAATGGATATTGTCTACGATTGACGACTTTGCCTGAGGTATGTTTAAATATACGATAGATTCAGGTAAAGTGCAAAAGTGAGAAGGAGGAATATTTATATTTTCCTGTAGATAAGGTTCGATCTTGTTCAGAAATAATTGATGCTCATCCTGAGAACCAGCGGGAGAATTATCAGGTTCAGGTAATTCAATGGGTTCAGGAATGGAAACATGAGAAGGTTTGTGCCAACAATAAGCTAAACCCCCCATATAGATACCAATTTTAGACATAAGATCAGTGCCAATGGAAACATCAGTGTCAGCATTAAAATCCATAATTTCAAAATCATGATAAACAGAGATTCCATTGTGTAAGATTTTAATTTTATTTATTTTTCCAATTCTATTTACACCTAAACCAGGTATAGCCATGTCAATCTTGCTGGAACAAGGAACAATAGTAAGTCCAAGGCGTTTGACAACATGTGGTTTCGCGGATGAAAATGTTGCGCCTGGATCAATAAAAGCAAAAATTTCAAGATCCTATAAAGTAATAGGAATGTAATATGCTTTTGTGTTTTTATAAAGGTGATTGGAAAAATTGTGCAAGTGGTTTGACTTATAATTAAAACATGCCTCATCCAAAGCCTCACTAACCTCTGTCATCATGAAATCTTTAGCAGAAGAAGATGACGTGGGTAGAGTAGATGAAAGCGAATTTGAAGAAACTGATCTGTCTTGACCACCCAGAGGGGAAGACAAAAGTGTAGTTACCGGAGTAACAGAAGAAGAAGCAACAGGTACAGAGCCTGATGATGATGATGATAGTGGTGTGACTGGTGCGGAACCAGAAACCGGTAGTAAGAGGAAGTAACCATTTTGGTTTGATGGATAGAAGAAGAAGGTATAGACATGGTGAATGAAATAAGGTAGGGAAAAAATAAAATAGAATAAGGTAGAGATTATAGAGAAAAAATAATAAGGAATTCGTTGAAAAAAATGTTGTATCAGAGAGAAATCAATTAATAAAAAGAATAAAAGGAGATAAGATAAGTCAAAAGACCAAAAATAATGAACTGAAGTTTATTAAGATAAAAAATAATCACTCTTTTATAAGAAAGTGCTCATCATGGATGGACTATCACAACTTGCACATTATGGTGTAATATTAGAATATAGATTGCATCATTTGGATTGCATGTTATAAGGACAGTATATTTAAGTAGACCATGAATGATATCATTAGAAGGATTGGGTGATCCAGCATAATTAACAATATATGAAAGAGGATGGTGCAATACTGTGTGTAATATAAGCAATCATCTAAATAGAATCACCGCACAAGTGAGATATAGGGTGAATGACATTAATAATAATAATAATAATGAAGAATTATTATTTATTGTGAAGCCATTGTATGTTGGATACAACAATAGCCCACAGATTTGGATACCTTTTACTACTAAGACAATGCAATGCTTATCTGATATATATGGCTTTGATGTGACAAAGAAGGTATATTTAATATATTATTAGATGGTGGGGTTATATATGTTGAGAGGATATGCTAAATAACAATTTTACTATTTATTTAGACATAATTTTATTATTAGGTGTTTGAAAGAAAAGAAGTACTAGTTAGACCAAATGATAAAGTAATCATTAGATTGTAACTTTGGAAAGGAGATGGGTTTGGAAAAACAACTGGACTTCATAATAGAATGGTCTATAGGGCATTAGAGCAACATAGTTCATCCAAATGAAAGAACAACATAGTAAAGCTATCCTTAAAGCTCAATACTAATGGTCAGCACAATAATTATATGAATTTAGTTAATATGATATACTATGTAGAAATATTAACCTATTTCTGTTATAAAGTTAATGATGTAAGGACACTATTAGCTATTGTAAAGATATATGAAGTATTTGACACTTGTAAGGTTGGTGCTTGGCCATACAGGACAAAGAAATCAACAACAATACAAACTGTTGTTAATGTAAATGATATAGTTAGTATTGTTTGGTCTATTGAAAGTTCTTCCAAGTAATATTATTTATGTGCAGTTGAAGATTCTGGCAGAAAAAAGGTGAAAAATGTTAATAAACAAGGGAAAATAATAACAAAAGATATATTAGGAAAACTTTCATATGTGTGGTAGAAAACACACTTTATGTGTAGTATATATTGTCTAGATGTAGCTTAGATATAGTTTTTTTTCTCTTCTTTCTTCTTTCCTCTTACCATTTTTCATTTTTTTTTTAAAAAAAATAAAAACATATATTCTTTCACTGCAAAAAAAGGGGTGTATCACCAGAATTTCATTATTGTGATACACTATTGATATTGTGATGAACCACAACAATGGTTCTATTATGTCCATTTATTTATCAGTTAAACATCATTCTCATATATATGATATGACCATTAACACACTATACCAAGTTAAATTCTTATTACTAATAAACACAGTGTAAGAATACTATATAAAGAAATAAACAGTAAAGAAGTGTAGACATTGGAGAAGATCGGTGTACTAGTCTATAACTTAACTAAATATACATGTATAATCATATGTAATTTAAGAAGTAAGAGATCCTTCATCTCAGCTCATTGAACATAGATTATTAATCACAATTAACTGGACATCATCTCTGTAGATAATAGAACCATATATAAAGACCAACATTTTTAAATAATAAAAGATTCTCAACTATATTCATTTAGTCCCACTTTTCATACATTTTATTTTTTTTATTCGTCTTATTGTCATTTCACCTCAGATATTTCTAATAACCACAAAAATTTCATCAGAATATCAATAGTTTCTTGATATTCAAACTGTTATGTAAATATCATAAGAATCTTATAAATTATAAAGTCTACTATTTTTTTTTATGTGCAAAATTTATAATAGTTAAACCTAAACTATAACACATCATGGCCAAATAATATGAAGCTGGTTATGTTAATAAATTATATAATCATTATTTTTAGTCAGAAATAATCTTTATATCTTTTTATCTCTATCTTGAGAGGGCATTGATAAAAGAAACTATATTGAAAGGATCAATAACTTGACATTTTTAGCATTTTTAAATTTAAATAGAGTATAATTTAACTTATTTACTACTTAATTAAAAACGATTACACTATAAAAAAAGATATGCAAAATATATAAAATGTGATTGTAAATCCTATAAAACAACAGTAAAAGTTTTTATTTCTGTTCATATTATTCTAATAAAAAAAAACCATAAGAAATTACAAGTCAATAAAAAAAAAGGTTTATTAAAAAATAGGACAGTTTCTAACTTCTTCCTGTACTTCTTCATAGGTCATCTCCTTATTGCTCCACTCATCATCATCTGAGCTACTCTTATACTCTACCGGCTCAGGAATCTTCACTTCCTTTTTCTCCTCCTCGTTTTTCTCCTCCGTATCATCATCGTCATCACACCATTCAAAAGATGGTGTCAGTTGGCTATAACCACCATACCCAAAGGCCCGGAGCTTAGCAAATGGACTATAGGTGTATGCACCCTTTCTCCTAAATGCAAAATATATAGCAACTTGATTTAGGACACACTATCTCAATTTATTAATATAAACCATCAGACGTACCACTTTCTTACTAAGTAACAGACCAAAGAAGGATCGTCATCGAATGTGCCAGCAGCGAACTTTTGCTAAACATGAGGTTCGTACAGATCATTCTTTAATAATGGCTTGATGCTTTTTATTGTCGTGTTAATAATAGTAATAATTAATAATAATAATAATGGTTCTACTTACAGTTTACGGCACGTCTGCTTCAAAACTTCATCCATCCACTCTATGTAACCATTAAATGTTCAGAATTATCCAATATAGAAGGGGGGTTGGAGCTATTATTTTTAAGTTAAATATATATAATAATTAAAATATGAGATATAACACATAAAAAAGCTCAATGTATAGATAAATGTTATTGAACGTACATGGAGGATAGTGGTGAGTCTATTGATTCTAAATCTTTGGTCACCCAATCATCAGGTCAGTGACGTTTGATAGATAGGTTCATTTTCATGTTAGTAATATTGGTTGGTAGCATTGTTGGATGATGGAAAAGTAAATGAAAGATGTTAATAAGAGACTAGCTGTCCTTTCTCGCTTCGCTCGAATGAATGAGCCCCTACGCTTCGCTTCGGGTCATTCAGTGGACATCGTCACAAGGGGGGTTCCCCCCTTGACCCCCCAATATGGGGGCAAGCCCCCATACCCCCATTGCAGGCGCCTTCAAAGCTTAATAACACTTTTTGGAACCATACAATGAATTACATGATTTAAACGAATTAAATCATTTACTTTTAAATTTTAAAATTCGTCCATCACACATCTTGTGTAGTTTTTATCTATAAAAATGTTTCCATACAATAAGATTTATAATTTAACATAAATGTGCGAACAATAGATAAGTGTTCTTTATATAAGAACTAATTTGGTCAATTTCAAATTGCTATTATTTATTACTGTAATAAAATAGTACATATGCATAATTAAGATTTATAATGTAAAGAGAATAATTAAAAATATTTAATTATATAATGTAAATTTTTTAAATATTTTGTAGTATAGATATATATAAAGTACAAAGTAGAATATAATTTAGGTATTGTAGATGTGGTGTACACAGAGTAGTGTTTATATGAAAATAATAATAAAATAACGAAAGTGTTTTTTTTTTTGGAATTCTATGACATCAATGTAGCGAATATATTAAAAGTTGGTATGTGTGTAGGTATATAGATATAATTTTTTTAACATAGAACTTCAGTGTAGACTATGTTACAGGTGTAAAATCCAGGTAATCCCTCAATTGTTGATCTGTCATGGTCAAGTGTGATATGGATAGAACTTGGAGTGCGGATATGTGACATTGCTATATAGAGTAAACCATAGTTAAACACAGGCTCTGGCAAATATAAACCAACTTGATCCATTGTTTGACCTTGTGCCTTGTTGATGGTCATTGTAAAGGCCAAACGGATAGGAAACTGCATTCTTGAAAATTCAATAGAACACTGTGATTTTGTGGCATTCAAAGTTATTTGTGAAATGAGGACAGTATCTCCAGCATGTGAACCAGTTGCAATCTCAGCTTCAATAATATACTGTCGAAATGACCTAAAAATCAAGAGTGTACCATTGCAGAGTCCTTGAGAGGGATTCAGATTATGGAGGAGCATTACTGAACAACCTGGCTTGAGCTTTAGCTTATGGGGAGGTAAGCTAGATGGGTTTAGCTCGTTCAGTAATTCAGGTAGGTAGGCAAGTTGATCCTCAGGTTCAGGCATCGAATCGGCGCTTATAAATTCATGAACATCACTAGGGAATAGTTGATCAATTATCAAGTCATTGATTTCTGCAACATCCTTATTCTTTGGTGTAAGGATTGTGTGACTTGATAAATGGTAGGTTGTTGGAGGTGTTGATAACATATCACTAAAGACAGCATAAATTAAAGTATGAAGATTGAAACTAGGTAATATCATACTGTCAGGAATTCGCACCATAACTTCAGTTCCAAGGATAACATGTTTACGACCATCACCAATGCGTAATAAATATGAGGCAAAATCACGTAATATAGCTGCATCAGTAGCATTACTTGCTTGTTGAACCCTCATATTTATTTGAAGCCTATGCTTGTCAACTTGAGGCCAAAAATCTGCTTGATTTAAGCATTGACTTATAATCTATGACCTTGTTCCATTAGGGATGACAGGTAAAACCTAATAAATAATATATGAAAGATGTGAGTATCATAGTTTTTAAAAAAATAATCTTTACTGAATAAATAAATAGAAATAATTACGTACCTGTCTAAAATCTCCAGAAAAGATAACGATTTTACCCCCAAATGGAACATGCACTAAAGCAGGGTCACGTTTAGATTTTGACATCAAGTCTTGCAAACTATGGTTGACTGCATGGATGATGTCTTTTGAGACCATTGATGCCTCATCCTAGATGATGATTCTTGCCTCTACCAGTAGCTTTCCTTTATCTGATCTTGGAGTAAAGGAACAAACTGTATCCTTATAAACATCCAAAGGAATCTGTAGTACAGAATGACTTGTTCTTCCTCTAGTTAACAAAAGTGATGCTGTTCCGCGAGAAGCAACAGCTAGGGCAATATCTCCTTGTCGACGAACAGATTTAAGAATTGCATTGAATAGGTAAGTCTTGCCAGTACTACTGGGACCATCAATGAAATGGATCTTTGGTTCATTCAATGGCCTTGATAATGAAGCAATAACCGCATCGTTTATTCGTTGTTGATCAGCATTAAAATGACGTGGAGTTGGAGGTGTCAATTCAAGCTGTCTTGCAATTCGTCGATGCAATTGGAATACCCATAGCTCTGCTTCTTGGGCATCATCATCAGTGGTTCTTAGATCTTGTTCTGGCAAAATAAAACCATCAAATTGAGTAAGCGAAGAAGATAGTTCCACTATGATATCTTCTATTGCAATGAGCGCTTGACCATACATATAATCTGATGAATCCAAGTTTGGATTGCATAATTCAAGACATGCAGCATGAAGAAAATCCTCGGAAAGCATATCCTTATGCACTTGCCATAAAGAGTAAGGATCTGAGTGGTGACAATAAGTAAGGATTATAGCAAATAGTTGACGTAAGGCAGAAGGCATTTCATATAAGGAAGCTTGTTGTAGACACACCTCCTATTCCTCTTAGTCTGTTATAATCCCTTGTCAACAGGCTGCAGCTTGAAATGTCGGAAATACTTCTTCATTTTGTTTACCTAGGTAGATAGTACGCAAATCTTGATAACCTCGTGCACCAGGGACATTATGAAGAAGTTGACGCAAATAGTACTTTTCAACTTCCTTAGGAGATACTGCATAAACTTGACCAATAGTACCACCATGGCCACATTCATGGATCTTCCACTTTTGTGTTTTTGGTTGATAGACATATGATTCTGGGAAATCAGGGTATAAAATATGTCAGTTCGGACCATGTTGGTTTTCTTGATTATATTCAAACCATGCAAGCAATGTAGTACTATTATTATGTGTGGCAATGGTAGTCGGGTCTTCTTCTTCATCAAAAGTGACCAACTGTTCACCAGGTAGGTGTACTGCCAATCGTTGGTGACTTGGAAACTCCTTATGTAATGGAAAACTAAATATTCGCCAGCAGGATTCAGATGGAGATATGTATCGAGTGTCAATATTTAAGTGGATTTCATCATAATCAATAATATCTTCTTGACCATTTGAATCTTACTGTCTTGGTTCACGTTGTTGCCCTGTTATTTGATTTGGTGGTAATTTAGTGGTGATGAAAGTGTGAATGCTATATGTGTTGCTTATAAGATAGATAATAATTTATGATATGATAATTGAGTGTAAACACCAAAATGTGTTAATCAGTTATATTTAATGATATTAAGTAACAGGGCTTTTGGTGAGCAACACGATGTTACTAATAAGATTTGCTTCTTATAATTACAATTCTTATAGCAACTAAAGTTTTTATATATCAGTTCGTGATATTTAGTGAGCACCAGTAATATTAATGTATATTACACCGATTAAAGCAACAGATATCAATACTAATGTTTTAAGCAAGTATCTGTTTATATGTGATTATACAGCTATATTAGCGTGGATTCTTTAGGCCACAGTAAAATATATAATACGAATAATATATGATATATAATTGAATTATCGTTTGAAGTATAAAAAATGTATAACAAGTGAAGCTTAGATTAGCAGTTCTTGTTATTACAAAAGAGTAACTTGTGTAGTATGTTACTATATGATATAATCCTTGATATAATGTCTTGAATTCAATGATAATAATCAAAGTCAGGTATGTTACTTCTGACTGGTAATGATAATAGAATCAGGATCAGTGTTGTATCCAACATACAATGGCTTCACAATAAATAATAATTCTTCATTATTATTATTATTATTACTGTCATTCACCCTATATCTCACTTGTGCGGTGATTCTATTTGGATAATTACTTATGTTACACACAGTATTGCACCATCCTCTTTCACATATTGTTAATTATGCTGGATCACGCAATCCTTCTAACGATATCATTCATGGTCTACTTAAATATACTGTCCTCATAACACGCAATCCAAATGATGCAATCTATATTCTAATATTACACCATAATGTGCAAGTTGTGATAGTCCATCCATGATGAGCACTTTCTTATAAATAGAGAGATTATTTTTTATCTTAATAAACTTTAGTTCATTATTTTCGGGTCTCGTTGACTTATCTCGTCTCCTTTTATTCTTTTTATTAATTGATTTCTCTCTGATACAACATTTTTTTCAACGAATTCCTCGTTATTTTCTCTCTATAACTTATATCTTATTCTATCCTATTCTTTCTTACCTTATTTTACTATGATTTCTCAACCTGGCTCTCCTGCTCCTACTTCTCCTGCTCCTGTGGATCAGACCATGGATGAAGCCCCCTCTGTTTCCGCTGTTTCCTCTTCTTCCGTCACTTAACGTTCCCAAGCCGTTGTGGATCGACTTAATGAAAAGATCGCTTCTCTCGGTGAAAGGCTAGTTGATGATTCCCTTTCGGTTGAAGAAATGACCACTCTCCAAGCTGAATTGGATAGTCGAACAAAACAACTCGATATGCTCTTATCCGCGCAAAGAAAAATGGTTAAGAAAGAAAAAGCTGCCGCCACCTCTGCTCACCAAGAAAAAATCGTTGTCCCTAACAACTTACCTATCCTCCAATGGACTGGCAATGTTTTTGACAAAAACAAGACCATTTTCTCCTCTATCCAAGACTGTCTCGAGTGCTTTGAGGACATTGTTGATTCATACCGATATGACATCAATACTCATTGGCCCCGACTCATCAAGATCATGCTTACTTCTGAACAACGATCCTGGTACCGCGAACATCTCAAGCTCAATGAAGATCGTCCTTGGTCGTACGCAAAAGAAAAATTGGTAGCTAAGTATGGTTTGGATGATGATGAAAGACAGGCACAATTTTTACGTGATTTAATTGCCATGAAAATGGATCGTGATGAATCTGTTGCGCATTACACCGACCGCTTCCACAAGTATCGTCGTGAAGCTGGTGTTGAAGATGGCACCGTCATGAATGCTATTTTCATCAACTCGTTGCTCCCAGAATTGTCCCAACATGTTGCTTTGGCCCAAGTTCACCTTCCAAAACAACAACGGTGTACAATTGACCAAGCTTCCACTTTGGCGCGTCATTTGTATTCAAAAGTTGTCCATTCCAAGCACAGCCCACAAGCTGCTGTTGCTTCTACCATGACTGTGGCTTCGTCTGTGTCGAGTTCGTCATCTACTGCTGCCAAAAAGGACAAGAAACGTGCCTCCAAAGATAAGTACTACAAGTACCATGGTCATGGCCGTCATACAACAGAAGAATGTCGTGTTGCTGCTCGTGGTGTTGACAAAGATGGTCGCATTACAAAGTCGTCTCCTGGTCCGTCCGCTGTTGCTACTGCTGCCGCTGCTCATGTCAATGAATCAAATGGGCAATGCAAGTGTTTCTGTTGTGGCTTTATGCCATGGAGCAAAGGGCACAAGTGCAAAGTAAACCACTTGGCAATCCGCTCTGCCACCCTTGCCTCCTCTTCATCATCGGTTTCTGGCTCCGCACCAGTCACACCGCCAACTTCATCATCTGGTTCTGTACCAGTCTCTACTTCTGCTGCTCCGGCTGCTATTGTGTCTTCCCCTCCGGGTGGTCAAGATCATGTGGTTTCTTCTTCGCCTTCTGTTTCCTCTCCTCCCATCCCATCATCTTCCGCAGATGATATCGTGATGAATGAGGTTAGTGAAGCCTTAGACAAGGCATGTTTTAATTGATCTTGAAATTTTTGCTTTTATTGATCCAGGCGCAACGTTTTCGTCCACGAAACCACACGTTGTCAAACGCCTTGGACTCACTATTGTTCCTTGTTCCGGCAAGATCGACACGGCTATACCTGGTTTAGGTGTAAATAGAATTGGAAAAATAAATAAAATTAAAATCTTACACAATGGAATTTCTGTTTATCATGATTTTGAAATTATGGATTTTAATGCTGACGCTGATGTTTCCATTGGCACTGATCTTATGTCTAAAATTGGTATCTATATGGGGGGTTTAGCTTATTGTTGGTACAAACCTTCTCGTGTTTCCATTCCTGAACCCATTGAATTACCTGAACCTGATAATTCTCCCGCTGGTTCTGAGGATGAGCATCAATTATTTCTGAACAAGATCGAACCTTATCTACAGGAAAATATAAATATTCCTCCTTCTCACTTTTGCACTTTACCTGAATCTATCGTATATTTAAACATACCTCTGGGCAAAGTCGTCAATCGTAGACAATATCCATTACCTGACAAAATTATTCCTGTTCTTCAACAACAAATTGATGAATGGATGAATGATGGTATTATCAAACACGCACCTCCAGGTACACCTTTTAATAATCCTCTTACTTTTGTGCCAAAAAAGGATGCTGAAGGTAATCTTACCAAATTCCGTATTTGTTTAGATCCTCGCCCTTTGAATTTGTTACTTCCTGATGACAACCATGAGTTACCATTAATTCGTGACATTTTCCACAAAATTAAGAATGCTACAATTTTTACCACATTGGATTTGAAAAGTTGTTTTCACAAATTTAAAATTTACGAAAAACATCAGAATCGTACTTCTTTCACTTTTCAAAATCAACAGTATTGTTTCGTTGGTTCTCCTTTTGGTTTAAAATTCTTATCTTCACACGTACAACGATGCATGCAATCTTTATTCAGTGATCTTCCATATTGTAATATTTATGTTGACGATATCGTCATCGCCACAAATGGGGATATGAATTTGCACACTCCACACGTACAAGAAGTTTTACGTCATCTTTCAGTGGCTAATCTTGTCATTAACAAAGACAAATGTTCATTTGCACAGAAAAGTGTTAGTCTTTTGGGTTTTAATATTCAAGCTGGCTCTATTTCCGTCGACAAAAAGAAACTTACTAATGTTGATGAGTGGCCGATACCTCTTGATGTTAAAGGCTTACAACGCTTTCTTGGTTATATCAATTATTTACGGGATCACATCCCTGGTGTACAACTTCTCACCAAAAAACTGGATGAACTTCGATCCGTCAAAGTTTTATCTAAACACTGGACAAACGAGCATACTACAGCCTTTAATGATATTAAAATGGCATTACAACACGCTCCTGTTCTCAGTCAAATTGACGAAAGACTTCCCCTTTACCTAGCTACTGATGCTTCTGACACAGGTATTGGATGCGTTCTTTATCAAATCGTCAACAACCAATACCGTTACATTGGCTTTATGGGTCGTCAGCTTAATAAGGCAGAAAGATCCTACAGCACTACAAAACGAGAGCTTTTAAGTATTGTGTTTAGTCTTCGCCGCTATCATAAAATTTTATGGGGCTGGCCACAGAAATTTACGATCCAATGCGATCATAAGGCACTTACTTTCTTGCACACTCAACCTGTCGCTAATGCAATGATGGTTAACTGGTTAGATATTATTTGTGATTATAATTTTACTATTGAATACATTCGTGGTTATGACAATGTCATTCCCGATGCTATTTCACGCCTTTGGTCAACTACGAAGAAGCTGGAGGGGGATAATTCAGAGCATATAATCGCTTCTTCTCCATACCTCGGCGACCTTCGACCGTCACACAAGAATAAAAATTCATAAGAAATTAAAAATTCTTCTTTTTATTCTTCCACCCATTTCCAACGTGCCGCCATTCTTCGCAATGACTACACAGACTTCATGACACCACCTGAAAATGAACGAGAACACCTATTACAACAGGCACATCTCAATGGACATTTTGGTATTGATGCTCTAGTCAACGAAATTCATAGTCAACACATACACTGGACCTCAATTAAAGCTGATGCTCAAAATGTGGTTGCTAGTTGTCCTGACTGTCAAAGGTTTACAATTGGAAAACATGGATTTCACCCTTTGCATAGTATCTATGCTGATCAACCTTGGGATCATATTGGTATTGATACTGGTGATTTTAATTGCACTACTCCACGTGGTAACAACTATGTTTTAGTTATTGTGGATATGTACTCGCGATACACTCTCTTACGTGCTATTCCTGATAAGACCGCTCTTACTGTTGCAAAAACACTTGTACAAATCTTTGCTGATTTCGGTTTTTGTAAAATCTTACAGAGTGATAGAGGTACAGAGTTTGCGAATGAAGTTGTTCAACACCTTCTGGAACATTGTGGTATTGACAGTAGATTACTAACACCATACAATCCCAGAGCAAATGGTGGAACAGAAGTTAAAGTTAAAGCAATGAAAAATATTATTGTTCGACGCCTACATGGTAAAAACGATGATTGGGATCTATTCCTTCCTGCTGCACAACTTAGTATTAACAACAAAATTGCAAAGTTACACAACTCCCGTCCCTTTTCCTTGATGTTTGCACGTCAACCCAATTTATGGCAGGATTATAGTCATTTGGATGTACAGGAAGTGGATGATGAACTACGATTTAACGATAAACGCGAAGAAAACCTGGCTAATATAGTCATTCCCGCAATACGAGATCGTATGACCGCATTGCAAGATGCACAGCAAGGAAAATTCTCTAAAAAATTCCGAATTATTAAAGAATTCCCTGTTGGTAGTAAAGTCATGATCTTAAGTATGAATCGTAAATCAAAAACGGATGCTCGTTATGAGGGACCGTACACAGTGCATGGAAAGAACAAGGGCAATGGTCAATATGTTTTAACTGATCCAACTGGCGCTCTTCTTTCTCGCGATATTCCTCCACATCACATTAAATTAATTTCACAAGACACCATCGCCTCTGGTGATGACTTTTACGAAATACAATCTATTGTGGATCATCAAGGTACACCAGGTCATTACAAATACCTTGTCAGATGGAAAGGTTATGGTCCTGAAGATGATACATGGGAACCTATCGAGCACTTCAATGACTTAACGCTGATTGAAAAATATTGGCAACGTCGCAATAACAATAATGGTACTGCTGGTAAACGTACATCACCTCCACGTCTTAATAAAAATAACAATACAGACAATAAGGTTGAACACATACCACAAACGCCAAAGAAAAGTAAATCGAGCAAACGTGCATTAAATGAGCCACGTCATTCACCTCGTTTTACTAAACGCAGACGCACTTAAACATGTCTTTCTCCAAAGCTTTTTTATCCCAATAACAGACCCTGGGTTTTTCACTGGAGTTTTATTGACTAGTTACTTCATCTCTGAAGACAGTGTAATGCACAAACTTATCATGACGGTTGTTCCAACCTGGTGGGGGGTAATGTTGTATCCAACATACAATGGCTTCACAATAAATAATAATTCTTCATTATTATTATTATTATTACTGTCATTCACCCTATATCTCACTTGTGCGGTGATTCTATTTGGATAATTACTTATGTTACACACAGTATTGCACCATCCTCTTTCACATATTGTTAATTATGCTGGATCACGCAATCCTTCTAACGATATCATTCATGGTCTACTTAAATATACTGTCCTCATAACACGCAATCCAAATGATGCAATCTATATTCTAATATTACACCATAATGTGCAAGTTGTGATAGTCCATCCATGATGAGCACTTTCTTATAAATAGAGAGATTATTTTTTATCTTAATAAACTTCAGTTCATTATTTTCGGGTCTCGTTGACTTATCTCGTCTCCTTTTATTCTTTTTATTAATTGATTTCTCTCTGATACAACAATCAGGAATGTTACATCTGTCCTATATTGAAATGTTAAGCTTTCTTTAAGCTACAGTAAAATTAAAACAAGCCAGTTCGGTCTTGAGTGAATCAATACTCTTAAAATTTATGTATATGATAAAGAGAAGTATAATTGATTGATTTTATTTCAGTTACAAAATAGTGGGGTATTTATATGTTTTCCAATAATTAAATATTTCTATCCTAAGTAACAACATGTGAAGATACTGCAGTTGCTACGAGATACTGTGGTAATAGGTGAATATCTAATAATAATATAATGTGTTGAATAAGTGATAATTATATTTATAAATATGTTGCTGCGGTTTGTATGTATCTCTTGTTAATTGGAAGATACCAAAAGGTAAGATAATCCGATATTGTTGCAGTAACAGTATTTATATATAGAGTTGTTTCGTAGTAATAATGGTAATAACTGCAGTTCTTTCTGGGGGGTTACAACGTCTTCTTATCATTAATGATGCACGGTCTTGGCCCTTGTAGATATACTTGTAGACATACTTGATGGATTGAATGGAGGTACATATTTCTACATTGATATGACATGCATATTTGGTGGTCAAATATAGATTATATGGTACAACCGATCGATTATCAAGAACAGCTCCATTTTTTGTCACAGTATCTTGTAGAGAATTTGGCGGTCTTCTGCGATAAGTAGGATAGCCATCATCATTAATGATTATTTCAGGAGAAAAGGACTTGGGATATCCTTTAGTGCATTGACCATTCTGTGTGCAGGAAGGAGGATGTGGTACATTAGACCCACACAGACTGTGCATTATATTATCTTCAACTATTGCTCTTGCTTCAGGATAGCGATCATGGTCTGGCAATTCGGCAGAAACAATACTATCGACTTGCTCCTGGGTCAAGATTTTATCTTCTGTAGATAAAATCAAAAGAATATGACAGTGTGGGAGACCGCATTTTTGAAATTCAATGGTATGGATGTGCGCCACAACTTTACCAAGTATTTGTCTCTTAGTTAAGTCCGTCATCAATTCCTTTAATTTCAAGTAGAAAACTCTCGCCACAACATCAGCACGATCAGAGGAACTCTGGCCCAGAAAGATATTATCTTAAATTTCTTTCCATTTTGGATTTGTAGTCATCGTAATGAAAAGACATGGCTTGCCTAATAATAATAATTAAATTTTAATATATAGATGATAAATAACTGGCATTGACATGTAATATCATAAATATAATGCATTATATATATACCAAACCTCTGAACCAGAGACATCGCATCAAGGTATAATTGGGTATAATGACGTGGTCCACTATAAAAAGAAGATGGGAGGATCTTTCTTCTTCCAACCTGTGTCATATCATTATCACCCAGTAAGATGGCACCTTGGACGCATCTGTAAAGGTCCGCTCTCAACTTTGATTAATTCAATGAAATATATGCTAAGCGATTTGATTCAATCTTAGAATACATATCGACAATAAACTGTTGAAAAAGTCTACCAAATCTATGTCAGTCATTGGCAGTTGAAGTTGAGCGAATCATTAAGCGATACTTGTAGAATTGCATAGCTGTAATGCATTTTTCATTATCAACTAATGCAGTTTTTATGGTCCAACCTTCATCAGCTATATAACATAATTTAAAAAAGGTAATATCAGTGAAAAAATGAATAACAATATTAGTTTGCTGCAATTTTGTTTAATTTTTTTCTACTACTATATTTACTAACCTTCAGGAAACATCAATACATAATGGAGAGCATCATAATGCCGATGTGTTTCACTGATACGGATTAGATTATCAGATGTCGTCTTCAATAGAATGTCCTGACTTGTAGCCTGTTGCCTGCCATTGCTATCAATAATAAGGATACCCACTTCTGAATCAAGAGGTCGATTATATCGGCATGGATCAGGTACCCCTTCGGCTCTGATAAGCATTTCTACTTCTTGCATTAGATTATCCCGAGCTCTGGCAGCCATAGTTTTGAATTGATGGGCAAAGGGCTAACTTGGTGAATCAATCGTTGTAGATAGGCAAGAACACCTTGATCAATATTCACTGATGGAAAATAGGTACATGTATTGCTAATATGTGCTTGTAACTCTGCGTCTTCATCAGTAGGATCATGAAAATAGATTTGGGCAAAAAATAGGGTTTCTCCTTCATTGGCAAATAAACCACCAATATGATGATATACTGAACCATGAATTCGAAAATTGTAGAGGTCAGGACCACATTAAGAATTTGCAACAGAATTGTCTATGTTGACACCCATAGACACAAAGGTCAAAGCATTGTTGTAAGCGCAGATATTTTCACGAAAACGTATTGCTTGTCGATCTGTTGCAGTAAGCAAATGCGTGAGTGTCGTTGGTAATAGGCAGAGTGGATGAAGTTGAACATCACCTTTTTGGCAACAGAGATTAAATGATGGATTAATAGTTAATGAAGCAGATACACGTTCTTGAATGAACATCAATGCACTACAGTAACGACATTCGTGATCCATAGAACTAAGAGAGTAGAGGGTAGGAATTGTGTTGTTGCCTTGTGCAATGTTGTGCTATTAAAAGAATGTCATAACGTTAATATGTAAACTTATATATCAAAATAATATATAAATGATTACTAAAGAAAGAATATATGCTTACAGTAACGGTAGTATTGTCATTGTTATTCTGACTGGTATTGTTAGGATTCATTGGACAATCAGAATGAGAGCGATGACTATGGCCAAAGTTATAACAGGCAGGGCAACAGGGAGTATCCAACTCCATTTCATTTTGAAGATGGGTGGAGAGACACCTTGGATTAGCTAAGCAATCTCGATGAGTGATATGCTGATGACCAACTTGATGACAGTGGCGACAAACGATGGTAGACATAGTGAAGAATATATGAGAGTAAATAAATAGTTGGTAATGATCGGTGTATTATACAGGAAATATAGGTAAATTGGTAATGAATTGAATGATATTCAAATTTGATCATATTTATATGTTTTGTCTATCTAATGTAATGATGTTATACACTTGATTCGTTCTTTATTTTTAATAATCTGGAATACAGAAAAAAGATGAAGAATGGAACATCAAAGAAATAAATTGATTACTAAAAAGGACAATACTGTTGTATCAGAGAGAAATCAATCAATAAAAAGAATAAAAGGAGACGAGATAAGTCAACGAGACCCAAAAATAATGAACTGAAGTTTATTAAGATAAAAAATAATCTCTCTATTTATAAGAAAGTGCTCATCATGGATGGACTATCACAACTTGCACATTATGGTATAATATTAGAATATGGATTGCATCATTTGGATTGTGTGTTATGAGGACAGTATATTTAAAGTAGACCATGAGTGATATAGTTAGAAGGATTGCGTGATCCAGCATAATTAACAATATATGAGAGAGGATGGTACAATACTGTGTGTAACATAAGTAATCATCCAAATAGAATCACCGCACAAGTGAGATATAGGGTGAATGACAGTAATAATAATAATAATAATGAAGAATTATTATTTATTGTGAAGCCATTGTATGTTAGATACAACACCTTTTATACTTTTCGATAAAGTGCTTATTTATAATTATTTATCTATTGTTGGGTACATGTTTATATGAGTCTATAGAAATGAGGATTGATATTTGTTATTGTTAATTTACACCTTATGCTAAGAGGGTGTTTATTAATTTCTTAATTTCTTATTGTTGAACATTATACCTTATTTGGTATACCGTTCTAATTCACACCATTTCATAATAATGGCGTTATTCTATTTTATTTATTATTTATTCTTTTCTTCCTCATTTAAATTTAGATACACCTATTTAGCATATTCTTTTTCTATGGATACGACATCTATTTTTTTTTCTTACCATCCATTTCAGTTATAGATTGCACAGCTTCTATTGGATTGTTCACCATGGGTGTTTGAATTCTATTTTCACTGGCATTTCGCTTTATGAAAAAAGTAAGTATATGACTTCTAAGTACAAATAATGGGAATTCTCTCTTACATCTCTTTGGTTTGATAAATGATTACAAATAGTAGCAGCCATTTGATAACAACTATATACAGGAAGCATCTCACATTTGTCATAAGGACAAATCTTTCTATTCTTTTGTGGTGTTCTTACAGGGGGCATATTTAAAAATAGAGGATAGTTATGTATGTGAAAGAAGATCAAGATGAATATAAAAAGCAAGAGCATGTGTGATATGCTTTACTTATTAATATTCCACAATAATATTTGTGGTACTCAACACTTTATAGTTTTTTTTTGGGTCATCAAAGCTTCGATCTAAACAAATGACAAAAAGTCTGTTAAATGCATGGTCAAGTACAAGGTAAGGAATATATACTACTAATCGTTATATATTTTGTCATGTCCATATGAAAAGAATATGCTAAATAGGTGTATCTAAATTTAAATGAGGAAGAAAAGAATAAATAATAAATAAAATAGAATAACGCCATTATTATGAAATGGTGTGAATTAGAACGGTATACCAAATAAGGTATAATGTTCAACAATAAGAAATTAAGAAATTAATAAACACCCTCTTAGCATAAGGTGTAAATTAACAATAACAAATATCAATCCTCATTTCTATAGACTCATATAAACATGTACCCAACAATAGATAAATAATTATAAATAAGCACTTTATCGAAAAGTATAAAAGGTGTTGTATCTAACATACAATGGCTTCACAATAAATAATAATTCTTCATTATTATTATTATTATTACTGTCATTCACCCTATATCTCACTTGTGCGGTGATTCTATTTGGATGATTACTTATGTTACACACAGTATTGTACCATCCTCTTTCACATATTGTTAATTATGCTGGATCATGCAATCCTTCTAACGATATTATTCATGGTCTACTTAAATATACTGTCCTCATAACACGCAATCCAAATGATGCAATCTATATTCTAATATTACACCATAATGTGCAAGTTGTGATAGTCCATCTATGATGAGCACTTTCTTATAAATAGAGAGATTATTTTTTATCTTAATAAAACTTCAGTTCATTTTTTACAGGTCTCGTTGACTTATCTCATCTCCTTTTATTCTTTTTATTGATTGATTTCTCTGATACAACAACAGTATTCTAGAAAGTATTTTTTACAACATCGATTATATATATTATTCATTCTCTAATAGCTTGAATGATGCATGGTAATTTTTTTATAATTGATATTTGTATACGCATACTACCTTTAAGCTTTTTTTTTGAAACGACAAACAATACCATATATTATGTTAATATCATCATTTCCATAGTGTTTTTTCACTGTTTCGATAACTGTTAGAGGGTATATATATCTGCGAAAGTTATAAATAGTAATTGAAGTAATGGTTTCCATTAAGACGGTAATTGCTTTGTTAATGTTATTGATGATAGATGTATATAATATAACTACAAGTAGTTAAGTATTATATAATAAACCTGCGCATAAATAAAATTATCCAATATATACTTATTCCCATTTTCAACCATGTTGGTAAATTATAGAGGTACATTATGTCTTGCACATGTAGAACAAAAAAGACCATGCTGATGAAACGTTTCCACTTTCCTGACAGTGATGGTCATTTTGGAAGCTTTAAAGTCACTTCGGCAATTCTGATCATTAGACGGAGGTTGTACTTATTTATACTTATCTACTAACTCATCACCTCCTAAAAAAGTACGTGCGCCTGCATGTTTCGTGTCATCTGTGTTACGTTTGCAACGTCGTAACCATATGTTTCCATCAAGTGCAATCCGCATTCCTTGCTATATTATTATATATATAAAAAATATACGTTATGTAGGAACATTGGATCATTTTCTTGTAGTATATCACAAGAAAATATAAATTATATTGTGATAAAAACTTATAACAATCAAGATGACCTACCTTAGGACATACAGGACACTCATAATCATTTAGATTTATCTGCTTTTCTACTTCATCCTTTATATCCTCATACCCAAAATACGCATTCGATAATGAACGCCGAATCGTTTCACTATTCTATATATAATATTTATGGAAAAAGGATACTGTAAGTTATCTTTTTTTTGAATAAATACATTTATATTCCTAAACCCTGCATGGTTTATATATATATACACCGGGAATCTACTCATGTCAGCATATGTATTTGTAAATGCCATAACTGACAGCTGTCATTCCACGTTCAAATGCTCATAAAACTCAAGATATAGAAATGATATATGGGATGCAATTACTGAATTTGATGGGGTAGCAGGGAAAAGATTGCGATGGATCAATGTTTCATATTCTTTTTTACATTTACAAAATCCAATATTCCATTTTTCAATTCCTATAAATTAGTTATAATATAATTTTCTATATTGGTGCTACAAATACTAGGATAATTGAAAATAAATGTCTATATGTGTAAATGATAGATCCATTTAAGTATACCTGAAATGAAGACGCAGAGAATAGTTTTGAACACAACATAAGAGGGATCATATTTAGTACATTCTCCTTTAAAGTACGGTAAAGTCTCCTCTAAATTAGGACCACCTTCATTTCCATCAAATGATATCAATGCAGCAACCAGCTTTCCTAATTCTTGTGACCAAATTCTTTCAACTCCATCCTGTTTTTCTTAGTATGGTGGTCTGTTTACTGTATTTTCATTGATCCTGAATACCTCCGTATGTTCCTGGATATTCGAGTTGTTATAACCATGCCGTTGATTATCCACACTACTTTCATCATTATCTTGGTTCATAAAGTCATTCCCTTCTCCATCATCGATTAGTAAATTAGAAGGCAAACTTGGCAAAACTATTTATGCATAACACAAGTATGATTAATACTTAAGTATATGCAAAGAACTAAATGCTATTGATGTAAAGATAAACCAGTACCATTGTTATTTTCTGTGGATAAAGTGTTATTTTCTAATCTAGAACGCTTTTCAACAGTGGAGCTTCCAAAAGTATATTCCTCATCCCCAATGGATTCGAAAGATGCACCTCTTTTTATCGTGCTGTCGTTGTAGAGTGTACCAGTTCTGTCATATCGAACTTTTACCTCCTTCACATCATTTTGGGAATCGTAAGTGTAAGTACGTTTTTGTTGTTTTTTTTGAAGATTTATTGTTAGGCATATTCAAGAATAAGTAATAAAAAATATCAATAATATAGTTATTTTTTTATAGAAACAAAAAAGAAGGCAAATTAGCCTTCTTATACATAGTGATGGTTTTTAATAGATATTATATTCAGGAGATTCAAGAGACACAGGGGATGAAATTCTAAAAAGATCAAATCTTCTCGTGGTCCATATAAATTAGGTCCATAAGTATTAGTATACATTATCATAGAGTAATTTATTATTATAATTATTATTAATTCGGATGTTACATTGGACATTATATATTTTTTTATATTCAAGGATGCTCAACATTTTATTACCCATCCCTAACAATAATTATATATTTATTTCAAAAAAACGAAAAAAAAACTAATCTCAAATCAAAGTATACAAGTTATCAATCATTCTTTCGCCCATTTGTAACACTATTTTCACCATCATCCATAACCATACTTTCGCTAGCATTGTTATCAACACAATGATCAGAATTCCTACGTATAGGTTTGAATTCTGCATTTTTCATCAAATTATCTCTTTGGTTCCATTAATTTTAGAAAGATTCAAATGCTGTAAGGGTCCCAAAATCATATCAATGAATCTCAACATCTCGTTCCGAATGACGGTAAACTACTTTTCCATCTATCTCAACACATGAAGATTTACTCCGATCAATCCTTGTTATATTGTCATCGCCTGCTGCATCTATTTTCCAAACAATGTTACATCAAGTAATTAAAATATCCCAATGTGTGACTATTATACTAACCACAGTATCGACCAAGAAGTTCAGCTGTTTGTTTCGATTTTTTCTTCGTTGATTCTCTACTCAATGCAGGTCCATGCTTCACTAAAACGTATGAGGTATATCAATGTTTTTGTACGAGTCAAAACTATATATATATATATACTGGATAATCCATCAATTCATAAATATCATACATCCTTGTTTACAAATCTCTATAGATATAAATAGTAGTTAGATCATCCGTTTTTTTCAATTTTTTTTTGCATCCATCCAATACTGATAATTTTACAACATCTACAAATGTATATGTCTTCAAACTTTTGCTTCAATCCTCCTGCTATAATAGCATTTGAAGTAACACTGCCTAAAAATGTTGTTAGCTATATGGTTTATAACTATCATTTCAAATTACATACCAGGAGTTGTCATTGTTTTAGTGATGTCTGAAGCAGCATTACAGCTAGGAGAAGAAATGATAAGAGCTACGATCCAACCTAGTTGATCCCCCATTCTTATTAAAATTGATCTAGCAGAACGTCGCAATTCTCGTGACGTTGCTGTACGTTAACAATCGTCATCAATAGCATCATGTTTTTTTTTTGATCTATGGACAACGCTTTTTGTTTAAGTTCTTCCATATCCGCTTCGTTCATATCACGATATACATCCGCAAGTTCACCCATCGTTGGACCAATATTAGGATCCATCATTTCAACTTTACCAAGCCGATCTACTATAATAAAATATGAAAAAATGAAATATTACTCTTACTGTAATAATAATAATAATAAATATTATAGTGTTAATTATTTTACATACATGTTTTCTCCTCAATGGTTCCTTTATTCAACAAAGAAAGGAACGCGTTCCAACGCGAAACTCTTTTAGCACCATTTGGTTTTTTATTTTGCATGTTAGATTGGTTGTTCATTGAAAATAAAATTGATCAGTTAAAAAAAATTGAAAAAGGGGAAAAAAAAAGAAGAATAAAGGGCTGAGCTCAACTTTATATATGGAAACCTGCTGTGCACACAACGCCATCCACAGAGGACTGTAAACTAGATGCCACAGGCTCATAATCATGTTCGGTCATTCAAATGGCCATCAATCCTCCATTCTTATCTGGTAATTAAGTCGCATGTCAGTGGTGCTTATGGGAAGAGAATTACTGCTATATGCGTACCAGTCTACGCGTGTAGTCTGACTTCAAACATTATACCTGTCATCATGTCATACTATGCGTATGGTCTGACTTTACACTGAGACCACAATCCTTTATCTTTTTTGCAACTTTATTCTTTACAAAAACTAATTCAAATTATGGACGAATACCAAGGATTAAAAGGTACACGAAAATTGGAGTCGTGTTTAATCAATCCAATAATAGTTTTTATTGACATATACAAATATGTCGCGCTTACATATATATAGAGTTACAAAATTATTTGCAATCACATCAACAGCCTTCATATAACCATTTCATTGTAACAAATCAAAAAAACATTGTATTATGGTCTTTAAACATTGCAGCAGTTACCGGGGCAGCATTGAATGGTATCTGGTATGAACGTTATAAAAAACAGTATATGAGCATAAAAGCTAAATCAGTGTAAGAAAAGGAACATAAAGTAATAATCAATCACGTATGCAAAAATGCTTTGACACTCATATTCTTTTTTTTTCTTACGTAGCATCAACAAACCAAAGTTCAATTCTATTATGTGGAATACGATAATGACGAAAGTGTTGACAAGGGTAAGTTTTTTCATTTCAATTTTTTATGGAGCTGAAATCAGCCAAGCTTTGGAATTATTAATTAATAGTAATAATATTATATGTATCATTAGCGTACGTTATGTGAAGAGTATACTGAAAGAAGCTTGGATGTTTTGATAACTGCTGCACAAGGTGCTACTCAAGAAGCAAAACGTATCATTAGAAGTAGTAGCAGTCTTCTTCGTGAAGATAATAATTTATCCGATGATACAAATAGCACTTCTGGTGATGCATCAATGGAAAATGAAAATGAAAGTGGTGAAAGTGACATTGAAAAGGAAAAAAAAGATGAAATTGATATTAATGCCGCTTTATCAGAAGTTGGCTTTAAAAAGGTAAAAAACAATAATTCAATGTTAAACGCCAAGTATATGGAATTGAATGTATTATTGATCTTTAGATATATTATATTGTGTCTATAGTTAATTAAAAAGTCGGATGAAAGCGATCTTGCCTTGTTATCCTCATTGAAAGTTCAAGGTGATGGTATTGAAGAACGAATTCATAAACAAATCATTCATTTACTTTCTCAAGAAAACTTGACGGATATGGAAAAAGAAGTATTAAAGTAAGGGAACAGAAAAGAATTGAGAGGAAGAAGAAGAAAAAGTATGTATTGTTGGTTCTAATTGCTTTATAATATTGTTTTCTTTCTTTTTAGGTTGCTACTTTCAAGGGCTATAAATTGTCTTGATAGTACTATCTATGCCAAAATGGCAGAAGTATTCTCTCAAGGTCAATTGAAATATCTTATTGGTAAAAAGCAAAACTTTGTCGGTATGGATTTAATGGCATTTACAACATTTGATGCATTATTGGATAAAGCTTGGTAGGTAGTTCTAGTGGACAGAAGTTTATATACTATCAATGATTTGCTTGTTTGAGTAATTAATTTCTAGTTCATCAATTATTTTGTTAGGGATACTGTCGATGATCTTCTGATTGAAATTCAAACCCAAAAACTTGAACTTACGAAGGAAAAGGAACGAAAGTCAGACTCTTATAAGCTTCTTCATGTATTGGAGAATCTGTAAGTATTTATAGAAACACCCATTTGATAAGGCTAAAGAAAGTACATTTCTCATGCTAACTTTTTACTTTTTTGTTTTATAGAGTTGAATACTTTGATATCAAGATTTATCCAACTGCCTCCGAAACCACTTACTATAGAAGATTTGCGCTTATTCTCGATTTTGTATTCAAAGGATTGGAAGTTGAAATGAAGGAGTAAATTTCTTATTTACATTTTTTCTCTGAAGTTTCCGACTTATCTATTTCTAACCTTTGAATCTCTTTTTTTTTTTTTTACATGTTTATTTAGTGGTGAAGTGGTTGCAGAAGCAACTAAAATGGCTATGGAGCAGAACGATTACGATGACACGAATTTATTTGGCCGAAAAATTGATGTGATAATCAATGTAAAAGACAGCACCACTGCTTTAAACTCTAACGAATGGAAGGCGAGCAAGACTAATCACCTCAAGTTAAAACAACAAAGTAAAAACATACGTTCAAACTGTGTTATTTTGAATAATCTCTATATTCTTACTGGTGGCCAAGTTAGTTCGGTCATGGCATTGGACATGATTGGTAAGAAAAATTGGACCCTTTGTAAAATGCGATATTGGGATATGGTGGCGTAATGATAAGCTCATATGAAATTCTTAATATATATGTAATATATACGTAGGAACAATTGGGTATTTGTATTTACTTTGTTTCAAAAAAAATGTATATGTTGCTACTTTGGTCGATGCAATCCTCCTACCAATAAATATGACTGAACTCAAAGCATTTAAAAAGTCGCTGAATGCTTTGATTAAATGGCGCAATTTCATGCAAGAGCAAATCAAGACTATCAAAAACGCAAATACAGTCAATGATCTTAGTTCCGTAGCTCATGATGCTTATAGTGAAGATCAAGGATGCAGTGAAGATAAAACCCTTTTGCCAACGATATTCTTTACACCAAAAAACAAACGTGCTTCAAAACGGACATACAAAGATATTGATAGTGACGAGTGATTTTTTTTCTGTGAATTTGGCATAAAAGTATTCATTTCTTTTTTCTTAATTCAAAAATGGCTTGTGTCAAACCTATCACTTATTCTGAACCAAAATATAAAAAATATAACATAAACCAAAACAATACCAAACCATATACCAGCACTACAACAACAACAACAACAACAACAACAATAGCAACAAGAATAACAGGAGGAAGTAGAAAAACCACCAAAACATCATTATCAAGCAGAAGGATATCAAAATCGACATTATTACCTTTATTTCTTGATTATTGTTAAGCTAAATTCTATTTTCATATAGTATATATATTCTTATTCTTCTTTATCCACCGTTTATACTCAAATTCTCCATCACTTCATTGTTTCCTATATTCATCGTTCATAAAAGTAACCTGATTGATCACCCTCTTTACATAAACCATAGCTTCTCTCTGAATTCCTTCTTTTTTTCATTATAAAAATATATCGACCTCTTTGTATATTGACTCATGCATCACATTACTTCTTTACTATTATTTTAGCAAAATAAAACAATTTGTTTTTGTATATGTTTTATCAAATAAAAAGTTTCTTTATTATTGTAGGAAAGTACTTTTGTACGGATGAGGCAACTTCTCTAGAAATACATTGACCGATATGGGCCCATAGGAAAATATATCTTCGACCTTGTAATAAATGAATATAAGCACCAGCCAGTTGGTGTGATTCGTCCACTACTAATGAATCATAGATATTGAAATGCGGTACTGAACAAAATGCATTCTTAAAATTTGATATCGTCAGAAAACTTCAAAAGCCAAAAAACATACATATAAATGTATATTACATGAAATGAAAAATCCTTAGATAATTGTTTGCATTTCGATTTTTCGCTCCTTTTAATTAAGTATTCTCCATGTTCCATAAGTCTTTTCATTGCTTCATCCGTACGAGTTGCCCCAATAAGGTTCATATGAAATTCAGACGTAGGTATCAAACAATGAGGGCAGGAGAAGGTGGTGTCACCGCTTTTCACCAAAGCCATTAACATTCTATATGATATTACAACTTGTTTTAAGTAAATTGGATACATTTCACAACGGGAAGTGTTTTGGTTATAAATTGGTAAAATCTAGTTAGTATAGGTTAAAAAAAGGGCGATTTTTTTTATTGACCGAAAGGAAGGTCAAAAAAAGGTTTACTTTTGGTGAATATTTAAGGTGTAGAAATGAACTCTGGTTATAAATGGGGTAAATTGGGTGACAAGGTTATTTAAGGGTAAAGAAGAGGGTAAATTTGGTAATTGTACTTTGACCCATATTTACATGTTTTCACTAGATTTACCCATTTAACATACTTGGTTGAATTAGGAGCTATTTTTTCAACTCATATTACCACCTTTTTAACCATATTTTCTATTTGGTGTTATTCTGGTATTTTAGGTTAATAATTGGAGAATTAGTTTTTAACATTTATTACTATATATAATTAACCATGATTTCACCTTGATGTTAATTATTAAGTACACTTTGTGGTTTTTGGGGATCTTTTCAATAACCATAAGTTTCACCCAGTTTAACCAGAAACTATCCTATTAATTCGTTTGTTGGTTTTTTTTTTTTTTTTGAATTCGTTATTAAAAAGTAGCATGACTATAATTTAGAGCCATCTAAATATTTATGCTTAAACATAGTAGGGTAAATATAATAATATTTGTTTCTATTCATTAATGACTGAAGTTCCATTGCAGCACAATCCAAATAACTAGCAGTGACATATAAGCGTTTTCGTGAATGACTTCCAGCTGGAATATTTGTAGATGTAGGTGATGTATCAAGCTCAATATTAGCGAGTATCAATAAACGTTGTCGTCCATTTTGGGTATGACTAAATAACAAAGAAATCTCGCCAAATGTATCACCCTACTCAAGTTGTTCAGTACTTTTCCCCCTTTTTTGCCCGCGCATCAAATGGTAACGTAATTTTGGCGAATTTCTTATTATCGCTAGCTCCTTGTCGTGGTTTCGTTGAAAAAACATGACCCTGTACTATTGACTCAGACCCCGCATAGACCATATCTTCTAGTTCTGTACAACCCACACGATGTCGTCTACAGAATCCAATAAGCTCTTCCTTCAATCCTTTGTGTGTTTTCTCAATTTCTTCAATTGTATATTTATGTATCTTGGACAAGCTCATCAATCCATCTTCTCCTTCAATTGGCACTGTTACAGATTCAATCAAGTATGCCATCTATTTGATTACGATCAAGGCCCAGATCTTTCGCAGTTGCATAAAAGTCAACACTTTTTCTTTGGATAAAATCAGCTTGCTCATAAGCAGGAATATCAACTTCAATGGGTATATCATGACTTGCTGTACTACTTGACCTTGAACTACATGCATCATCATTGTTATTATCATTATTGGTTGCGTTACTTCTATTATCAATGTTTTTTAGGCTGCTTTGTTGGTTTTGGCTAGTGACAGTCTGATCATTTCCTTCGAACCAATGCTCTTCAATATCTGACACAGGATCATCATAATCGTTATATTCGTAATCATCGCCTGTATTAAAATGCTCTTGAACAGGAGCCAAATCTAAGTAACAAAAGAGAAAAGACTGTATTACTTTTTCCTGTCTGTCAAAATAATATAACAAGTCAAGGAAAAGAGAATATGCCCATACTTTGAGTTTCATTTGTATCCAAAGTGTGATTTGTTGCGTTTCTTGCTTCATGCATCATTGACATTCTTCGGCATCGAAAACGTTCCAAATAACAATCACGTTCATGCGCCTTTCATTGTGATTCATTAACAACAGTACTACAATCATCACATTTAGGCATTTTAATGGAAAATAGAAGTCAAGTGCCAAAGTAGGAGTAAAAAAAAAAAGATAAAAATTGAGTGACACGAAAAATCGCGTATAAATATACCCAGCCTTTTTTTTCCACTTCCTTTCTTTACTTTCTTTTTTTTCTTCACTTTAAGATTTATACTTTCTTTTCCTCAACTTGATATTAAATTAATAAAACTTCACATTTTAAATTGATCTTTGTTTTTTTTTTTTTACTATTGGATCACGTCAAATCTTTTCAAAGTTTTTTTTTTTAATCAGAGTGTTCATTAATTTACTTTAAACGCACTTTTCCTCACTTCTTTAGTCATTTTGAATTCTGTTATTTGCAGAAACTCATTATCTATATCTATCTTTCAAACAGTTGAATATTTTTATTCATTACATTGATCTAAATTTGAGAAGGAAAAAATTCAAACTATTAACTTCTTTTTTCTAGCATTCTTTTTTTTTCAAGTTAAATGCTTTTATGCATAATATTGGTACACTTATTTTTATGTTTATTTTTATTTCAAACAGTGTCTCCCAAATTTTCGGCTGCTACTTCAGCTACTTTGTCGGCCATCAGTACCAGTGAAAAAGCAGTTTGTCAAACAATTCATGATTTATCTGACAAGTTTACTCAGAAATTCAAACAACTGCATCAACGTTTGGATATGATCAAAGAAAAAGTGGAATTGATAGGCATGGGGATTCAAAAGTTATACCAATTGAATAATATGGCGTCTAACTCAGATATTGAAAGACTAAATGAAGATTATAGCGTCGGTTGGATTATGGCTCCAGTCAACGAAGATGATTCTGAAGCTAAACTAAATGATAATAGTGTTATTGACTTCATCCCGGACTATAATAATTTATTCGACAAGACCAAGGAAGACAAGTTAAAGAAGGATATTTAAATGCAACGTTTTTGTAGTAATCTCAACTCGTTCACTGGTTCCATGGACTTGGTGCACCAGTTTTTGGGAATTTGTGATCATTCTATATATCATTTTAACTCCATCCATATGGTTATTTCTTTTAATATATAACAATGGTGATCCACAAAATGTTTATTTCTTACTTACCGTTGATAGCGTGCTTTGGACATTCCTGATTCAAGAGCAATTTTTGCAAATTCTATTTCTGCTTCAGTTAATCTTAATCCAGGTTTGCGTATATAGTTGGTACTAGTAATATAAACCTCGATATCCGTTGAATATATAAAAGTGAAAAAAAGAGAAGGATTTTCATTCAACCAAATGTATTTCAGAAATAGAAAGGTGGTTTACCAGATAGTATATTTACTTGCTGTTAACGCGTTGGGATCACTATTTGTGATATTGTTTGCAGGATCAATATTAGAGCCATTTTGATCAACTTGTTTTTTTTTATATTGCAATTCTCAATCCCAAACAACTATTAACCATCAAAAGTAGAACTACTATAATGATTAATATGATTTGGATGACAATAATGAACAACTTATAACATTTACATAGTTATCAGGTTCAGCTGATCTCGCAGCATTTAAAGAGCGCAATTGAGATTGTTGTTGATTGTTAGAAGCACTTGGTGGAAGGATGCTATCGCGATGGGCTGCATTTACATGCTGTCATAATGCAAAAGGGCTTTTAAATTGGTTCCTACATAAGGCAAAAAGGCACTGGTTCGAAGAAGTGTTCATTAATGCAAAAAGGCGGCGGAGTTGAGTTCTTTTTTTTATGTGTAAAGATCTGCGCATTTTCCTTTTTTAGATATTTTTTTCCCTTTACTGCGCACCTCAACCTTCCCCCTCTTTCTTTAACCTCTTTTTTTTCCAAAAAGTAAAATGCCTCCAAACACCAGATCAACGCGTAAAAATGATGAGCCTGGAAAAAGAAGCAATGAATCTTCACCAGAAACACGTAATTATATTTTATTTTATTATGTTATTTTTTAAAGATTAGTATAATTGGTGACCTGCTGAACTCTATTTCTTTTTTTTAGCCAATAAGCGTTCTAAGAAAAACAGCAGTCAGCCAACAAATGGTATGAATTCTAATCGCTTGTCATTACTTGAATATTTTTTTTAAAAAAAAATTAACTATTTTCTCATATGACCAATCGCAATTATATGAGATCAGTAGGCACTAATCAAAACATCAATTCAGGTACTTATTAGTGAAAAGCATATAAAAATTAATTTGATAGTTTCCTTGTAAAACTATGGCATTACTGTTGTTATTGACCGATATTTTTAATACGGGTATCAATAACAAGCATGGCAAAGCATTGAGCAGTAATAATATCTGTAATTCAGGTATATATAATATTGAAAAAAGAAAATTAGACGAGAAGTATATAATCTAATAATGAAATAGCTTGTGACCAACATAAGATTGATGGTATATTCGTAATAACTTTTTTTTTTTTTTTGAAGAGATCAAATCGACAAGCCCAAAGTGAATTGAACGAAATACCATGCAATGAGTGGTGCCGATTGGAGCGATGAGGATGACGACGATGATTCGAGTGAAAGTGATGATCATGTTGTTGACTCAGGTCAGTAGAAAATAATGAGCTTTTAAAGCAAATAATTATTTAGATAATGACAAGTTAAATTATACTGAAATATTGTTATAACGAATAGGAGATGAAGAAGTTTATGTAGAAGGCTTGAAAGGTAAATATATATTAATTGTTAGCTATATAAAAGCCTTATCTCGCATATAGTTTGTACTATCTGAATATCAAAATTTTAGTTGCTATTTTACCTTTTGGCTCAGATCCAGGTATAATGTATATACTCATGGTTATAGGTATTGACAAGTTGCTAATGTTATTGGTAACCAATTAGGACTTGAAATTGAAGCATTAGATGAATTATTGGAAGCAAAAGGTTATGGGGTAAGTGATATGGAAGATTACTTCCGATATAGCAGTAACACACCTGATAATTCTAGCACAAATTCAAACATGACGTCAGGTAAATATTGTCAATGGATTGCTACAGGAATGTCTACATTCATTGGGATGATTTTTAATATCATTTTATTAATGTTATATATGATTGTGAAATATATAAAAGGTATTAAAATAGAAAAATAAAGACTGTCGTATTCTGACACTATACTCTATAATAAATACCGATATTACACAAAAGGCACAGCCTGAGCACATATACAAATAAGGAAACTTAAATAATCCTTGTGTAAAAAAAGGAAATTAGTATAATCGCATAACGATGTACTACCTTCATATAACTCTCTAAAAAGAAAACGTCAAAGAAGATGTCAAAGATAAAAGGCGCAGCCTTAGACCTATCCTTATAACTACTCTCATAAACGATAATAATTATCATATCCCCAAAGGTCCCGATTCATCCATCCAGAATATAGAATAGTATAAAATAAGTAACTAAGCCCACATCTTTCACAGAATAGAAAAAGTATAAATAAGCCATTGTAAACGTAATTGTAGAAAAGTAATTAAACTTTTATTGTAAAAATCTTTCTCTTCATTAAAAAACCTATAACAAAGTCTCAAAGGATTTACATCGTCCGTTTTTATCTTTTATTCTAATCTAAAATTAACCAAATTCCACAAAGACGATATAAGAATACGCTGAGACTGTGGTAAGATTTTTATTTCAATAAAAGTGATGAAACAACTATCTAATAAATTTGAGGTCCTTTTATACTTTTCGATAAAGTGTTCATTTCTAATTATTTATTTATTGTCGAGTGCCATGTTTATATTAATCCATAGAGATAAGGATTGATATTTGTTATTGTTAATATACGCCTTCTGTCAAGAGGGCGTTTATTCATTTCTTATTTTCTTATTGTTGAACATTATACCTTATTTGGTATACCGTTCTGATTCACCCCATTTCATAACAATGGCGTTTTCTATTTGATTTATTATTTACTCTTTTCTTCCTCATTTAAATTTAGATACACCTATTAGGAGTATACTTTTCCTACGAACACGACAATGATGATTTTACATACATAGCAGCAAACGACGAGTAAGTGTACATAAGATTTCACACGTTCCGTGATAACCTAGATCTAGAAGTACAATAGATAAATAGATTATTAATAATATTCAAACAAAGGAATGGCGTATATAATATCCAAACTCATAAAGCCCAAGGACCCTGAGTGTAAAAAATATATTGTTTAAGTTTAAAAAGGTTGATTTATTCATTTCCTTCGTGCATATTTTTGATATATAGAATCGAATTATCATTGAAGGGTATTACTGATAGTGACTTAGAATTTGAAAAACTTGCTAGCATGGATACCTACATTCGAGATGCATTCCCAGTCGGTGCAAGTTCCAGAGTCGGGGCCTTGGATATTGGAAAATGAATTAATGGCAAAAGCGCAGATGACAACATGATTTATACATGTCCCACAGCATCGGTCACACTGGTATACAGCGTGGTACTTTTTCTAAAGTGATATCAACAACCTTTCATAACTACTATTAATTATTTAATGAAAATATTTATACTAATAGTACGATCGATATGTAAATGGACGACAAACAACATCCCATAAACAAGTCGAAACGTCTATTTTAGTTAAACATTGTACTTATAAACACATAATGAATTTTTGATTATGTATCGTCTTGCAAAGCTCTGTGATCATGAACTGACAAAAAAAAGTGTTGGAGAGTCTTTCAGCCTAGGATCTACTTACCACGACACGTACAAAGACATCTTGGACAGCAATTCGGAGCTAGAAAGATCTGCTCATTAGGGTACAGTTAATGAAATGGTATTTTCACGATTACGACGCCAGGACCAAGTTCAATCACGATTCTCAGTTGCTCGTAGGGCAGGAATTCATGACGACGACAATGATGATGTTTGAGAAGTGAATCATAAAGATATTGAAGAAGAAGTGGCTACAGTCATAGCAGTTAAAATAGTTATTCTCCATTTAAAAACCATTTAAAATCATAAAGAATCAAATAAACACTCATTAAGGATTATGAAAAAATATAAAATATTCAATGGAACTGCATATTGTATTGAGTTTAGTGGTGTTTTTACTACTATTATTATATAGGCTCTATCTCATTACATAGCTCTACACAGATCCAATAATAACTTGCCTATATAGCCCTAAATAACATATGTTTATCGACATCACACATAGGAATTTCCTATGTAGCCTATGCGACCTCTATAAACCAATTCTAGCCTATATATGCTTGAATAGCCTATCCGATCTACACCGATGCAACGTTTCTCTATCTTCTTGATTACAATTACCATTATAAATCAATAAAAGACATATACAAGACATGTTCACTTTATTATACAATGTTTTATTAATTTAATTTAATTAAGATAAATAGATAACAAACACAAAACCATTTGAACCTAATCAGATAGACCCATATACAAATCGTTTATATCAATATAGAGCCATATTAATTGAGATCCACATAGCATACATGCATCACATATATAGCCCTATATAGCCCCATAAAATCCTGTACAAAATATTACAGCAGCTTGCACATGCTTATCTGGAAAAATCTAGCAAAATATTGAATGCTCATCCACACATTTGTTATATAGGTTGCTATGAAACTATATGAATCAATATAGCTGAAACCACTTTCATCGATGACTAATTGTGACACGAATTAAGAAATCATTTTCTTTATTTAACATTTTATCTTATTACTATTTGACTTTATTACTACTTATCTTTTTCTTTATTACAGTATTCCTCTCTATGATGTTATATATATAATATTAGCCTAAATTTAATACATGCATATGACTATTTTGTTAACAATGAAAGGAACAAGTTGCTCGCGATTGAGAAGACAAACCACGCCCATATTCTATAGAGCACAGCAATGTACGTATACTAAAATTAAAGAAAGTACAGTTTCGTAAAAAAAAAAAAATTATAAAACATCTCTATAGGACAGTAAAAGAAAATTATTGATATATCTATGTGTAGTTGTTACAGAATATTTAATTATTAGTATATCCTGGAGAATAAAGTTACGTATGTAACTATACAACGGGTGTCATGAAAAAAGACGCAGCTATAGAGTCATATAACGTATGTATTATAAAAATAAAGAATGTATAGAGATATAAAGATTTACTGTAGTTTAGAAATTATTATTAATTATATGAAGGGTAATTCTCGTTTTTTTTTTTTTTTTTTTTTTTACATAAAAGAACAAGCACAGAAAAAAAAGATGCACTTTTTCGACTTCTCACTTGGTCAGTGTGACCGTCGGCCACAAAAAAAGGTGCACCTTTTTAAATATGCACCTTTTTTCGTGTTTCCCCTATATAACAATGGGGTCTATCCATTTTTTTTTTATTTCTATTCTTTTATTATGATCTTATCTTGAAGATGCATTTATGGTTGATCCACTATTATGAATCCCTATAACTATAAATTAAAACAAAGAAAAATTGTTTGGTAGTATAATAGCTGTATATTATATAATATAATCCTATCACGTAAAAATTGGGGAAATTAAACTGAGAAAATTCCGGACCGGACTGTCGGAAAAATCAATCCTTCAATCCTTATGTCCTCAGTTTTCATAGGACCCGTATTAATGCAGTGTGACAGCTAAAACGATGGTAACAAAATTTTCCCACCACGCAATTTTAGTCTTCCTAACTCGCTTATACCAAGATCAATCATTCTTTTTCCCCAAACATACAAACTATTACATCAATTTAGATTTAAGTATACGTTCATTAAATACCTTCAAACACTATTATTTTTGACCCTCATTAACATAATAAAAAAGGCTTTAATTTACTGTTTATATACACCAAATAATTTTTAATAACTTATAATTTTACACTGATGATAGGAAAAAAAAAAAACCGAGGCTTACACCATTATCATCTTTCCTTGTTTCCCAACCATGGCAAAGGAATCTATTAGCTCTACCAAGTGTTAATAGTAGTCTACGGACGCCCTAAGTGAAAGTGTCAGTGCTACTCATTTTCGGTTAACACCGTGTGAGTTCATTGCCATTAGTAGCGTACGCCAGCTCTATTGCTTTTGGTTAGAATTTATTTAGGTATATAATGGATGATATGGCTGAGCTGTCAGGTACGAGAAGGATTTCGTCGGATGCCAAAGTGCTCTACTCATTATGTTTTTTTTTGAATTATTATTTGGTTATTAGGTAATGCTGCCCACGAAAAGAAGCTATTTGGTTTTTCCTGTACTACTGGCTGTCTTCGCACACGGTATATGAAAATTGTCCTATTAATATATATATAATATACCACACCCTTACATCAACATCTTATTATTCTTTGTGTATTAAAATATTTATAAAGAAACAATTAGTTGATAGAGGATTACAAACAAGCTAACATAAACCTTCGAGAAACATATTACTTCATTTTTATCTATTTATTTGTTTTTAGTTAAGGTAAAAACGTGAGTGTGAGAGGAAAAGTTTGTTCTAACTAGAACATTAACTACTTCAAAATTCTACATCGACTATTTTTACTCAGTTGTAATTTATATACGGTGATGGTTATTATATGTTTCCATGCCTCTTGATATACTATTATCATAGCAATTTTTTTGATGATATACACGTATGATTTGTGTTGTTAACTTGCGCATCTTCCACTTTGATGAACTCACCAAAACGGCTGTCTCACCTATTTGCAAACCCCCCTCTCGTGCACCTCTATGTCCTCGTATAAACGGCTGAGAAGATCTGGCAAGGTGTTCTGTAAACCAGGCAGATGCTGTATTTTGAGGTTTGGATAATTCAGTATCGTTTTAAACCAGCCAATGATCATTTGATTGGCGATATTTTGTGTCATGATCTAACAAAGACTACGATGGTCTGATTGAAGGATTACTTCCAGTTGTAAGTGTATGTATGGATGAAAGGAATCCAAGGAATATACGAATGCACAAAGTTCTTTGCACATGACACTATATCGTCTTTCTGGATGCGAGAGCGCTCGTGATTTAAAAGCGATATGTTTAACCTCTTTATCAATGATTTGATAAAGGACAGCACTTATTCCTGTATTTGATGCATCCGTAGCTATGTAGAAAGGATAGCTGGAATTTGGATAAGATAAAATCGGAGATTTCGTTAAAATGATGCATAAAGTATCAAAGACTTTTTGATGTTTTTCTGTCCATTTGTTACGAATATCTTTTTCATGACGTAAGGCATCTAAAGGCGCGGTCAAGGTAGAGCAAGCAGGAATGTAGGATCTGAAGTAATTTACTAACCCAAGAAATTTCATGCAATCGGGACCAGTGTGTAACTGTGGATAATCTAACACAGTTGTTACTTTTCGAATATCAAGCGTGATACCCTTACTTGAGACGCAGAATCCCAGTAGCGTGGTGGATGATTGTGCAAAGTTACATTTTTCTTGGTTTAAAATTAACATGCTTTCATTTGATTTTTGGATGACAAATCGTCAACCATCATTTTCGGAATGGACACAATGCCATCGAACAAATGCGAATTCATGCCCTTTAACACTGCCATTGACTGCCTGATAATTCCGGAAAAAGTATTGTATTTCTGCTGCCCAAGCCCAACGGTATAGAACGATCATCTGCTTCAAAGAGAACTTGTTATATGCCTACCATGACGTGATCGAGATTCTGTACTGTTGAATTCTTACTCCATCAATGTTATCGAATTCACTTTCGAATACTGGTTATTAACAAAGGGCTATCCTCCAACAGCTTGTGTGTAATGAACGAAATTGGAACGAGGATACACTCTACAGTAAAATTGTAACAAGCAGTTATCTATTGTTCCGGCATATAGGTTTCCTCATTATAGTCCAATGGATATACATCGGAAGACAATGGCTCACTACCTGTAACAAGGTGGGCGTTTTGACAATCTGTTGATAATCCATAAAATGTATGAACATCAAACTGATGATGGACCTCATTGAATGTTTGTGGTATGGTGGGCTGTATACGATCAAGGAATTGGTGTAGGAAACGAACATGATGTTGATTAGGAGCTGGGAAATATGATTCCAATGATCGAGCGTAATTGCGAGCACCTGTCTTTTGCAAGAACCGTTCCATATATGTCAATTCAAAAGAATCCTTTTGGTTGGTCTTTGATATTTTTGAAATAGCCATTGTATCGTTCAAACGCAAAGAGCCAATAAGCATACACTGGTCCACAGTCCTCGATCGTCGATTTAAGATGCATGTGGAGATACATGTTTGGTGTACAGTCAGCAGATGAATACAATGCTTGAATGCCTTCAGAAAAACTCCTTCAATAGTATATGTGCCGTATTCACCTCGCTCCTCATAATGGATGGCTTGACCAGCAAGCAACAAGCATCAACAAATTTCAACCAATGTTCAAAATATATTCGAGGAATATCATCGTGATCCATTACAATTGGTGAGTACACAATGATCCACGATTTCCATTCATCAGCCTTCATACAACGGAGCCCATCACCAATTTTTTGACCCAAGACAACATAATCAGGAGGAACGACAATACCATTTGCTATCTGTTGCATTTCTTTAAGAACAGCTGCATTGAAAATGCTATAATTACTGTCTTCATGCTCAGTCATCCATATCTTTACCATACGTTTTGCGGTACCAAGATGCAAATTGTGTAATGGATCCACAATTGTCATACGCACTGGCAAGAAATATGACAGATGATACAGTTCAGACCATCTTGTGCCGTGCTCACGTTCAATTTCTCTTCGTCCTGTCATTGTTTGAGCATCACGCCATTGTTCAGCATACATATGATTATTTTGATCATTTCGTAACTGCCAATTAGCAACGTCAAAAAACAGAGTAGTCAATATTGGTTGTTCCAGGAAATGTGTTGAACTGACGATCGCATTTGTGACAGGCACAACGACTTGCATGTGAAGTGAAGCCGCACACCTTACGAGCAGCAGGAATATCACAGGCAATATTAAACATAGCCAAATGAACATTAACCTCTTCTGGATGATCAACAGTAAGAATTACTTGCCCAGTATACCAAGTCTCCAATACTAAAGGTCGAAGGTAATTATTGATGTCATATGTACGTGCACTGACTCCTTTGGACCAGCCACAACACCAATAAGTATAGCATTTTCTGATTTAAAACGACAGGACCTGGGCGGACTATTAATACAAAGGAAGACGTTTCCTATTGTGTATTCCGAGTGAGCAAATGGACTTAACCAATCAATATTAAGTGTCAACAACAATGAACGAGGCTCTCAAACAATTCGGTTTGCATGAATGTCATTGAATTGTCACCACATATCACCACCATAGACATCATAGATGCCATCCTCATCGCGTCTTCCACCACACCATTGCTCGATCTCTTGTTCAAATCCTGGTCGAAGAAATAGCCGTCTGATAGTTGCACCTAATGGCTGATGACCAAATTCCTTTATTGGCTTCAGTTGATTGCCAATAATTCTGAAGAGTTGATTATCACAAGTAGCACCACCAAGACGAATATCGTCATTAATACATGCTCTTGGGCAGTCTGGGTCGGATACAATGTAGTATAAGCAGTGACATTGCGAACAAGGTGCATATCGACGTATAATATCTGTTAAGAGATTGAAGCCAGGAGCGGTGCGTAATATTGTAAGAGAACGAGAAATATCAATACCAGGTTGGACGTCCCTGAGGATAGTGCCACAAAATTCGATCAATACCATGTCAAATGCTCGGACATGAAATGGAGCTGGAACAACACGATAAAAACATTTATAAGAATGATGACAGGATGGCCGTAATTGGAGATAGGAAGAGTACGATTGATGTAAGTGCTTTTTTTTATGTATATAATAGTTAGATATTGCTACTTAATATAATAAATCCTATAAAAACACACCAACCTCAGTCAATATCAATACCTGTGTCATGTATTGTATGACCTTGATCACCAGCATCAATAACACGATCATCATCACTAGTTTCTTCGTTTTCATCAGAGTAATCAGAAAAGATCCCATCCTCAGATGAAAAGCTTGCACAACGATGTGGAACATGAGATATATTATACAAAAATCATGAACATATTGTTTTTTTTTATAATTAAATGCAATAGTACATCATACCATTTGTTGGTGAATTAGGATCATCAGTATTCATTTGCTCATTATTTGGTGCTGCTGATTCTTGTGATGACGATAGTAGTACTGTGCAATATTATGATGAAAAATGAAGAGAAGATGAATAGATAATTGATTAATCACAACCACGAACTACTTTATCATCAATATACATATATACTATATCCATCCTAATTATTATTATTTGTTAGACGATGACAATGATGATGTGGGTGATAATAATATTGTTGACGAGGATGATGATGATGATGTTGCTGCAGGCAAGCAACTCTTTCCAAAGTCAAAAGGATGTTCTTTTTTTTTGACTTTCGTTTTGACATTATAACACTTGTTGATATCAGGAATGAATACCCAACCATATTGATCTGGACAGAGTTTGCTGGTGTCAATTGATGGGAAAGCTGATTCAAGTTGAGCAATGCGCCGGAGTTTTTGTAAACGACTGTTCAAATCAAATGGAGTTCTCTTGAAAAGCCTGTCAGGAATCCATGGTTGGACTAATCATGGTGGTGTATAAAAGGTAGGTCGAATCCATGGTTTAAAATTATCCTTTTGAGTCGATTCAATTCCAAAATGCCTGTCCATTTGTTCAGATCGGTTATGCTGGAAGCTTATCAACAGTTTTGCGCATATGGAATTCCATCGTCAATAAGACACGTAACGTCTCCATTCCACAATCAAGATCAGTATAGCTTTTTGGCAACCTAAGTTGCTCCATTTGTCGGACTGCAACATACAAGCCATGTGCTACCAAGTGCATAGTTGATAGTTGGCATTGGCAATTGGTCATCTGTATTTGCCATGAAGTTGTATAATCATCCTTGAATGGTAGTTTTGCCAGGTGATCAACAACATCCTTTCCTTCACGTAACAGTTTTGCTTCATCATAAATTATCTTTTCGTTGTCCACTTTAGCAAGTTCAGCAGCACCGATATCACTTTCATTATTTTCAATACCTGCTACAATACGCATGTCAATCTTATAACCGATCATATTTGGATCATTAGAATAATAGTATTTTTTTTTTGTTGTGTTGTGTATTGGAAAATCGATTCCCCACTATATATGCAAACAAATATTATTATTAGTAAGAAGTGGTACGCCAATCTATCTATAATATAAAGTGAACCAAAGCCAGTTCTTCTCTCTTACTACTTACACTTTCACTCTGATGCTTGGAGTATCTAATTTCGACTGGAACAAATGACAGAATATGGAAGACCATACATTCGATTGATAATCTTGCTCGGTTAACTTGTTCAACTGATCCCAACTTGATGCAACATAGTGTCAGTCATATTCAATAATGTCGATCCTAAAAAAACATGAATTAAGTTAGAATTATATGCCTATTTGGTATCTGTCTCATATCTCTTTTTCTTCATCTTCTTTTGCTTCGTCTTTAACAAGAACTTCTACCCTCCCTTCCTCTTCTAAGCTAATTATTATCATGCCACACACCCCTATCTCTGGTTTGTATCAAATCCTTACATTTTTACAAGAATATTAAGCATATTACGCTCTTTCTGTGACAAGTGTTGATTGCCCAGCATTATATACATATATTGAAGAATAAGATCACCTTTACAGTTTTCGGAACATAACTACAGGTCATTAAAAGTATGAAAATAATGAGTTAAAAATATAAGAAAAAAGCAAATTCCAAGCAACCACCCATTCCAAATATACATACAATTTTCATGATGTCCCACGTTTCACTGATAATTTCTGGGACTTCCACCAACTTAAATGCATACTCCTTGTCAAACTGTTCCTTCACCAGCTCCCAATTACCACCAAAATAACTTCTTTGTCCAGTACTTATTGTATCTATGGTATCCAATATTGAAGATAACCCTAAACTATTTGATTCATAGATTAGCATCAAACATTTCAATTCGAAAAGCTACAAAAACGATTGGGACAAAAGCAAAAATCTCTTCACCTCATATTTTTTCTTTGGTACGCTGTTAATTCATCACCGTATGCCCAACCACCAAATAATTTCAAAGCTTCGTGTTTGATTATCGTATCAACAGAATTTCCCAAAACATCAACCATAACACCATTGCATTCTTCCTGGCTAAGTAATCCCTTGTTTACTTCATAATCATCATCTTTTTCGCATTCATCTATATAGAATATAAAATTACTGTAATTATTTGTTGAATAGGTACCTCTCGATTTCCTTTTATCTCCCACCATTCCATTGGAAGCAATTTAAACTTTTTTGAAATAACCTTGACGGCTTCTTCCGTAGATTTAATATTTGCTCAAGCTAACTCCATGTCCAACGAAAACCGGTGCACTTCTAAAGTATTCTTCCAAACTTCAAACTCTTCAAGAAGTCTTTCCTTCAAATGGGCATTATCTAATTTATTCACTACATCTTTGTACATTCTGTGGGATTTTGCTTGTCGGCTGTACCAAACTTTCGACCAAAAGATTCAGATGTTAAGGAAGCACCTTGTTCCTCACACCATACATCTTATTTCGATTTTCGCTTCGGCATATTTCTTCACTCTTGTAACGCGTATTTTTTTTATAAAGGTTTTCGAACATTATTGAACGAATGGATTTATATCATGTATAAGTGTTTGCAATGATTGGAGAGTATTATTATCAAGTTGTACATTTGAAACAGCTTGTCGATTTGCTGTTTCTGTAGCCTGTTGTTCAGCTGTTTCGGTTGCTGGATCGTGTATATAAATTTGTGCAAATGTTGGTATATTAACATCAGCTTGCAATAAAGAACCAATTCGATTATAAAGACTTCCATGAGTAGGAAAATTATATGCTCTTCCTTGCATATTAGCAACAGTCTCATCAATGGTGACTCCAAGGGATGTAAAGCTTAATGCACTGTTATAAGCACGGATGTACTGACGAAAATGGGTAAGACTGTGTCACTACCGCGTAAAAGTTGAGAAATTGCAGGTGGAGTTGGGTTTAATGGAGGAAGTTCAACTGCTCCTTCCTAACAGCAAAGTTTGAATCTCGGATTTCTAACCGAACTTTCGGAGGTACGTTCTTGGATAATGAGTTGAGCATGGCAATGATTACATTCAGTATCCATAGGACCAAGAGTATGATGTGGTGGGAGAACAATGGTGGAAATACGGCCAATATTATGAAACTGGATCACAGTTATATTTTTTATACTTAATACTATTAATAGCAAATATCATATGAATAGACGAACAAAAAAAAATGTATTTATTAGGCTTACGCGTTGATGTCTATTATTATTATTATTATAGGCGTTATTGTTATTAGCATTAGCATTGTTGTTGGGGCATGAACGATGTGTACTGCGTGAATGGCCTTCTTGACCACAGCTTGCACAAACAGGTACACGTGCAGGGCGAGAGACCTCAAAATCAGGTACATCATTCTCATTCTGAACGCGCATTGCAATTCTGTTTGGATTTGCAAGGCAATCACGATGGGTAGTCGTTGATGACTAGGTAAACCACAGGTGTTGCAAGTAGGTGTTGACATGTTAAATGAAGTGATGATATTCCTTTGGAGTTTAGAGAAGTAAAGTGTCTTTTTTAATATTTTTTTAGGCACTCTAAAAAGAGTCAAGTTTTATTTCAAACCACGTCATGTTGAGCAACAAATTATTGTACTATTTGACTAAATTTGGAAGTTCTTTTTCTATTGTGCGTTGGATGGGATAAGAATGGATTTGAGTAATAATAAATGCTGGGTACAAATGGGACGTTATTAAAAAATGAATTGCCAATGTGCTTTCCATATATGTTCCAGAACGCTTGCAACAAAAATTGAACTTGATACTCGTGGAGGTTTTGTTGGGAAATGTAACTTGTAGACAGCATTTTCCATATCTTGATAAGATATCGGTATTAGTAAAAGGTCTTACAGTACTTCTTTCCATATTAACCATTTCCTGGGCCACCAGTAAATAAAATGATCTTCATCCTCGATCGAAAGTGAACAAATAGGATGAAGAAGTGAAGGGTATTCATGAGGCAATAATCTATGTAAAACTCTTTTTTAATTAAAAATTTTTTATTGGGGGAGTATCTTTCCTTTTTTGGATTTTAGCAATCGTAAAAAACCATGTTATTTTAATAATATAGACTAGCGTTTCTTGCCTCGCTTTGCTTCGGCTGAATGAGCCCCTTCGCTTCGCTACGGGTCATTCAACAGAAAACGCGTCGCAAGGGGGGAAATCCCCCTTGACCCCCAAGTTGGGGGCAAGCCCCCAGACCCCCCGAGGACTCTTGTTCAATGTTGCATTGTAGTTTTGTAGAAGTAATGCTATATATAATAATTTTATAATAACATCAATATTGTATATTTTTGTTTGTGTTTAAATAAATAAAAACAGCAACACTGATTAAATTTCTTTTTAGATTATGCAAGGTGCCATTCAATTGGGTTAAACTTTCTGGATGAATAGTGTGGCATATTTACATATCCACACTTCTTCTCATATATATTGTCACCGATTCTACTACATCGTGTTATCACAAATAATAAATAATAATATAAATAAATAATATCGGTTGCCTCACATAATCCTCATTCCAATAATAATACAATAATAATGATCCTGGTATAATATCCTATACACAATAATTATCAAATAATACACAAATACTACCATACTTCTCATTGTACGAGTAAGAGCATAAAAGTAATAATAATCATCCAATGACTAATGGTCAACAAATATATATATGTACAACAAATATAATTATTTCTCCTTATGTTGTGTTATATCACCATAAACACTACCTATAATATATATCCGTTATATCAAACAAATGCAATATTAACAAACTACCATGATCAATGATTAAGTGGCATGGATAAGAAAATATATAAATACTGTACTTGTAAAACTAGAATAGAATTATCTTTATTATCATCTGGATCATGATAATAAATCTATATCGATTCTCACAAGACTTCTTCTGTCTCCATCTCTCTTTGTCATTAATTCTATCGTTAATTCTTATCCATACCACAAATAGGAGAAGAGATGAACAGTAATGATAAATTATGAGTATTACGGTTGAGATTATGGATGATGGTGTTAAACGAATGGTCTTTTTCAATGGCGTTTGGAGCTGGCTTTATGCAGAAAGGATTTTGTGAATCTTGAAAAAAATTAAACCAAAAATATGATTTATCGAATGGATTGGTAGTTAAATAAGTATCAGATAGGAGAATGGACGTGATTTATGTTGAATGAATAGTTTATGGTTTGGATTCGAAGTCGTTGAATTGAGAGATTCAAGAAAAAGATTGTAGAGTAATTTTATTGAATTGATGTTAGAAGCTGTCAGTAATGGATGATTATTATCCGGAAATGTTAATTGTTTTTGATTCGTAAACAACGTATAGGATGGAGAAGTTTTAAAATGTTTTGGGTATGGCTGTACCAATTTTTCCTATAGTTATTATGATTTACATGCTACTGTTATTGTTATTGAACATAAAGGGTTTGTTTTGTGAAAGGTTAATTACTCGAGGTTTTCTTTTAGATTGTTGGCGAGTGGATATTCTTAGGCTGTAAACGGATCTGATAGAGGTTTGTTTTTGTTTTTTTCTGTGTTCCTTTTGTGGTGGCATGGTGAATTGATTGGTAAACACAATGAATAATATACGTATTAAAATAGGTGTGCTAACGTAAAAAGAAAGAAGAAAAATATTATATGAATGGTATCAATGGTTGAAGTGATTTAATATATGTTTTATATTAGTTTATATAGGTTTTAGTTTCTCTGATATATGATGAATCGAAGTTTTATTTCAGACAATAATATGAGTGTATAAATGGTGGAACTGATTCTATATAGGTTTATATAGGTTTTATTTTCTTTGATACTTAATTAATGCAAAGGAGTTTTATCTCAGACGATGATAGTATTAAACGCCGACAACCAACTAAAGTATTGGATTGGATGACTATGGAAAAAGCATTTTACTAATAAAAAAATGTTAATACGCATCTGACGATACATGCATGCAAGATAATTTTATGAGAATTACAGTATATATAAAAGAAGATGGTGGCTTTCGATTGATATCAAAAAATCAATACTTCACATAGTAGCGATGGGATTTTTCAAAAACCCTTTCTGCAGACAACTTTTTGTGGATTTTCATGATAGCCAATGATTTTATTTCGGCATAGCGGTTTTGGATTGTTCAAGTAGCGAGGAGCGAGTGAGAAAAGAAAACCACTGAGCGTAAAACAAAAACTGGAAGTAAAGCCCCTATAATCTTTGTTTTTTGTACTACTGAATTGTAATAGTTAACAGTCACTTCCCTATAAGCATTAACATATATAATCATATCAATCTACATTAATAAAGCTCAATTGTTGTTCTCTCTCTGACTGTTACATGAATAGTTTATTTAAACACACGAGCGAAAAAAAAGGTAAATAAGAAGGCTATATCATATTCCCGCCGATATTGCTCAATCAACTGATCAACGTCAAGATACAGTTGAGAAAATCAACAATGGTAAATTAAATTAATGTCGCTTTGTTTCATAGCAGGGATTATTTCAATCGTTAATAAAGAAAATTGTACATTGAGCATAATACATTCCTGGTTTTGTTTCAACAACATTTTTGCTGCCATGTCAAAGCGTCCACTCCTGACAACCATAACGTCAATGGTAAATAGCTAGCAAGGATTCCTGATCTTTTGTAACATGATTATTAAATTGTGTTTATATTATCTCAATATATGTAGATTTTTGGGAATTGTCCATGATTGAATGGAAAAACATTCCTGTTTATGACTTTCGATTCCTTGTAAAGAAACTAAAGAACTCAAAAGAACAAGCAAATTTGGCATACGCAGAAGATATTAAAAGGATGCAGAAAAATCTGCCGTACATACGGATCGGTCGAAAAAATCAAATACTTGAATCTTGTAAAACCGAGTTGAAGGTAAAACAAATTTTGGGTCAAAAATATTGATCCATGCGTTAATAATTGGGTAAAATAGAATGTATTCAATGACCACACAAACAAATATCTCTGGGATCATCAAGCAAAGCATGTCATGGAGATTGCTTTAAAGCGCGTGGTTGATCAGGTAGGAAACTAGTACTAAGCGACTTTTGTTTGTCTTGGTTGTATGCTTATCAACAATAATGTTTTTAGGAGGAGCTGTCATGTTTGGAAGAAATAACAGCTATAAATGCTCTCAGGTCATACAACAGAAAAAAAGATGAAAATGATAGTGTAAATGTTGAATACTAAAAACATGATATAGTACATAACTCTTAACACAGTAATTATCTTATATACTTATTAACTTCTGTATAATAGGGTTCCTCGTGATCAAGTAAAAGAAGAAATATTGTGATTAGGGAAAGGCCATTAGAAGAGGTTTAAGAAGTTTGCTTTAGATAAAGCATTCTATGGAGCTAGACTCTCTATAAAGTCATATTTATATGAGCTTCTAAATATATTAAAAGTTATTCATTTACTATCCATCACAACATTAACATGTTTGATTGACTTACTATCATATAATAGTTCTTTGAAGAATATCATGTTGTTGATGCCCAGTGAATATTTACGAGCTATCCATGATCATTTTGGTGACGAATTGTTGACAAAGATTTATAATGATTATATAAAAGATATCCAAGTAACGCAGTAAGGATTTACTAAAAAAACAGCAATTGATGTTCAAGATATAGTTTATGTAAGTAGGAGGTGCAATGTAAATGTGTTATAGACTAAGCCCAAGTCTATAGTAGTTTTCTATGTCAATTTATGATACAATAGAAAGTAAAAGTGGTGTGGAAGTGAAAGAGGAGTTAAAAGACTTATTTTTATTGATTTGGACTTAGAGGCTATTTATACCCCTAAGCCTTTGTACAACCCGAGCCTTGGTCCTTAGGCTAAAGTTAACCTTAGTTGGAATATTACCTAACTGGTAACAGAATGTTTGCCACAACAGTTGAAACCAGTTTAAGTACTTCTCAAATGTTATTCATGTTAATGGTTTTGATACATAACGAATTATTGCAAAGCTGTGAAAAACTTGGAGATGAAAAAAGGTGCTCGATGGGAATGTTCGAGGAAACTAATTGCTCTGTCTGGTGGTAAATCTGATGCCGAAACTGCTGTCCTGTTTTGATTGTCAAATCTGTTAGCATTCACATCTTGTTCCATGCCATCATATTCTGTACTGTTGGTTCGTCAGGACTAATATACTTTTTTCTAATAGAGTAATGAAGTTGCCACAGAAGACCAGATGCCATAGCATGTGAGATAGATCAGCTTCATTGGGATAAATCTATTGCATATGGAGGAGCAAAGATATCCGAGCCAACAAATAATTTGAATTCTCTGGGACAAGATTTGATGCGATTGGCGATCCTTGGCAGTAAATCAGTGGAAAGCCTGAACTACTCGTTAACTTTTCAAATCAATGGTAATATTCAGCGTCTTGCTTACTATATTATCATTATCAAAGTATAATCAAGGGGGATAACTCATTTTTGATGATAGGCTATGACATGACCATTTATATATGAAAAAAGATTCCACAGACAAGTATTAGATCAATAATAATTCAAATGCTGGCGCTTAATTATTTAAAAAGTCATCAAGAACTCCAAGCATTTGTCAATCGAAGTACTTTGGATAACTTAGTATTATTTTGCATGACCTGTTTTGGAGAAAATGTGTTGTAAAAAATAATGCTAAAACTGCTGTATTAAAAACTGACAATACCGAACTTAGCAACTTGGATCTGTCATTTCTGCATGTTATTCAATAATCATTACCTGATTACTCACGAGAAAACACCATTCGATACAATTGTCTAGTTATTCCTATTTTTACTCACTAATCTATCTACACTTCCTTCATACTATATTTTATATACCATATAGTGTTTGGGTATACTTTTATTTGGTTTTTCTTCTTTGTCATATGTTTCATTATTGTATAAATGTTTATAGCTCATCTCATCAGCTTGAAAGCCTTGCTGTTGTATTCAAGATACAATGGCTTCACAATAAATAATAATTCTTCATTATTATTAATATTATTACTGTCATTCACCCTATATCTCACTTGTGTGGTAATTCTGTATTTGGAAGATTACTTGTGTAACACATACTATTGCGCCATTCTCTCTCACATATTGTTAATTAATTATGCTGGACCACGCAATCCTTATAACAATATCACTCATAGTCTACTTTAAATATACTGTTCTCATAACACGCAATTCAAACGATGCATTCCATATTCCAATATTCCACCATAATGCGCAAGTTGTGTTAGTCCATCCATGATGAGCACTTTCTTATAAATAGAGAGATTATTTTTTATCATAATAAACCTCATTGAATTATTTTCGGGTCTCGTTGATTTATCTCGTCTCCTGTTATTTCTTTTATTGATCGATATCTTCTCTGATACAACACTTACAAAAAAAAATCACTCTTATTACATTTGCACGGTTTGCGCTCATTTCCCTTAATTATTCATATATTATTGCATAAAATATATTCACCCATTTTCATATTTTCTACTGGAAGGTTTTACCATCTTGCCAAATTTTAATTTCTTCTATTAAGAGATGCTATTATTAGATAGTACACGATAAATTATTTATAATACATATACACAATATTCATAACCATTGTTATTTGTGTGGAAATATCAAACATGTATATAACCTAATTTATGTTTTTGAATATAAATTCTTCTAGTTCATTACGTACATATTATACGTTACATATAAACAGGCATTTGCATTGGGGAGTATCAACACTTATAGGTAATAGTGAATGTAATATAGCCTTAACAGAGGAGTAGTTATTTCGGATTTGAGTAATATTAGAAATTACCGGCTCCAGTATCCTTCAGTTGGATCTTCAACAAAAAAGACGCCATCTTACCAAAAAAAAAAAAAAAAAAAATAGCCATGTCTAATCAAAAGACAGCAGCTGGCAAGCCGTCTTGATCACAATATTCTATTTTCTTTCCCGGTGAAACCATCGAACTGGATTTATCAAACCACTTTATGGTCAATAAAAATCACAAGAAACGTCATATTTTTTTTCAATGAGACTTGAGCAAGCAACATAGTCTCATACATGTCAATCTGTTAATAAATCTTGACGTAATAATTCTGGCAAATCAATACCTTAGCTAATAGAAAATAGAATAACAAAAGAAGAATTGCGTCAGATAGAGGATTCTCCATCAACCAACTGTTTTATGCGCAATATTTTGGACCATTATGTACAGCGGCCACTAGATATGGAAGATGTCCCTTTGTTCATATTTGTCGCATGGTTCAATTATTCACGAACAAACAACATATCGTCAAACGATAGTAGTAATGATATTGACAATGGTGATGATAATGAGGATGGTAATATTAGTGGTAATTCTGAAGATGAGGCTGAAGTTTAAAATAGTGACATTCACCATGATGAGGATGGCGATAATGATAATCAAAATGATAATGGAGAAAATAATGATACTGCTGACCAAATTGAAGATACTGGAATGTATCTTTCGCGTTAGGGTTGTGAGCCAATTGCTCTTCAAAATGGTGAAGGATACATAAAAAAAAAGAAAGTCACCAAAAGTCATCCGTTTTCGTAGCCATGATCCACAAAACTACTATAGGGAGATGTTGATGTTATAACATCCATAGAGAAATGAAGAAGAAGATTTGATTAATGTGAACGTTGTAGTTCTCTTCAATAATAATATGTATATAATTTTATGTAGAAGGCAATTATTTAATATCTTTGATGGTACATTACTGATTGCTGCTCTCTAGATCGCCTAAGCCGCTTATGTTGAAACGGAAGATGAAGAAAATATAAGTCGTCCGACTAGAAATCCTTTGAATGATTATGAATATGAAAATGACAATGTCGATCATGAAGGAGGTACTGAAGATATACCTGTAGATGTAATGGTTGAATCTGGTGCATATGAACCAGTTCCACATGTTGAAAATTTTGTGCAATCAGATCGACTTACAAATAAAATTATGAACAGCTGATTTCATCTCGCGATACAGAACAGAGATTTCATGTACCATGATAAAAACTGAACAAGTACTTATACATTATTTTCTTACAAGAGGAGCAAGAACAGGGAAAAGTTGATTAATTTCAGCACTTTATCAATGTTTGATTCGACTCTTCGATGAGAATGTTACCGACAGAAATAGAGAAAAACCCTCCATTTTACTTTGTGCACTAACAGATATAGCGGCTTTCAATATCCATAGACAAACATTGCATTCAGCTTTTCATTTTTCTCGGGACCAATTAGGAAGTGGGTTAACAAGATTGTCCAATGATGTTACCAATACCATGCACACACATCTTCTTGAATTACAAGTCATTATCACTGACAAAATCTCGATGGTTTCTGAAAAACATTTCGAGTGGATGGATCAGCATTTACAACAGGTATTTGGAAACTCACAGCCATTTGGAGGCAGATTGGTAAAAGTAGTAGGAGATTTAAACCAGCTTCCACCAGTTGGTGGAGCTCCTGCATATACAACAAACAATCCTTACATGACAATGTTTGGTCAATCCTTATAGAGTCTTTTCAGAGTGCATCGTTTAAATACAATAATAAGACAACGATATGGTGTTGCTTTTGCTGTTGCATTAAATCACATGGGAAATGCGGCTATGGATAACCATGATATACAATTGTTTGAAAGTAGAACATTCACCAGTATCCCAATAGAAGTTAATGCATTAGAACCAATATACCTCTTCCATACGAATGCTGAGGTTGATGCATGGAATAATAATGTTTTAATGAGGATGGATATCAAATCTACAACAAGTTTAGTAATAGATATCGCCACTGGAGATGGTACAGCAGAAGATCACAGAAGAACATGGATAAGTATTCAAACTAAAAGACTAAATGACACTATGGGTTTGCCCAGTGAACTTTCCTTCCATATTGGAGCATGCTATATGATTACTATGAACCTTGATACTTCTGATGGCTTTGTAAATGGCGTAATCCGTTTATTGCGATATATTGATTTTGGTATTCAAAGACAAAATGCTGATGATAGAAGCCCTTTACGTTGTAACCCCCCAGAAAGAACCGCAGTTATTACCATTATTACTACGAAACAAATCTATATATTAATACTGTTACTGCGACAATATCGGATTATCTTACTTTTAGTATCTTCCAATCACCAAGAGATACATACACCGCTGCACCATATCTATAAATATAATTATCACCTATCCAACGCATTATATTATTATTGGATATTCATTTATTACAGCAGTACCTCGTAGCAACCGCAGTATCTTCACATATTGTTACTTAGGATAGAAGTATTTAATTATTGGAAAACATATAAATACCCCACTATTTTGTATCTGAAATAAAATCAATCAATTTTACTTCTCTTTATCATATACATAAATTTTAAGAGTTATTGATTCACTCAAGACCGAATTGGCTTGTTTTAATTTTACTATAGCTTAAAGAAAGCTCAACATTTTCAATATAGGACAGACGTAACATTCCTGATCCTTATTCTATTATCATTACCAAGTCGGAAGTAACATACCTGACTTTGATTATTATCATCACTGAATTCAAGACATTATATCAAGGCAATATCAAGAAATAGTAGCATACAGCACGAGTTACTCGTTTATAATAACAAGAACTGCTAATCCAAGCTTCACTTGTTATATATTTTTATACTTCGAACTATAATTCAATTATATATCATATCTTATTCGTATTATATATTTTACTGTGACCTAAAGAATCCACGCTAAGGGTTCAATATAGCTGTATAATCACATATAAACAGACACTCGCCCGAAACATTAGTATTGTTATCTGTTGCTTTAATCAGTGTAATATATGTTAATATTACTGGTGCTCACTAAATATCACGAACTGATATATATACCTTAGTTGCTATAAGAGTTGTAATTATAAGAAGCAATTCTTATTAGTAACATTGTGTTGCTCACCAAAAGCCCTATTATTCAATGTCATTAAATATAATGATTGCAACATTTTTGTGTTTACACTAATTTATCATATCCTAAATTATTATCTATCTTACAAGCAACACATCTAGAAGTGTTCACACTTTCATCACCACAAAACTACCACCAACCAAATATCGAGCAACAACGTGTCTAGAATAAATTCGATAATGTTGATGTGAGAGCAATTCTGAGGAATAGTAATCGAGCATTTATGGTATCTTGTATTATAAGGAATTGGACACCAATTGAGTGTACTACTAAATTGATCAGGAATAGTGGATGCTCAACAATGTCCGTCATACGGCACTAGTTTTCACTCGCACCAACAGCAGCAATAGCAATTCATAAATCACAAGGACAAAATTATCATGTTTTTGTTATTATCGTTCCTCAAAGGAATAAATAATCTTTAGATTGTGCCTTGTTTTATTTTGCTTGCTCGAGAGCTGTTGCAGCAACCGGGTTAATTATTTTTGCTAATGAATTTCGTGCGACAAATGCACATGATCGCCATAACATGTTGGCAAGAGAGTTGTTACGACAGCAGACTGTAACATTTTTGCCATACTTTTCGTTTCTTCATCAAGACCATGAAGCACAGTTCCAATTTATTTTCCACAATGTACTACAGAATCTTCGAGCTCATATCGATTTAATTAAAAACGATCAAGTATATTTACAATCAACAATGATGTTGCTCGCGGAAACCTGGACCATTCCCGAATATAGCAATAATGATTCGGATATACCTGGATTTGAGGTGGTTCCAATATTTAATAGTAACATCGAACAGCAAAGTGGATCGACAAGAAGAAAGCTTTTTGGTACATGCTGTTATATAATCAATTTTTTTTCCAGAGCTTTGATGGATTCATACAGTTTGTCGAAGGAGATTCTGTATGTGTGTCTGTAGCTGTACTGAATGTGTCATTAGCTGTAGCATGTGTATATGCTAAACCAAACACTTTGATCAACGTTATTATTTCTGCATTGGACACATTATTCATGCAAAATACAAAACTGCGTTCATAATTGCAGGTGATTTTAATGTTGCTTTCCACGAAGAAAACAATCATCATGCTAGGGTATTGATCACATTATTTTCTGGACATGGTTTACGTTCCGTACTAAATTCTAATATATATACTACCAGATCGAACACAACTATTGATGCAATATTCACAAACTTTCCTGAACCTACTACAGGAACATACTTTACCACTTCTTCATCATATCATATACCTTTTTTATATTTGCATGTTTAATAATAATGTATTATTAGATATACTCTTTAGAACAAGTATATACATAATTATCACTGTAGACAAAAATTATTAAGTTCTGGTTTACCCTCAAAAAAATCAAAATCAGTGATAATAGTGAGTATTTACTGCATAAAACGACAGTCAAAACAAATGATTGTTTTGTGAAAACAATCGGCTTTCGTAGTATAGGACGCTCTATTATATGTTTCGACTGAAACTCTTGACATAATTTTTTTTGAAGCCGGTGCAGCAGAATCGCTCATATTGTTAAATGAATAAATGAATAAGAGTAAAATGTTTTTATTTATTATTTATTATTATGGTTGGGGGTTGTTGTTGGACATGTCAAATTTACTGGTTAAGCAGACAAAATAGGAAGGTTAATGTCTTGTTAGGGACTAAGCTGACTTGATCATTAAGCGATTCAGTAGCCTGCGAAGGATTTTCTGAGTGTAAAAAGCTGATCATAATTAGATATGGAATTGTCTCAATAAAAAACTTTTTTAATACATACCAAAAAAAAAAGTCAATCATGAAAAGTAGGTTGAATATGAGATTTGGACTTCTCAATAAAATATTATGTGATTTTGAATTCTTTTTATTAATTTCAATGGCAATAGCACGATCTGGAGGTATTACGAAACAACGAAGACAAGCACCTGTTTTCCAAGGAAAAGTTATTTCAAAGAAAAAGCAAAAACAGTTAGAAAAAGCTGTGAAATTGGTGAGTCAATTGTAAGGAAAAGTAGATTTTAAAAGAGAAAGCGAAAACTAATGATCTTATTACATTTATGAACCATTTTAAAAATATTAACCAGGAAAAGCGATTATTGCATCAAAAAGGTTACTTAGATGCACCAGAAGAAGATATGCAAGGTAGTTTTTTTATTGTATATTTTGAAATGTGTTGTATATAAAAGATAAGAAGCTCTCATAAATACGTATCAAGAAGAATTGTAAAGGTATATATTAAGAATAATAAAGTAATAACTCTTCATCGAAATATGTCATATAATATTTTCTTTAGATGCCAATGCACTCGTTACATCCCAAAAATTAAAAGTGATCGTTGAACTTCCTACTGAAGCATTACAAGCCTCTGCCTCAGGACCTGGTACGACTTTAGGCCAGCCACTTTAAAATAATGATATGTTGCATACCATTTTTATTATTTTTATTTTTATCATTGCTATTGCTATCCTCTTGCCCATTCAACGTTCATATTTTTGCATTTCATCCAATAAGTAATTCATACATACACGCTTTTCTCATATACACACAACGTAATGTATATTGTTCTCTGTGTAAAAGTAAAAGTAAAAAAAAAAAAGTTAGTTTAATTTGAAACATAAAGAATCCAAAATATTCTATAATTATTGTTAATCAATAGATAGAAATAATAGATAAGACCATATTTGTGTTGAGGAGGGATAATGATGATTTATAGAGATTTTTTTCTGGTAATAATGTTAACAGTCAAGAAAAGCAATTAATGCTTAGAAAGATGGCGATGATAAGAGGATTAACTGTTATAAAAGAAACAATGCTGTACCACAATGTTATTTTAGTCATGTCAAAACAATTATTAATTATAAAGATGATATAATAAATGATTTCAAAGTGGGGAAAGAATTTTTTATGTACAAAAAACATCAGAATGAATGGTTTCCTTGTTAAGATGATGAAATGATGAATAATAATAAAAGTGGTCATGGGTATACATATTTATAATAATACAAACAAAGGAATTAAAACGAATGTATAATAATTATGATAATGATAAAATGTTAACATGGTATCAATCCCTTTACTGCATGGTATGATATCGTTCATTTGGCAATGATTTTACTTTTTATGACGTGCTCATGACGTTGATTCAAAGAATCAATGCCATGCTGACATACAGGAATAGATTGAATCCAAGGATCTTCCAATAGATCAGCCGAAGTTATGCGGGTATTTGGATTAGGATCGAGCATCTTATATAAAATCTGGCGTGGTTGAGCTGATGGAAAATGCTGTAAAAATGGATCAAAGGTTTGGGTTGGATGCATTCGAGTATAAATCGAAAATGCCTTATCAGAAGATTTTTTTGCTTTGCGCCAAACCAGACCGGAAGTCCATAAGCAGTAAAAAACAATTCCTGCAGACCAAACATCGGCAATGGAACCCCAATATTCTTTGTGCTCAAATGCTTCGGGTGCAATATAAGGCTCAGATCCCACCAGGCCACGACTTTTATGTCCTTGTTTTTCCCAAGCAAAACGGAATACATCCGAGACGCCAAAATCAGTAATTTTGATTTGTCCATCTATCGTCAATAAGAGATTTTCTGGTTTAATATCACGATGGGCAACTCCCATCCCATGTAAATAAGCCAAGCCTTGAATAAGCTGTTTTAAACAACAAAGTTTTTCACGTTCAGATATTCGTTCAGCCATGATGCATGAAAATAAATCACCGCCAGGGCACTAATATGAATTGTGTTGTTTTTAGTGTTTTAGTGTACATGTATATACTACTATAATTATGATAGATTTTTACTTACGTATTCCATGACAGTACAATATCGCTTTTGTTCATTTAAAACCAAATCAATAGTTTCAACGACATTGGGATGAGAAAAAGTGGAAGAAATACAAAATTCACTTGTCAATTTCTTCATGTATTCTTTTTCTGATTCAGCTTTTGAACGTTTTCGAAATTGTTTGATAGCGTATAATTTTGTATTTTTACCAGACTTGTCCATTTTACGAAAAACCATCACGATGGCTGAAGTTCCTTCTCCAAGGCGACGATAACATTCACCATATTCCTTGACACTTCCAGTATGTTGTTGATAAGTTTGACTTTTATTATTACGTGAAGATGAGGCACATGATGAATCAACTGTTGTATGGTGTTCATCAGGACAGTATTTCGTTGTACGTGTAACACTTGTAGTAGATGGACGTCGACTATCGATCGTTGAACTTGGACTATTATAAGCTGAATCAATCATATAAGATGAAGTTTGTTGTTTATAATCAGGCACCATGGTATTATTATTATTATTATTATTATTATTATTATTGTTGTTGTTGTTGTTGTTGTTGTTGATGATGCAGTTATTGTTGCTATTGTTGTTATAAGTAAAATACAATTGAGTAGAAGAAATAGAAGACATGAAGATATTTTGATGAATTGGTTGGTATGAATACGATATAATTATAAAATGAAAAAAGAAAAAACAAAAGTTGGAACAAAAAAAAAGTTTGGAAGTTCAATAGAATAAACTATATCCGATCAGGCATGATATATAATAATAAGAAAAATAAAAGAATAAATAGTTAAATAGTTATAACAAAATAAACCAGTAAAAAGAAGTTGTTGTTATTTAATAAATAATAAAAGTAAAAAATGAAGAAGAAAAGAAAAAGATCTAAAATAAATTTTTTTACTTCCAAAAGTAGATCTTTTTTTCGTCCTTTGAAAAATCAAAACCAAACTGGTAATAATATAAAAATGCTTGGTGTGTGAGTTTTTGTTTATCTTTTATTTATGAGGTAAATTACTCCAATAGCCAAAACCCCTCCGATGACGTCTGTGATACAATTTTCCTATTTCTCTTGGCTTTTCTGTTTGTTCTTTCTTACTTATTATCTTTTCTATCTATCGAATAAGTCATATTCAATATGTGATGCTCATGACGAATCAAACAAATAGCTTCTATGCACGTTATTTTTTTGTTATTATTTATTACCACTACAACGACAACTTGTTGCTGCACATTCGGACATATACAATGTATATAGTGAATCAAGTAAAAAAAATCAAAACTCAGGACACAAAATAAAAGATCTTGGTCCGATTCTAATTTCCCATGCCGCCGGCACCCACCACCGATCCATTAGAAGCAGAATTGTCCATGGGAGGAAGGGGTGAAAACAACTTTTTTTTGGATGATTTATTATAGGAGTGTAATTTCCCTTGATTGCTATAATTTATATGTAAAAAGAGCAAAATCAGCCACAATCGTTTCTTAAAAGAGAAATCAAGTTCTATATTTTTATTATTAGATGTTTCACCTCTATCATCACTTCTTCTTTTCTCATCATCATCCATCATGACTTACTACTATCACCCTCTGAACTCATTTTAGTGATCATAATATAGATAACATCATTGTTTATATAAAGATCCTGACGATTGTTATATTTCAGCTGATAAAATATATAAAAAAGAGTTGATGATTTCCCACCCAAATAATAAATATGACATCAGTAAGATCATTTGTTTAAACCCTGGGAACAGCAAATGTAATAACATCACCCTCATTATCATCATCATTATCCGTCACATCCATTCATAGTGTCATCGTACCATGTGACACATTTTCTGGTTGCTTTTTAAACGAATATACTGGATCTATGTCCTAGGAAAAAATACGTAATAAAAGGATATGTAATATAATTTGAAACGTGTGGTAAAATAATTTAAAGCGTCTGAAACTTTCCTATGTCCTATACCCTGAATGCTTTATTTTTGAACTGCTGCGTCAATAAAAAAAAATGAAGGTTTCTCTTCTTTCCATATATGGCTCCGCAGCATAAGAGTGGTAATTTTTTTTTTTGACAAGAGACCACTATTTGAATTATTTTATTTAATATAATTGATCGAAAATAGGTACATCAAAGAAACAAACAACAATGACTAATAAAAAATCCGTTAATGGAACAATTGGGTCGTCCGCGAATAAAAAGCGCAAAAGTACACTATCCCACAAAACCTCACCAAGTACCAAAAAACACAAAAAATTAACCAACAAACGGCAGGAAGAAGAAGAGGATTTGGTAGATACTAATGTCAATGCATGTCAAACGAGAAAGTCAACACGCCGTATTAAAAAAGTACAACAACCTCTTGTTGTGGAACACGATTCCTCTTCTGACATCGAATCAAGTGCTGAAGAACCATCAAGTGACGATGATTTCCAAACGCCTCCACCTCCTCTTCGTTCAAAACGAGCTCATGTCAAACCCAATTCGAATCAAGTTGAATCACGTAAAAATGGGGTTGAGAAAGACAAAAAGAAGCAACGAAAGAAACCCTCGGACACAAATAAACAAGTAAAAAGTAGTAGTGATTATGAATCATCCACATCCACAGAAAACAATACTACTTTTTCCATCCAAATACCAAAAGGTGCACCTTTTGCTGATGCTCTTTCTCCTGATCTATTGCAATTTCTTGTTGAACTTAAAGATGATAACTGCCGTGAATTCATGCGTACGAACGAGGTATATATATATATATATATATTACTGTTATGGTTTTGAGTTATTTATATGGAAAGAAGAGCAGGGGAAAGGGTGGTTATATTCATTTTAGAATCCATTACTGGATTATATATATATTTAGAAACGATGGCAAACCGTCCGAAAAGATTTTATGGATTTTGTCAAGATGGTATCGGAACAACTTCATGAAATAGATCCTACTGTATTGATTGAAGAACCAAGAAATGCTATATATCGACAACAGTAGGTCTCCGTTGTTGTCAATGAGAAAAAAAATGGCTCTTTATATCATGAGATAATAGAAAATCTAATATATATATGTGTGTGTGTGTGCCATAGTCGCGATTTACGATTCACAAATGATTTGAGACCTTATAAAGCTTATATGCAAGCTTCCTTTTCCCGTGGTGGCAAAAAATCACCTTTTGCCGGTTATTTTCTTAGGGTAGCACCCAATGGTGAAACACATGTAGCAGCTGGTATTTGGGACCCTTCACCACCACGCATTCAACGTATTCGAGAAGGAATTATTGAAAATGCTGATCTTATGCGTGAAGCTCTGACATTACCTATCATCAAAGAAACATTTGGTCAAGATGGTTTATCGGTATTATCTGATCAAGATAAATTAAAAACGGCACCTAAAAACATCGCTCGCGACCATCCAGAAATCGAATTATTGCGTTATAAGAGTTTTGTTATTTCAAAAACTTTTACAGATGAGGATGTTCTTTCTGCTGGTTTTCTCGATAAAGTGTTGGATGTCTATGAGGCTCTTGTCCCATTCATTACCATTTTAAATGTATGGACTGGTTAAAATTATCTTGATTATAAACCAATTGTTTATTTAATGAATAAAAAAAATACAATCTAGCTATTTAACCACATCACAAATATACACACACCCAACCTAAATGAAGAAAAAAAGATCGAAACTATCCTTATTTCTTTCTGCTTTTGATTGCAGTACCACGTTTGTTACTGGATGGAGGAGGTGTAGTGATATTAGCAACATCTTCCGAATCTTCTTCTACTTGCACATTCTTGATATTACGAATATGATCCGCAAGTACTTTTTGATCTGCGGTTCGGGTATAAGGTCGATCGTCCGCACCATGGATAGTACATGTTACTGGATCTGTCTTGACATCATCATCCTCAGGTGCATTTTCATCTTCTGTGCTCTTTACGTGCCAACCACCACCTTCAGTATCTTCATCACCAACCATCCAAATTTGATATCCATAACCACAATCTTCTTCTAGAAACTGACGTCGTCGCTCAGAAAATGTTGTTTCGTGTGTTGCTGCAGTAACCAAAGTATAAAAACGAGAATAAAAGCCTTTTTCTGATCTCTTTTTTGCACGAAGAACACGACCCAAACGTTGTGCTTCTTGTCTTCGAGAACCAAAATGAGAAGAGACTTGAATTAAGACTGTTGCAGCTGGTAAATCCAAACTGGTATCACCAATGCGTGATAATAAAAGAGTATTCACAGACTTTGCCTTGAGAGCGCGTTGTGCCGCCAATTCCGACCAAGAAGCATCTTTGGTGACTTTGGGTATATCGATTTGAAAACGTTTTAACAGGGTCCGTGCGTCATCTGCCGAGGTACCACCATAAATGAACGGACGATTCAGCTTTTCAGCATAGACTTTAAGTGCATCAATATGATCACAAAATACCAAGATCTTGTCTCCTCGTGCTTCATGGTATTGTACCAATCGTTGACATAATTGGATTTTTTTGGGATTCAGGATCGACAATAAACTTTTGATATGATGTGCATGGCCCAAAACACTACCACTGTTACCGCCAGAACCACCAGGTGGGGAATCATCCACATCTTGATAGGCTTGACGGAAAGGCGGATCCATAAATATTTCCACTTGGGTACAAATCACTTTGGCAATATATCCTTTATCCGCCAATTCTTTCCATTTCGCATGATACAGCGTGGGACCTACTAATGTTTCCAAATCCCCAATTTTTTCATCCTCACGTAACATGGTTGCTGTTAATCCGAGACGCACTTTTGTCTTGATCTTGGCAATCGCTTTACTGAAATTACTAGCAGGAACACAATGCACTTCATCAAGAATGACCAACCCCCACGACGTGTTGTCAATAAATTTGCTCATTCGTTTACTATCTGCAGTTCGATTCTTGCTATCCACCAACATGGTATAGGTAGTAAATAAGACGCCTGTTGGACCATTAAAGGGCCACTTTTTTTGTCCAGCAAACATACCAGTTTTCGATGCCATGAGATTGGTAAAGTTTAAGAATTCATTACTGAATTGTTCTGCTGCAATAATAGTGGAGCACACGACCAAGACAGGCTTTTTTAATTCACAGGCCACCAAGATCGAAGTCAACGTTTTACCAGCACCACAAGGCAATACAATGATACCCGATTGCGCTTGTTCTTTTTCTTGATCGACAATGGCATTCACTGCTTCCCTTTGATAAGGGCGTACTTCAATACTAGGCTTGAGGGAAATGTCCAACTCGGGTAACTGTGAGTCTTGTTTAAATGAATAAGATGGTAAAATGGCTTTTGGTTTTGGTTTTTGAGTAGTAGCACTAGCAATATTCGCTCCTGCTCGTTTTACAGGTTGTTTCTTTTGCATTTTGTTGGGTGATTGATCAGTTCCTATTGCTTCTTTGGTCATAGTATTGTCATTGTTACTGTCTTCTGTATTACGCTTTTTTGGGATCGTTTTGTCAGTTGAATCTTGATCGGTCGTTGTCTTTGCATCCTCTTCTTCTTTTCGTTTTTGAACAAATGACAAGAGATTAGCAAGACTCTTTTGGCGATCTTTTGCTGATGCTGCTGGATCAAATTCTGTATACATTTTTTTTTTTATAAAAATGGGAAAATAAAAAAAAATATTATTTCGTGTTCTGGCTGTCAAAAAAAACCTTCATTCTTGCTTGGATCATTTGCTGCGTAACAGGCATAAATAATGACTCATTTATGGTATACTTTCAATCATGAATTTATTCATGGTTATGATATATAGATGAAGTCTTATTGCACGATTTGGATATTATTATGTAGAACCAATCTGTAACAAAAGTGTGTTTTTTTATCTAAAGAGGATAGTAATAAATATAGGGTCTTTATTGCTGAGTAAAATACTATATAACCATGAAGGGAATAAATATATGTATGTCTTCCCCTTTATTCTAGGGCTATATAAAAAATTATAAGCTTTCAGAGATTATGCTTAAAATATCATTAGCTCTATATTATTACGATGGTGTACATTCTAGACTCTCCTTACCATACTTTTTTTTTTATTTATTCTCAATATATTTCTGTACAAGTAGTAGATTTTTGGATCGTCATTTCTTCAATGAAGAAAGTACATAACCTGTTATCATTGTTTAATTGATCGAGTATATTAACATTTTCCTTGTACAATACACCTATCTTATATATGACAGTACGTATTAGCGAGAAAGCTACCAGCAAATGTGATTTCTTCTCTTACTCCTTAATAATAAATAATAGTTGGGAAAACGGGTTATTAATTAGGTTCAAAGAAAATCATGCACAAAGGAGAACAACAAAAATGTAAACATTAATGTATACAGCTGTTTAGAATGTGGACGAGATTTGGAACAACAGTACCACTAGCAACAACAACATGATGATATGAGCACATTTTGATTATCCCACTAGTTCATATTATATTTAAATGATGATAATCCATAATAAAATATGGGTAATATCACTAGTATTTTTCTGGATGTGTATATGTAATTGTATCAAAAATTGAGAGTGCATTACTTTATGAATATTGATTGGTTATATATTAGAAAGCTCAAAACGTAAATCAGTTGAATAGAGCAACTTCATCGTGTAACATACTCAAAATTCGAATTTCAGACTATAGGGGAAAAATATCTTCTCAGCTCATATATATATTATATCTTACATAATATTGACGATTATTGAGTGAAAAACATACATCTTCATCATAAATTAATTTAGGATTTTTGGAGCATAATATATAAAACAACACATCCCGTCAATCTTAAAGAAAGGAGTATGTACATGTAAAAATAGAAATAGAAAAGGTGTTGATTTGGTTATGTAATCATTTTCCAGTTATATATAACAAAGGAAATGAAATTGGATGATTTATATATAAATCTAGAACGTTATTTTTTTTGAATCGGAATGGTAAGGAAGGATATATTTGTTTAGAAAGTAATATCTGATGCATTTGTTCATAACTAGGTAATAATGTACAGATCCTTCTTTAAATGAAATCTATATAATCCAACCCATATGCTAACATTATTCAAACAAACAAATTGAAAAGTTTATATACTCGGTGAGACTTGATTCATGTTATTTTTTATGGAAGGGAAAAACTGTGCAAGAATATATAAAGAGCACGAGTAAGCTAGAACGGTGGCATCGCCCTTCTTCCTTTTTTTCTTCTTCTTCATTTAATAACTCCCTTTGCCAAAGAAAATAGAGTCAGTAAATTTATAGAAAAGGATGACAAGGTTGAAGTCAGCACGCTTACTTGTTTATACAATCATGTTTATGATGATGGCGATTGTATCATCTTTACCTACTGCCGATGAAAAAACGGATTGTTTTAATTACAATACAGATTTCAGTTCATCTACAGAAGGATGGACGGCCGATAATACAGTACAAGATACATATGACATAACAGATGGTGGTATTAAAATGAATTTAATGCCTCCTCGACAATTTGTTCGTATGCACGATGCCAAGAGTAAGTCTTTTTTTTTTGGTTGGTATAATATTATCAAGAGTAACATTCTTTTGACTCTTTTTCCTATTCTATAAAGATCTACCTTATAATAAATATGAGGGAAGAGGACCTACATTCAATGCGACAACTTACATGCATTATGGTCGAGTTTCTGCAACTGTTAAATCAGCTGGGGTTGGAGGGGCTATCACAGCTGTTATTCTGATTGCTGATGGTGGCGATGAGATTGATTTTGAGTTATTAGGAGGTATAGAAAATCTCTTTCTTGGTATTTGACTATCGCTTTTCAAACAGGCATATATAGATGCAATGTTAACCGACTATTTCTATCTCTTGAACCCCTCTTATTTTAGGTGATCCAAATCATGCTCAGTAAGTTGGTTATCACATTGAAAAGTTTACTCGGAACAAGTTAAAATTAACGCGTAACATTTTTTATGACATAATTATTATATAGGAGCAATTACTTTTGGGGTCATGAAGTATTATATACAGTAAACGGTGGTTATCATGAAGTTTACGATAAACCTGTTTATGAAGACTATCACACATATACACTTGACTGGTATGATTTATTGTCACTATATATATAATACTGTGAAAAGGAATATATTTATATACATATTTAATACATAGGCAACCTGAACGAATTGATTGGTATATTGATGGGAAACTTGTACGTACAAAATTAAAACAAGAAACGTGTGATGGATCAGGTGTATGTAAATTTCCATCTGAACCAGCGTAAGTAAAATTTTGATTTATATGTTTCGATTAACTTTAATCATTTGCATTGGATCATAGAGTGTTTTACTTATAATAACAATATAATTATTTATAGTCGAATTCAAATTGGATTATGGGATGGTAGCATTGAATCTGGTACAGCACAATGGTCGCGCGGTCCTATAGAAGTAAGTTCCTACTTATCGTCTGGGGAGAAGGGGTGGAAGAGAACAGAATAAAAATATAAAAAACCGAGCAAGATAAAATATGCAACAAATAATTCTTATATGATACCTTGTACTAGTGGGAACAACACGATGTTATTTCCGCATACATTCAAAAAGTGGAGAGCGAATGTAATCCCAAGTATAATAACATTATCGCTTGACTTGCGACGCCAGCGGTTTTGGAGCCATTATCATCAAAGGAAGAATATAAACCAGCCGTGAGAGGTGCCCCAAGGCCCTGGCAAAGAAATACGGTCAATAATCCAATTCAGCAAATTCAATCCACCAACCCAGATGCACCTCTTTCATTATCTGTACCCTCACAAGCCTCGTATTCTATTTCTAATATTGTTCTTACTCATCATCTTGTTATTTTACTACTCACATTATCTTATTTTTATCTTCATCATGATTATTCTTCTTAGTACCATATATATTATCTTATATAAAAGCAGGTCTTTTGATAATAATATTCTTTTCATTATTTATTAGATATAAAAAATTTCACTATTCATAATAGTTATACATAATATCTCTAATAAATTTCTTCTCACTTATAAAAATGTAATATAAACAGGGATATTTTGGTAAAATACGATATTCATTTCCTATATTATACACACTCTAGATTTGAAATATTCGGAAATTTATGATGTTGGATCGTTATGCAAGTGAAAAAAAACCATTGCAAACAGAAGCAAAATAATATATCTTTCTTTTTTACTTTTACTATTATTATTGTTCTCTTTTTCTCTCTCTTTCAATTTTTATATCAAGGCAAATATAATAACGATATACCAAAGCATAATAGAAGCCTATATTCTATAATGGATCAATATCATCGTCCTGAAACTGGATTATTTCATTTAATGGACCGAAAACGTGCTAACCAAATCCAGCCATCATCCATTGATTGTATCAAACCAACAACAAATACAATTCTTGATAGTAGTAACATTAACACTAATAACATCACTACTTCTGTTTCCACCTTTACCTCTACAAGTAATACCTTTACTGACGATCTTGATATTTCAAAACAAGAAGTATATTGTCAATCATTGGAACAGCAGCAACCACAGCGAACACAAAACCCCCAATTCCCTGCGGAACCTTTTTATACTGTACCTAATTTACGAACATTACTTGATCGTACATTACCAACGTTACCTTCTTCTGGTAATGTACGCGTCAGTAAAAAAGAACAATCCAATGACATAGTCACAACGTCAACTACACGACAGCAACGGTTGAATCGTCATATTCATACCAGGCTTCAACGGGCAGTAACCTGGCTTGGTACTCCATTCAATAAAATCCTGAATACATCCATTGATCTCCCTTTAATGTATAATGTCAACCATGGACATTTACAACAAGCTAGCAATAGTAAACAATCACTCAATGATGAAACAAATCAAGCGATTTACTGCAAAGGTAAAACTTTTGAAGTTATAACAATACCTGAATAGTCAAAAGAAAAAGGGAGAGAGATAAACGATATCTTAATTTTTTTATAAAAAAAAAAACTCCCCATTTTATTTATAGTACACCAAATCGTCAATCATGCATCTTCGCGAGGTATGCTTTAATAATAATAATAAAGTTATGCTTCATATGAATCTTTGTAATTTTTATTGAATGATATCTAGAATACGAATATCATCTGCATTTGCAGTTGAATAATAATACAATTGAAACGATTTCAGGAACCATGCAAAAAGGACCTGTAGGATCTGCGCGTGGTTATCTTGATAGCGACATCCCACTGTGAGTTAAAATTCATACATATTATCGGACTCATATAATGTATAGAGCACTCATTAGTGGAACATTTATAGAAATGTCAATGGTCCTTTTGATTTAACATTTGTACTTATGGCACAGCCCTTGACTCGATTGACCAAAGTAAAGCACCGATTGGGCAAAAAAGAGATATCAAAGAAACAATCCAGTAATACGATAAATGCAACAACCGCCATGATGCCTATTATTGGTGTAAAGCAAATTGTATCTGGCAGTTGTCCACATGCATTTATAGGTCAGGGTCCTTTATGCTATACCATGACCCAACCTTTATCCAACGATCAAGATCGATTCAATTTGGAATTGACCGTATCATTTTATTCAGAAAAAAATGATTATCACCAACAACAAGCATTACAAGAAAGATCTTTTCCTTCTTCTTTTTCTTCCAATTTCTATGGGGTATCAGAGGATGGTACGCCTGATATTGTCCTAACAAAAGAAACATCACATCCATTGGATTTGTACCATACTGATACAAATCCCATCTACTACGTAATGGATATGGATAAACACATATTATACCATTGTCAACAAGGCGATTATTTAACTTTTTACGTCCGTGGCCGAGGCCATCCTGTAAGTACAAAAATGAATTCTTGGAAAATAAATTGATTGAGAAAAATTAAGGGGGTAAAGTAGGCTTACTGATTCGCGTATATTTATATTCTATTAGACATGGAGACGGTACATGGTAAAATTAAATGAACATTCTTTATTATTATTTGATGAATCGCACAAGGTAAAGAGACTACTAAAAAAAAAATGGAGAAGGCAGTACATTTTGAGGAAAGATAGTTTATCTTCGTACTTGAATTATATATAATTTATATTTAGAACGTTGGACGAATCCCATTGAAACCATTACAATTTGTCACTTATGCATCCAATGAAAATGATCAAGAATGCGTACTAATGTCAAGTACAACAGGGCTTGTATTAGGATATGAAAGAACTTGTGCCAAGCTCATGGAACCCGCAAGGTTAGAGGAAAACGAAGTATTACAGGGCAAAGTATATGCTTATGCCGATAATATCAAATATGCGACCTACTGGAAACAGCTTTTGGATGTATATGCCAATTATCCAAAGGATATCGATTCATCACAGCACCAACGTTCAAATCATTGCCACGATGACGAGAAAATCAACTTAAGATTTATGTGGTAAAACAACAAGAATAATGGTAGTAGATGATAGCAATAATAATTTATTTTATATATACATAAGAAAATAGAAAATTACCAAATCCAAATATTACACAAATATTTAAAAGAAAAAAGTATAGCATTATAATGCCATTTCTTAATTTACTGATCAACTGTGTATCACAATTGTTCGATGAGGGAAAGAGAAAGAGAGAAGATGAGGGGAACAACAACATGCTTATATTGAATTACTTGTGGGTTGGAAAATAATATTTAAAAGTATATTATTAATGGGAATTTCGTTTCAGAAGTAGAAGGTGTAAAAATATATACTAATAAATATATATATATATATATAGAGAGAGAGAGAGAGAGAGAGAGAAAGATAGGAAGATAATAGTAACAATAATAAAATAGAGGGAAAGAAAGGAATAAGGTATAACGGCAGGAAAATAATAAATTAATAATAATAATAATTTGATAGTGATAATACAATGAAACTAAATGGAGTATTCGTAACCATCAGCAAAAGCATCGATAAGATCTTCAATAGCAGTCCAGGTACCAAAGATCAAGCCGACAAGACCTACGAGAACGATCAAAAAGTGCCAGAAATGTTGAAGAATATTCTTGTTACGGAAACCAGTCAAACGTAAATAGAAAAGCACAGGGAAGATTAAAATTACTGCGCAATTAGCAAAGGCACCGATCAAGGACATGAGCAAATCAAAGAACGGAATCAAAATGCCCACTACCGCAACGAATACCATGATACCGGTACGCAACAAGAAACGAAGAATAAATTCTTTAGTTTTACCCCATTTCTCAACGGTAACATTTAACATATCTTCTACATCAAGAGCAAAAGAAACCAACATAATGGGAGCAGATACAACCACGTTAACGGTAATCAAAACAATGGCAACAGTACGAGCAGGGCCATCGGGAGTGCTATTGTAAATAGGGTTAACGACATCGCTGCCATAAACATAGTAGCCACAGACAGCAATGGCAATGTACATCATAGCACAGGTGCTAAGACCGCCAACAACTGTAATGGGCCATTTCTTGGGATTTTTCATAGAGGCTTCAACATTTGGGTATACAACATTGCCACCGAAACTGAAAGAGATGGTAGCAAGAGCAATAGGGAAACCTTCCCAAATAACATTATCATGATTGGATGTGTCTACTTGATTAGGAGCATCAATACCGGCTAATACAATAGTGATCAAAATCTAACATATTACCATTTTCTGAGTTAGCTTTTTTGTTGGTTTTTTTTTTTTTTTTTTTTTTTTTTTCAAATATAAAAAGTACGTCATGAAAATAAAGAAGACACTTACCGTGCCCATAATAGCAATCATACCAAAAGCACTAGTCCATGCGATGTTGTTCATAGATTTTAAAAAGATATAAGGAATGCCAACAACGACGCACCAAATAATAGTCCAAGGAAGTCTGCCAATTTCTCCAGCTGTGCCAGCACAAAGTTGATTCATATTTTGAGCAGCAAGGACCAAGTAAAGAACGGGTGTGCCAAGGTAAATCCAAGTAGTAAAGAAGAAGGATACCCAACCACCGATCGCACCAAATGATTCTGTGGCAATTTCTTTGAAGGATGCTAGTCTTCGATTTTTACCCTTGTACATACATTTTTGCATGATAACGGCTGTATACTAAAGATATATACATATGTTTTTTTTTTGGTGAATGAACAGATCATTAGGAAAAGGAATTGAAGAAGAACAAATATTATTTTATATGCTTACACTTGACATCCACCATGCTAATAAAACCATGACTAAACCTGCCCAACCACCTTGTTTTAAAGCCTACAAGAATAATAATATTATGATTGGTATGGATACTTTTCATTTTCTTGCTTTTAAAGTAGTACCAGGGTAAAAAACGGAAGAAAAAATTTTTCTATATAATAATAATTACCGAGGAAAGACCAAGCATACCAGTACCAGCGACCAGGCACACAATATTATAATAGGCATAAAAAGAAGTACTCCCATTCGTTCTATCTACATCATAACCACTCTTTCCAAATTCAAAATCTATAGTTAAGTAGAGAATTAGTAAACAATTTGTTCAATACATTATTTTGTTATTGACAGCGAAATGATATATACCTGTTTCATATGTTGTACTTGAAAAGTCAGGCTCATAGCCTACACTTGTTTTTTCGTCTTTTATGTCTGACATTTGTGATATAAAAATTGATATTAAAAAAAAAAAGAAAAGAAAAGAAAAGAGAGAACAAGTAGTGATGAATTTGAGGAACATGATCCCTTGTATTTATATATAAAAAATAAAATACAGCTTTTATTATTAGGTTCGAACCACATAGAAATCCGACAGAATAGAATTCCAGTCTCACTCACTTTTGTTTTAATTCATCATTTGTATAACTCTCCAACCAAAAAGCTTATTACTGTTCCATAGCTTCGCTTACTGTGTTTGATATCAATTTACCGCGCGATCTTCCCTTATATGGTAGCATATCGACAAATGGGATCATATGAGCAAGTTTTGACAATAATGGAAGAACTGGACTTTCCGATCATAATATCACTTAATAACACGACTTCTCACGACTTTGGGCTAAATAACCTTTGTACAGCTTGATTCTTTTACAGGATCATGCAAGAGAATCTATTACATGGTATTAATAAAACAGATGGAACATGCGGATTTTTACTTATCCTTTCTATGTTGATATGGTTATTATGCTTTATTCATCTAATTCATCTTTTCTCGTCTCCCAGTAATATATTATAAACCAAATGCAAAGTGATATTTTATTCTCTCTCATGGTCCATCGAATATTATAATATAATATATAACATATGTTCCATTTAACCGGAGAAAAGAGCGGAGGAAGGAAGGATTTATTCCAATAGGTTTATAATCCCATTATACAATGAGCATACAAGAATGTGCCGCTAGTAGGTTGTCATATAATTTTATTGTATGATAAGCTGAGAAGAATTCGGAGACAAATCCTAATATTTTTTCTTTTTCCTTACGAAAAAAAAAAAGGAACTTATTTATAAGATAGCAAAAATTTGACAGATTTTCGTTTTCTTTTATCATTCAAAGACTTATCATGAATAGCTGTCATTTTTTTTGTTATTTCAAAATGAAGGGTCCACTTTGGGTCAAATGGTGCCACTGTCGTGAGAAAACTCAATCGGTTTCATCTTACCGATCTTATCATTTTTGTCTTTTTCTGCAATATGCAGGTTGAGCGATAAGATTGACCCAAAAAAAAAAATGTCGGTAACCAATCAAGTTGTTTGAAACGGAATTTCTCGCATTCTCAAATTTGTTAACGCGCCAACAAAAGCGGACTGTTTTATGGTGCTATCAAAACCCAACTTCTTCATGGCTATGCCTACATACACATATAACAAAGTGTTTATTTTTTTTTTATCATGGAGAGTGTCTTTATTAAATAATATAAGAATGTTTTTCATTATGCTCACTTAATTGTTTACTCTATTTCTGACATTATTTACTATATGTCATAATATTAAGACACCACTCATTCGACCCACAAAATGGGATCATATACATATATCGTTGAAAGTGAAGCACAATTTTGTTTCGTACACTTATTTTGAGATATAGTCAAACTATGTACTGTAATAATAGGAATGATTCAGTGTTTCCAGAATATACTGACCATGACTCTTTTGTTATTATCAAATAAAAACAATTGCCTATATATATAAGAAGAATAAAAGAGGTAATTCTGTAATTGGTAAATATAGCAAAAAAGTGCCACGCTTTTCCTAAAAATTATTTAAGTGGATACCCCATATGATATTATGAATGTAGCATTTTCCTATTAACTATAAAACCTATTGCTATACTTTTCAAAATATCAATTTTTATGTTAGGGTTGTTTATCAGAGAGATAAGAGTCGTATAACTTCATTTGTGTAAGATAACCCAATAGTAACACATATAAACTAACTTTAAGTTACAACAATGATAAATGCATATATCAACTTACAATCCATGAAGATGAAATAATAACAATAGTAATAAAATAGTAATTATTCATTTAAATATATACATTTACACGTAAAAAATAAAATAAAGAAAAATATCCAAATATTACAACAATCACGTATTCAAGAAAAAGATAATTATGGAAAGAAGTTCCTCATTCAGTCTAGCTGTACCATCTCAACACAAGAAAGAGAAGAGAGGAAGGGAGAGAAGAGAAGTAATCATGATTATATGAATTGTGCGATGGATGGATAATAATTATAATAATAAAGTAATAAGTTTTATCGTGTGGGGAAAGAGGAAAAATAAAATATATATTGAAGCCTTATATGGGAAAAAAGAAGAAAGAAATTAGGTAATAAAGTGTCATATATAATTGCAGGAAAAAAAAACGATTCATTTAAATCTTGTATTCATAGCCATCAGCAAAGACATCAATGATATCTTCAATAGCAGTCCAGGTACCAAAGATCAAGCCGACAAGACCAACGAGAATGATCAAAAAATGCCACAAATGCAAAAAGATACTCTTATTACGGAAACCAGTCAAACGCAGGTAGAATAAAACTGGGAAAACCAGAATTACAGCGCAATTGGCGAAAGCACCGATCAAAGACATGAGCAAATCAAAAAATGGAAGCAAAATGCCAATGACTCCACAAAAGACGATGATACCAGTGCGTAAGAAGAAACGAATGATAAATTCCTTTTTCTTGCCTAATCTTTCGACGGTAACGTTCATCATGTCTTCTACATCAAGAGCAAATGATACCAATAAGATAGGAGCAGAGACAAGAATGTTGAAAGTAATCAAGACGATAGCAACAGTCTTAGCTGCACCATCTGGAGTGCTGTTATAGATAGGGCTAACAACATCTCTACCATAAACATAGTAACCACAGATAGCAATGGCAAGGTACATAACAGCACAGGTGCTAAGACCAGCAATGACGGTAATAGGCCATTTCTTGGGATTTTTCATAGAACCTTCAACATTAGGATATACGACATTGCCACCGAAACTGAAAGAGATGGTAGCAAGAGCAATAGGGAACCCGTCCCAGATAACATTATCATGAACAGTTGTATCTAATTGATTAGGTGCATCGATACCAGCCAATACAATAGTAATCAAAATCTATATACAATATATAATGAGCGACCATAGATTTAGTTATATGAAACCATTGTTTAGATATAATAATATTAAAGAAGATACTTACACAAGCCATAATAGCTACGATACCCACTGCACTTGTCCATGCAACATTGTTCATTGATTTTAAAAAGATATAAGGAATACCAATGGCAGCGCACCAAATAATAGTCCAAGGGATTGTTCCAATCTCTCCGGCTGTGCCAGCACAAATTTGATTCAAGTTACCAGCAGAAAGAACAATATAAAGAATGGGAGTACCAAGGTAAATCCAAGAAGTAAAGAAGAAGGATACCCAACCACCAATGGGACCAAATGCCTCTGTGGCAATTTCTTTGAAGGATGCCAATCTTTTATTTTTACCCTTGTACATACATTTTTGTATGATAACGGCTGTATACTAACGTATTTTTTTTTTTTTGGTGAATGAACATATCATTAGGAAATGGAATTGAAGAAGAACAAAATATAATTTTATATACTTACACTTGACATCCACCATGCTAATAAAACCATGACTAAACCTGCCCAACCACCTTGTCTCAAAGACTGTTATAAACATAGAAAATAATACATGAGTTTTAATAACTATATATACAGATATGTGGGATCAGAAAAATGAAATAGTGTAATAATTACCGCTGGGAGACCTAATAAACCTGTACCAGCAACAATACAGACAACGTTATAATATGCATAAAAGGCAGTAGAACCTTTTGATCTATCTACATCATAACCACTTTTGCCAAATTCAAAATCTAAAATATTGTAAACAGAAACAATCAGTTCAGAAACTATATGTTTGATGGGATGAAAAAAAAAAGAGAGTGATCGAATGTATTATATATAATAGTAATAATACCTTGTTCGTAAGAAGTACTTGAATAATCGGGTTCAAGGGATGTGGCCGTTTTTTCATCTTTTGTATCCGTCATTTAGAATATATGATAAAAAGAAATATAAAATAGATATATATAAAAAAAGTATAATTGTGGAATCAAAAAACAAAAGAAATAAAGAAATAAATCAAATCGTATTTATATGATAAAAGAAACACGAAAAAAAAAAATGATAACACTTCCAATTTTGTTTAAATTCATCATCTTGTAAAACCATCTTCTTTATTTGATCCTATATCCATAGTTCCGTTCTCTGGTATTTGGATTATAGATTCTTTTACTGTGTCTCTTTCCGAAAAAGGAAATCTGTCGCCAAACTGGATCATATGGGCAATCTTTCTTCTTTCTGTTTTAACAATAAGACGTAAGCCGAATCAAACAGTTCCCGATTAGATACTACATTTTATTATTGCTTTCCAACAATCATACTCTCTGCACTTTCATACTTCTCACGCTCACTATCTTGGATCATTATCTGGTCGGTCCTTCTTTTTTTCTTCCCTTCTTTGTAGAATCATCAGGCAAGAAAAAACCAATAGATTCATCATAATTGTTTATTCATGATTTAAGTATATAGAATACTTATTTAACGTGGCGTTGGGTGTCCCTCTTCTCCCACGAATCTTTAACTTTTGTTCAGGCATACTCCAGCAACGTGATGTTTTTTCTTATTTCTTGTCCCATTTAACCGGAGTAAAGAGCGGGGAAGATTATACACTTTTTTTTTTTGCTTGTAATGAATTAATGTTTTGTTGCATTGGTTGCTCAAACATAAGCTGAGAAGAATTCGGAGATAATTCAAATCCTCTTTTCTTATTTTTCCCTTGCTTTCGTCAAAAAGAAGTCAAGTTTTCTCTTAAATATCATTCACTCCTTTTCATTTTTGTTATTTGTTTCATAAGGAAGACAGGGTCCAATTCTACGTAAAAAAAAATGGTACTACTGTCGTGAGAAAACTCTATCGGTTGAAATTTGTATTCAAACATTTTACAGATCTTATCTTTTTCTGTAATATTTGGAGTAAAAATGTGACAAAAAAATAGACTGACCAAAAAGCACGAAAAAGATATTATGATTCTGCAAGTAAATAAGGATTCATTTGGTGACCAATTAAGGTTGAACAAATAAATTACTCACACCCAATTTATGGTTAAAGCTAGGATGGATATTTCTGCTGAGTTTTTAGTTCATATATTGTACAATTAAAAATGGATGTGATTAAAAATGTTAACACTTTTCACTTTTTTTGTACGTACAAGCAAAGATGATAAAATGGTGAGATATAAACGATGATAAGTAAACATTGATATTAAATAACCTTATGTTTATATCATAATTGATGTTAATGTGGACTGATATGTATTATATATGCGGATATTAGTAATTGAATTAGTTTATGATATATTGTATTCGTCGAAAAGAATCAATAGAATAATAATTCCTCTTTACTTAATTGCTTCGATAGACATTACATATCAATCATACGATTATCATCAATCATTCAATATCATCAACTATCCATTACTACTTGTCTTCTATTATTATCTCTTTTTTCTTCCTATTATTATTATTTTACCACGCCAGTTCAAAATAATAATAATAAATCTCACTGTTTTTCTGCATGTTCTAACCATGATAATATTCCTTGTTCCCACGAAAAGTATGACTTTTCCTATCTTGGTATGTTTTTACCACGGGCATTATACTCACTTTCAGGCCTTTGTTATCTTTTGATTTTTTTTCTTTTCTTTTTTTTTTTTTTTTACCAAATATCTCTGCTTGTTTAAATGAGCTGCTTTGTCAAACATTCAGTGATCCGGGTAAGATACACAAGGATTACCAAATATGGATACTTGGAGCACATGACACAAGTTGAGAAAAAGAGTTCCATTATCGTACCACAAACATCATCTCAGTAAATAATAATATATAAAGTAGTAATACGTTACATGGAACAGCTTGCTCACGTCATTACGAATCTTCTTCTCACACTCTCTCCTCAAAGTGACAGGGGGTTCATTGGATCCACCAAAACATCATAAGTTCTTATTACATAAGTCATCTATCGCACTTGAGTAATTTTAATTGTGTAATAAAAAAAATAAAAAAATAAAAACTTTTCACTGTTTATTTAACCAAATAAAAACAATAAACTAAACAAACATATAACTAACTATATCATTTTACTTGTAAACAAGAAGAATTTAGAATGGTGGTGATAAAAAAGAAAATTGACAAATTGTTGGGCGAAAAAAATAAATAAAATAGTATCACCATTATAGAGATATCGAAAAATAAGAAGGACTTGGCGTTTTCTAAGAATCTTTGGATTGAACACTATTTATAAACTACCAAATATTCCCGTTTTTGTATTAGATGTGAAAAAATAAATGTTTGCAAGGACAAATTTATACTTCATATTACAAAAGCAAAAATACCGCATATTATTTACATTTTAAATGAATATTGTAACGTTTCCTCTGCATCTTGCACTCTTTTTTTTAAATCTTTCATATTGGCTCATTGCATTATTTTATTAACTTATATTATGTCGTCAATCATGTATGTTTATTGCGTCAGTATTTATAATAATATACTGAAAACTACAATACCCAACATATCTTCTTATCTACCTAATGATGATCATTGAAAAACTATCATGATAATTTATAATATAGCTAGTTGACTATAATAATGATCAAGTTTAATTTCTTTATTTATTGCAATTCAATTTCATTATTATTACCTGATAAAATATAGTAATTTGTAGCATGAAATCCACAAATTACCGGGTTTGCCCGGATTGTGTTGAGATAGTTGACTTTTGTCTTTTTTTTTTTTTCTTTCGCGTGGATATCTTCCAAAATCAAAAGAGTATTTGGGTGACGTTAATATCCAGTTGCTTGTTAGTTTTTAGGAAATGTGTCGTTTACCTTGACAATCTCAATACTTCAGTAGTAAATCTTTTTTATTTAAGGATACCAATAATGGGAATGGGAAAATTGAGAAGCAGAACAATAAGAAAGAGTATCAAGCATTCTTATATTTAGGTGGAATGACAAGATAAGATGAACGTCTCTGATATACAGGATAAGTGCCACGTTTGTAGCACTTCCCACCACTATATAGCTCAACAGGATGATGATGATATTGCTATTTTTTTTTATTTTTTTTTTTTTGAGAACTTCATTTGTTGCGTGACATTTACATTATTCGAAATGAACGAACTGGACAGGATATTTACGCATCATATTTAACTCAACCAATTATTACACTTCAATGAAACTATGATATTAGATCACCATACATTTGTTAGTCTGTAATTAAAAAAACCAACTCTCAATGTTGTGCTTCAAATTCATTTAAAAATATAAAAATTGGGAAGTACAAATCCACTTTTTTGTCTCCGCCAATCAAATTTTTTGTTTTCTCAATATAATTTTTGGGACATCAATATAATTTTTGGAGTGTCAATATAATTTTTTTTTTTGGATCAATATAAAATATAATCAGGTACTCATGATAAAAAAAAAGTCTATTAATGCTACAAAATGTTTATTATTATATAAATACAATTATATTCTCTCCATATTAATACACTTACTGAAGTGCTTATGAGAGTGACGAATGTAGCTTCTACAGTGTTCGGCAGTAACTACCTTTGCTGTTGCTTCAATGCGAGTCGCCAAAATCTCATTTTTACCAAGCGGTGCCTTGCATACTTCTCTCTTGAACTGCGCCCAGCACTCCTCAATAGGATTTAAAAATGGAGAATAAGGTGGCAAAAAAAGAGGTGTATGACCATGGTTACGGATTGCCTGAAGAACTTCAGTGGTTTCATGAATACCAGCATTATCCATAACGATGATATACATGTTCTGCAAACTAAGATATTTCAGCACAGACGACATCTCACGTATAAACAGTACGAAGTAACTAGAATATGTACCATGGGGTAGGCCGGATCTTTTACTGACAAGTTTACGTTTTTTTGATCCACTGGTTTTGGAACTTGTTGTGAGAGTGCAATCAGACCATAATAGGTCATACACCCAAGTACGCTCAGATTAGTGCCTTGTTGAGTTGGGACCTCGACATCTGCTGACACTCCTTTCTTCGACCAAGCAACGGGGCATACCATGCTTTTCTTGAACCCACTCTCATCAACAAAAACACATTTCCTCTTAAATTAATGTTGTTCTCAAGAAGATATTCAACAAATCGACAACGAGCTCCAATAGTATCTTCAGAATTACGGTCGGCAACCTTTGGTTAGGTGTGAGTGAGAGTAAACGAAAGCTTTTGGATAATATGGCGATAAACAGTTGACTGATTGATCTTCAAACCCTCGAATGCTTCACAAAGTTCATGTGTAGCATTTTTAACAATACAAGTTGGATGCCCTTCAACATAGCTTTCAATTAACTGTGAATGTTCATCGGTAAGTTTGAGATTATTTTGTTTTGTTTTTAATTTTGAAACATGCACGTAACCAGGCAACATATTTCCTTCCTCCGTTTTCCATTGTTTATGAAACTTGTATGCTGCAGCAAGTTCAATAGCGGCTTCTTTGGCAGCATCTTTAAGTTTCCAGTTCCTGTTTTGAATCAAACAAAATAATTATTTGTACTTCCCAATTTTTCTATTTTTTAAACGCAATTCACTGTAATGTCACATTCTCCATTTCTCTACTCTCTTTATATAAATAGTCTACCGACTCTGCTCAGAAGAGGAGGAAATGAAATACAACAGCAATTAGCTCCATCAAACGTGCCAGAAAACGAGGATGATGATTTTCAACCAATAATAGCACCACGACAACGACGGCATCGAGGACGACGATCAACCGCAGATATAGCTAGCTCACTACCAGTTATTCAATGCCTCTTATATGCCGATGATGTGGTCCTCGTTGGTACAGCAAACAACATCCAGCAACTACTTAATCTCTGCCAACAACATAGTTTTGACCTAGGATATAGATGGAACCCAGGGAAATGTGCTATTGTTCAACCAGAAAATACTGAGTATACTTATCATCTTTATGATACCCCAATACCGAACCAAACATCATTTATCTACCTTGGTATACCAATCAATAACAAGGGATACCTAGATGCTCAACAGCTAATTTCACACAATTCACTATCAGCTATTAACAGCATGCGAATTCTCAGCAACATTGGTCTCAGTCCTTCTGGTTTCTCCCGAATCCTATCAAGCCAACTCTATGTGCAATTTATAAGGCCAAAACTTGAATATGGCCTGGCTATTCTGACATTCACCAAACCACAATTAGCCAGTATTGAGAAAGCCCAAAACCAATGCATACGTATGATTTATGGTGCTCATTCTAAATCTGAAACTAAAATCATGCGTCATCTCACCAAACTCCCAAGTATGTCCGAACGAATAGCAACGCTACAAGTTAAATATGTTTACCGAGCTCAGTTTTTAGCAGACGATGCACTTTTCACACAACTGCGTCCAGGACTTGAAGCACAGAAAAGCAGCTACTGAAGTAAACTCTGCAATAAATCGCCCATTGTAAAAATCCTCCCGCAACCGAACTGTGACAACTCTAACACGGAACTTAAAACAACTATTCGCCAATTCTTATCAGACTCACTTGACAAAACCCGATCCTCATCAACCCGTGCAAAACTTTTATCTTGCTGCCTCCCGAAATTGGGTGTCGATCCTATAATGTGGGTTCCAATGACAAATAAAGAAAGAAGCCGCTGTATTAGATGGAGACTTGGATGGCTACCAGGCGGAAGGCTTAAACCATGTTCAAACTGTCCTCTCCAATTGTTCACCAAGAAACATACTATTGTCTGCTTCCGCATGCATCATAGATTACGAGTACCACAACAAACGTATGATGATCCTCTTTCTTACGTTATTAACAAACTCCCGAAGTCGAAACCAACATCACCACGTCGAATACAATACCTTACAGATGTCTGGCCGATTGTATGTAAAATTCTTGCTGAACTTGACGCATATCACCATCCTGGCAGCAATTTACAACAATACTATGATGATTCTCCTGGACATGCTTCTGTCAAATGGATCACTCCTCCTCCCTCTGAAGCTGAGTAGGTATACTATTTATACTTCCTTTATAACTACTTTTCTTTTTTATTTTATTTTATTTTATTTTTCTTCTTTCTTTTCTATTTCCTTTTTCCCCTAGTTTACTTTATTCCTTAGTTAGATACAGCTACATTCTTATGCCACTTGCTTCCTAAGAACAGATTCTCTATAACTCCCTCATCTCTTGTATGACATATCCTTTTAACCTTTATCTCTTAACTTTTTCCCTGCTTACGAGCGCAGGGTTTTCATCCACTTTTTTCTCTTACTATCTGTCTCGAACAAAAAAGTCCGACAAGGACGATGTGTTCAACTGAGACTTTAAATAAAAACCAAAAATTTGAAACGTAATGTTACATTTATACCAGAAATGTATTAGGACTACTGATACATATCCAGTATGTACCAGATGTCAGCAAGATCCTCAATGCAGCAAACACTCCGATTTTGCATGATTTTAATCCTACTGACGCCAGTCACATCAGGGACCCAGCTTACACATCACTACCCAAACAAGAAAAAAGTGAAATCGCGATCCGTTGCCACAGGAACTGTTGCCTTCACACACTTGCCTGGTTAAAAAACCATGCCAAACATACAGTTGCACACTTATTCTGTCACAATGGTTGATTAACACCAACTGATGTTAGTAATATCATAAAACCAACCCTGTAACAAATAGCAAAGAAATCTACTAGAGATTTTCAATACTCATTTTCTTCATGTATGATCCCTTTACAAATTTCCTTTGACCTTTTCCCTGTACCCCAACAGGGTTTTTCTAAACTCTATGCTTTTTTTATCTGTCTCGAACAAATATGTCCGACCGGACGCTGTGTTCAATGGAGACGTTAAATAAAACAAAACATTTTCATCGTAATGTCACATTTTTGGATATAGATGTCGCTTATATCTAGTAGTAATATTTAGAATGTAGAAAAAAGCTGTCTAATGAAGACCTTTTTGACCTTTTTAAATAAAGTTTTGATGATACACTATAATAAAAAAAAGATAATCAACTCATCTTCTTATACTTACTGTTTATTTTTCCTTGTCTTGTAAAGAAAATAATGACAACTGTCATTAAATTTTTAATCCTTACAAGATCTCTTTTTTACACTTTTCTAAGCATCAATGTGAATGAGAAACAAATCCAATGGAATCTGGTGGTTTTACTTTATTACATGCTTCACGGATCCTTGTAGTCAAAGTCTCTTGTTGTAAGAATCATTGACGCTTCATCTTACTCTTTGCAACCGACCAAAACTCTTCTATAGGATTGAGCTCAGAAGAATATGGAGGAAGATATACACATCGGTATCCACAGTATTCGATATATTTTGCAATATCAGTGGAAGTGTGTATAGGAGCATTGTCCATTATCAGATAGTGACCCTTCATCTGTGGGTATTTATCCATGTCATCTGAAGTTTCCTTCAAAAAGCTAATATAATGGCATGTTACAGTTCCAGTGCTTAGAAGTTCAGATCCTTGGCCAGTATTTCTCTTATCAGAGCTGAGTATTCTCACACTAGCTTTGATTAATCCTGAGCAGAGATGGCACCCAGCACGGTTGTGGTTTTAACTCTAGTGGTTGCTACTTTTACAATAGCACGAGTACCAATCTTTGATCAACCTCTTGTATGCTTCATATTTATATGGAATGGAGATTCATCAATAAACATGCAGTTAGTCATGAAATCTACATTTATTTAATCCCATTCTTGAACGTGGTCATAATGTTCATTAATCTTTTCTAGACTATTTCTTTCAGTAGAGTGAAATTCTGTCTTTTTCAATGATAAGTTGCATTCTGTTATCATAAATTTATTAACTGTGCTGTGAGAGACTTTTAGATTCACATATTTATACTGAACTATTAAATAGTCTGTTATTTCCTCAATTACAGCAGAAGGATTATTATCAACAAAGTCAATGATTGTCTTTTTATATTCCTCATTAAGAATGGGTTTGTGGCACATTCTCTTACAATTAAATATCAAATCAGGATCCTCTTTATAATCTTTCCCCATCTCTGTGCAGCACAGACGTGTACACATAACTGCTTAGCTGCTGCTAAAGCACTCATGCATTTTTCAATCTTCAATTTAAAAATTTTTTTAGCTTTATCTTCCTTTGTATATCGCGTATATAAATGTTTTTCAGTATTTTCTCCCATTCTTCCTTCATATTATCCAAATGCTCTATATATTAACATTTGTAGTAGTTGTGGAAGTAGCATTTTGTAGATATTCAGTGTGAAGTGAGCCATTCAAGTGCAAACACATTCTGATCTACAATGTAACCCATAGGTCGTAACAACAGCAATAAGTTTTGTCCCATTAGTCTTTTTTATTTATTGAGATACCGATAGGCAAAATTAAGACGACAATACAAAGAATAATATTTTACATGGTGGTAACTACCTAAATGCTTCCGAAATAAGTCTTCTTGTCTTTCGAACTTTTTAAGGAAGCATATAGTGGAGGCAACTACAACGTTAGGCCAAAAGGTGGCAGAATCAAAGACACAACGGCAATGGGCTTGCCATATAGACAAGGGCTTGCATGAGATACCAAAAATAAGGATGTGTTGTTTTGTCCCATTAGTATATATGACACCAGAGTAAAACAGCTTCCTCATTGGTCAAAGCCTTGAACATTTTTATTGGCTCGCAAAGTTTTAGTTGACCCAATTTTGTATTTTCATAGACCATTTCAATATGGCCGATTGAAGCTCGAAAAAACAATGTACACATATCCAAAAGCTGATACACCACTGATTGTAACATAAATCAGTAACAAAAAGTACTATTATACTCTAATCTGCAATTAATTCGGCAATACATATATGATTGTGTGTGTGTGAGTGAGAGAGAGAGAGAGAGAGAGAGAGAGGGAAGGAATGTATTTTTTTAACTTTGTAGTAAAGTTTCTGTTTAGGCTGAGGATTCCAAAAGGGTTACGGTAGAGCAGTTGCTGTATCGGTTTATATTAGCTGCCCGATGGATGCTCGTAAAAGTCTCTGGATGTGTGTCAGCGACAGCCTGGAGCATGACGTGACACTCATCAACAGCAATACTACTCTGCCTAACCTTCCAAATACTATGGCAACTTGAAGGTTAAGACGTCCCTAGTGTGCTAAGCAGCTAGTACCAAGGGTTGACTCATTTACGTGAGCAGTTTGAGAAGTGTGATCGTTATGCGTGATACTTTTCTTACCGCCTTAGCGCACAAGCTGATTGCAAGCAACGACAATTTTGAATTTAAAGATAAGTAATATGTATATATATATGTGTGTGTGTGCGTGTGCGTGTGCGTGTGTGCGTGTGTGCGTGAGTGAGTGAGAGAGAGAGTGAGAGAGAGAGAGAGAGAGGGAAGGAATGTATTTTTTTAACTTTGTAGTAAAGTTTCTGTTTAGGCTGAGGATTCCAAAAGGGTTACGGTAGAGCAGTTGCTGTATCGGTTTATATTAGCTGCCCGATGGATGCTCGTAAAAGTCTCTGGATGTGTGTCAGCGACAGCCTGGAGCATGACGTGACACTCATCAACAGCAATACTACTCTGCCTAACCTTCCAAATACTATGGCAACTTGAAGGTTAAGACGTCCCTAGTGTGCTAAGCAGCTAGTACCAAGGGTTGACTCATTTACGTGAGCAGTTTGAGAAGTGTGATCGTTATGCGTGATACTTTTCTTACCGCCTTAGCGCACAAGCTGATTGCAAGCAACGACAATTTTGAATTTAAAGATAAGTAATATGTATATATATATGTGTGTGTGTGCGTGTGCGTGTGCGTGTGTGCGTGTGTGCGTGAGTGAGTGAGAGAGAGAGTGTGAGAGAGAGAGAGAGAGGGAAGGAATGTATTTTTTTAACTTTGTAGTAAAGTTTCTGTTTAGGCTGAGGATTCCAAAAGGGTTACGGTAGAGCAGTTGCTGTATCGGTTTATATTAGCTGCCCGATGGATGCTCGTAAAAGTCTCTGGATGTGTGTCAGCGACAGCCTGGAGCATGACGTGACACTCATCAACAGCAATACTACTCTGCCTAACCTTCCAAATACTATGGCAACTTGAAGGTTAAGACGTCCCTAGTGTGCTAAGCAGCTAGTACCAAGGGTTGACTCATTTACGTGAGCAGTTTGAGAAGTGTGATCGTTATGCGTGATACTTTTCTTACCGCCTTAGCGCACAAGCTGATTGCAAGCAACGACAATTTTGAATTTAAAGATAAGTAATATGTATATATATATGTGTGTGTGTGCGTGTGCGTGTGCGTGTGTGCGTGTGTGCGTGAGTGAGTGAGAGAGAGAGTGAGAGAGAGAGAGAGAGAGGGAAGGAATGTATTTTTTTAACTTTGTAGTAAAGTTTCTGTTTAGGCTGAGGATTCCAAAAGGGTTACGGTAGAGCAGTTGCTGTATCGGTTTATATTAGCTGCCCGATGGATGCTCGTAAAAGTCTCTGGATGTGTGTCAGCGACAGCCTGGAGCATGACGTGACACTCATCAACAGCAATACTACTCTGCCTAACCTTCCAAATACTATGGCAACTTGAAGGTTAAGACGTCCCTAGTGTGCTAAGCAGCTAGTACCAAGGGTTGACTCATTTACGTGAGCAGTTTGAGAAGTGTGATCGTTATGCGTGATACTTTTCTTACCGCCTTAGCGCACAAGCTGATTGCAAGCAACGACAATTTTGAATTTAAAGATAAGTAATATGTATATATATATGTGTGTGTGTGCGTGTGCGTGTGCGTGTGTGCGTGTGTGCGTGAGTGAGTGAGAGAGAGAGTGAGAGAGAGAGAGAGAGAGGGAAGGAATGTATTTTTTTAACTTTGTAGTAAAGTTTCTGTTTAGGCTGAGGATTCCAAAAGGGTTACGGTAGAGCAGTTGCTGTATCGGTTTATATTAGCTGCCCGATGGATGCTCGTAAAAGTCTCTGGATGTGTGTCAGCGACAGCCTGGAGCATGACGTGACACTCATCAACAGCAATACTACTCTGCCTAACCTTCCAAATACTATGGCAACTTGAAGGTTAAGACGTCCCTAGTGTGCTAAGCAGCTAGTACCAAGGGTTGACTCATTTACGTGAGCAGTTTGAGAAGTGTGATCGTTACGCGTGATATCCATCCATACTTCCGTGTAGATCCTTGCGCAGACATGGCGTTGAACCTATCTGTTTACTAGATCCCGTTTATATTGCTGAAAAGTACAATATTAAATTAGCGGTTCCCCGAAATCTTCATGATTGAGCCTGATCACAAGCTTTCCAAGAGTTTGAATTGCTTGATGTAAAACTGATTGTTTGAATATCTGTGTTAGCCCCGCATCCTTTTTACTAGTGATTTACTAAAGCAATTTCAGACCAACAAGTTGATATTCCATATAAAAATATAAACTTATTCTATTTTTTATTGTTTGTTTTAAAATGAAAACACGAATACACTGTCTGTACAACGTATAAATATTTTGTACTTTTTCCATACCCGCTATCTTTTGCAATTTCGGATGAACAAAAGATAGGATTGCACATACAAAGAGCTTTCCTCTTACGATACCCCCCTTAATAAGATTTAAGACTTGAAAAATTCACCACCGCATTGCAGGAACTTTTAATTTATTGCATCGAAAGTACCACTAAATATTCTATCCTCTGATGAAAAGAATAAGCATTATGTGCCTTTTTTTTGTTTCTTTAGGTTTTAAATAAGTTGGGTGCTATTGATGTACAAAGTGCGCCCTCCCAAGTATATTTTCATATATATATATATATATATATATATATACAATGTAAAAACTTTTTATATCATGTAATTTGTGGTAACAAAAGAAAAACAATCGAAACATATAATATAATCTATACTGATAGTTGAGTTTGATGAGTATCATACATAAGCAATCAAAGGAAGAACCCACTTGCGGTCGCCATATTTTGAATTACCAAGGTAATAAGATAGTTTACACACACCAAAAAAATAAGCAATATCTGAACAAGTGTGATACAGTAGGCATTTTTTAGCACAATTTATAATAAAGGAAGTATGTTAAGGTGTACGGGAGTATTACAAATTATAATAAAGAGGTGTTGAAATGTATATGTGGGTTTTACAAATTATGAAGAAAAAAATGTTTGAATGTATTTATGTATTTTACAAGATATGGCGAAGAAAAAACGTTTGCCGAATGAATATATGGATGTTACAAGGTATGATAGTGAGATGTTCAAGTGTGTGTGAGAGTCTGAAAAGTTGTAATAAAGAAGAGATGCTTGGATATATATAAAGGGATTGCATGTTATAATAAGAATGAATGCCCAAAGGGATATGAAGGTGATACAAGTTATAGTGAAAAAAAGGCGTTCAAATATATATTTGAATGTTTCAAGCTATATATGTGTTTGAACATACCGTTATGCGTCCCTTTGCTGATTCTTGTGAAGATGTGTTTGATCTCCATGCCTGGTCGAAACTGTTTGTATGGGTGTCATCAGCTGCTGAAACTATAAGATTCATAAAGTCGATTGTAGTACGCTTTGAAGAACATTTTAGTACTAAATGCCAATCAAATCAAAATAAACAGATTGTAGAAATACAAACCTTGTACTGAAGAAAACAATTATAAACAGAAATAAGCTTATCTGGTGCAAGATTGCTAGAGATGTGTAAGGCTTGAGCAGATCGGTTTGCAATGGTAAACTTCTTATCAACAGCCTTTATGAGCAAAATATCAGCTTCAGTTCCTATAAACAAATATACAAATAATGATATTAATATATATGTATGGGTGGATTCATAGAATGGATTTCCATTATATTAAGGATTGAGTAAAACCTACCTGCGCATTGTAATAAAGAAACTTCGGGCTTCATGTGATGATTTTTAGCATTGTCGATTATCATGTTTCCTTCTAATAGTAATTTTACATTGTCCCTTCTCATTTTTCCAAGATTAGCTGATTTAGAGAATTCCCCAGTGGACAATACATAGTTCTGTTTTTCATGACGAAAGGTCACTCGTAGATCCACTTTGTAGTAGCTATCGTCACCAACTCCACGAAGAACTGATTCTCCCCTATAGAAAAATTGGGTTTTATTATTATTATTATTAATAGTTACTTATGATACAGCTCATTAAAAAAAAATAGGTTTTACCAACCAAACCTTAATTATCAAAAAAACTTACCATGTCAAATTTAACTTTCTACTGTCTTCAAACAAAGCAAAAAGCATTGGAGCCCATAACCGCACAACATAGTCGTTTTCGGTCAACTTTTTTTTTTCTTCATCGTTAAAAAGTTCGGGATGTCGTTCAAGAATTTCAAGGCTATTATGATAATAAAATGAGTATAATAAGTATCATATATAGATTCTTATAGTGACCACCAAAAACCTCCCCTCCTTACATTTTATGTACAAAGCAATAAAAATTTCGTTCATCACCAGTCATAATCGTTTTCTTGTACATTTCTCGAGAAAGATCAATACCACTATCAATATTTCTTCCTGCGGTCTATGTAAGTTGTCTATTAGTATTTATATCGATCCTTCTCAGTTCTATATGTATCCTTCTTTTTTTATTTTTTACCTTGGACAATTTTTTGATAGAATCCATTATTTTTTGGTCTACATCTAACCGTTCCGCCGTAATAGGATATGTATCTTGTAGTTCTCTCCATTGTGTTTTTGTAAAAATCTTCTTCTGTCCTTTGTTGCTGTGGTCAATCAGATTTAGAATATTGTTTTGGGAGAGGCTAAAAAAAGTAAAATAGGCAGATTGTAAGTTGGTTTACTCTAACAAAGTCTTTGCTGCAGTTACTTACAGAATAAGCCCATGGAAATCTTGATCGACTTGGCTGTTTACAAAAGCCTTAGTATATTCTTTTAATATATTTCCAAGTGATTTATCGGTCCATGATACGGTCACTTTATCTTGACTGATCTCATCCAACAACTATAAAAAGTTTTTATTTAGCATTGCAAGCGGATCAAATAACTTCATCTGTTCAGAGTTTTTTTTTAATTTACCTTAAGATCCATGATTCTGCTTGTTTTTGGAGCTTCTTGTTGCTCGTTATGATGTCTTGTTTTTCTTTTTTTCTGGGTTGCCTCATATTTTTCTTTCGTAAACGCGGACCACTTATACTGTGATTGTTGTTCTGTTACCAATCGTTGCATTGTTTCCGTTGACCTGGCAGAAACTGACAACCAATACTCGTCAATGAATGTCGTCTCCAAAACCTATTACATAGTTTCGGACATAAGTATTACTTGTAAGCATAAGAAAACGATTTGCAGTTACCTGGTAGTTATATTTACTAAAACGTTCTGCCCACGCCACAATTTGTTCATCACTATCGTTCTTCAAAGATTCTACGACTTCTTTCAATACATTGGTTGCAAATTCACGAGCTGAAGTCTTGAACTGGAAGTGTGAAAAGAATTTAACAGGCTCAAAACCAGTGGGATCCAGACAGTTATTCCTCACAAATTCGACGTGGGTATGATTCCTAGTTAATTTTTTTTAAAATAAAAAGTTAAGATGGTATCAATCGTGTAATATGGTAATTTTTGTAAAATAGTGAGTTATATATTTACATTGGAGGTGGAATGAATGAAAAGTAGAGGAAAGCTAGTGAAAGAAGCTGCGGCTAGGTCATTTTCTTTTGGGAACATATATTTGAAACCCACATCCCTCCCTCCCTCCAAGGTCCGAGCCGGAAATTGACCACAGGATTAGTCAAAGCTAGTGTGAGAATACTCAGCTCTGATAAGAGAAATACTGGCCAAGGATCTGAACTTCTAAGCACTGGAACTGTAACATGCCATTATATTAGCTTTTTGAAGGAAACTTCAGATGACATGGATAAATACCCACAGATGAAGGGTCATTATCTGATAATGGACAATGCTCCTATACACACTTCCACTGATATTGCAAAATATATCGAATACTGTGGATACCGATGTGTATATCTTCCTCCATATTCTTCTGAGCGCAATCCCTATAGCTATTATACTCACACTTAGTAATATATATATATATATATATATATATTGGCAAAATGATGTCAAATACCCATCATATATTCAGCACAACACGATCATTTATTTCGAAAATACTACATTAAACGAGTGCCAAAATAATTGGCAAATTTCTTTGAATATTGCTTACTCCTTTTAAACATTTGCTCCCTGTGAAGTAGACGAAAGCTTATAACTGAGCGTTGTATCATATATAAGATATTCCTGTGAAGTAATATTCTTTTTTTTTTAATGACAACAATACATGCCTGACAGACACCAAAAAAAAAAAGATAAATATCAGCTTAAAGTAAAAATACATCATTCAATCATGAAGGGGAAAAAAATTCAAAAACGACAATTTCCTTCAAGAATCCCACATATGCACCTACGGATGTTGCAAAAAACTCAAGGTATATATGTATACGTAAATTATTGATTTTTAGATTTAGCATCTATATATTTTGTGATTATATTTATATTTGTTTAACGAGTATCCAATTTTCAAAAGAAAAGGTGGCAATTCTATTATAATTTAATTTTGCTTTAGACTCATTGTAGTGATATATAAACATATCTTCTATATAATTTCTCAGTACCGCAAGGAAGCGACTATATACCTATAGGCGCAGGTCAAGCCAGTCCTCCACATTAATAAATCTAAATATTAATCTATATAATTTCTCATGAAAAACATATAATGAGGATGGGGTTAAAAGGGCTCCACTGTTTTTCAAGAAGCAATGAAGCCTATCAAGAAAACCAAGATATAGGAAATACACTTCAAGACGGAAATGTTGATATTCTCTTTGTAGATTTCAACTGCATGTTTTTCTAACTTTTTCAACGTCTTGCAGAAAACTTTTTTTATCCTTTATCCTTTAATAACCAAGGGCATCAAGGAAGATAACCCTGGTTATCAAGAAACAATACATCAATTTCTTAACGCTGCCTTAAACCATATAGCAAGACTTCAGATACAAAGTGGTGGAATTGATTTGCCTTGTATATGATGGTGAACGACTACGAGCGAAATCGGAAACTCACAAGATAAGAAAAAGTCGACAAATTCAGGCGTTTAGAAAGGCACATCGTTTACATTTATACGTCTTGAGTGGTACTATATTCGACTGGTAACAATGAAAATTTATTCGGTATATCCAGCAATGGATCAGGTATTAAATCTGCAATTCGAGCCGATCTCCAGCACCTAGTAAATGAGCTACGAGGCTACGTTGATATGACCAACAACTTTCCTGATAACGCCACTGCAACTGTCTACCATCATTTTGCGTCTTACGAAGCGGATAGTGAAATTATGTATCTTTGTGACAACATCCATAACAACAGGATACCTGCAGTAATACAGTATCACAGGATGACGACTTGTTTGCGTGCCGGGTGTTTTGATATTTTGGTAATAACTCTAGATTTCCCTTTCTTGACCGTAATAGTTGTCGTATTCTACATAATAAAATAACTCCATGATAAAACATATATCATATAAGGGCTCAGCCCAAAGAACATGTCCAAATAAGGAAACGCAAACCCTTCAATTTTAAAAAGGAAATTAAGTCAAATCGCATAACGATGTACTACACAATAAAATCTAAAAGAAAGGATCAAAGGGTGCGTCATATTCTTGCACTCGATCCTATGGATCCCATATTACTATCATCCTCATAAAAGAAATAATTATACAAGAAGGACCCGAATCCGTTATACATAATACATAATAATCCACTAAGCCCTCATCCATCATAGAATAGAAAAAGTATAAATAAGCCATTATGAAAGTAATTGTAAAAACCCTTTAGTCAACTTTTTATTTCCATTTGGAACTCGCATAATAAACCTTTAAGAAAAGTCTCAAAGGATTCATACCGTCCATTTTCTATTTTCTGATATAAAATCCTACCAAATTCCACAATAGTTACCCCTAACTTTTTCAAAAAATAATTAACCACTATTTTTTTATTTTGTTTGATATTTAACATATCACCAAGAAGACACATTGGCGCTTTTATCGGAATATACTCAACATAGGAAACACACGGATACTGGGGACTGTATCCACAAAACGACAATTATTTCGAGGACCTACTGTGGCCCCCCTTTAATTTCACAGCCAAAATTCTCATTTTTTTGATGAAAATAAAGAGGTGTGAAAGTTAAAGAGAACAGTTTTACTATGTATTTCTTAGTATATTTTTATATCCCCATTTACTAAATTATTGTGAAGATAATGAGTGTTGAAAGTTAACGAATATGAAATTAACGAGGGTCTACTGTAGCTTTCCACACAATACACCTGAACAACTATTTGATGTAAGTAAAATCATAACCATTAAAAATTCTTACCTAAACTTAATACTAACAAGCTTTGTTTTCATTATATATATATAAAGAGTCAGATGCGTTTTGCGGTGTTGGTAGCCACCAGTGGTAATGATTATGCTAAAAATATTTATAGTATATCATTCGTCACAATTCTTGCACCCCTGAACAACATCATTGGGTATGCGGATCAAATCTTACAGCTGTTAATTGTAGCATGAGTCTTCCCATTATTATTATTATTATTATTTTGAATATCTCATATTAATTACATAACAATTTAATTAGAAAACGCATTATTTTATTTTATCTTTTTTTGTTAAACAATTTATACTACTTTTTTTATTTTGAGCAAACACTAACTAATATAGGTATGAAAACTTACATAAGCTTCTTCAACCCAACCACTACGTTCAGTAGCTTTCAAACCGTCAAGGTAGCCACAAAACTTAGATAATGCAGGATGAATGGTCTTCCAACGGCCCTTAAGTGTATCCAACGAACGGAATGCAGCCTGATCATTTCGACCAGTCTTTTTATTGAGGGTTTCAACTTTAATTTTCCTTTCATTATTATAGTGATTTGTCACGTCTTTCCAATGAGTTGCAATTTTTTTTCATTGCCCTTAATAGAACATGTTGAATTTTCAAGCCAAAAAGTACAGAGTTGTTTATTCTCATGAGAAAGAAAATTCTTGTCACGAGAACCTGAATCAGTAGCTTTGAAGTTTTAGGAGCTATTTTAACAAATAGGCAGGGAAGTAGTAATAAAAAAAAGTGATCCAAATAAGGAAAACGAACAAAAAAAATTACACCCTGATATATTCTTGGTAACGACAAGTTTATATGCGTTGTGTAATTTTGTGGATGGGTAGGTAGTCAACTAAACAAAGTTAGTAAAAGTGGTGATGCTGTCTAATCATACAGCAGATATTAATGATTTTGACAGTGACGTAGTATATGGTGCACGCGCTTTTAAATCTTGTAAACTTTATTTGTTGCTATTTTTTTTAAAATCCCGATTGTTTCCATAAATGGTACAATATCCAAAATACTGAAATGCAAGCGTGCAGCACACTAAATAATAATGCAACACAAACTCCTATAAACAAGCAGGCATTAAGAGAGAAACACAATACTTATGGTATTCATTAATAAATTTATTCAAGTATTTTTAAGAGAATGTTAAAAATATCATACAAATTTGAATATAAAAAGTAACATAAAAAACCGTGTTAAAAAAATGAAAGAATTACATTTTGGATATATGTTTGCATATACATGAAAATAGATTACCATTTGTTGTTAGGTACTAATCACACTTAATGAATGCACTTTTAAAACGTATTGCCTTTTTTGACCGTCCCTGCTTAAAATACAAAAAAAAAAGTCTAATTATAAATCCTTTATCTTCCTTCATTATCTAGATTTATGGGGAAATATTCCATAGCTTTTATTTATTCATATGCTACCCTATAAGGATTATAGAATAAAAAATGAAAAAAGTAACATCCCTAATAAACCTAGATATAGATTTTAAAAAAAGTGAAAATTTACAAGGTTTAAGAGCGTATACACCATAATAAAGAATAAAAACAGAAAATCACTTCAAATATCAAAATATTTGTAGTATTTATGGTTTCTATTTTGTATTATAGAAAAATATACTATCCAATACATTAAACACTAAGAAATAGTTCTTCAGATCAAAGTTGAAAAACAAACACTCGTACGGACAGCGAAGGATATTGATTGGATGATGGACATGGTTTTGTGTAACTCGCAATAAATATAATTAGGGAATAATAATAATAATAATAATAATGATTAATGAATATATAAAGATAATATACAACAACTGGAAAAGTAAAAGTGATAAAATATATAGTGCCAATAATAAGATATATACATAAAAATTTTTAATTAAATCTTATAATCATAACCATCAGAAAAAGCAGCAATAAGATCTTCGATTGCAGTCTTAGTACCAAAGATTAACCCAACAAGACCGACCAAGATAATCAGAAAGTTCCAAGCGAGCTCGTAAATTGGTTTATTGCGGAATCCTGTGAGACGCCAGTAAAAAAGCACCGGGAAGACAAACACGATTGCGCAGTTGGCAAAGGCGCCAAGTAAGGACATGAGTAAATCAAAGAATGGAATCAAAATACCCACAGCTGCTACGAACACCATGATGGAACTACGTAAAGCTGCACGAACCAAGAATTCTTTGGTTTTGCCAAATCTTTCGACAGAAATATTTAACATGTCTTCAACATCCAATGCAAAGGAAATTAATAGAATAGGCGCGGAAACAACGGAATTAATAGTGATTAACACAATGGCAACAATACGTGCAGGACCTGGAGGGACACTATTGTAGATCGGACTAACTACATCTGTACCATAAATATAGTAACCACAGACAGAAATTGCAATATACATGACAGCGCAAAGACACATAGCACCCACAAGGACGATAGGCCATCGTTTAGGGTTCTTCATTGAACCTTCAATATTTGGATACACAACGTTGGCACCGAAACTGAAAGACATTGTTGCAAGGGCAACAGGGAAACCTTCCCAAATGATATCATCTTTGTGGCTGCCGGTGTGGTTATGTGCATCAATACCAGCAAGGACAATAGTAATCAAAATCTATAATTATAAAAATATCTACTATTAGTCTTGTTCTTTTTATATAATGTTGTTTTCCGAAAGTATATTAAAATAATAATAGAATTTTAATTATATAACCGCTGATGACTACTTACTGTAACCATAACGGCAAATAAACCCATAAAACTGGTCCATGCAACGTTATTCAATGATTTGGCAAAGATATAAGGAATGCCGACGACGACACACCATATAATGGTCCATGCTAGTGTACCAATTTCACCTGCGGTACCTTCACAAAGTTGATTCAGGTTACTAGCAGCAAGAACTAAGTAAAGAATGGGTGTACCAATATAAATCCAAGTAGTAAAGAAAAAGCTGACCCAACCTTGAAAAATAAATAAATAAAAAAGTTAGTTATTAATACCAAATTGGAAATGATGAATCAAAATAGTTTTTAACAGCATGCTAATTTATTATTATTATTATTATTATTTTACTAATAGTTATAATTCATTTACCTCCAATAGCACCAAATGATTCGGTGGCAATTTCTTTAAAGGATGATAATCTTCGATTTTTGCCTTTGTACATACATGCTTGCATAATAACACCAGTATACTAAGAAAAATGACACACATTAAATGTTGAGTGAATTGCATATTTATATTACAGCGTTTGATGGCTTTTTTTTCTTACACTAGACATCCACCATGCTAAAATCAACATGACTAGGCCAGCCCAGCCACCTTTTTTGAGAGCCTAAAGAATAGATATACATATGTGAGGAAAACACTTTTTTTTATCATGAAAATATTGTTGAGAATAGTAAATATATTTACCAATGGTAGACCCAGCATGCCAGTTCCTGCAATCAGGCACACAATGTTGAAATATGCAAACCAAGCTGATGAACCATTTGTTCTATCTACATCATAGCCACTCTTTCCAAATTCAAAGTCTTTTGTTTTGTTATCATAATAATATTAGTTATGTATTTTTTTTTTTATAAAATATTGATCGAATTATTGATCTATAATATTTATAAATAATTTAAAATACCTTCTACTCCACTACTGTTTGTAGAGGTGCTAATAGCATCATTGAACTTTGCTATTTTAGTAGTAGCCATGAAATGTATGGGATAATGATAGAAATGAATAAAAGAGAAGAAATAAAAAGAAAGATGACTTATAAAAAGAGCAACAAGTGACTCAATATAATACGTAAGAAAAGAAGAAGAAAAAAGGACCTGTGCTCCGAATTATTTATATACACTTTTTAAAACCTAAGCTATTAAAATATTGGGGTAAAAAAAACCAGAGAAGCGTAGAATGAAAGATCGTAGTTCATTAAGATAAGTGTGCCAATCGGTAACGATGATGTTGATGCCAGGTAAAAATGATATTTCCTATTATAGACAGACAATTACAGATTAAAATGGATGAAAATAATAGTTAGAGATAGAGACAAACTATAGATTGATAATAATTGTACCATGGATCTTTGATCTAAATTAACATCTTACGTACTTAGCCTTTATTATTATTATTATTTCCCCCACACAAACAACAACAATACTTCTCCAAAGGTCTAAATGATGTATCTTGGCAGTTTTTGGTGCGGGGAAATCAGGAATGTCTGCGTTTATATTTTATAAATGTGACAATCAATGATATAAATATAAATATATATATATAATAATGCAGAGAGAAGGAGTTGGTTGTGTTTATATTTCTTCTGAGCAACATTAGCACGTAATAGTATAAAATCGGAGAACACGATTGTATACGTTACATATAATAATGATTACACCAGGCTCCTGAATAAAAGATGATTACCATCATTTATCTTCATCTTTCTTTCTTTCTCACTTTTTTCACAATTATTCCTTTAAAATAACCAAATCAAATCCTTTTTTTTTATGATTTTGTACCTTTTTCATGTCTATCGCCAATTACGCCAAAACCAAAAGAAAATAAAAGACCCTTTTGCAGTTAAACTTGATGGTGGTGTTACAGTCGTGAGAAAACTTTATCGACAATTTTTTTTCTTCAAAACGATTTAGATCATCAAAACAGAAAATAATCAAAAATCACATTTTCTTATTGTTATTTTAATTACACTATTTCATTTAATGAGCCACATGATGGGATCGAAAACTAAAGCTGCTCAATTGAGAATTAATAGTTTGTAGGTATACCTAGTATAGGATTCTTCTAGATAATAATCAAATTTCTCTTAACACTCAATAGAATAAACAATGTTGTGGCTTCTTGATTCAAAATTTGCAATTCAAGGCCAATTCCTCCGATTTCTCGGTGTCTGTCTTTTGATTCTGATCCGAATTATTGTGAATCAAAATATGATGATCCTCATAGCGGCAAGCTTTCTTCATATATCTTTATAAATAATTCGTCGTTTTTTATTTATTTATTATTCTTCAACTGCATATTACTAATCAATTCCGTTCTTTTATCTTTAAAGATAATTGCGAATATAATATTTATCTTATTTCAGTGATATTTCATGAGTGGGTTTATAGGGAAGGTTGTTCTTCCCACGGAGGTCATACAAGCGGAATATAAACCTATCAGTTTCCAAATCAAGAATGCTGAATAGATCTAAAAGATTTTTTATTTTTCCACGGTTTGATTAGCAGCCTTTCAACGAAACTCAACATCATGCATACAGCTGTCATATTTCCTTACAGCATATAATATATAAGAATAGGGTCAATGGTTTCTTATATAAACTTTTATAGGTATACAAAATTAGTTGAAGCAAAAAAAAAAAAAAAAAGAAAGAGAGAGAAGAAAGCCATTATAGTGATACTAATGATGGAGGATTAGTAATCTTGCATAATCATATTCCATATTGTTCTTGAAAATTGCTAGATAAAAATATATAAAATGCTGTGCACCTGTTCAATAAAAAAAAAAGTATAATGAAATATTCCATACCTTTGGTTAGGCTCATAACCACTCATTGTTTTTTCACACACTTTATGAAAGGGCCACAAATCACACTAATAAAAAAGATTTATTATAAAAATAGCCAATGCAGTGTCTTTATACTTTGATCAATCAAAGAAAGTCTGGAGAATTCGTTTCCGATTGAGAGGGATCTCGTTTTACCGAGACAACCATCATATTTCCAACTATAGGTTATAATCATTGAAATGTAACAAAGTCCTAATCCATTTGGTAAAAGCATTTAATAAAATTGGGCAATTCCAGCAAAAATATTACTTTTTATCTGAAAAACAGAATCATAATAATACATGTTTCTCTTTTAAAAATATAGTCTTTCTATTATTAAAATACTTTATTTACAACAACAGGTTATAATATTACGTATTGTTAAGCAATTGATGAGGGAAACTTGTGAACTAAACATAGTTAGTAGGTATATTTGCGAAGAAGGATATTATGTCAAATCTTGGAAACCATAAGCGCAACTATAAAATATCATCATGTATAATAATACTAAAATACGCGATTAAATATGTGTCGTAAAGTTCAGATAATGTAAGGCATAACTTAACATTACAAATGATTTCTATTAAAAAGGTATAATTTTCCTTGGATACATATAAAATTACTCACGATTAACCTGTGTTCATTGTCTACTTACTACTAGGTTAATTATTAGAACTCGTAGTTTCACCAAATTACGATGGTTTAAAAAGGAAAAAATAGTCACGTGTGTTATCGACAGTAAATGAAAATAGGTGCGAATTAAATATCAATTTTTATTTTATTACTTACGTTGCTTATGAGTACTTCACTTGTGTAAAACACCCACACCGGCACGAAGCGACTAAAGATAAACAGATGAATATCAGTTGTGTTAAATGGTAAAAGACATCTCCTATTCCTACTTTTTATTCAATTCAAAATGAGAAAAAGAAAACTCACTATAAATGACGGACGGTGGCCAAACGCCAGCAACGCATCCGGCTGAAGCGGGCATGCTCGATTAAGGGCTAAGCCCATGGACGCTCCCTTTATCATAATATATTTTTTGCTTATTAGTAAAGTATAACTTTGTTCACAACCATTAGAATATTCCACTTTCTTTTATAATACTTTCATAACTTACCAAAGCAGAGCTATTAGGAGGGCCAAAGAAGAAGAAGAAGAAGAAGAAAACCTTCTTTTATGGTATTTTATATTATGTTTGATTTGTTGATATTCTCATTACAAACAACATATTATTAAAAATAAGTGATCATTGTGGTTCAACATGGAAAGGAATATTGACGTGAATATAGAAAACTATATTTTTATAATGATATATAAGAAAACAATATGAGAGACAGAACATGAGATATTCATATGGTTGCATTTTATATATATAATATACTACGAATAATTCGGGAGAACTGTAGACATGCGTCGATTGTTTACAAACTCTAATCAAAGTCATCAACTTAATATATAAATTAGCGTAGTCAGTTGAGAATAAGTTTCAATTATGTTACATTTATTATTGTATTGATAAACCACAATGATATAAATCTTTTAAAGGTTTTTTTAGTAGGTTGTTATTTGATGTCTTTTTAAAAACATTATTAATTCTCTGTCATAACTTGATTCTCTTTGCTATATTCCACATTTGAGACAAAATCGAATGGGTTGTCTTGATTATCCTTTATAGATATTGAACGGAAGGATGAGGATCATTTTTAGATTTGCTTTTCCAGCTTGGTATCGACGTTAAATCATCATTTTATTGACCAATAGCCATTTAATATGATTGGCGCCAGGCACTTTAACACCATCCTTTGAAAACCGAAATTACCCTCTATTGAAGAGATTTAAGGATTTTTTAATGTCCGTCATGAAGAAAAATAATGCGCGCTTATTTTTTTTTATTGTTCTTTATCTCTTCTGTTCATTCAATATACCCCATCTTCTTCGCGACACCAAGAAAACGAAGAAAACAATAGAGGAGAAAAATGGCCTCCAAACGTAACTCACGATTACAATCTTATCTCTCATGTCAATATATTGATTTCGATTTACAGAATCCAACCAAAAGGCTTTCCTCACTTTATTCTGATTTCTCCAAGTTGGCCATCTTGAATCAATATGGCTATGATGCTAATGTGAGTTACTGGAAGTCATTAATCTTGGACTGTAACATGCAAGGTTTACTCGGATCCAAGAATTATCGTCTTGTATTCAATGCCAATGCATTACCCGATCAGTTTTTACGGCCCGGTATTGGGAAACCTCTCGCTTTGGATTGTGTAGTGGTAACGTGTTTATTATTATCATTATTATTGTCCATAGTTAGTTTGGGTCTATTAATTAAAATTCATATCACATGTGTCTGATTGGTACAATAGACGGAAATGGCTAAAAATGGTGATATTATTACATTAAAACAATTTAATGAATTCTATCCTGCACTTACAACCATCAGAGCATCATCATCACCATCATGGTATTCATGGTTTATGCAAAAATCGCAACAGTGGCTATTACCATCATACTATAGCCATCATGACGACGAAGCAAACTATGTTGTCTTACCAACCATCAAAGAAATTGCCAAAAACATTTTACAGACCTATGTTGATGAACCATCAAGTAACTCATCCAGTAGTGCATTATTGACATTCAACGAATTTCGGTCACGTTATGGAACAGATGGTGAACGAACATTGACAGATGAAGATATTTGGTTATTGTTACAATATATGGGTCCTGAATTAGGGGTTGCTATAGCTGATGATGTGCAAGGATACGGTGCGACACATGTGGTAATATTTTTTCATTATTATTTTGATCATGAACATAGACTCATTGGATCAATATAAATAGGTGATTAAGTTTCCATACAAGTCGCAAACTGGTACAATGGTTACCACTATTGATCAACAGGATCGAGCCATTGTTAGTATTCGAACAACATGCTCTGCCTTACATTCCCAAGTTGATGAATTACAACAAAAATCTGAAGAGTGAGTAAGAGGAATGATTGTTATTTTTGTCACTATTGCCACTATTGCTATTATGCGTATTTTGCAGATGAGAATTCGCGTAAAGTTTTTTAATATTTGGTGGGATATAATTTTCTTACCAACAGATATACCCAATCAGCAAAAGAACATTATACAGCAGGACGAAAACCACAAGCAGTATATGCATTTAAAAAGAAAAAGCATTTACTGGAGATATTAGATCGTCGATTACGATCACTCGAAACCATGGAAACTTTACTTATGAAAATTGAAGCTTCTCAAAATGATCTACAGGTAAAGTGTCTTGTTTTGTACTTTTTCAAGTAATGATAATGACAGCAATTAAAAATGTTCGACGGTTTAATATAATAATAATAGGTTGTACAAGCATTTAATATTGGAGCAGATGCATTGCGAAGTATATTATCGGATCAGAATTTATCAGTAGATACAGTGGATGAAGCAATGCTCAAAGTACAACAAGCATTCCAAGATCAAAAAGAAGTAGAAGATGCTATTGTAGGAGGTGTCAGTCAAGCGAATAATGTGAATATGGATGAGCAGGATGAGGATTTGGAAAAAGAGCTTGCTGAATTAGAACTTCAAGAACAGAAACAAATGCTGCTTCTTCAGCAACAACAACGAGAAGAACGACAACGACTTGTCGAAATATCCCCTCCACCTCGTCATATCACTCAGTCAGCACCTCCTCCATCTCCTGCAGAATCTGAATTAGCAAGAATCAATGATATATTTGGTAAACTGAAAAAAGTTCAATCACCACCTTCAAAATTACCAACAACATTACCGTCTAAAAAGATGGCCCATCCACAGCAGGAGGAGCGGGAACTAGAACCAGCGATCTAAAACGTCACCATTCAATCACTAATAAAAAAAAGCACCTTATAACTATTGTTCTGACCTTTTTTTTCTTGTAACTCTTTTTCTTTTTTCCTTTGTCAAGTTTTTTTAAAAAAAGAACAAAATGGCAATCGAAACTACGTATTATGAGATTCTTGATATCGAAACAACAGCAACCGATCATGAAATTCGAAGGGTATAAATCGTCCAACCAATTTCTTTCTCTTTTCCTTCCTCATTATTTTATGTTCCTTTTTTTTCTGCCCTTGCCGCTCATTTTACTTGTCTGTTTGATTTTACTTTATTCTTAACAAAAAAAATGAATTGTATAATAGGCTTATAAAAAATTGGTATGTATCACTATTGTCATAATATAAATGTTGTCATTTGAGAAATAGTGTTGTTTTTTAATACGTTCGCATATATATGTGACGGGCTGCTTCTTTGAACCCTTTTTGTATATATTTATATTTTATAAATAGGCTATGAAGTATCATCCTGATAAAAACCCTGACGAAGGAGAACGGGTAGGTTAAAATGTCAATATATAACATTATGGTTGGGGAGGGTATTTTGATTGTAAAGTTTAATATGATTTTTTTGTACTGGGGGTATATTTAATATTATATTATATAGTTCAAAGAAATATCCCACGCATATGAAGTCTTGTCTGACCCTGAACGGCGAGCACACTATGATCAATTTGGTGAAGGTGGACCTGGAGGTGCTGATGGAGGGTTTGGTGGCATGTCTGCTGATGACTTATTTGCCAATTTGTTTGGAGGTGGAGGTGCAAGCTTTGGAGGAGGATTTGGAGGCGGTTTTGGTGGACCTCAACAAAGAGGACCTCGCAAAGGTCAAAATATGAAGTATCCACTTTCGGTCAATTTGGAAGATTTATATAATGGCAAACGAACTAAACTCGCCATGGAGAAGAATGTGATTTGTTCAACATGCAGTGGTCGAGGAGGTAAAACTGGAGCTACAAGAAAATGTACAGCTTGTGAAGGTCGTGGTTTTGGTGTAGCAATCAAACAACTCGGTATGGGAATGGTACAACAAATGCAAGTTCCTTGTGAAGAATGTAACAGTACCGGTAAAATTGTGAAGGATCGCTGTAAACGATGCCGAGGTAAAAAAGTCATTACCGAAAAGAAGTTTTTAGATATCTATGTCGAAAAGGGTATGGTGGATGGCCAAAAAATTTGCATGAAAGGTGAAGGTGATCAAGAGGTATATATATATTATTTTTTATATTCATATTTCTTATATATATATATATATTTATATGCATATATGATATTAATCACTTCTTTTTTTTTTTAAAAAAAAACAGCCAGGAATTGAACCAGGAGATATCAACTTGGTATTGCAACAAAAGGAACACACAATCTTTGAACGACGTGGTGATGATTTGCTATGTCATGTCAAGATTTCACTTACAGAAGCATTATGTGGATTTAACAAAGTGGTCATAAAACATTTGGATGGGCGAGGTATCCAAGTTCAACACCCTGCAGGACAGGTGATTAAACCAGGCATGGTGAAGCGTGTTCCCAATGAGGGTATGCCGATTTATAGACGATCGGATAACCACGGTGATTTATATATCCAATTCGATGTTGAATTCCCTGAAGATTATTTTGCTACTCCTGATAACGTTGCTATTATGGCAAATATTTTACCTACACCTCGATCAAATCCAGTTTCAAGTGCATCCTACGATATTGTAGATGAATGTGCTTTAATTCCCGGTGATTTAGATGCTTTTGGTGCATCAAGTCAGTCAAGAAACAGAGCTTATGATGAAGACGATAGTGATGATGAACGTGGCGGCGGTGGTATCAATTGTGCTCAACAGTAAATAGTTGGATGATTTTTGTAAAACCTTTTAGATTGATAATAATAATTAACAAAATATAAAAATATATTACCTTTATATATACATATATATATTATACATCATCTCCCCTTCTCCTCTTCTCCTACTCATTCAATTTATATTGTTAAATACATTTGATTTTGCTTTGTATCCATGTTGATAAATGAGTCTTTTCTTGAATTATCATCACAATAAATTTGTTCAGCTCAAATATAGATCATGCTATAATAATAATCTGTTTCATGTTTTAACATGTAAATTATCTGCCACGATCATTTTATATATCATAAAGCTATATAAACAGACAGTTTGAGAAAGAATTACTCATTTCACTATAATCACATATATTTAAGTGTCACTGAACTCAGCGCACTTTTTTTTTTCTCGCAGCAAAAGGATAAGTGGCTTCAAAGTCAAAGGACCGGAGTGAGTCAACAAGTTTTCTGACGTATAAAAAATTGCTCCATTTTTTTTCTTTTGTTGAAAAGACACCTTCTCAACGAAATATGTCTGACGAAAAGGAAAATAAACCCGTAGTGGACCAAATCGAGGAAGAAGAAGTAAATTATATTCCTTTCAGCCATTCAAATTAATACTGTTTAATTTAAAGAAAAAAAAATAAAACAAAAATGGACTATTAGAAACAAAACAAAAAAAAAAGATGGCTAATCTAATTTGAAATAATAATAATAAACAGCCCGATTTCTCCAAGCTTAAGAAAAAGAAAAAATCAAAGAAGAAAGTCGATTTTGACGATGCTGCTGTAGCTGACGAATCAAAAGATGCTGGTGAAGCACAAGATGCTCGTGAGTATATTTAATTATTTTTGTTTCACGATGTAATGTTTAATTGAATTCAGAAGAGGGATGAGTTATAACTGATGCGTGTTTTTGTAAATATGTAGCTCAAGACGACGATGCCAATGCTGATCCTGATGCTATGTTCGCCGATTTAAAAAAGAAGAAAAAAAAGAAATCTAAATCTGTCGAGGTAACAGATATTTCTTTTAACTATTGTTTACGATTCTTAATAGTCAACAATACCATGAAAGAAACAAAAACTAAAATACAAATCATATCTTAGGACGCCGGTGAAGGTGATAGCACACCTGCAGAGGGTAACGATGAAGATATGGACTTTGGTGCATTGAAGAAGAAGAAGAAGAAAAAGAAAAACATGGCAGAATTCGAAGCCGAATTGGCAGAACAAGAAGGCGAGACTGGTGAACAAGATGATGATAGTTCAAAGAAAGATGGTAGTGAAGAAGCTTGGTTAAAGAGTGATCGTGATTATACTTATGATGAATTACTTGGCCGTGTATTCAAGATCTTGAGACAAAACAACCCTGAACTCGCTGGTGAAAAGAAACGTTACACCATTGTTCCTCCATCCATTCATCGTGAAGGTAACAAAAAGACGATTTTCGCTAACGTGGCCGATATCTGTAAAAGGTACGTAAAAAGAATATTTGTGAATGACCCAGACATTATGTGATGGGTATTTTTAATAAGAAAAATAAAACTAACTTTATACTTTTAAATTTAGACTTCATCGACAACCTGAACACGTTATTCAGTTTTTGTTTGCTGAATTGGGTACCAACGGTTCCGTTGATGGTGCACAACGTCTCGTTATCAAGGGTCGATGGCAACAAAAGCAAATCGAAAATGTGTTGCGACGATATATTGGTAAGATTTGTGACAACAAGTTGGGGAACAAACAGAATGGCATAGGTGTGATACTAAATAAATCGTAATTTATTTAAAAAAAATAGTGGAATACGTTACCTGTAAAACTTGTAAATCTCCTGATACAATTTTGAGCAAGGATAACCGTTTATACTTTGTGCAATGTGAATCCTGTGGTTCTACTCGATCCGTCTCTGCTATTAAGACTGGTTTCAAGGCTCAAACTAAGGAAGATAGACGAGCTCTTCGGGCATAAATCAAACAAAAAAAATAAAGTAAAAAAAAAGTTATCTTGTGTTATGACCCCTCTTCAAACCGCCTCTTTTTTTGCCCTCAACCCCATTCTTACTTTTTTTCAACCCAAAAAAAAAACTCCCGAAACGAAACAACTTTTTTGTATATTTGATTTTCATGTTTTCTTATCAGAGTATTATAAAAAAAAAGAGGGTGGAGTAATTTGCCCACTTAGTAACTTTATCTGTGGTAACAATGATAATATAAGCTTTCTGGTGTATATACGTACAATGGATTTCTCAGTGTTTGGGTGTACTGTTTGTCTTATAATCGGTCCATAGTTATGCATGACTACTTATCACTGTCTTTTCGTTTATGTATAGATATATTATAAGTTACTTAAGAAGTACTTTTCTGATAGCCTAGTTTATACCACTGCTGTATCACGTCATTTGTTGTTTTAAATATTAACAGATTTCTATCCAAAGAGCTATCCTTGAGTCAAAAGAGAACCGAGAGGCATAAAACGAAGGAAAGATTGGAGAGGGATGTTTCCTTTTCTTACCATTATAATTATTATAGGATTTTGCGTTGGATTACAAAAACAAACTCTTGAATTTTTCATATATGATTAATGATTTTATTCTTTAATAAAGTTATATTTATTCACATATGAAAGTGATGTTGTTCATTGATCATATATGAAAAATCAAGAGTTTGTGTCTGTAATCAAGTTATAAGTTTTTACAAAAAAAAATGAAATTATACGACATTTCATAAATTTTATATAAATTACACTTTTCTAAATTCAAGATAATAATTCTTTTCAAAAAGATCTCATGATATGGAATAAAGAAGAGGCAGAAAAATAAATAACTCTAAAATCAATTCTGTACTCAAATAACAATAGTGCATGTCGTCACACATATAAAATTGAAGTCCCTCGTATTAGATTATAATATTTCATTTGCATTATGTAAAAGACAATTTGTTCAAACTTGTTATTTTGTAGGTGGTTTTACCCGAGCTCCCACTCAGTTTGATAGCACTCACTCATTTACGCTACGAAGAGAATATTATGTTGTTTATCAGCTTTTGAAATAATTCAGATGTTAACAAAGTATAAATGTTCTTACAATAAAATTATGAGCACTACATAATGAAATTCATCAAACCCGCTTTCATACAGTACAATGGACATGTTGGAGAACGGAAAAGTAAGTTTTCAAGTGGATTATTTCCTGGAATCAAGTGTGTGCCAAGCTAAAGTAAACGCAGTTCCAAAAAAAAAAGATTAGAATTAACAGAATCGGAGACACCGGAAGATGCTCTTCTCTATCAAAACGATAGCCTTTTATATTATATCAAAAGAAGTTCAGTTATCATTCTATTCATATTGTATTGTTAGTATAAAAATATCACCTCTTGAAAAAAACCAGCATAAAATAGCCAGATTACACAATTACCTGTGCCACCACATACTTTTTTAGTTGTATTATACTTTTAATCAAGGAAAAAGAGGATGCGTCGAGAACAGGAGATAATAACATACAAAATATGCAATTGTTGTTTGAATCACTCTCTATATAATCGATACTAACCCCACCCGTTTGGATTATCTTACCAATAATAACACATTGAATAGTATTTGATCTCTCTTTTTCAATCAACACAAATATATTTAGTATATTTTCTCAATCCAATGAATTAGAGCCACCGACATACTCTGTAAAACATTCTTCTTCGTTTAGAATATATTATTTAGTTATGAGATTAAAAAATATAGTGTCAATGTATAAAATTCTGCCAGTTTTTCGTAAATTTGTTTCACCCACGACAAACGACAGAAGTACTAACTGCAATTGATATTTTTTGTGTGCATAATTTACTTGTAAATAAAACTCAACAAAGTTACTTAAAAGAAGTGTAAAGTAATGGATGTACAGAAATCAGATCATTTACGAACCAGATTCAAGGTCACATGTGTCTAATTTTCTCCATTAGAAACAGACATACTTAATTAAGGTAAGACTCTTGATTTTGTTGTCCCGACATACAAATCAATGATATCATGAGAAATTTTATCTTGCAATTCTGTAAAGATGTACCTGCGAGAAAACAAGGTATATTACATAAAGGTAACAGCTTTGTTGATGGGGTTCATAACTTTAAAAAGTTCAATTTCCGTAAGGTATATATAAATATCAAATTTATCTGTTTTATTTTATAATTTACACACTTCTTCCTTCTACTTATTATTCTTCCGAAACAAAACATACATAAATGACAGACGTCAAAATTGCTAAAATTGAGGATTTCTCAAGTAACAGTTCGATTTGTGATAGTGAACTAGGTATGTTGATATGTTATTAATATATGATAGTGATATAATTGATTGTAATTTTTAATCTCATTATGCTTATAACACATATGTTTGTATAGGTAAAGGAGTTAATGATAACGGTTATGATATTGATCGATCCAATGGTGGCTCATCCTGGTTTGCATACTATAACCTGGTGTGCCTAACACTAGGCACTGGCATGTTGGGTCTACCGTCAGCTGTCAGTCAAGGAGGTAAAGAAATTCTCTGAATTCAGTAATATTCGCAATGCAATAAATAATTATCTTATGTTAATATGCTTTTTACCATGTTCTTTATTTAGGCTGGGGTGCTGTAGCATTAATTATTGGTGCCTTGGTTATGTCTACTGTAAGTAATCTTTTATATATTGAGAATAAAACAATATTTGTTTTCCTCGTATTCAACAATTAACTTTCTATTTTGTATAGTATGGTGGTGTAATTTTACAACCAGCAATGTACAGAGGCAAAAACAGAAGATTAAATTCATATAAAGAACTTGGAAATGAGGCATTCGGTAAAATTGGAGGTAAATTCATAATAATAATCACGATGGAAGTAATACCGATAATTTTCATCAATTCTTTACGACTCACTTTTGAACATATTTTTATAGGGTGGTTATCGTTTTTTTTCATTACTTGGGTCGTTCTTGGTACACCTGTTCTTTATCTTGTACTTTCCGCTCAAAATCTGGATCAACTTTGTAAAGGAACTGCTGGAGAGCTTGGGACCTTTAAATGGACAATTGTGTGGGCTGTTGTTGTCGGCATACCGTATATTTTTATCAAAACAATGAATAACATCGCGTGGGTTTCAGCCTTCGGAATGGTGGCTATGATTGTAACAGTAAGTTCATGGCATTACACATGTCACATCTTACAAAATATATTTAATTTAATATTTCTTGAATTCAGTGTTCTAACAACAATCCATACATTATCAAAACATAATAGATTATAATTACTGTTGTTTTGTCAGGTGTCGATTACCCTAATCAACTAAACAATCATCATGATAACGTCGTTTGGGATGGATTTCCTATTGCCCTTTCTACAATTGCATTTAGTGCTGGTTCTAATACAGTATATACCAGTGTCGAAGGCTCAATGAAAACACCCAAGCAATGGCCTAAGGTCATCATTGGTTGTTTGTCCACCTGCTCTATCTTTTACCTTATGCTTGCCATTTCAGGTTATTACGTCTATGGTATCAATGTTTTGAATCCTGTGTATAATAGTGTACCTGATGGACCTGCTCGCAGTGTAGCCATTGTTCTGGTGACTATCAATGTCATTGTTTCCTGTCCTATTTTGTTAGTATCTTTTGCACTTGAAGTGGAAGACATGCTGAACATTACCGTCGAACGATTTGGAAAGAAAAAAGAGTTTTTGATTCGAGCAGCTTTCCGTACGGCTGTGATGGTATTTATCACTGCAGTCGGTATCTTGATTCCATTCTTTGGGTTGCTTATGTCATTGATCGGTGCCTTTGCTAATTCATCTATCGTGTTTATCTTGCCCGTTTTATTTTATTGGCGTTTAACTGGATTCCGAAACAAAAACATTATTGAATTGGCATGGAATTTCTTAATTCTTATTTTTGGTTTCGTTGCGATGATTTTTGGTACCTGGGCTTCTATTGAAGATTTGATTAAAGAATTCAAGAATGGTTATACTTACAGTATTTAACTATCTTTCATCTCCTTGCCCTGTCATTATTATTACAACTATTATTTATTTTTATACTTTTTATTTTATTCATTCTATTTGTATATATATATACCTATTTATTTTATCTTTATCAAGCCCCATCCGCTCGCTCCTCCACTATCCTCAATTACATCTTCTCCCATATATACACTTTTCTTTGTCATCTATGTTATTGGGATATCCTGTATATACTGAAATCAATAATAATAATAAACACCTAGATTATATGTAAAACACATCTTGACGTTCGAGGGAAGTTTTATCTCCGAGACTTTAAAGACATCTATAGTACAAAAATCTATTTTATTATAATTTATATACGAAGCTGTGCGATCTATATCATTTAAGATTTATTTGAGCAAACTCTCTTTTTTATATTGTAACACATTTAAGTATTGAAATAGAATTGTACGCTACATAGGAGTTCCAAAAAATCACCGATGAAGCTGAAATTCGCAAATCATAATCACACTGAAACGAAAATTTACACGTTTTTGACTATTGGGCCAGTCCCTCTTACAAACCGTAGCTCATAAGATTTCCGCACCTGCACCAGCTAAGAACGGTACGCTCAACAACATGTGAGATTAGCTTATACTCTTATACAAAAAGAAACAACATATGCTCTTAGTTTTCGAGAGTTGTAACTGAATATATTTAATGAACAAAGAATAGAGTAGGTCAAAAGCTTGACGACTCGCCCGATGGATTAAGGGAAATAAAAGAAATATATATAAATATATGATCAATCATCCATGCACCTTTTTAGTAAAAGAAGAAGTATAATGATTACTTACAGTGATAATACAGGTGTTGACATATGCTGGTTAATTGATGAGACAAAGATAATAATGTACTGCTCACTGTTGAATAAAAAGAAGAAGAAAAAGGTAATATGACGATTTCTTACAATTTTTGAGACTTGTATTGGACCCTTTTTTATACATTTTTTAGAGGGAGACAAATTATGGGTTACTTGTTTTTGTGGTATATACAATAGAGCATGTTGGAAAAGAGTGAACTGATCATCTATCAAGTGATAGATATTCAATAAGGAATAACTTTATAAAGAGAGAAGAAGCAACGTTAAATTGATATCATAATAGTATCTATCATTCTTACATTACCAAAGAAAAAAAAGAAGCATCATACTTTTAAATCATCATATCTCATACTAAACTCCTCAGAAAAGAAGAAGATTAGTTTTATTTTGAAATCAAGAAGCTGCTGCTCTATCTTCTGATGTTATTTTTCCATGTAGTCTATATATACATTTCTTGAAGTCCGTAATGGTATATATATTAGGTACGATCAGGGTGAGAGGAGAACAAATTAGCCAGTTAATTATTATTTCCTCGAAAGCATACTTTTTATAACTGAATGGATCAAATGCACTCTATCTGTTATCTGATATATTATTCGCATAACAGAGATTAAGGAAGTATATAGGGGCTACTGCTAACTATTATAATATAATAAAGAATATGGATAATTAACTTAAGCTGCATCATCATTATATTGATTAGCTGATATGGCATGCTGTCGTTGAAAAATGGTTTTGTTGATAAATATATAGATATTATTGAATACTATCCCAAAAGAGTATCAAAATATCGTACTTAGGCTGATGATCATCCATATTCACATTTTATTTAATAGGTGCCTACTTTATCCAATCCACTTTTTGCTGCCTCTCTCTCTTTTACTTTCCTTTATCTGTTTTTTACACTCTACTATTATTCATTATTTCTCTTTTTGAAAAATTCCTATTCACAAATCTTAGCACTGTTTATGACCACTTATTGATAAAATGTTGTCTACAAAGAAAGCATTGTCAAGTTTTATCTTTTGACATTTGAGTTTTTTATATGCAAAGTTTGAATTGAGAAAATCATTTTCCTTATATCTCGGGTCACGTGCCCGTGAAAAAATTGGGAATGGCTAGATAGCCGTCGGCTTGCTCCGAACTATCAGAGGAGTGTTAGCGGAGATCTCAAAATATAGAAACTCTAAACTTGAGATATGCTATTCTGTCATATGATGCTGTATAATATATGGAGTCTGTCATATATTTCGCTAATTCGTTCAATCTATGCTTTTATACTTTTTTAAAAAAATATTCATATTGGTTTTCAGAAATCACAAACATGACAATGATGTCATTGACAATTAAGAACCATAAAGAGTATGATTCATAAATGTTTTGTGTAACTCATAAACAATGATAATAAGTATCATGAAATTAGGGGTTTTCAACAGTAATTTTATGCAAGAATTTTAAATTCTATACTCATGATACTCATAATTTTTCTACAGGCATTATTTTTACTATTGCGTACTCCGTCCCACAAGGGATAGTAATATCTATAATAAGTATTCATTTCTGAGCATTAGTAAAAAAAAGCCCATATTTCTCCATAGATATCAATCATCCATACAACATTTAGATTCTTGCATTATTTCGAAATAATACTTTACCGTAATGTGATTTTTTATGGCAATACTATTTGTTACCACTATGTAGTATATATAATAGAATCAATAATGGTAAAAAAAAAACCAAATTTAGAGCATTGAAAGCTAGCAGCATATAATAGAATTCCTTATACAAAAAGTGTTATATTTGTGCTGATAAATGATGCAGTAGTAAAACACTCTTTTTATACTTGTCGCATTTATTTCCCATCATGTATTCTACTATAGGTTTTATTTCATGTAATCCATCACTCATGTTATTCGGATTAACCATGAACTTTTTTTTTTATCTCTTAGTATATTCCCTTTCCCATCTATCTTCCCCGGTTTCCAGTAATATAATAATCCGAATTTGAGTTTGGTTATATTGTTTTCAAGAATTTCCTCAACGATAACCGCGAATTGAAAAACAAGTCTTCATGATAATCTATCCTGAGCAACTCCCGCAATATACGGCGTGAGATTTATATGAAATACGTATTCATTTCTTCACATGAGTAAATGATTTTCACAATGTTAGATATTATACTTGTATTTGGTTTATTAGTAAAGATTGGCCACGTTACTATGCAGCTTTTTTTTACTGATTTGTCATGATGCTACGTATAATTTTAATGCTACTCTAATTTCGTTGTTACATCAACATTTATATCTACATTCATCTATATAAACTTTCAAACCCCCCCCCGTTTCATTGAAAGATAAGAGAGATACTATAATAATTAAAGTAAAAATAATATATAGTAAGAAGATAACATATCATGAAAGACATATCGTTATTAATGCTAAAGAGAGGGAGAGGATAGAAAATGAAAATGTGGGTACTTTTATTCTTTAAATATTTCAAAATTGGTTTAAAAATGAAATTCAAATTTCCAAAAGTTACGATTAGGTTATGAAAAAGAGAAAACTAGGAATTTCAAGTGACGGGTAACTCTGGTTACCCAACTCTTCTCTTTGATAATTCCGATAAGGTTATTCTCAGTTTCAAAATATGATTGGAATCTCTAGTACTACTGCTAAGTCCTTCTTCATTATCGTATCACTTACTAAAGTTTATTTTCTTTTATAAATGATTTACACTCTAATATAAAATACTCCTAATAACATGGTAGGATAAATCCGTGTTTTTTTTTATAGATTTGACAGTCATATCTATTCGACTTTTCACTTTTTTGGTAATTATAAAACTCGGGATCTCTCTCTCGAAAGAAAAAAAAACGGCACCTTGAGAGCTCGTACCATCTATATACTCCTAGAAAGTGTTCAATTACAGACAGCTGTTGTTAATTAAAGAGAAACACAAAATCACATCGATCTCTTTTTTCTCCAGTATGTTTCCTTCTGAAACAACCAGAAGGAAATCTTACTATTTTTTTCTACTTTATAAAAAAAAAGATGTATCTATCTAACCTAAATTTGTTCTTGTGGGAATAATAATAAGTTTGTACAGTATTGCCTGTTTGTTTTTCGTTGGGATGCAAACAAGAGATATGTCATAAATACAAATTATATGAATGAAAATCTCGCACTCAGAATGAATTTTAACATTCTTGTTTTTTCCTTGAGTATAAAGTGTTAAGGTCTTCTGATGATAACGTTTTATTTTGTTTGACAAAATTAAGAATTGATAATTTTACGTAACTCATAAAATTGAAGCCAAATTTTTTTCTTTTCACACACACACACACGTTTATGACGGCGTCATTAAAGTTCGACGCACAAAAAAGTAAGGGAAAAGGGAAATTCCGTTGGGAAACTTTAATCTGTTAACATATTATTAGTATTCTATATCAAAAAAATACAACTAGAAGGTTATTTATATGCTGAGAAAAAGATTTAAAGGTTCAAGGTATACTTATAATACTAAACAATGCTATAACCTCTTGTGTCGCAATGTCAAAAATTCAGTGTATAAAATAGGTGGTTTACATGTTGCTATAAGTATTTTTAATTTCGGTTTGATTGCTAGATAAGACAAAGTAGATAGGCAATCTCCATTTACTATTACTATACCTTCTGATTACTAAACCTGAGCTTCTTATCATCAGTTATATTGATTAGTTTTATTGGAAATTATGCTTGTTGGTGTAAGATGGGAAATCTCACCCAAGTACACACACACAGACGCGCTATCTCTCTCTCAAAAAATGCATGTTTTCCGATTCTAGAATGTTATATAGTTACAATTTATTCTTACGAATGATAGACTAAGTCACAATTTGAACTTTGAAACTTTTGTTCACACTCTCTCTTATTTTTTTTTTTTTTGGTCAACAAATCATAGAGCAAAAGGAGTTCAATTTCAAAAAGAATATAAAATGAATATTTAAACCTGCTCACTCGAAAAAAAAACATTTCCTCTTTTTTTATTAAAACATTTCTTTTACTATTGTATTTTATAATATATTATGTCAGAAATCAAAATCGTAAAACTTGAAAATTATTCCACAAGTAGTTCCACAAGTGAATTAGGTATTTGCTTATTTGAGCGAACAAATGTAATTGAAAAAAAAATAAAGTTTCTTTTCTCGTCCATACTCATTTATTGACAATGAATTTATTCATATATTCTCTTTTTTATATGTAGGATCCGGACCCGAGAAAGATGGTTATGATGTAGATCGAACTAACGGTGGGACCGCATGGTATGCTTACTATAGTATTGTGTGTGCAACTGCTGGTACAGGAATGCTTGGGCTTCCATCGGTAAGCTATTGATTTTCTATTATAATATTTCCTTACATTTTTTTTTGAATAAAGCATGAACTAATTTTGTATATTTCTATTTAATAAACCTTTTTCTATCTGTATAATTAGGCACTAAAACGAGGTGGTTGGGGTGGAGTTGCTTTAATTATTACTGCTTTAATTATGTCTATTGTAAATATTTCCTGTAAAAACTATGCATGTACTTGATTTTTTTATGATGTTAATTCCTATTATGTACATTAATGAGTAATCCTATCTTATTCTAATTTTCATAGTATGGAGGTGTGATTTTACAAAAATCCATGTATAAAGGGAAGCATCGCAGGCTAGCGTCCTACAAAGAATTGGCGACTGAATCCTTCGGTTGGATCGGAGGATGGGTTGCATTTTTCTTTACATTCTGGATTCTCGTCGGCACACCCATTCTCTACTTGGTGCTTGCTGCTCAAAGTTTAAATCAGCTCTGTGAAGGCACTGCTGGAGAAATTGGTACATTTGCTTGGACAATAATATGGTGCGTTGTTGTTGGTATACCTTTTATCTTTTTAAAAACAATGAATAATGTAGCATGGGCTTCTTTATTCGGAGCTATTGCTATTAGTGCCACTGTAAGTTTAATTTCTATCTCTTTTATATATTTATATATAATCCACCAACAAAAGAAGCTAATATCAAAAGATAATAATAATAAATGAATGTCATTCTCTGTAAATTTTTATTCGAAAAATTATTAGGTTCTTATAACAGTAATCCTATCAGGTATCGATGCTCCTAATCAACTTCATAATCCTCATGACAATGTCATTTGGGAAGGTTTTCCTGTTGCTCTTGCTACTATTTCTTACGGTGCTGGCACCAATATTATTTATGCAAATGTGGAAGGTTCAATGAAAGATCGACGTCAATGGCCTAAAGTAATTATCGGTGCTTTAGGTACTTGTATGTGCTTATATATTGCTGTGGCTGTCTGTGGTTACGAAGTATATGGTACCAATGTTGATAATCCTGTGTATAACAGCACTCCTGATGGTCCTGCTCGCACGGTGGCCATTGTTTTGGTTGTAATTAACGTGGTGATTTCGTCCCCTATTTATATGTTACCGTTTGCTGTCGATGTAGAAAACATGCTAAATATTACTGTCGAAAGATTTGGCAATACAAAGGAACTTTTGATCCGTGCCGCTTTTCGAACATCTATCATGGTGTTTGTCGCTGCTGTGGGTATCTTGATTCCATTTTTTGATTTACTCATGTCTTTATTTGGCGCACTAGCCAATGCTTCCCTAGTATTTGTGTTGCCCGTTTTATTTTATTGGCGTTTAACTGGTATCCGTAACAAGCATATCATTGAATTGGCTTGGAATTGTTTGATTCTTCTCTTTGGCGGCGTTGCTTTTGTTTTTGGTACCTGGGCTGCTATTGAAGACTTAATTGATGCTTTCAAAGATGGTTATGAATATAGGATATAAAAAAAAAGATGAATTCGTCACTCGATTGAATATATGTGTGGTTGCCCCTGTTTCTTTTACAAAAAATGTCTATTCTATTCAATATGCTATATACCAATATTACACTCTGTATATAAAGCTATATTATTGTATATTAGCCTTGTTATTCTTTACAAACGCCATGTTGAGAATGTATATGTTAACCTAGCAAAAAAAAAAAAAAAAAGAGAAATAGAAAATTGGAAATATCATCGACTCTACATAGTTGTATGAGTAGTTCTTATCGAAATATGATCCTCTTTAATGAAAGATAATCAAATTATCAATTGTATACATATAGATTCATATATTACAATTTATTTTTTATATAAATACTTTTTTAAATCGTAATAAAATAAAAAACAGCAACCAAATATGAATATTACATTTGATAAGTAAAAGACATGGTGCCTTTCTTATTCTGATTACTTGTGATTATGCAAAATGAAATGCTAAAATATAAATATATATATAAAAAAAGAGTGTGCGTATGTGTATAATAGTCGTTGTAGGTGCAGTAGAGGATTAATTTGCGTGAATGTGTGGTAAAATATATCCTATGCAGCAACAAACAAGTTTTCAATAAAGAGATCCAAATCATTCTTGTGAATTTGAAGAACGGAAGTTTCGAAGCTATCAAATGAAATTCTTGCTTGTGTGCGTTCTGCTGCCTTTTGAAATGCAATACCAAAAGGACTATATAAATATGTGTACAAAAATGTATATCGTTAGTATTCAAATATATTTTAAACATTGGATTACAGAAGAAGAAATATATGTACTTTTTTCGAGTATGACCAAAGGTAGGTGCACCAGTGGTCGCAACTACTAAAAATGATTCATGTGCTTCATCATAAGATGCAATAACAAACGGTAAATTCCTATTACCATGTTCCTATCATGGTTAAAAAAAGTAAGTATACGTAGAGTTAAAGGTAGAATGAATATAATAATTGAATTCAACATACTCGATAAGCATCTGTAAGAAACAATGCTAGTTTGGATAAGGTTAATGGATGTTGAAATAACTGTAAGTCAGGACCATCTCGCATCACCACTGTCCGGAAATTCTTAATCACACGAACTGCTCTTTTCTCTAAAACGGCTGTACTCTGTCGAACCACTGCTCGTTGTACTTTCATGCATAATTTGACACCTCGTTCAAGTCCTTCAGCACTATTTCATATTATCCAAATGTATATTTAATAACAGGAAGCCAAAAAAAAAAAAGCAAGTGTACTTCCAGCTCCTTTTTTTTTTTTTTTTTTACCTATCCATCGAATCATAAACGGTATAAAAATTCCTCATCCACCATCGCCTCCGGATACTTGATAATCCATCTCCATGTTCACCCTCCACCTCTTCTAATGCATCCCAATCCTCATCCTGATTCCATAATACATCTTCACCTAGGCGGATGGCTGACTCTGGACTTGTTTCAAGTAATGTTGCCAAGGAATAAACTGCATCACTTGCTGAAAAACGTTGTTTCCATCCAAATGTACGTGCGAAACTTGGAAAGCAAATATCCGTTAATCCATAGAGAGGTGCAACCGTTTCAATTTTATTTCGAAGAATCTCTTTTAGTTCTTTATCCATGTGGGTATAAACTTGTTCGCATTGTTGTATTGAAAATCTAGGCAATACATATCAATTCTCTATGTACTTTTTTTTTTTTAAAAAAAAATAAACCCTCGAAATTATTGGATAATGATGCTTACCCCATTTTTGCAAACATGTTGAGTAGGCGCCTGCGCCCAAATTCTTTCCAAAGACCAAGTTTACTTGCTACATAGCCTGAATGATACATACTATCTTGTAAACTCCAATGTCGAAACAACATGAATCTAAAGTCTTCTTCTGTTTGTATACTACTATCGCCTGTTCTCATTACTCCTTCACCAAGTGTCAAGTTACATCGTGTCACGTCATCATTTAATATGGATATATAGTTCGAATATTTGTCTGTATCAATTCGTTCAAAGATATATTGCGACGTAACACCAATGATAGCTAACCTATTTATAACATGTAAAAATGTGAATCAACATCTCCCTACAAAAAGTTTTCGGTGATTTCCTTACCATAATAAATCATTGTTGGTTCGAGCAAGTTGTGTTGCTAATGCATAAACTTGCCCTGCTGTAGAATTAGCATGGTATACACCAGATTCATAATATTCTGTTAATAATCGTTGTTGACGTTGTCGTTTCCGCCGTATTTCTGCACGTGACAACTAAATAATAGTAAATAGCGTATTTTAGCCATTTGAGTCCCACTCATATTGATTTCGCATTATTTACCCCTTCGCCTCCTCCTTCAGTTAATCGTCGCCTCTGTCTTGGTCGTCCATCATCATCTTCTTCATCATTTGAACCATCATTGTCACTATCGTTTTCATCTTCATCCACCTTTTTTTATTTTAGTTCTTATTAGTTAATTCGCTTTTTTTTTTCAAGTATCATTAGCTGAAATAATAATAATAATAAAAAGGGATTTCTATTACCATGATATCTTCATACGCATCCAAATACTCATTTAATTTTGACTTTTCAGATACATCTTCAAATATAAATACATTTCTACTTTCTGGAAGGCAACTATCAAGGTTGAAGGGTCGGTGACTATCAATAACGTAGATCTGTACTTCTTCGCGTTGTCCAAATAACTCAAATACTTCTAATGGCGCACCACAATTTATCATTATAATCGATCGAAGCTATGTTGGGAAAAAGTGTTTTATATATAGAGAGAGAGATTGATCAACATTAATTCAACCCTTTCATTTATTTTTTCCCCTTACTTCTGGATCATCGGCAACGACGGTTTTGCTCGCTTTTTCAAGATCATGGTGCCCTGAAACAGGAACAAGTTTATGTTGAATCAGATCAGCTTTAAGGATAGACTAAAAGTATAATATTGATTTAGTAAGAAAATACACGTGTATAAAAAATCAAAAAAGAAGATTAATTCTACAATGATAATAATAATAAAGTGGAAAAGGTGGCGTACCTGAAAGATTTTACAAGCACAGATAGCATCGACATCAGAAGCGACGAATAAAATACAATTGCCTTCTACTGAGTCTTGCTTTATCCTTTCAAAAGCTCTTGAAAAATGAGATTCAGAAAGGAGAACCATGGAGGAGAAAAAAGTTAATTATAGATTGTGTTATACGTGTTTTTTTATGATAATGTGTGCCTTTGAATCCCCTCTCCTTTAAACAGAACGATAATATATTTATATTATATGTATTATAATGTGAGTATTGATTTTTTTTAAGGAAGAACAAAAAAGAAAAAAAAAACGCGAAAAAAAATAAACCCGACACGAAAACGCGTCGTTACAATTCCGATTCATGTTTCAAGATTTAAGATTGAAGACGACATAGGACAAGGATCACCCATGTTCTTTGCATATAGCAATGTGGTATCATTATATAAGAAGTATGCATGATGATTTTAATAATAAAACTAATAAAAAAAAGAAGCAATGATATTTACAAAATGATAATAATAAATGTATAAATAAATTGAATAGAAAAAAGAGCAGGGAGGAGAAAAAGATGTATTAAAAAGATTTATAAAAATGGCGATTGCTTGATGGTAAAAAAATATATCGTAAAAGTGTGGGTATGCATATAATTTATAATTGTCTTGAAGCTACATAATCTTTAAGACCCATTGTCATTACATTATCCAAATAATCCAAAGAATGATGCTTATCTCGAATATTACTTGTAGCTGTTGTATCATCAGAATCGCCACTTCTTTCCACCACATTGACAATATCACCATTGGGATCGACATAACCTTCAGCATGTTCTAATGCAATATCGGGTTCTTGCCATTCTCCCATTTCAGCCTTTCGTATGGATGTTCGTTTTTCATTCCAATAAATATAAGTTAAAGTTACAATAATAATTATCCAATAAGCAATATAAACAACTATGCTTCGAAATGAAGCTTGATTACTCCATCCAAAAATAGCTCGAAAGAGTTGCCTAAGGTTAGAGTGAAACAGAATTATTTTTGTTAGAGTGTACAATCTATATATCCCATAATATATACACATATATATGTATTAAACTTACCATCCACCATTGACAGTAGTTGAATGGATATCTCCCCATGAAACCCACCAAACAGATATGGATACTCTATAGTCAATAATCTCATCACCTCCATGCCAGGGTGTTAAACCTTCTGTCACTTTATCCCATGCATAGGCTTCCATGTAACTAACAGCTCTTGACAAGAGTCCAGCAGAAATGAGACAAAGAATCACCGAGGAAGTAATAAAAAACCATCGAACATTGACAACGTTGGTCCCACGATAAAATAAATAACCAAACACCACACCACATATAAATCCTAAAATTGCTGGAATGGGGATAGATTCAGGTGGTATATTTAAGGAGACCTGTTTATTATTATTGTTGTTATTGTTAGTATACATCATCCTTCATTCATATATATTCATTTATAATATCGTGAAAAAAAAAAAATAATACAAGATATTTTTTATATAACTTACTCCACCAGTATAAATAATGATTTCAATGCCTTCTCGTAAAACTGTTATAAAGGGCAGTAAAAGAAATGATCGTCGTTGTAATTTAGCACAAAATCCTCGTTCACGTTCTGGTTTATCTTCTAGTGTATCTGCTAATCGAATCTTCCATTTTTGTTCCAGTTTTGTTGTATTGATCATAGCAACAGCTGCGAATGTTGTTAAGGTAGCTGCAATAATACAAAAAGCACCTTCCCAAATATCTTCTGTAGATTCCCACAAGTCTTGTAACGCTATATACCAAGTAACAATAAATGCAACACCAATAACGATACATAGTCCAGCACCAATTAATGTGCCTATCCATATCTTGCGACGCAAATGTTTATATATGAGTGATTCTCGATCGAAAATACGTTGAAGAAATGAAAATAAGATGGAAAGGACGAGTGCTATTTCAACTGTTTCTCGAAATAGGATAAAAAAAACCGCAACGTTGAATAAATCTGCCATATATTAATAAGGGCAAAAAAAAAAGGAGTGAAAGAAAGTGATAAATATTATTTATCATAGGCTAATAATAAAGGGTATTTGACCATCTGAATGGTACATTGGGATACAATGATACAATACACATAATCTCAAACAATCAGGAATTCCCCTAATAATGTTATTTGTTGAATATATTTTATCATTTGGAAACACTGAAGGGAACAAATCTAAAAATGGAAAATGTATATTGCAGATCGGTTTGTTTGTCTTGCTTATAAGTCTTTATAAATTATATAGCTCAATTCTTCATATTGCATGCGTTCTTTTTTTCTTTTAAAGTAATGACTATATTATGATGTGTATATAGATTACTTGGAAAGAAATACATAAAAATAAATACACATATTATCATCATGATAGAGAATATTTTTAAAATAACGTATCGACTCTTCTTTTTCTTGTAGCTATATTATAAAGAGTGATTTAATAAGCTGACCATTCATAACACGAAACGTGGGATAAATCTTTTAATAACAATAAAAATGAAATTGCTGGCCTTTTTTTTTCATTATATATTATCCCTATTTTTTTTAGTATTACAATAAAATATATATAAAAAAAAAGGTTCATTGATAAACTGTCATCCTTTTTTTTTCCAACTCGGTCTTAAAACAAAAAGAATACGGCCTTCTTGAACACAATCGTTGGTCATGCCTTCGCCCATCGAGACATGGTACACGGATATTCCTCCCATCACGCGCATCTACATTACTGCGTCATGTTTAACTAGTCTCGCTGTCGTAAGTTTTCACTTATACCTTTTTTTTCTCTCAATAAGAATATTGTATAATTAATATATATATTTTTTTTAATATAGCAACTTGGATTTGTTCATCCGCTTCAACTTTGGCTTAATTATGACAGAATTATTCATGGTTATCAGGTATAAAGATAATAAAGGGCGACCTTCACCTTATTGTTCAAAAGAAAAAAAAAAAAAGAGAGAATCTCTGATCTGATGAATTCCTTATACTTTAAAAATATATTATAGTGGTGGCGATTGGTAACCAACTTTTTATATTTTGGTCCTTTATCGATTGATTTTCTATTCCATATGTTTTTCTTGTAAGTATCATTGATAAACAAATATATATGTGTGTTTGAGAGAGAAGGTTATAGGAATCAGGGACGGTGAATGATGATTCCAAAATTGATTGTTCCTCCTTTTTGGATATTTTTAGAGCAAGATACTCAAGAATGATGGAAGAAGGATTCTTTCGTAATAAACCAGCAGATTATGTGTGGTTATTGTTTTTTTCAGCAAGTACACTTATCATTTGTTCGGTAAAACATCATTCATATATATTAAGTGGGGAGAAAAATAATGAAAGAAAGGGTAAAAAGAAAAAAAAAATGAGAGATTGGATCTAACACATGGAAATATATATTAGACAGTTTTGCCATTTGCATATATGCCATTTTTAGGATCTCCTTTAGCATTTACGATGGTGTATATTTGGGCAAGAAGGAACCCTTATGTTCGATTGAATTTCTTGGGATTGGTTGTCTTTAGTGCTCCTCATTTACCATGGGTTCTTTTGGCATTTTCATTATTGTTAAGTGGTCAATTACCTATGGGTGATTTATTAGGTATTGGTGTAGGTCACATTTATTACTTTTTTGAAGATATTTGGCCTCGCGATCCAGCAAGCGGTGGTCGAAGATTACTAGAAACCCCACGAATTGTGTAAGTATTTATTTGTTTTTTTAGTCTTAAGATAAGCCAATAGATAAATATTAACATTCAATTCCCTCTCCTTTATTGTAGTCGTTGGTTGATTGATTCAAATCGTCCGGATGATGGTATTGAAATACAGAATGAAAATCATGAATCGGATATTGAAGATGAAGAAGGAGAGAATCATGATGATGAAACGAGGAGGGAAGAGGAACAAGAAGTAAGTGTAAATGATATAACATCAACAAATATGGCAACTGAAGCATCATCATCATCGCCATCGTCGTCGTCATCATCGTCAGGTTGATAAAAAAATTTTAATTTCTCGGTAAACGCCATATGCCATAGCACTCCTTGTACTTGTCACTTTGTTATATATTATACATAATAGACAGACGTTTATATACACTATTATATCCCATTATTATTAAATGACAATATATATGTGGATATGGCTTCTTTTTTTTAATCAAAGAAAATCTGCACAAGTGTGTATATCCAGATCCAGACCCATTATTATACAAAAGAATTCTGCTTTTTGCTTATTTAATCATCCTTTCTCCTTCTACTCCTCCCTTCACATCTTTTTTTTTTTCATATCATCTCCTTAAACTATTACATATTAAAAATTCCTATTATGCATCAAACCACTCAGTATTTTTTTTCCTTTTATATATTAATATATAATAATATTATTTTAACAAAAAAAAAAAAGAGAAAAAACAAAACAAATATACCTTTACAACAGTTGAACTTTAACTCGATTAATAAAAACTGGAATTGTGGAGGATTTGGAATAACAATTTTTTTTTATCTTGATGAGAAGAAACAAACAAATATGCAAAACAGCTTTTAATCACATGAATATGTATTTGTATTGGGGGGGATCATAATGATAATGATGATAATTTTGATGGGAGAGAAAAGGTGCGGATACTTTTGAGTGGCAAATTGAAAGGAGAAAGGGGACACGGGGGAGAGGGAGGGAGGATTATTATATAACGCTAAGTAAAATTAAAAGTATATATGTAATGATTTGAGTATGTTGCGTGTTCTTGGTGATATTTTATTTTAATTGTAACAAAAATATGTTTATGAATGATACATCAAATGCTAGTATTTATATATAGAATATAAGAGAAAGAAATAAACAAGTGAATGTGGATTGTCCGTGTGTAAAAAATCATGTCAATGTGATCTAATAATCACGTCATTTTTCATATATTTATATATAACTATTTTTATCGTTGTTGTTGTTGGCGACGATTTAATGAAAACCAACGTTTTGCCTTTGTAACAATATTATTATTATTGCTATTGTTGTTAGATGATTTATTCATTTCTGGAGATGAATTTGCGTGTTGTGGTAATTGTTGTTTTAACTTGTTATTATTCGTGTTGGTTGGTAATGAAGTGGAGCGAACTAAAGCAGAGGCTTTAGGTGATGTAGAGGATGTATTACTTGGCCAACGTCGAGGAGGAGAACGTTGGGGTGGTTGTGAAGCAGCTGAATTTTTTCTCTGTGGTCGCTGATGGTATGCTTGTGTATAACTGGATGATAATTTTTTACAATGTCCACGTTGTTGTTGTTGTTGTTGTTTCATCAAGGAAGATTCCTGATTATTACGTTGTATCTGAGGTAATAATGGTTGAGTAATATTATTACTACGATGATGTTGTGGTTTTGATGATGATGGTAATTTATATCGTTGCTGAGGTGATCGAGGTTGTTGTGATGGTGGTGATGATGTGTGTTGTTGTTGTGGAGATAAAGATGGCTTGGATGAAATGGCCATAGGTGATGGTTGTATACCAGCTTGTTGTTGCTTTGATGATGATATAAATTGATTTCGTGATTGCTGTGGAGATGATAATGGTGATGATAATGGTGATGATAATGGTGATGGTGGTGGTGGCGACTTTAATATAGGAGAAGTACTATTCTTTGTAGAGGTATTCATAGTATTATTAGTTTGACGGAGATTCGATGAAGGAGGTAACTGCGGCGTTGTCGATCGAATTGGATGTTGCTGTGCCAATAAGGCAAGCGGGGTATTATCATCATCATTCATGCGCCGCTGTTGTGGTGATGGTGGAGAAGGTGAACGATGACGATGGTGACAAGAAGGAGTATCAGAAGGAGAAGGATGCTCTGATATAGGTGTCATGACAGGTGCTGGTGCTGGAACCATCATCATTATACCATTTTGTGGATAATAATAATAACATGGATATATCTGAGGTGTCGCGCTAGAATACATTGGCCAATATGCATTTTTATTATTAGGAGGTGGAGGAGCTGTTATTCCATGTTGTTGATAAAATTGTCGATGCTGTTTAAAAGTAGGATGTTGATGATGATATTGTTGTCGTTGCTGTTGAGATCTATTATTGTCAAATTGAAGCATTTTTGTATATCAAAAAGTAGACAAAAAAAGAAGTGTTAAAAAAAGGAAAGGAAAGAAAGAAAAGGAAAAAAAAAGTGTTTTTCAGTTTTTATTTTGTATCGAGAAGGAAAAAAAAACTCCACCCAATGTGCCCCTCACCTTCACTTTCTCAACTCATCATTCACTCATTCACTCATTCAGTATTCACCTTATTATGGTATTATTGTACGTTATTATTTTTATGAGAAAAATAAATAAATACACTAGTAAAGAAATCCTTCTTGGCATGTTTATTTAGCTGCAGCTAACCTCTCCGACTCTTTGGTTGAAACAGATACACTTATTCGTTGGCTGCAGCATTGTTATCCCACCAAATTATACATCTGGAAAAGTTATACAGCCCGCCAACAAAAAAAAAAAAGAATTTATTCTATCCAACCAAAATATCATGCATTGTATGTAAATATGAGTCTGTCTATCATATAAACAATAAAGAAAAGAAACATTTTATTCTTCTTCTTCTTTGCATAATTATAATAATGATATGTTTATAAATAATCATATGAGTTCATTTTAAGTAAATATGCTACTCTAAGGATAACCTTATATTACGTGCTTTTGTGTTAACTCTCTTGTCTTCTTCTTCCTCCTTATATTTCCTCTGAACGTGTTGTATATATCTACGTACACGGGTCTGGTCCCATTCGAGAGAGAGAGAGAGTCTCGAACCATTTTATATAACTATTTAACCTTGTAAAGTAGTTTTTCAAGTTAGTGCATAATTATAAGGCTACTAATTGTTAAACCCTGAAACCATATTTTGTTTAGCGGCTTTTTTTTTAATAACATTCTGTACTTTATGTATCACTGACACTTTGTATTTATTATAAATGCTTTTTTTAAAAGCCAATATCTAATCAAATAATCTTCTCGATTCATTCGATTATCATGATAATAATAATGTAAGATAATAATCGAGAAGACCTGTGAAAAACCTGTTGTGTAAAAAAAAAAACATGGTCACTATCGTATACGGCTATTTAATCCAAAACAGTATAGAATGGAAAAAAAAAAGGATGGATAGTTATATTGTAAAAGGTTGGATGGATTTACTTTTCTTTCAAGGAAACAATGTCAAACCTGATTAAGGTACAAATAATAGAAAAGTCTCTTTTAAAATATAAACACGTATATATATATATATATATATTTAATAATCCATAAAGAATGATGTCTCCATAAAGGAAGTTTCGTGCATTATATATATATATAAACAAGATGGGGGCTTATATATGTTGTACAGTCCATGGTACAACCTTGAAACATTCACATCTTTTCTAAATAGGCTTTTTTTTTCTTTTCACACACACATATTTGAAGATGAGAACTGGAATAAAATCCAGAAATAGATTATTGCACCTTGAACTTTATGTAGATAGAAGACTGTCATGATTTCTATATAAACAAAATATCAAGTGCATAGGAAGAGTTGTGAAGTTAGATTGTAATAGATGTTTGTCGATATCTATTATTATTATCTCCTAATTAACAATACATATTTAATAATAATCTAGACTTATTCTTGTTTATGCATAGATAAAAGTAGTGGTTCATTCATTGCTTGAAATTTCAAGATATATATTTGAGATATGATCGAAAGTGTGGTTATTTTATCAATATCAAAAGTAATAAGATTACTAAATAATTAAACTTGTCAACAGTAATGAACTTGTATAATTATCGAAAGTAAAATCAATGTTATTATTTTCCCCTTCAAGAATATATTCAACTATACAATAATATATGCATAACAATTGGATAAGTATAAAAGAAAATGATTAATTAAGATGATAGTAATAATATATAAAAAAGAGGGGGGTGGGGAAATTTGAGGTGGGTTGAGACGAATTTGACGATTTTTAAGAGAGAATTGTTGGTAAAGTTTGGAATAATATGAAATTTGTTATATATGAATATATAAATATATGTGTGTAGAATAATGAAATTTGATTAGTTAATTATAAAGGAAGGGAAAAAAAAGGAGAAGACTTTGGTAAATTATGTTTTTAAAAAAAAAGATGACCAAGTTATATAATATATAACTTTTACCGTTCTGGACCACCATGGCCCACACTTGCTTCCATCTTACGTAATACTTCAGAAAGCTCTTCTTCTTCTAATACAGTGCCATCATGTGAACACTTTGCCTTCTTCTTTAATTCCTCACATAATAAATCCAAATCAAACTGTTCAAATTGTGGATGTTCAGAAAGACGCTCCCAAACTTCGTTACAAGGGACTAATTTCGTTTCATGTGTTGCAGGGTCCAATATAACCCTTCCAGTCATAGAATCCATAAATCTGTCAAAATCATGTCGTACTGGATCCCCTCCTCGTTGTCCTTCTTCAATCCCAGCAGCAATAGGTACGGGATGTTGTGTTACTGCATCATTCAATACACCTGAAGATGGATCAAACAAAGGTTCTGAAAGGAGTTGATCATAAGCGGATGAACATACTTCTTCTTTAAGTCGTTCACAAAAACTGACGCCGTCCTTATCTCGAATGCATGCAACTGCAGAAGGTGCCACACGCATGATGCGCTTTGCTGCTGGTGGTGCAGTATTCATCGATGTAGTTGACATCATTTCTTCCATACTGCTATCTGCTGATGTATCGGTGCTTCCTTCATGATCTGTCATCTTGTCATCGTCCTCTTTTTCCATATTTTCTTGTTGTTGTAACACGGATAGTTCCATCTGTTCTTGTTCTTCTTCCATCATCACATCGGGTAATATAAAATAGGGTACATCTACTCCTTTTTCATTGCGTAACTGATTCAATTGTTCATTATATGCGGCAGCAGCTCCTTTGATAGCCAACAATTCCGATTCCATTCTTTTAATAACGTGTCGAAGATCTTCATTTTCACGTTTTACAGTTTGCATACTTGTCGCGTGGGTATCTTCAATAAATTTGATTTTCGTTTCTAATTCTTTGACGTAACGTTCTTTACGTTCCCGGAATGCTCGTTGAGCTGCTCGGTTTTGTTCCTTACGTCGTAATTTTTGTTCAGCAGTCAATACCTAAATACGGTGAAAGAGAGAAAGTATATTGTAATACCATCATGATTGTTAATAGTCTTGTACGTTTTGTGCTTTTCTTTATTATTTTCCCACACACACACGATCGTCTTATGCAATTTTTTTTTTTCAAAAAGAGAAGCCTGTATTTGATTATACAAGTAACACCAAGAAACAATAGAAAGATCCTTACGTGAGAATTTTCGCTAAGTTTGCCTATTAATTGTACAAATAAAGAGTTTAAATAAAGATAACGTTTTTTATTTGAATTGTCAAAGACCAAAAATGAAACTCTTACCATTGATACTATCTCCATCACTTTCCACTGATCCCGTACGCACTTTATATATAAATACTAACTTTTTAGTAAAATGGTGATTCTTTATAAATATTTTATTATTATCATTATCATGATATTGATATTTGATAAATAGAAAAAGAAACTTTACTACGCATGTCCGGGCTCCCATTTGAATTATCACGTTTACGTTTTTCATTGTCGTCCCAATTTGCTTTGAATAAAGGTTGTGGTGAAACTGAAGGAATAGAAGGGGCAATGGGCCTATACATTGGCCATTGTTTATTATTTTTCATGGAAGGATCTGTCATATTTGTCTTTTGTGTAATGCAGTTTGCTAATAGTTTAAAGAAGTAGAAAAAAAAAAAAGAAAGAAAGTTTAAATTAGTTGAGTGGCAGGAAGAAATAATTTTTTTTATTCCTTTTACCAAGTTCTACAACAAGTGCCACTGAAAACACACACACACACACACAAACTTACATCCATTCACTGTTATCTTACTATGATATGATATTACACAAAGTTTTTTTTTTCCCATTTACGAAACAAATCATCATATCATAGGGAAATAATAATCAAGTTTTTTATTCCATATCTATTATTCGTACATGGTAAATAGGGCTATTGAAACATCTAATTTATTGAGTATAAATAAGATCATAATTTGTATTTGTGACAATAGATATATAAATAGTCAATTCCATATCTTGTATACTACTTTACCTTGTTCTAGTTAAATATATATTGTGAGATAGATAGCCATCAGTTTGGAGCAATGATAGAAGCTTCTAAAACATTCCAAACGGAATTTACGGTGGACTTAAAACGAGAAGTAGAAGTTTTACTTCCGATTGTTTAAACTGTAATAATGGAATTTACATGCCACTAAAATGTGATGCTATATAGTATGCTCTTCAATAGTTTAATAAGTGATTATCTATTTATTTATAATGATTGTCTTGGGTAATCTGATCGCGTCAGAAGATATAGTTTTTATATCGATAATCATTTGTGTTTTGTAGTGTTTTTAGTGTTTTGGTTGATATAACCCATCTTTCTTCAACTGTTTACTCTTTATATAATATCATGATACTATCTATAATTATCCCCTGCGGCCTTTTGACAATATAGTTGAAGTATAAATTTAAACGATTTACTAAGATAGGAATGTTAAATTAGGGACCGTCGCCTATGATTATTGTTGTTGCAGCACCTAAACAATATTGACTATATACACTAAATACTAGTTTAGTTTTCAGCCTCACCACCTTTTACAATTCAGTTTTAAATTTCGCCCTAGAAGTGCCTGGCGCCAATCATACTATACTTTAGTTTAAATCTATATAAAAGGATAGTTAAGACAAACCATTCGCTTTTGTCTCAAACACACAATAAAGCAAATAAAACCAAGCTATGGCAGAGGTTAATTAATGTTTTTTAAAATGACATAGGATTACATTCATAATAGTTATTATGTCGCTTAATAACAACTTACTGATTAAATTTATTAAAACTTTTATATCATTGGGGTTTATCATTACACTAATATATGTAATAACATAATTGAAACTTGTTCTCAACTGACTAGGTTAATTTTAATTTTTAAGATGATGACTCTGATTAAGGTGTGTCAACAATCGACGTATGTCTATTATTCTCTCCTTTTTTCTATATTATATTCGCAGTATAGTATATATAAGATGCAACGAATGAATCTCGCATGTTCCGTCTCTCATATTATTATATTATTATAAAAAATATAATTTTTCTATATTCACATCAGTATTCCTTTCCATGTTGAACCACAATAAATACTGATTTTTAATAATATGTTGTTTGTAGTGAGAATATCAACAAATCAAACTTAATATAAAACATTACAAGGAGAGAAGAGGGCTTTATTTTTTTCTTTTCTTCTTCTTTGGCCCTGCTAATAGTTCCACTTTGGTAAGTTATGAAAGTTTTACAAAAGAAATTGGAATATTCTAATGGTTGTGGAGAAAGTTATACTTTACTAATAAGCGAAGAGTATATTACGATAAAGGAAACGTCCATGAGTTTAGTCCTAATAAAAAAGCATACCTGTTTCGACAGGATGCGTTACTGGAATTGGCTACCGTGTGTAATAATAGTACGTTTTGATTTTCTCATTTTAAATTGAATCAAAACTAGGAATAGGTACAATATAGCACAAGTGATATTCATCTGTTTCTCTTTAGTGGTTTCCTTGCGGTGCGGGTACATTTATGTACTCATATACAATATAAGTAGTTCATAAAAATTGAGATATTTGGACAACATTTATCAATGATTTTTTGGTATCTTATTCTTTTTTTAATAGTTGTTTAAAGAAAAAAAAGCTATATTCATATATAGTTGACTGATTCATTATGCAAATGCATACTATAATATTAAAACATGGTGATAGATTTATAGAGATTCGTACTCTTCTTAATGCTTTTTTTTGTAACAATATGATTTGGGATAGTAAGGATAGTTATTTAAATATAAATCGCGAATTATATAGTTGCACGTAGTAAATCATATTCTATGATGCTATCAATAGCGATATAGTGATATAAAAGTATACTATTTTAGCTTATAATAATGTCATTCAAGTAAGATATAAATATTTTTTGTGAAACATCAAAGGGTATATTATAGTAATAATGCTCCGGTTAGAGATCTATATTACTATTACATGAGATGATGCAACAAATGTATCAAAACGTACAGATTATGTAAATACATGCAGTCGAAAGCTAAAAGTCAAGAAGCAATTGCTCAACCATCATGTGATGTTATAAAAGTGGTTGTTTTCTGTATTCATATGCATACAGACTACATATCGTCTGCACTTATCACCTCATTTATATTTCTTAAGCATTAGCCACAGTACAAATAAGCATTTATTTTAAACTGACAAAAAAAAAAGACATTTTATATAACGCTAATAATTTATTAATATGTTATCGTAATAAATATACAAATTCTCACGATTTTGCTTATTCTTTGAATGAATCGGGTGATATAACTACTACTTTTGAATGCCTTGTGATGATCGTAGGTTGTTTTCCATGAGAAAAAAAAAATTAAAAAGACTAAAACTAAACTAAATGAATATACTTCTTGAACTTAGTTGGCGGATATATCATCCCATATTAAAAAAAATAATAATAAAAATAAAAGTGATGGATCAAAATGCCAAGTAAAATTAAGACTATTATTAGCTACGAATTTTATTAATTCGCCTTATAAGATCGACCAATTTGAGAAGACAGTGCATTGTTTCTATATCTAATTATAGAAGCAAGGCTACGCGAACTTGGATTTCAGTCCCGAAGATTTCACTAAAACCAAATTTCCTCTTTCTTTTTCTTTTCAAGCATCAGAAAATTAAGTGAAACCCCTTCCTTCGTTTTAATATGGCACGCTTTGCCGATTGTTTTTGGGTAAATACTTGACTCTAAAAAATTTATATTTATATATTAACTTTATGGTATATATTCTTGTTGGATTCCTAGGATGAAAATGACAAAGGTGTTGAAGTCATTATTGACAAGTTAAAAAAGTCAAAAACAACTTGCGACGAGATCAACAAGTTATATGAAATCAGGTACGCCTCCTTGGTCTACCATCCCTACCCCTTTTTTTTTCTGTTCCCGCATTCATTTTACCTTTTCATCGATGACATATAATTTATTATTATTTTTTCATTAAATACTAAATTATAAATGAATTTAGAGCACAGATTGAAGAAGAATACGGTGAAAAGTTATTAAAGTTGTCCCAGATGATGGTAGGCGAAGCAGAAGAAGGAACACTTTCAGAATCAGTATCTCATATTCCAAGTGCTATTGAAACTACTGCGCGTGCTCATATGGATCTTGCTCAACAACTTCGACAAGACTTACAAAGTTCTCTTAATGGATTTTTAAAGGATCATAACGAAAAACAAAAAGCGGTAAGTCTTCTAGCATAATCCAGTATAATGGTTGAGAAGGTGGGGAATAGAATAACCTTTTGATATCTCGATACTTTTAATTTAATAAATTATATATGGCTATATAGCAAGAACAGCAAATCGAAAATTCAAAACAATTACGTGTAGTGCATCATGCAAATGTCGTTCGTGTATGTACGATTTTATTCATACAAGTCATAATTGATAATAATATATTTATATAAAAGATTGACATGTATGCGACATTTTTTTTAATTGTAATATAGGCAAAAGATCAATATTTTGCAGAACAATCCAAATTGGTTGGAATGAAAAAATATCTGAAAGAACGGCAAGCAGAAATGTCACCAGACGAAGTACAACAGGTATATATTTTCTATTTTAATTTTGGATCCCAAAAACCCAGTTGATTAGGAAAAAGAAAGCCAAGGATTTGTTTATTCAATACAAATATATAAATAGATTGAACAAGATGTAGACGAACAAAATAAATTGATAGAATCAGCTGGTATTTATATTATTTATATATAAAAGGACAAAGGGGAAAAAGAGAGAGAGAGAGACTTTGAAATATGTGGTGTATGATATTTTTATCTCATATGAATTGGCCTGGTAACTCATGAATGTATATTATAGAACATCAGTATAAACGATCCGTCGACATATTCAATGATGTAACAGAAAAATGGATTGCTGATTGGCGTGGCTCATGTGACATTTTTCAAAGCCTGGAAGAAAGTCGTATCAATTTTATAAGAAGCAATTTATGGGGGTAAATTAAATGTCTTTTTATATGTTTATATATGCTATAAATGAACTTTCAAGTGTGAATTCTGCTTGTATTCATTCTAACTTGAAAATTATATCGAATATATAGCTTTGCAAATATCATGTCAAGTGTATATATTGTGAATGATCAATGTTGTGAGAGAATCCGTTCTTCTCTTGAATCGACGAATGTAGAACACGATGTACAAACGTTTATTGATAAGTATAGTACAGGCACTCGAGTAACAGGTAAAAAAAAACACAGGCTTACCAGTGGAAGAAAAAGGGAGGTAGTGGCAACGGCAAAAAAGCGATCGAGAGAAAGAGGGATATTTAAATATTAAATATATTATATTTTTACTGTCTCTAGATTTAATGCCTTACGAAGATTTATCTCAGCCCTCTGCTCAACCAAATCGTGGATCACAACCGCCTCCACCAACAGCTTCAATACCACCCGTACCAACTGCACTCCCAGAATTACCATCGAATGGGCCATCGGATGTACAATCATCTATGGCTTCTACTAGTTCACCTGGTTCTTTACATCAAAGTGGGGGAATGGATAATCATACTCGACAAAGTACCTCAAATGTGAACACTCGACCTATTTCGGAAAGCACACAACAGACAGTACCTCCAATTATGATGCCTGAATCGACTCGATCAACAGAAGGTCCAAAAGAACGAAACATGAAAAACCAGCCACAACAACAACAAGGAGGGGAACATGATACTGTTTCATTTGCTTTTGAAGAAGTTGAGAATATGCTTAGCAGTGTTGGTACATCATTCGAATCCAGTAATGGTGGATTACGTCAATCTTTAGTATGGGCAACACAACAGCATAGTAATAAGCAGCCACAAACAGCAACAAATGACCCTCCTCCATCACAAACACAACGCCCTATTTCTCCTGCTCTTTCTTCGGCAACATCGGTGACTAGACCACCAACATCAGCTGTTGGAACATCAACAGTACCTGTATCGCACGTAGTCGAGGACCCATCAAGTCCTCAGCATATGACATCCATAACACCCTTTGCATTAGCAAATGCATTAAGTGCTGCGGCAAGTGCCGCACCACTTCCAGTTATGAATCCTTCCGAATCGACACAATCTCGGTTATCTGCCGTTGGTGTACCTTCATCAACCAGTATGGGACCTGGTAACAACAACACTCATAATGTCACAACTCCAGTTCCTGAACTGTCACAGTCACGCTCTTTACCACCAACAACGGCAGAGAGAGGGGCATCATCCTCATCACCTCCATTGAAAAACAACAGTGGTATTGAATCCAACAGCAGTGGTGGTAGTGGTGGTAATTTGCGATTCAAACCTGTTCCAAATCCAATATATGATCCAGAGTATAAAAGAAACAGTCAAGAAGGAGATAGTAATCCCAAACTACCTCAACCAACAGGATCAGCTTCTGCTTCTGCTCGTACACCTATTCCTGGTCCCATTAACAACAATAACAAGAACAATACAAATGATGACGATGAAAGTGAGGATGAATTTCCACCTTTAGCGCGCCGAAAGCCTAAAGAAGAGAAGTGGATGATTTCATCCATTCGTCGACCACAACAATTACCTGTACGATCACCAAATGCCCGAATTTATGATCGACAAAGCACTTACGAAGGCGAGCCTGCCATCACTGCTCAGCAACAACAAGAGCAACGGCCTCCTCCACCCAAATTACATATTGATACTGGTGCTGGTGGTACAAATAATAACAATAATAATACTAATAATGTTACAGCATCAACAGCGCATCAAACAATGACTACAGTCCGTGCCCAGTTGGAACAAGCCAACCTTTCATCATCAACATCCCCACCTGATTCAGGAATCAATCCAGGTATTCGCAATGCACCATGGCAACCTTCTTCTGAACCTCCTTCTGTATCCAATTATTATAAACGAGCCACAACAGGTGGTGCACTTCAACGTCAAAATAGTGTGAATGGACCTCGACCTGAAGCCGATATGCCACCAATGCCAGGTGATGATTATATTTTGAATCAAAGAGCAAATGACTATTCATCATATCAGCAACAAAGAGAAGACACTCGGTTTGATCAACAAGCAGTAAGACGACACCAATCTGCTTATGTAGATATGGGAATGCACCAACAACAGCTACATGACCCACGACCTATTTCAGCAGTAAATCCATCAGGAGAGATGAATGGTGATAATAATAATAATAATAACAATAATAGTACTAGTAGTAGCGGTGTTCATTTTGGTGGTCGTGTATCAATACCGTTCTTTGGTAAAAAGGATAAGCATAATAAACAACAACAACAACAGCAGCAGCAGCAGCAGCAGCAGCAGCAACAACAACAACAATTCATGCCTCAACAATTCACCCCTCAACAACAGCAACAGGCACAATCTGGAAATGACCAGCAGCAACAACAACAATCTGGAAGAAAACCAGAAAGATTAGCAGATGGTTCGCAAATCCTACATTATGGTAAATTATTTTGTTTCCAGTGATGAATAAATACATAAACAAAAAGAAAAACACTAACAAGTATTGATTATCTATTGTTATAATGCAGCTCGATCCATGTGGGATTATAGTGCCAAAATTCCTCAAGAAATGTCTTTTAATGCTGGCGATACTTTTGCAATTGTTCATAAACAACCTGATGGATGGTGGGAAGCTGAATTATTAGACCCAAAACGGCCAGGAAGAGCTCTTATACCAGGGAATTACATGGAAAAGATTTAATTTATTAATCATTACTTATCATTCTATATACATATATATTATATTTTTATTATTATTGTTATTATCATATTATTATTACATTTTTATATGTACATTTTTTTAAGAAAAACGAGAACTTCATCAGATATATATATAAACATTCATCATTTTCTTACTATTACAAACCACTATCTACTATTATATTTTTTAAATGTAAAATAAAAAACACGCTATTTATTTATTTATTTTCATTGACATCAAAATATACCAGATTACCAAAAATTAGTCTAATAGGTCGTGTTTAATGAATATACCAGTAGTAGAGCAAAGAATGTAAAATTTTCCAAAAAAATATCCATAGGTCTACATAGTAGCTATAAACTTAGTTGAATAACCTTTTTTATTTTGTATTATGTACAAAAAAAAGCCCATCGTGCTTACTTGTTGATTTCACCTTTTTCTAATACCCACATTTCTTCTTCGTTGGGAACAATGCTACTCCGTAATAAATATCTCGGTTGGACGTCCGTTTTTTCCTGAGGTTCTTGCTATAGTTGCGGCACTTACTGTTTTTGAAGGATGTGGCCCTTTCGAAATCATTGACAAAAAGAATACCTTCTGTTTATAAATATATATATATAAATACAATACAGTAAACGACAGTTACTTGATGTGGGAACAATAATTCTTGATTGTGACATCTTGATATCTGGAAAAGGATATTTTGCAGCACCATGCTGTCAGTGACATATAACCAACAGATTTTTAATTTACACAACATTACGTATCTCGAATTGAATTCATTTGAATTATAGATTTGTAAGATTTAATGATACAGGTGCTGTATCCTTTTTTTTTTTTTTGAGCCATTCATTATAACCTCCCCCCCCCAAAAAAAAACCATTTTCTTAGTGAACATGCTGGTGGGATGTTTAATCTAGGTATATAACTTATGGGTAATTTTGATTTTTTAAGAGTTCATATGTCATTCCGGATGATGATACAGATAACAGGGAAAAGTAATATTAGGATCCTACATGATATATAAGTATTTAGATCTACCACAGAACCATCACTTGATACACTAGTACTATGTACACCACAAAAAAAATTACAATAAATTTCTGTTTGTATAATTAAAAACTACCGGTAGTAAATAATTCCTGTACACTATTGTTACGTCTTTTAAACTTATGCTAAGGATATAAATGTAGATGAATAATCTTTGAAATCCTTCAACTAAACATTACGTATTATGTTTATTTTCCAAATAAATTTTTGATGAAGTGAAATAGTTCAAGTATTTTATAGCAATGGTAACGCCATTGGCCTTGTATAAACTGGAGGGCCTGATCACTAACGGATTTAGAAAAAAAAATTATACATAGTTGACGGGCTCATCGTTTCACGTAATGCATTCTTACAAGATTACTCTTTATGATACTGTATATTTTACTACAAGATTTTTTTTAATTTCAAAAAACGTGGTTTACTATCCTATCGTATGGTGCAATTATGAGCTGTATAAAATTGACAAATCGCCATCTAAACTGTACAAGAAGCGACCGTTCTATACCTGACATGGAGGATTACAGAAACTATAGGTTTTAATCTACATTCTATATTGTTACGGTTGTTCATTATGATGAAAAAAGACGCAGAAGTTGCTAGAGTATCCTAGAAAAGAGATGAATATTATGCACGTCATTATTAGTTGCTTTTTAAAAATAGATTTATATGCACGCTGATATTTAATAAACAGATAGCTATTACGTACATTACGTCATTGTTTATTTATAATTCATTATGTAGTTGTAAAAACATATAAAAGGAACCTCAATTTTTATTTTTTAGTAGTTATTATTTTCTTTTAATAACAAAGAGTACCTTACAACATGACCTATGAAGAATCTACTTTCAAAACGTTGGATTTACCCAACTATACATCTATCCCTGAGGACTCATCCATTGTATATTCTGATATCGTAAGGTTTTTAAAATATAAAACTTGTGATAATTTCCTTACCGTTGAGGACTTGGAACAATTTATACAAGAACTTGAGCACCTTCAAATCACTTTATCTAAAGTGCAACAACAAGCTTCTGTTGACGACAAAACTTGGATCAAGGAAGAAAATACTATAGTAAAATATTTAAAGGTCAAAATGGTTAATACAAAGGAATTCGCTGAAGATTTCATGAAACAAGATAAAAAACAAGAGAAACAAATTAAATGGATGACAATCGACCGACCTTTAAAAGCAAAAGAATTCCGACAATATATTGAAATGGATCTGGATGCTCTTCTCCAACGAATCGTTGGCCTGCACTTTCAACATCAGCTGAATAATGCATCAAAGAAACAAGACATTACATCTTTGCGAAAATTCATGACGGACGACTATAGCTATTTTTTTTGGGTTACAACTATGGGTCAAAAGAATCTTGATGGATCATGGCAAAAATTTATCGACTCTTATCAAGTAATTTACGGGAAACTTGATGTTCTCATGTTACAATCTATGGAAAATCTACTTTGTGACGAAGCCGACCATAAAAGAGTAACAATACAGCGCTTCATTATGGCTCTTCAAAAATTCAACAATCAATTCCCATTCCCAAAGAGCATTACTAGCAACAACATCAAAACATCATACAATAGTTCTGACGTAAATCAAAAAATCATTTTTGAAGAAAAGCGTATGCAGTTGACCAAAGTTGCATTAGACTTGGTTGAAAAATTTTCGGAAGCAACAATGCGGGATCATCTGGTTACTATTTATTCATGGTATACAGGTTACGATAAGAAGAACAAAGAAGTATTGAGAGAGCGAGCTAATGAATGGGGTTCATTGGTGAAGGAGAGACGTGACCTTATTTCGGAAAACAAACAAGAATTAATTCAAGTAAAGCATGAACAAGCTGAACTTATTGATCAAGCTCGAAGGGCAATTTACTTTTTCTATGAACAATTTGTTACTATCTGGCGCGTTGGTGAGGTTACCCGTGAAATTTTGAAAGATATTAACTTTCCTGGCAAGGGCCGTATTCGAGACTTTCTTAGTTTTGTTGCCCCATTGGATCAAGCAAACTTTTATATTGTAATGGGCATGGAGAAAGAAAACGATTCAGAAAAGGATTATCTACCCAAGGTTTATAAATTTATGGATATGTATTTGGATATGCTTGTCCAAGAATCAAAGGAACGAGATGAATATAAAAATAGAATGTTTTAAATTGATGAGCATTCTTTATTCCATTAGATAGTTGTTAATTGACAATATGTATGATATGGATGTAAAATTTTCCAAAATAACTATAAAGATAGATATTTTCTTTTATTATTCTTTCTTTGTTGAAGTTATACATATAATTCTAAATAAATATTTTAGAAAATTGAAGAATTCCCAGAGTCTCTTTACTACTTTTCTGGTTATTTTGTATAGGCAATGACCGTCAGAAAGAAAATTTTATTATCCAAAGTGCATATCATAATAGAATAAAAGTGGTTTCATTCATGTAGAGATATACTATACGTATATACTATATACCACATCCATAGAGCAAAATACGAATTTTTTTTTTTAAAAAAGGGTATGAATGTACATGAATCTGCATATAAATAGATAATGGATATGACTGAATATCTATGATTCTGTATAGATCTATGGATCTTAATGAACTGACACTTTTCATAGAAATTCATGGCATTAGTTATCATGCAGATTCATGGAAATCCATTCATTATTAACGCTCATTTTTGCCGTGGTGACATGGAGGAAATCTGAAGTATTAAGTGATAGAAAAAAAGAAAGATAAATCTTGAACGTCAGTCTTCTCACTCTACTGTATATACTAATTGACGAGGTGTTTGAGACTCCTTTATCTTCTATTTTATAAAAAAAACTGTAATAATGAGAAAAACAAGTAATATTTTTTGGCACGATAATATAAAAATGTAGGTGTATAATAGCAAAATAATATAATATAATAGTTGTATCGTTTGAGTTTGACTTTTTGACTGCCGTGATAAAAAATTAGCTCTTTTCTATCTAGGTAAAAACATGAAGGACTATATATACCAACAAGATCTTTTTGCTTCACTCTACGTACAACAAATCAGTAATTGTTGCAATCTAAGCGTAGCATGAGATTATGACGACATTTAATTATAAAAATATTTGGGTGGTATGTTTTCCTTTTTTCTTCTTTTTTTACCATTTCTCGTCGAAATAAAAAATGTTGGATATATAACCATGGATTGTTCCAGAGTTAATATACTGACGAAAAAGGACATGAATATTAGGCTTGGTTTTCACAAAAAGGAACATGGACTATAGTCAAACGAAGGTTCCAGATGATCGTAATTATGAGTTGGAGGTTGAGTCACTTGGATTCTCATTTCAAATTATTTAACAATGTGGCTTTCACTTTCAAAGTAATATTTATGCTGGTATACATTTCTATGGGGCATTAGTACTTGTTCGTTCAAGGTATAAACACACCTTTTTTTGTATGGAGGTGGTGGTTGCAAAAAAAAAATAGTATGCAGGGTGATGATTGGACTATTAACGCAAGCGATTGCCGCGGATTCCTAGAAACACTCCTTGTCTTTGAACCACCACGAGTCTTTAACATCGCTTGCCATGCCTTCAACACCAGAAACAGGTAATAGAGTATAGTAGTTAGTTCAAAGACTTAAAACTCAGTGTTTTTTTTCATAAAGATAAATTAGACGATTATATGGAAAAATACAAGACTACTCTACAGGTTTCACATCTTGGCCGTTTTATTAAAGACTTTCCCAAATACATTATTACAAGAAGTCAAACACTTGATGTATTCAAGGCAGAGAACTACTGGCGTAGAAGGTTCATCGACGTTGCAAAAAAAAAAAAAGGACTGTCAATGTAAAATATCGTATTTTATTGTTTGCGCAATGTAATTAGTCAGCTAACATTAACTTTTATTGCTAGGATCTAATTATTACAGATACCAAGAAAGTAAACTGAAAGTCCATTCTCAATCGAGCTCAGGTAAAATATCGAGTCGCTGATGCGCCTGAAAGGAAATACTAAAAAAAAATTATTCATGTAAGACCATCCGCAGTGGGAGCTGTTACAAAGTTGTTAAAATAATTAATTTAACAGCCCGCTTAACAACTCTGAGTAACTTAACAACCCGTTTCTTGCAGTGGACGTTGTTAAACAAAGTGTTAAGAAATTTGTTAATATTTATGTCGTGTGCTAAATAAAAATAGATGGAGGCTGAATAAAAAAAAATTGTTTTCTCTAATCTTCATCACAACAATGGATCCTACATTTCTTAAAAGACTTAAACTAAGACGAAATAATGACGAGCAATTGGAACAGAACAGCATTCGCCTTCGACAAACTGTTGCTCACATACTACAACGATCTCGGGATAGACGACTTTCTACTGCTGCTAGATATCAAAAGCCGAAACGCAAGGTAGTTGAGCGTGATCGTACTACGTTTCAGATAATAGTTATGCAGGATTATTTCACTCAGGTCCTCAGATATGATGCGACATTTTTTCGTCGTCGTTATCGTATGTAACGTGACCTATTCTTACGTATAATGGATGAGCTCAAATTAAAGTACACTTACTTCCAACAAGAAAAGGATGCCAGGGGAAGCCTAATTTTCATCCATTAGTCAAAGGTACTGCAGCTATGCGGATGATAGCGTATGGTGGATCTGCTGATGCTGTTGATGAGTACTTCAAGATGTCTTATTCTACAACAAGAGAATGCTTGAAACGATTCTGTGAAGGTATCATCGAGTGTTTCGGGGAAGAATATCTTCGAGAACCAATGGACGACGACCTTAAACGTTTGTTGGCACTTGGTGAGGCTCGTGGGTTTCCAGGCATGCTCGGACCACTCGATTGCATGCTCTGGCAGTGGAAAAACTGTCCCCTGACTGGATTGGGATGTATACTTCAGGTAAAGAAGGTGCTCCAACTCTCATTTAAACGAGTGTCGTGAAAATGAAATGGCAGGATTTGGAATTAGTCGAAATGTTTTTGGGATGAAAATTGACATACTGGTAAAGGTTGGCTTTTAAGATAGTCTTCAATCGATCGAACTTGCCGCGAACGAGTTCAAACGTGAATCTGTATCGGTCGATGATGGAATCATACAGCTGAATCGTAACCTCCGTTCAAATGCATGCATTCTTTCTGAATTGACTAAACGATTTGAAATGACAGACACAAACTCTTATCAACTCGATCCTATCGTAATTGATGTTATCGGTAAGTTTCATTCTGTTCAATAACTTTTATATTGTTGGCTCAAACAAAGATGGGGAAGTTTAATTGATTCGTTTTATATACATAAATCATAACAGGGCACAGTGGGTACTTTTATAGATTATATCGACGCAACAATGCATTTGTTGGTGCAAAACTTGTGGACGAAACCATCACTTTGCCACGAACACATGTTGAGTTTGCGAGGTTTCTTGAATCAAATATATCGAATATATTGTTGTATTACAAGGTAATTATTTTTGGGATAGACAACTACTAGTAGCCCTTTGGGAACGGGAGAGAAAACTTTTGAATTGACGAGTGTGTCTTTTATTGATTTATAGAATTACTTTGTGCAATCAACTCAAACTATTCCCCATCCCATTGACACCTTGGGTAAGAGAAAAACCAATTTAGTCGCAAACATTTCCGATCGAAATCCGAAAGTCCCTCGTGTATACTTCCCAAGAAAATGAAGCCGTTATTCAAATATTATAAACACCCCATGCATATAGTAATCTCGAACAAAAAAATACAAACACAATAATATTTTTTTTATGATATACAACTTCAATCCAACTGACCCTGTGCACCTCCGAGACTTGACATATATTTCACTGCCCGAGCAACAAAAAGTGAAATAGCAACACAATGCCATAGGAACCGCTGCCTACAGATGCTTAATTGGCTAAAACATCATGTCAAGAACACTGTTGCCCACTTCTTCCAACATAACGAATGAGTGTCATCCTCCGATGTTGCCACTATTCCTAAATCATCCCTTAAGTTAGTGAATCCCTTAAAGCTTATTTACTACTTACTATATATTTATATGCAGCCTTTTACACCTCTCCTTTAACCTTTTCCCTGTATCCCAACAGGGTTTTTTCAAATCTGTATGCTTTTTTTGATCTATCTCGAACAAGTATGTCAGACCTGACTATGTGTTCAATGGAGACATTAAATAAAACAACAATTTTCACCGCACTTGAAACAATTATTATTTATCAAAACTAACCTATTATGGTATATATAGAGCAAAAATATAACTGTTTTTAATTAATAATAAAATTATAAATATGGGAATATCCAATAGTTCTCGCCAAGAGTGAGATTCTATCGATCTCTGGGAAGATGAAGTTGACAAAAGGGAAGTTGCTGCATAAACTTTTCCACACTTATAATTTCACATGTAGATGTTTATGTAAAATGTTGTTCGATATTTCCTCCTTCCATGAGCACCAAACATCATCCATTTATTGCCATTCTTTCTTTTCTTATATGACGTTCTTCTCTTTAAACAATGGTCCTTATACTTCTTCCCCTTGTCCCTTAACAAAGACTTTATTTTTTTTCTTTTATAAGCCGTTCCGATCGATAAGCTAGATCATAGGAGACTTTAATGGAATTCAAAACTTAATCGTATGAGAATTAAAACGTGGTGAAGTATGAAGATCGAAGATATGACGATGTATATATACTTGAACAAATAAACAAAAGCATGCATATTATTATATAGTGAAATAGTAGTTATTTTACATAAATGATATATAAAGTTATACCAACGTAATAAAGATAATATATATGTATAAAAACAGTTTTGAACCATGATAGAATTATGTACAATATGCAGGATAAATAATAGTTAATAAAAAGAATGGCAAATAAAATATAAATCAATGAAATCCCATTTCTTTGGATCTGTGTGTGTGTGTGTGAGAGAGAGAGAGAGAGAGAGAGAGAGAGAGAGAGAGAGATGAAGAAATACTACTACAGCATGACAAACTGATTATTAAGGGGTAGATAAGGGTATCTCTGGTTTTTTCATTCGTTGAGAATGTTGAGAACGTAAAAATCGACCACGGTAAACAACAAAGGCAGCAAACGCCATAAATAAAACACCAACTATCAATTCAATAGTCCATACAATATGAGCTGTATGTGCATCACTATGCTCAAGGCTCAAAAATTCCTCCACGGGTGATTTATGTTCATGTAATAAAGTGAGTGGATGAGTGGATTTTTTCCAATTAGGTGTATAAGGAGGTCCTTTTTGTGCATAATCCCATTTCCCTGGTTCCATGCATGATTTATCAACAAGGAGTAAGTTGTCATGTTCTTTTTCATTCAATATAGGTGATACGGCTGAATCATCCTCATCATCATCTCCTGGGTTCGTTAAACGTGCTTGCCACCAAGGTAAAATGCCACGACACAAAGAACACCAATTACTTTTTATATTGTGAATAGATGGATCGCTCCAATTATTGATGAATTCAGAATCCAATCGATCTCGTGTTGGTATATCCAATGCGTCTCGTCGAAAGGCTAAATGTTCCAAATAAGCGGTATTATTCGAATCCAAGTAATTGATATACTTTGCTAATTCTCGAGGATCTGGAAATGCATCCATTCGAATGACTGAATTCTTATCTGGAATAAATCCTTGATATGAAGTTGGACCATCAACAATCGGGACTGTCGATACTGAAATTGTATCAAACAATTTCTCAGTTACTAAAAATAAAATTAAAGTAGTAGGTGAGTACATTATTCCTTCTTTTTTTTATTAACTTACAAAAATTTGTGTGACAATGATGTTGTCCATCATCTCATTTTTTTCACCAATTAAGAAAACGATAGAAATAAGAGAAGAATTTCAAAATGTCCATCCATTCTATATATTTACCATAATCATCACAATTGGCATTTTCAATGGCTAAATAAAATTTGTATTCACTCATCAATTGTAATCGATCCTTGCCCTTTGGAAACGGTTTATTATTTAAACAATCTCCATAACTATCCACATCAATGTATTGCATCAATTGTTCAACATAATGTTGACGACCACTGGAAGCACCACAATTTCTTGCAATCCATACAATAGGAGCTTTATGTTTCTTCTTTTGAACGGTCATGAAATCCATTGGTAATGGACGATTCACCACATCGAAAATAGCAGGAGAATAATAAGAGAATATATATGCACTTTTAAGATGATAAGATGCTAAATAGTCAAACACTTTCATTTTTTCTGATTCCATACGAAAAGGTGCTGTAAGAGGCGATTCTTGTGTTTCCAATATCCATGGTTGATTCTTAATATCTAATATTATCAATTGGCTTTTAGTATATCTCAATTATAAAAATTAGAGTTGCAGCTAGGGAAAAAAATGGCAGAAACATACGTGCAGGAACTTGAGTAGGATAATAATCTGCTGCATGAAATACAATAGCTGCAGCTGTGTCTACATGGTCTGTAGATGGTGTAATGGTGCACCATTCTTTAGGAGATTCCATTTTATAGTCATCAGGAATAGGACAGTCATCGTTACTGAATACCTGATCGTTGCCTGTTTGATAAAAAAAATTTGTTTGTTGTTCGGATAGACTATTTATTAGTTGCTATGTTTATTTTATTGTTTTGGTTTTTTTTAAAAGATAGATATATATATATATACCATCAAACATAATAGCATTAAACCATTGGGTCCAAAACACGATGCTCATGGAAGGCAAGGAATTTGCCATTGTTAAAAACTAGAAGGAAAGGAAAGGGACTGGTGAAGCGAAGGGAACAGCCAGTTTTCCGTTAAGTCCGAGGAACTTTGTTTCCTTTTATAGATTTCTTTTAAGCTTGCCTTGGCATTTTTGATATCTATAGCAATAAATCGTGCATCAGTGCGAGCGGGATAGAATGCTTCAACTTCCGCGTGCTGTATCGAATAAGTTATAATGCATTAAACAATGATAAAGTAGGTATATGGATATGTATCTATGTACGAGAAAGATGGAAGAAGTGTTGTTTAGAGGTGTCTGCATGATGATCGAAGAGAAAGGAGGAAGGGAGAGGAGAAGGGAAAATAAGTTAAAGTTTTTATGTGCCGTGTTTGAATATATATTTGCACAGACATTTTATTATGTCAGAAATGTAAATTTATATGAAGATAAGAAAGAATGGATAAAGTTGAATAAGGAAAACAAGGTGTTAGTTGCTGAAGCAAGAAAGGAAAAAGGCTTTACTCAATTATTATAATTTTTTGGTATTGAGAAAAAGCTGCGCGCGCTCTCTCATTTTTTTAGTCTCTTCCTACACACGAATACACACACACACACACACTTTCTTGCTCTTCACTTCACTTCTTATAGCATACTTATACACGCGTTAGATGAGAAGAGTGAGTATTCACCATTCTTATTTATACCCTCTCATTACTTTTCAAATTAAAAATTACACCCTTTTTATATACCTTCTTTTCTCAAGAACATATTAATTAATCACGCGTTCTTCCTTTTTTTTTTTTTTTAAGAAATATATATACATATATAAAGTCAATTCCCCTGTTCTTTTATTTTCTCTTTCTTTATCTTTTTTTTTCTTTCTTTTTATTTTCTACATTTATATTCCATACTATTATTATAATTATAATTATAAAAGAAAATGACAACAGAAGACGAGTTTGATCCAGAGGATATTCTATTTGAAATCAATCGTAAACTTGCCAATGTATCCATTACCCATCTATCTTTTGATAGTGAACATGATACAGTAGATAAAAGCAACGTATGTAATATTTTTATATGTTAATATGGGCGTAATAGTTTTGGGGTTGTTATAATCATTATCATTATTATTGTTATATGATCTGAGTTCCAGTAATAACTAACTATGCATAAGTAGCTACCAGAGATCAAGTATTATCTTTGTTCATCACAACCAAACGAACGAGAATGTTTCCAAAGTGTACAAATGTTACGGAAGTATTTAACTCAAGGTAGTTGTGCGAATATATAGTATATATATAGTTATTATTAATGGATCGTTACTAGTAGTATTAGTATCTATCATTATGCTAAAATTTATTTTTCATCCATAAATTAGCACATAGTTCAAATTCATGTGTTGACGACATTATTAACTTGGGTGTATTATCACAATTACGTGAACTCTTGGTTCATCATGAACAACATGATATACAGGTAAAAAAAAAAAGATATTACTACAATGAGAAAAATATATGTATGATGATGAAATAATAATTTTTCTTTTACTGGATTCCTGGTTTTTTTTAACAGTTTGAAGCAGCCTGGATTGTCACAAACATTGCGGTACGCGCATCACCCAAACATACTATATATATACATATACACATACATATTTTTCTTCCCTTTCAACAACCAACAACAGGAACAATTTGTTTGTGAACTCCTAATCATGATTTATATGTTGTTCTTGATGTTCTTAGGCTGGCACTTCGAAACAAACTGAAATGCTGGTGAATGCTGATTTTATTGCTGGTTTACTTGAGTGTTTAAACTCACAACAAACTATCATTAATGTCAAGACACAGGTAAATATATATATATATAAAGAATGGAGAATGATAAAATCAGAATAATAAGAATTTACTAAAATAAATTTAATAAATGTATATATAAGGCTGCATGGGCATTATCCAACTTTGCTGGTGAATCACCTCAATTACGACAACTCTTGATTCAAAACGATGTTCTTGGAGCAGTGGCACAAGTACTATTGGATGTCACCCATAAAGCAAAAGATGATTCACGCGAATATGGTTGCTATGGTGATACAACCACAGTCTTTGATGAAGAAATGTTAACAGATATTAAAGCTTTAACATGGGCCATATCTAATATGAGTCGTGGAGGTTTCTATACTGCAGATTATTGGTCAAAGGTATTTTTTTGGTACTTTTTATTGTAATGCATCTACAGATAAAAAAGAACGGGTTTAATCTAATGAGTAATCAAAAATGGAATTTAGTACCTAGTAGCCTTTGACGCACTTTCACAATGTATTCTTTTTGATCATGTTGATCTTTGGATTGATGGAGGGTAAGGAGAAGAAAAGCAACAGCCACGCATATATATATATATATGTATATTGAATACCTCCTTGGATTTTTTAATTAATACAAATATGTGTAACTTATAGATGGGGTTTATCACGTATTTTACATAATATGCATGGTGTCACACCTTTTTACGAAAACTTTACATTCTCCCCACGTTTACCATCACGGCTCGCTGAACTACTCCATGAAAGTGGAAGAGCTGTGACGATTCCTATATTGCGTACCTTAATCAACATTACCTCCTTACCTGATAGTTATTGCATGAAATTGATCGACAAACAATTGGTTCGAAATCTTTTATCCTTTATGTCACCCGAAATAGAAACCGGTGTGAGACGAGATACATATCTTGTGGTTGCCAATTTAGCAGCTTGTAACGAAGACTTTGTAGAAAAGAGCATGTTGATTGAATCTCGTTTAATCCATCATGTTCGAGATCATATCTGTGTTCCTGGACACATGTATATTGCTACCACAGGAGAATGGACCATGACAAGTAAACGTAAAACAGCTACTATGCCTGAAGAATGGAAAATTACAACAGATGCTTTATGGATTATTTGTAATTTCTTGACAGCTTGTGGTGATGATGGCATTGTGTAAGTTCCCCTTTTTTTTCTTATGGAGATATCATCTTAAATCTTCTTATGAAAAACCTTACTCACATTCATGTTTATGTAAAACATTAAAATACGCAGAACATTATTAGATCAATTTCCAGATTTACCTCGATCTTTATTGAAACTAATACATTTTGATCGATATGCGTTACCTACTCAAGTGGCTACCAAAACCATGGATGCCATGATTCAATTGGTGGAAAAAGTCGGCAAACATTATGGAAACGACTGGTTTGTGGATTCATGGAAAGCATTGGGTATAGAACGAACGATCGATCAAATATTGGAAGCCAATCCAACGCAAAAAAACCTGATGGATAGTTGTCATGAATTGAAAGCATTGGTATCATCGTCCACAGGTTCGACGAGTACAAGTGATGTAGGCATGGCAGCTGCTTTTGGATTAAATGTTCCTCGCAAGAATACAAGTGCAAGTAAACGAAGAGTCTTGCATGGATTTGAAGATGGTGATGTTCGATTGATTGAAAATGCTGTTGGTAAACTTAGTATTTGAAGAGAAAAATTGCAAATACTGCTATTGCTATTATTACCACTACTACTACCTACAGTTTATAAATATATATATCACGACATATATAATGCTCTATTCCATCGACCCATCCAGTTCTATATATATATATATTATATCACATGCCAGAAAAAAAAGTATTAAAAAACTAAAGAAAATTTATTTTTTTTCTTTTATTTCAAGATGCATTTTTTATTCAGTTTGGCATATTTTGCGAGTAAAAGTATATACAGGTTTTTAAGACTGGTTTTGCGTATAATTTTTTATTTTATAATACAAAATATACGTAAATGCGCAAAAGCAATGCGCAAAAGCAGTCTTAAAATCCAGTAGTATCATATATACATATGTACATCATTAGTTTTCTTCCTATTTTGTATATATTGTTGATAGAAGGAAATAACTCTAGTACTTCATGATATTCTATGTCTCGAGGTAACATCACTACGTAGTTCATAGTTCTATAAAATAATATATAAGAGGTATATTCTTCTATAACCTTATTTCTTGACATGTAACCCTAAAAAGAAAAAGGTCCGAGGTTTAATAATATTATGACATAGACTTCTTTCAAGTATACAAGAAGTCTTTCGAAGAAACTAATACGATCACTCCGCTAATTTGTTAAATTTACTACCATATAGAGGAGTTTGATTTTCGCACGGTTTCTCAGTTTACCATACCTATGGTCGAGGAATGAAATGTTGAAACTAAACTTGTATGATCATAATATATTACTACTCGTTTGCATCCTTGATTTGTATAGAACAGATCTTTCAAAATATACCTTTTATAAAACTAATTGACTTAACTAATAGGGTAGTTTATTATTTTACAGATCTATTAAAGTTTTTTTTTTCTACCCACACAACATTTCTACCTTTGAAACGATGTACTTTTTGTTATAATGAATCCACCCCCACTCAGATTTCTCAACAATGTAAAACTGTGTTTTTTTGTGATACATTTTTCTACTAATATGAAGGATATATTCATTGTTGGATGATAATAAGAATAACAATGCAAGAAGTATTAGAAATTTGATAATAATTGTTAAGGAAAACATGCATTTTTGTTTACCCGACCGGGTCCTTCTTCACTGAGGGTATTGTTGCTAACAAGGTCTACATGGTACATGTAACTAAATGGTTATCAATTTACTATTTTAACTCCTTTTTTTTTTCTGTAGAACACTCATTACATCATTTTTCGGTTTCACTAGATTCCTAATATGTGTGAACGTGTGTAAAAAAGTTTATGTACACGAATGCTTACAAGCGTGTGATGTTCTATGTACTCCCATCTTTGGTGAAATGTGAAAATCGATCATGACTTTTTTTGGTATGCTTTATTCTTAACATTTATACTTTTACATTGATTATTTATATTGTTATATAAAACATAGTAACCAGTTTATTACTATGATGACAATAGAAAAGTTGTTTGTCAAAAGGAGATTAAAAGAAAAATAAGACTCAAAAGATATCTCTCAGTTGAAAATCAAAACAGTAGAACAGACCCGGACGTTGTGAGCGGTTTTCTTTTTGTATAATTGAGTGTCAGATATGGTGAGAGCTGAGATGAACGAGTAGCACATAGATACAGAAATCAAAAAAAAAAAACTTTAAAAATTTCATATGGTGCTGAACTCCCGCCTTTTACCATCCATTTGACTGTCGTCGTACCCGAATATCAAATATGGTTTGAGGTATATTTTTTCTGTGAACCAAAAAAAAAAAAAGAAGGTTAGGCTTATATTGTTATATATATATTTGTGTGTGGTAGGCACATGTCTTTATTTTACATTGTTTCTATATAGGATGACTTTTATAAGTGAAAATGAAAAAATGATTACAATCGATTAAATATATAGATCTGTATTATAATAATAAATGAAACAACCAAATGAAAGATCAAAGTTTATATATCTCTTATTGAAATGGAATGGTCCGAATATTTCGTTTATATATAGAATTAAATAAAGGAAGTATTCGGATAAATAGAAAAAGAGGTGAAATAGTCAAAGAAGTATACAAGTTGAATAAGCAGAGATAAAGTTCAGACCAAGAAAAAAAAAGTTTTTAGAGCCCTACTATTTATTACGCCGGAGCCGTTTTTTCGACCTTTTTTCTCCACATCTCTCTTTTCTTTCTATCTCTCTCTTTTTATTTTCTTTTTCCGCCCGCAATCCTTGCATCAAATAAATAATAAAGACAGGTATGGCGATCAAGGAATTTGAAAAACCACATACCCGGAAAAGTTCTATTCATACAATTGAAGATGTTGAGAGTATAACATCTCAGCAACAACCCACATACCAGGAACCGCCAGATGGTGGACGAGGATGGGTCGTCGTACTCGGATGTTTCTTTGTAAGTCTTTACTCTTTCCCTCTTTTTATTCATCTTTTATATATCCAGTGACTAACTGTATTTATATATATTTATCTTATATTTCTGCAGGGTCTCTTTAGCACGTAAGTTTCCATTTCTTTACTTCTTTTTTTTTATCTTTTAAAAATTGCATTATGATATGTGCAACAAACATACATATATATACATACATCCACGTTGTTTCTAATCCGTATAGACTCTTATGCAAACGATGAAACAAAACAAAAAAAATTCCAATAACCCTGTCAATATATTAATGACAATCCTATAACAGTCAAGGTGTTTGGTATTCATGGTAAACTATTTTCTCTATTTAGTCACAAGGGAATCCAATTTAAGGTATAAAATACCTGTATATGGATAAAAAAAAAGAAGAAAAAAGACGTCTAACGTATATATGTTTGTTATTCTGAAAAAGGGGTACCTTTCTCGATTACTACAATACCAACATGTTTCCTGGCCAAATGACCCAATTGTCATGGGTTGGTTCATTATGGTTAGCCATGAGTGTACTTTTGGGTCCATTGTTTAGTTATTTGGCATGGCGTGTTGGATATACTTGGTTATTGGTCGCCGGTACATTCTGTTCCACATTAGGATTCATGATGGCCAGTTTGGCAAGTGAAATTTGGCATCTTTATTTAACTCAAGGTTTTCTTTTGGGTTTGGGTGCTTCACTGATATGGTTCCCATGTATTTCTTCTCCACAATCATGGTTTTCCAAAAATAGAGGTTTAGCTGTTGGTATTTCCATGGCTGGATCAGGTTGTGGTGGTCTTGTCTTTAGTAATATGGCTCAAGGTTTAATGAAAACTGTTGGTATTCATTGGGCTTTACGTATCTTGGGTTTTACTGTGCTTGTTTTATTGTCGCTTTCAGCTTGTGTGGTTCGACCTTTGAACCCACCACGCGATCCAGGTTTTCCAATTACTTTGGTTCCTTTCAGAAAACCTCAATTTGTTCTTCTCTTTTTTATTCAAGTTATTACCAACTTTTCTTTCAATGTAAGTTGTATTTTCCCTAAAAGAAAAAAGATATTATCTGCACCAACATACATGATTTATTAATCATATTATTATATCTATAGATTCCATCCACATTTTTACCTTGTAAGTTATAATAAATTAAAGAATTTCTCCCCCAATCTTTTGATACATAAACAAAACAAACATGTACTGACTCCTATTATTATTATTATTATTTATTTTTATAGCTTATGCACGCCATGTTGGAGCAGATGATTGGACTGTTACTAATTTAGGTGCCATCATGTCCGCCGTAATGGTTGTTGGTAAAGTAGGTAGTGGATTTGCAAGTGATCGTATTGGACGTGCCAATATGAATGCCATTGTCATTTGTATGGCAGGTCTTCTTTGTTTAGTTCTTTGGCTTCCAGCCAAGAATACTGCCACTGCTTGGGCCTTTGCTGCATTATTTGGATGTTTTGGTGGAGGTAAATATTGATCTTGATTCTTTTCACATTTTTTTAAAAAAATATAAGAAATAGTTCTAATAATAGGATTGAATTATTTTAGGATATATGGCAATGATTCCATCATTACTTGTCCAAGTAGTTGGACCAGAGTTACTTGAACCTGCAAATGGACTTGTATTCTTTGGTTGGTTACCAGGTGGTATCTTTGGCTCACCTATTGCTTCAACCTTGATTGATGAAAACAATCCTGATGGTCCACAATATTGGCGTGCTATTGTCTTTGGTGGTGTTATGATGTTGGGTGCTGGTATGTTGGCTATTGCTGTCAAAATTATGCGTGGTGGTTTTAATCCATTCAAAAAAGTTTAAAACAACTTTTTTTCCCTTTTCCTTCTACCTTTCCCATTCCAAATTGTATAAAAACCAACCGAAAAAGTGACCTCTATTTATTATATAATGTATAAATCTTTAGTTTTTGTTCTTTTTTAATTATAATATATATATATATATACCAACATTTTTTTATTTTTGAAATAAAATGATTTTTTGAAATGCAAACAAACAATTAGAAGTTTATTATAAGAAAAATAACCATTTAAGATGATAGGACCAGGAAAGAATAGACCAGTCTTCTTTATGAAAATTAGGTGTGATATAGTATTATAAAATGTATGTTATTCTTGTTTACTACTTTGTGATACAGCTGTTGTAAAGGATCGGAATGATTGTCGACTCGTAAAGCCTTTCCGTACATTAGCAATTAAATCTGTAGCACTGGCACGACCTTGTGATATCCACGGATGTTGTAATGCTTCTATTGCTGTAATTCTTTTTTCAGGATCCAATTGTAGCATACTATCTATTAAATGCTTTGCTATATATTTATAATGATGAGTTTACACGTTTTCATAGATAGAATATTATTATTATATATAGTACCTGAAGATGAAATATCGGACCAATATTCCTCATCATAATCGTATTGTCCACGTATAATATTATCAAATAATGTTGCTTCATCAGCACCCCAAAAAGGTGTATAACCACTAAGTAAAGTATACTAAAAGTATATATCGTTTTTCAGTATTAAAATATATTTTCCCCTGCCTCTCCCCAATCCTTTTTTTTTTATTATTATTTACCATAATGACACCAACACTCCATATATCAACAGGTGTACCATGCCCCGATCGTAATAATATTTCAGGCGCCACATAACCTGGAATATAAATCTTAATAAATATATTTTTGAAAATAGATGCAACAATAATAGTAATAAGTGATGAAAAACAACATACCAGGTGTCCCACATGCCGTCATTAAGATACCATCATGATCTTTAATAATACGAGATAAACCAAAATCTGTGATCATTAATTTATCTTCACTTTCAGTGGTTTGAAACAGGAGCTAAAATAATTTCTATGTTGTCAGTTACCAATGCACTTTATATTACTTTTGACATGTGAAAAATTTGTACGTGTTATTTAAATCAATCAAAAACTTACATTTTCAGGTTTAATGTCTCGATGAACTATCTAAAAATATTATATATAATTAATAAAAATGTACCTTACACCTCTCCTACCCCAATTCTGAATAATTCTATATATAAATCTAACGTATGTGGCGTCTTTTTTTTTATTTTTCTTTTCTGGGCCCTGTATTGTTTTAAATCTTACATCATGTTCATGAAGGTAAGCCAAACCTTCCAATATTTGTCGTACTAAATTGGAAGCATCCCTTTCTGTATAAGAACCTTTGCGTAGTAACTGTTGAAACAATTCGCCACCTTTTGCGTGATCCGTAACAATATAAACGGCTTGATCATCTTCGAATAATCCATGCATGGATATAATATGTGGATGTCGAACTTGTTTTAATACATCTAACAAAACAATGACATTTGTATTGTACGTATAAGAAATATATATAAAGAATATACGTATAGAGTACAAAAGTATATGAAAACTTACCTAATTCATTATCAAGCATTTGTTCCTTGCCTTACTTTTCTTAATTTAATAACACATCTTTTGAAAGTATATATCGTTTATCTTTTTTTCTTTTTTCTTTTTTTACCTGCTATTGCTTTCTTCATAACAATTTTTAAAGCATAGGTTCGACCTGTTTTTTTATGTGTACATAGTTTGACAACAGCAAAAGAACCCACACCTAAAGTACGATTAGATACTTTATAAAGTCGTGTCAAACCCGAAGGTAATTTCGCTGGTAAATCTTGTTTCTTTTTAAACAAGGATGTCAATCGTTTCATCAGATCCGGCATCTTTTGTTGTTGTAGTAGTTATATTAAAAGGTTATTGTATATTTAGAGTATATAATAGTAAAAGGTTGGGTATATATTAAAAAGGTTTTTTATGTCAAAGAAAAAAAAAGGTCAAGAAGTTAAAACAAAGAGAAAAAGAAACTCTAATCCGTTTTGGGGCCATACTCGAATCTTGGTATTAATACAAAAAAATGGGGGATGCGTGAAAGAAAATGGGGGACACAAAAGGGTTTATAAATTGTAAACGTGTCTTTACTCTTTTCAGACTTAGTACCACGATTTATTCATTCATAGCTCATCTTATGATAATTATATGTAATATAGACATATACGACATAATTTATAGTAGATACAATCAATGATGACGATCATTATAGAAATACGAATCTCGATCTTATTAGTTAGTGTTATATATATAACAACAACGAAGAAATATAAAAATCTAACCTACTGTGTAACCACTTCAACACACTGGCCATGCGGACATGTAATCTTCATAGAACTTCTAATGATTATGCAGGAGAATTAGATGGTTATACTTCTTGATTGATATGTTCTTATGAATGGTTTAAAAGAAGAAGGTTCCACTGTATTGATATTTATAGTAAATAAGTATTCCGCATAATATGCATCAGCTTGCTGTAATATACAGGATCCGAACCAATAAAAGTATGTGAAATATTATAAAAGCAATCATTTGAATGGAGAACGATATACTTTTGATAATTGTCCTTTTTCTTCTTCTTCTGATCATGGATAAACGATAGGTATTCATGGGACAAATTAAAAAAAGGCTGTGCGTGGATAGATGTTTTTGCGGGGTACGATTCTTTAACTTGATCTACATTTCGGAACTGATATATAAAAAGAATTTTCTACCTGGTAATATATCATAATAGTAACTGTTTCTTAGAAACCAAATTGTCATAAGCAATTGTTTCACATAGTAACCAGTGGTAAGCATAACAAACATAAATATACATGGTATAGAAACAAGCCCTTTCTTCCCCCATTTGTTGCCTGATTGTGATTGGGGGTGTGGGGCAAAAAAGGGGGAGGGAATTTAAAAAAAAATTGTATTAGCGTTTTTTAATTATAATACAGGTCTCAAGCCTTGAATAAGATATTAGACTGTACGTGTGTAAAGTATATAACATGGTAACACATAAAAAATAAAAAGAAGAGATAAAAGTGGGATGATGAACTATTACTTGATCCACACATGTGAAATTGAATTGGATCCAAAAAAGGATTGAATTCGTATTGTAAGTTAAAAAGAATGTATGTGGCTTTTTTTTATTATCTTTTATCCAATCCAAAAGTAAAATTGGCCCTGAGTTTCTTGGTTTCACATAGAAAACGGGAATACAACATAATCACCCAACCCATTCACAAACTTTGGTACCTTTGGGTCTCTCTCTCTCTCTCTCTCTTTTTTTCTCTTTTTCTTTACTCTCGTTCATTCCACTTTCTTCTTCCCCTTTTTTCTTCTTCTTCCTCTTTCCCCCTCTTTTTTTTTCTTTCCATCATGGCTTCCACTGGTAAATGTTCTTTTTTTTTTTTCTTAATGAATTAGATACTATTGTAACAACAAATAGAGAAAGAACGAGTAATACTAATGAATACAATCTTGTAAAAAAAAAACTCCAATCAACCTCCTGGAAACAACAACAACTACACATATAATAGAAGCAACTGTATATACTCGACAAGAGTTTGCCGCACTCACGCAGGACGCCAAGGACGGTAAAGCTGATGCTCGACAATATATTATTATTGACAACAAAGTATATGATGTGACAGAATTTGTGGAAGATCACCCAGGTGGTGCTGCCGTTTTGATGACACATGTTGGCAAAGATGCTTCGGGTAAAAATATAATTTCCTTTTGATCATTACTTTTTTTTTTTTCCAACCCCATTTTTATGATTTTCTATCTCTCTATTGGATGGATCCGATATTAATCAAACCTTTTTACTTCTTTTTTCCGGGAAATGGATTTGATCCATATAACAAATATTTCAACAATCAAACCATGATTCATTATATCCATCATATTACATACATATATATAGACGTCTTTCATGCAATGCATCCTGAATCAGCTTATGAAATTCTTGCCAACTGTTATGCTGGTGATATCGAAGCTGCTCCATCTCAATTACAAAATAGCGAATTTGCTAATGAAATGAGAGAACTCCGCGACAAATTGGAAAAGCAAGGTTATTTCGAATCCAGTGGATTATTTTACCTTTACAAAGTCCTTTCCACTTTAGCCATCTGTGCTACTGCTTTTGTGATCCTTTACATGTGGGGTAAAACTTCAACATTAGCTGTCTTGGCCGCTGGCTTTTTGGTAGGCTTGTTCTGGCAACAATGTGGTTGGCTCGCACACGATTTTGGTCATCATCAGTGTTTCAAGGATCGTTCCTTGAATGATATTTTGGTCGTCTTTTTGGGTGATTTCTGTCAAGGTTTTTCATTATCCTGGTGGAAGAATAAGCATAATACCCATCATGCTTCTACCAACGTCAGTGGTCATGATCCCGATATCGATACCGCTCCTGTTTTATTATGGGATGAAGTTGCTTCTGCTAATTTCTATGGTTCCTTGGGAGATGATTCCTTTTCTCGATTCATGGCTGAAAGTGTCTTACCTTATCAAACCCGTTACTTTTTCTTTATCCTTGCTTTCGCTCGTTTCTCTTGGGCTATTCAATCTGTCTTGTATATGCTCAATGAAGGTGCTTTGAACAAGTCCAAGAAATTATGTTTCTTTGAACGTGCTTGTCTTGCTGCTCACTGGTCCATTTTCACCCTTGCTGCCCTCGTTTGGATTGGTTCCATCAAGAATATGTTGTTGTTCTTTTTCGTCAGTCAAACTACTACCGGTTACCTTTTGGCTTTGGTCTTTGCTTTGAATCACAATGGTATGCCCGTTATTACACAAGAAAAGGCCGAAACTATGGAATTTTATGAAATTCAAGTGATTACAGGCCGTGACGTAGCTTTGGGTCCTTTGGGTGATTGGTTTATGGGTGGTTTGAACTATCAAATTGAACATCATGTAAGTCATTTTTATTATATCATTCGAAAATGGGAGAGGCCTATTGGCTTTTTTTTAAACGAAAAAAAATACTCATTTTTTTAATATATAAAATAGGTTTTCCCAAGCATGCCCCGTCATAACCTCAAGAAGGTTCGTCCTATGGTGAAATCCATTTGTCAAAAGTATAATGTTCATTATCACGATACTTCGTTTATCAAGGGTACCATTGAGGTTTTGGAAACTCTCGATATTGTACAGAAATTATCCCTTCGATTATCTAAAAAATCTTTCTAGAGTAATTAATATTATCAAAAAAAATCGTGATCCTCATCTCCACAACCATGACATAACATCCATCCAAATTTTACTATATTTATTTCCAACTTTATAACTCACTCTACTTCTTCCTGAAGTATAAATTTTATATTACTTTCCAATGATCATCATCATCTCTTCATTATTATCCTCCTCTCTCCTCCATCCGTTAACCATCACCGTTTTTTTTTCATTTCACCTTTTTTTTATAAAACAAAAAAATTATTTTTACATACTGTTCTTTTTTTTAGATATTTTATATATTTTTTCCCCTTTTTTATTATTCTTTCTCGATTTTGATTATATATAGATATATATAAAAGATATATTTATTATTACTGTTGTTATTATTAGGATAATGGTATATGGCTTTTTACAAATGTGACAATATTATATCGTCTATCTTTTTGTACAGAAAAAAAGATTTCTTCGGTATTATCGTTTGTGGATTTCCCAATCAATTTACATCGCTCTTCATATAATATATGAACTAATGCACCCTAAGAATTAAAAAATAAAATTAATACATCATCCATATATAATAATAATAATAAGATTAATTAAAATAATTATAGGCTTTACCGTTTCAGCATGACGTATTTCTACACATTGTTTTTGATCAAAAGCTAATAGATAAGGATTGGTATAAACCACATGCTTGGGTCGTATTTCCCATTCACAAATCAATGTCTTTTGATCCATAGTATAAACAAATCGATTATAACATAATCGCTCATGTTGTTTTTGGCAATGATGAGGATCCGCTTGATCGTGACCATCACCCAATATGGAGGAAAGTGGAGTTCGAGGTGTGATAATTGTAAGTGCTTTGCCTTTTTCCTTTAAACCAATACGTCGTCGCATAGTTTGACCTGAAAGATCCACCAAAATAAAATCTTCATCACATGCCATCACTAGTGTCTTTTGTTGTTGTCCACCTCGATTTCCGTTTGAATAACTGCAAAATCCAGAGACACGTACGGATTGAACATCAATGGTCTTGACAGTACGTCGTTTTCTTGGATTATACAAATGGACCAACATATCTTTTTTATCTTGATACACCACATATTTATCCACCACATGAAATCCATCTAATACGTTTTCAATCACCAAGGGTTGTTGTTCTTTCCAATGTTTTTCAGCACCGTCATGATCATCACCACTGCTACAGCTACCACTACTAGGGCTGTTACAATCAGGGTTGGGATAAATTTTGTATATCAATAAAAGTTGTAATCGACGACTAGCAATAATAAGATACGTAGATACCGATTTAGAGGAGGAGGATACACAGGATATGGTAGCTAATCCAGAGACATCAATGTCAAGAATATGTTCTCGAGATGGATAAACTGTTACACCATGGTGTGAACTGACTACCAAACTTTCTTGTTGGTTTTCTAATGAAGATGGCAATCGTACAGCAGCTGTCCATGATTCAAATGTCGAAGAGGCTAAAGGAGGTTGAGATAACATGGTCGGTTGTTTTTGTTTCAATTCTTTTTGTGCATCGTGAATCACTTGTATAAGTTGTTCGGAGGATGAATCGAGTAATTGAACTGGGAAAGTAAGGCCACGAGGTGGATGAGCCAATGTAAGATGATGTTGATGTGGTACACAAACGACAATAGGTAAAGGTATAAACAATACAGGTGGTAATAAAACAAGCACAACATGGTCCAACACAATGATTTCTCCTTCCCTTGACTTTCTTTTATTGATTTTGTTTCCTGGATCATTATTGTCTGTCATATTCGTTGCACGACATCGATGCATGATACGACGTTCCAAAGCATCTAATTGCCATGTATTCCCAACCCATTTTTCAATATCCAATAATTGTTTTCTCGTTTCCAATTGATCTTTTAAATTATCCAAACACAGTTGAATTGCTTCCAAACATAATTGAAGTACTTCGTTATCAGGATGCTCATCATCTGGGTCCACTACTAATGTTGTCGTAGTATTCATTGTCATGGGTGTGGCTGCGATGATAGGGGATGTAGCCGACGTCATGGTTGTGCACGTGGTCGTGGCATCCATGATAGCCTTTAGTAATGCTGGATACCGTTGCAAATGTTCCAAAGGTTTTTTAATCAATGGCCAATACGTTTGTGTCAATTGTTGTGGGAATTGAGTGTGTGTTGTTAATAAATAAGTGGCTCTCGGTAAATTGTTGCAATAATCTTGATAATCGTCCAAGATAGGTAAAATATGAGCTGAAAAGACATCACTCACTGTGGGAATCACTGATGAAAATGTCTTTTGTCGTTCTGTTAGAGCATGGACCAATTTATGATTGGCATGTCTTAATTCTGGTAAATTTTTAAATACAGAACGAATAAATGTAGCACGTTCTTGTGGGTCTACACGATCGAATTCATAAAGAGGTTGAACGAGGCGCTACTAATTTTTTGATTTCTTATTATCATTATTATTATGAAACAAATACATAGGAAGAAGGGGTAAAATAAAAAAAAATTGGTAATAATAGGATATGCAGGGGGATTATGCGCCAAGGCAGTAATAAGTAAAAGAATACATTACCGTTTGAAGAGTATCTAATTCGTTACGATAATGACGTTCATTCCGAATTAAAGCAAATACAGCTTCTTGTCGACTTCGTTCATGAACAGGTGTTGATAATAATACTTGATTCGATACACTGGATGCCCATGTATTTCTTTTTCTTGTTGTGGATTTTGACATGTGTTAATATAATATACATATAATTATCGATATATCTATGTGTTACAAAATGGAGAGGATGAAAAAAAAAAAAAGAAGATTGTTAAAAGAGAGGAGAAAGAGAAGAAAGAGTCTAGAAGTATTCTCAACAGTCAAAAATTAATACTCTTACAATTTATTGAAACTAATAGATCGGCAGTTAGCTCCGCTTATTTTTTTAATGAAGTTCATTGGTATTTGGAATGAATAAATGCTAATCATGTTTTTTAATAATAGATAATACATATATTATATTAAAAAAAAGAAAAAAAAGAAAGACAAAATAATAAGGTCAATATGAGTAAGAAACAAAAGTATATAATAGATAATAGAAATATAATGTGAGGAGATGGTAGTAAGAAAATAGAGTTGTTTTTTATAATAAAAGATAATAATAATAATAATAATATAAAGGTAATTTAAGTAGCAATTTAAGCGAACTATTAAAAAAGAAACATATGTGTAAGTTTAAATGACCTTTCACAAAATAAAATCCTTATATATTTATATATCAGAAAACTTACATAATTGCTTGGAATAATGCCCATCGTACCATCGGCCTTTCTTGCTTGCCACCAATTTCCTTTTCGTTCAACCACTTCAAGAACTTCATCTTTACTGAAACTTAATTCAGTTGGATCGTCTGAACTTGCATGGTCTATACATAAAAAGTGATGAGTCATATCATTACATTTTCCATTAATTTGGATCCATTCCCATGTTACCCATTCTCAGTTCTTTTTTTTTCTTAAACTTACAATCATGAAGTGCTTTGACGCGTTCTTTATATTCAACAGAAGGATCTTGATGGGGCTGAGGAGGGGATTGTGGTGAAGAAGCAGCAGGATGTGCCTGCATTTCATATGCAGCAGCAACAGGTCCACCAGCAGAAACAGGAGAACCCATACCATTATTAAATCCACCTGCTGGTACCATTGTTTTATCATTTGTCATTTCATATTGTTGTTGGGTAGGTTGCACTTGACCTTGTGGACCACCAGCACCCATCGATGTAGATGGTTTCATACCAGCAGCAGTTTGATGATTTTCTACACTATTATTCATAGCTGACCAACCATGACCAAATTGACCCAAATAACTATTAGGTTCACTACCAAATACAAATACCCATAAGAATTGAATAATAATGATAATGATATATCCAGCGGCATAAGCAGCAGCACCTCCTTGATTTGCACCTTCAATGGCTGCAAATTTGTTCACAGGTAAAACTGAATCGATTTGAACGGTTAATAAAGCAATACTAGCTGCCAAGAAGGTCAATAACTATAAATATATATATGTTTAGATGTGTCATCATGAGCTTATTTGATCTTTAAATACTAATAATAATAAATTATAATAAAATTGCTGCGTTGTATAACACAATGAGGTTACACAATGAAATTATTTCATGGTTGCCACTCAAAAATTGATTTTTTTTCTCTTTTGTAAAGCGAAATAAACTTACGACCATTCTGTAGTGCAGAAATGTACCGGACATGAAAACATATAGGATGCCAAGAATCAAAAGTAATTCATAAACAATAATCCAATATCCTGCATTTGATAAGCGTCGGAAAGCACATAATCCTCCAAACGCAATCACCCAAGATGACTATATGTGTATGATCATCAGCATCGTCGTATATATATATTCAAAATCCAACGTTTATATAAAAAAAAATCTCGTGTTTTTATTACCAAAGAAAGAAGACCGGTGGTAAGTAAAAATAAATTTTCTGTTAGTCGATCCAGAGAAAACATGGAATATATATATTGTTGTTGTAGTAGTAGTAGTAGTAGTAGTTATTTGATTTTTTTACAAAGATGAAATAATAATAAGAATAGGATATTAATATATAATAAAGAATAAGAATAAGGTTGAGTGTATATATATGAAAAGGAAAGTATAATATATATAAAAAGAGAAAGAAGAAGAAAAAGAGGCGTTGAAAAGGATGGTTTCTTTTTTTTTTTTTGGGTTATTACTATAAAATTGCGGGCTTATAAAAAAAATCCTTTTAATGGAAATTGTTATTTTTTTGTGTAATAATAAAATGTTCAAAAAGAAAGAAGAATAAACAACCAAAAAAAACCTTATGTTTGATTCCCACATTTAGATACTGTTACGTCTACCTCGGGTACCCTTGACCTCCTTCCCCCTTCTTGTATCTTCTTGTTCTTGTAATAGTCTTCCAGAAGCATATCCAGCTTTTCTCCATGCTTCAATCACTTGTTTACCAGCATCGTATCCCAATTGCATAATGTCCAAAAATTTGTTAAATTCCAAAGTACCCCAATTCTGTACAGGTAACTTGACATACAAGACACCATCCGTCACTTTAGCTTCTTCCAATTTTGAAACACTACTGACATACGCCAACCGGGATTGAATTTCTGCAATGCTCGGAATATTATATGACCGGAATGGATTAATGTTATAAAATAACGCCCACCATCCACTAATCGAATCACCATACCAAACAGGACTTGTATCATCTTCTGAAGCTACATCGACTGCAATAATAATATCGGCCCCCATACTTTTGGCAACAGATACCGGTAAATTATCCATATAACCACCATCTACCAACATGTTACCATTTTCACATAAAGGTGGTAAAAAACCTGAAAGGGACATACTGGCACGTATGTAGCGCCATGCATAACCTGTTGTATGTACCTCCATCCTTGACCATGTGATATTAGTAGTGACAGCAAAGTAAGGTAACCAAAAGTCTTCAATTTGTGAATCGCCAAGACACTTGAAAATAGAACGATTGAATGCATGACCTGTAAACCAAGCTGTGACTGGATAAGTCAAATCCATCAAGTTGCGCCATAAACTGGTCATTCTTGAAGAAAACATTTTGCTTCGAGCTATTGTGGATACTAGATCACGATTCTTGGCATATAATCCACCTACAAAACTACCAATACTCGTACCACCAATAATGTCGATCGGGATGTTGGCTTCTTCCAAAGCTTGGATCATGCCAATGTGAGTAATGCCACGTGCTCCGCCACCGCCAAGCACCAATGCTACCGATTTACCGCAAAGCCGACGTGCTAGTCTATATTATTTATATATAAATATAACGTTGAAAAGAAGAAATATTAAATTAATAAAGTTCTAGATCAACGTCCATCATTTTCTTTTTTTTTATAATATTATTTCATATCAAAAAAAGTTAAAAGGGGAAGGATGATTTACGATACCTTGCAAAATCATCTCGGAGAGCATTACTTGCACTACCAAATTGTGTGGCTGTGTTCTTCTTGACTACTAATAATCTACCAAATGTAGGATAATACTTTTCTAATTGCCCCTTGACGTTTCGCATCATATTAATTGAATTTTCGGTCATCTTTCTTCCAGTTTGTGCTAACCAAGGAGGTCGAGCTCGATCATTATTGGATAATGTCGCATGTTTTCTCATTGGCATAAAGATATGATGATGTGCTTGAATCCACAAACGATTCTATTTTCATGAAAAAAAAACACATTAAAAAAACCTGGGTTTTGTTTATTTGTTTTTCACATGTTAAATAAATAGTAAGTATATTTACCTTGAGCCAATTCTCTGTTGTGCCTGTTGCACAGAATCGTTCACCATGTAATAAAACCAATTCTTTTCTTGCGGTGGTTTTCATATTAATTAAAAGTCGTTCATATTCACCTACAGTAGGATCACCATCGCCTAGCCCGACCAATAAAATAGAATCGGCTTGACGAATACAGGTCCGGGTCCATTGCGATTTGACACCGCTATCGGCCAAATAAAGAACAATTCTGAACTTTTCTTCTTGCTCCGCCAACCAAGATGCCAATTTCAATTTTCCCAATTGTGAAAAAGCATGCTTCCCCATCACTGAAGTGATGGTAGCACTATTCAAAAGTGCACAAGTGGCGCCTACCGTTTGTGTCAATGCACTTTTCAAGTTTTCTGCAAATTCGGTCACGGGGACTGATCCATTGACAGGTATAATTCCTACTGTTTTTAAATTGGCATTGTTACGACCAAAAAGTTCAGCAGGACCTGATGCAATCGGTTGCTGTTGTTGTCTTTGTTGTTGTCCATGATTGCGTTGCTGATAATGTTCTGAAGTAATACTATTACTGCCACCAAATAATCCAACACTATCACCATTGTGATTATTATTACGAGCCTTGTTGAATGCCTTGTTATTACTGCTGTTTATATTGGGATTCACCATTTGTAGTGATCGAAAAGCAACCATACGTGAGATTTGTAATGTTATTTCAGGATGTCTTCGTGCCAACGCATTGAACAAGGTCTTTGGCATACGTGCCAATTCACTATCTCGAATAGCGTGTAGTGTAGCAGGTGCAGGAATACCTGCCAATGCTTCCAATTCACATACACTATCACCTCGACCAAATTCACCCAAAATTTCAATGCCTCCTCCTTTTTCACCATGAATCGTTCGAAGACGACCATGTAATACCATATAAATAGAATCACTGGGTTGTCCTTCATGACAAATCACTTGTCCGGAGGTGACTTGCATCCATTCCAATGCCAAATCAATATGCAATACTATAAAATAGAATACAATGCAATTGAAGTTAGCTAACAACACTCTATTTCTTGTTCTTCTCCCTCTCTCATAGAATCTTTCCGGGTTTACCAAGTGGACTTAATGACGTGACCAATCGTTGAGCTAATTTAAGCATAACAGTAGGATGTCGATCGATAATACGATCTAAGCTCTTGCGTGACAAATAACCAACATACACATCCGTCTTGGCTCGAATTTCAACAAAACTTGGATGACCTGTCATTGCCTCAAGATAACCAGCAAGACCACCTGGCTTAATACTAAACAAAGGACGTTTGAATCCAGGTTCTTGTGATGTATCTCCATCTGAGTTCGACCGCTTTCGACCTGCAGGTGCACGAGATGCCATGACAGGACCATGCTTTTCAACAATGGATGTTCCTTCCAATGCAGGAGCTACATTTACTTCATCTTCGTGTAAATGGTCTTCTTCTCCATCTTCGCCACGATGATGGTGTTTATCATGCAAAGATGACCCAAGAGAAGATGTGGATACGGTAGGTGATGGAATGGGTGATAAACTGAATCGTTTATTACCACCACTACTTCTTTTATTATCCCCTCTTTTCTTTTTGAAACCATGAGATGATGCGGATCCAGTTTCAGGTCGTTCCAAGGATAAATCTTCAGTTGCAGCAGGTGTCATGGAAACATCCAATACACCATCAATAACAAAAAACAACCCATTGTTATGTTCACCTTCTTTTAATAAAACATCATCCTTGGCAAAGTAAAGAATTTGGACATCATTGGCAGAAAGTGCCTCTTCATAACCTGTCGCAGAAACGGCTGAGGAAGAAACCGTCGATGTATTATCAATATCGTCATCATATGGAACACTCAATGCACCTAATGAAGGAGATGCACTGGTATCAGCTGTGCCAGCAGGAGAAAATAAATCCATTGGATAGTAATATCGTGATGATTTCAAAGGTTCGGTTGTCTGTGGCTGTTGATGTTGATGATGCCGTTTGGTTAATGGAGATGAATTGGACAAGTGAGGGGAAGGAGGTATATCATTTTCTGCAGAAACAACACCTAAACAATCAGCAAAACAATGTCGTACTGCTGCTCTTAAATGTTCATCATCTTTTACACTGTATTCATCTTGATGATTAAGATGATGATGAGAGGGTGATGTTGCCAAAATATTTTGTTGTTGGTGATGATGATGGCTATGAGGCGATCCAACATTGGATGTATTGGATGCATTACTTTTATTCGTCAGTGAGGGTGTGGATGGAATATCCATGACTTGAATAATACCACGTGTACTACTGGGACTACTGTCTTCGATACTATCGGATCGTTCGTTAAGGATATCATCATGGTGTTGTTGTGTAAATTTACGTCGTAATCGTTCGATACCACCAGGAACAAATAAATCTTGAGGTAATACATCCATACTAGCCGATTCACTAGCCATACGTTCCAATCTTAATAATTCTTTGGTTAATCCCAAATATCGATGACCTGTCATTAAAGTGACTCGTTGGAATCGTGTTAAAATTACTTGAATGATATGAGCTGCTGCCTTGGGGAATTTTTGTGCAAGTTTATGAAATGCTTCTTCAGGAATCACTATATTCATTGTATATAAACTTTTATTAGTAAATGTAACCAAAACCATTGCATCTTCCTTTTTTTTTTTGGTCAGAAAACACATACCTGCTAATGTAGTATCAACCGTTGCGCGTGCAACAATATTTGGATGTACAGACTTATAACGACGTTTCTTTTTAAAAGATGCAGATGCTGCAGGTAAAGAAGGTGAATGAATGGCTGGTGATGATAAAATCTTGGTTGAAGAAACTTCATCATCATCCGAAGTGGTAAAATCTGTACTTGAACCGGATCTTTTTACAGAAGCTAATGGATGATGTTGATGTTGTAAAGACATACTTCGTCCTCCTGTTGTTGATGCAGTACTACCACCCCCACCACTTAATCCTTCTGCTTGTAAATTTGGAAATACAGGTACAGTACGCCATCCTGTGCCTGAACTACCTTCCTCATTGGCAGTATTGGAAGAAGATGAAGGCTGTAATTTTTGTCGTTTCGATTCTTGTCGCATGAAACTTTCTCGAAACACAGACAAGATGGTAAATAAAGAAGATAAGGTACTACCTGCACCTACTTCATTGATCAACGTATAATCGCGAAAACTGTCTCGTCCTTCTTCTTCTTCATCATCATAGTAATCACCCATAATACCAACTCGATGATTATGACGATGTCTTTGTTGCTTTTGTTGAGAATGATATCCAGCTTCCTCTTCATCGTCGTCAAATGCAGCATCTCCCATCATCATCATGGTCATATAAGGATCCTCATCCGGTTTGACAAACATTTGCACGTGTCCATGAACAACGATATAAAACGATTTTTCTTGGTCGGGTTGACGAAACAATGTATCACCTGCCAGGAGCTTTTTCGTTTGTAAATGTCTTGCCAATTCATGAAACACGTGTTGTTCCAAATACCCAAAAATCTTGATCGATTCTAAAAAGACAGATAAAAATTCGTCCGGGTACGTATAGGGTTTTTCAAACAAGTTTTGGTCATTGGCATCGTCCGGGTGTAAATCAAAAAACGACGATGTGGATTTCGGTGGTTCAGTCGATTTCAATCGGGAGTACTTGTTTAAATAACGATAACGGACAACCAAGTAAAGACCAATACATACAATGACAACAATCGTGAATACAGAGGAAAAATTTAAATGTAAAGTGAACGACCATGTCAAGATTCGATAAAAGAAATAGGGAATCCAACTAAAAATCTTGAACAAGATTCTTGGTAAGAATCCAACAATGTCAATAATGATCGATCGATGAGGAGTTGTCGTAGTTTCTGCAATGTCGCTCACCACTTCTGCTGCTATTGCTCCTCCTGAAACTACTGTTGCTGTTGCTGAAGAATGACCGCTAGATATACATGCTGTGGTAGTAAATGTGTCAGAAATTATTGTTGAACACGAATAAGTGTCCATATTTGTATAAAAATACTATATCAAATAAAGAATTGAGAATTAAAAGAGGAGGAAGAAGAAGAAGAAAGAAAAAGAAATCTAGTGCATGAATTCTTTTTTCCCGTTTTTTTTTTTTATAATAGTTTGGCCCTGGGAAAAAAAAATTATAATAATACTCCTTATATCAAGTTGAGTTTGAGTTATCGGAAAAGAAGAAAGAAGTAATACTCATTCTATATTCCTACGATCACAATCTTCTTCTCCTTTTCGTCCGTGTACTACATCAGAATTATTTATGAAACATGAAAGGAAGGTTTGATAAATGGGTATCATGATCAACTATTAAAATGTATAAATTATTTTTTTTGTTTTATTCTATAATGGCGATAATAATAATGGTGGATGGCTATGATTACTCTTTGTTAACAACTTGCAAATAGTATTCTTTTAATTGATCAGGCGAAACTTCGGATGGACTATTTACAACTAAATCTTTTCCACCTGCTGCCTTTGGGAAAGCAATGACATCACGGATAGAAGAAGCATTACATAGAATTGACATGAGTCGGTCAAATCCTAATATAGATTTCATCATGTGAATATTAGAATTGTTAAACATACAAGTGACGGAATTTCATTCAAAAAAAAAGTCTATATTTACCAAGAGCAATACCACCATGAGGTGGACAACCCGAACTCAGTGCATCTAATAAATGATCAAACCGTTGATATTCATGTTTTTCAAGCTATATAATTATATACGTATAAATTAGTTAGTAATATATAGGAAAATAAATCATTATTTGATATCCGTATCCTTTTACTTTCTTTACCTGAAGAACACTATCAAAAATGAATCGTTGCATAACAGGTGAGTGAATACGAATGGATCCTCCACCAATTTCCATTCCATTCAATACTAAATCATAATGTTGACCTCGTACTTTAGCAGGGTCTGTTGTTAATAATGGAATATCTTCATCAAAAGGTGCAGTGAATGGATGGTGAGTTGCTTGCCATGTACGGATATTTTGTTCATCTGGTGAAAACAAGGGGAAAGATTCAATCCATAAAAATTTATAGGTATTTGGATCAATCTTTAATAATCCCTTTTCTTGTAAAAGGTTTGCTAAATGGAGGCGTACACGGCCCATCAATGTATTACCACCCTAATTATTGTATGAACAACGGTCGATGGGAGAGGAATAAAATAAATAAAACTCGTCATTGTTATTTTTGATATCGATATTGAATATATGAAATAAAATAAAAGACTTACATTGAGATAGCGTTCGCGTTTATGTACAAGTACTAAATCACCCACTTGAATATCCAATTTATTATTGATATCTGACTCAATTTGGCCTAATCGATTGGAGTGTTTTAATCTTCCACATTTTGATGGCCATGCATGAATATTATTTTCATTGATTTTAACAAATGCAAAATCCTTGAAACAAAATTAATATAAAAATGACCTTTCTTATTATAGATTACTTTCCCCCCATCTATACATATAGAATTTTATCTTACTTTTTCTTCTCCAAGTTCTAATGCCTTTTGCATGCTTTTCAAATCACCACCTGTCAATTTTGACCCTTGTTTTACTACAAGACAATCCAAAGCAGACTCTTGTTCAATAACATCAGATAAATAATCACTAATTTCATTGATCTATATAAAAGTATATTTCAGGTAAGTAAAGATCGATTTCTATTTATTTCTTTTTTTTTCTCACATAGACTTGTTTATTTCATCCAACTTTTCTTTTTGAATTGTATATAATACCTTCATATCAAATCGAATATCAGGCTTATCCGACCCATAAGTTGTCATGGCTTCTTGGTAAGTCATATGTGGAAAATGAGATGCATCCAGCTCAACACCTAATGCTTTTTTCCAAATAGAACTAACAAATCCTTGAACAACTTCTTGAAGTTCTTTTGCTGTGATAAAGGACATTTCTAAATCAATTTGAGTGAATTCAGGTTGACGATCCGCTCTTAAATCTTCATCACGGAAACAACGTGCAATTTGAAAATATCGATCAAATCCAGCTGCCATCAACATTTGTTTATGCTATAAAAAAAAGATCAATATAATAAAAAGTCAATGTATCAAATATAAAAATATAAATTGAATGATCCAATTCAAATGGGTATGTACCTGTTGAGGACTTTGAGGTAAAGCATAAAATGCACCCGGTTTACGAGTTGGAACAATAAACTCTCGAGCACCTTCGGGTGTAGATTTAAATAATGTGGGTGTTTCAATTTCGGTAAATCCTAAAATACAAAAATGTTGTCAGTTGATTTTGACATAAAGGATATATTCCACTTGTCCTAAGTTACAACTTATTGTATACCAAATTATTATCATTATTACCATTATCAATAAGGTGCTGTCGAACTGTATTGACAACTAATGAGCGAAGTCGAATATTTTTTTGAAGTTCAGGTCGTCGAAGATCCAAATAGCGGTATCGTAATCGAACTTCTTCATTAGGCTTAATATTTACAGATATATATACAAATCATTAAATTTAACGTAAACAGCCCATATTTCCTTGTCCCCTTTCCATCTATATGAATATATAAACTTACCAAGGTAGCTGCTGTTTGAGAAGGCCAAAAGGGTAATGATCCAGACGCAGGATTTAAACAATAGATCTTTTTTAATTCCACTTCAATAGCACCTGTGGTTTGTTTATTATTTATCATTCCATCTGGTCGTTTCATCACAACACCTTCGGCACAAATAACACATTCTGGTGTTAATCGTTGAATTTCAGTACGTAATTCTGGACTACCAGATCGAAATACAAGTTGTGTTGTACCAGATGCATCACGTAGCGGGATAAATATTAAATCCTGGGACATGGCTCTAAATTATTTGTATATTGTTATTATGAAGAGAGCTTTTTTTTTTTTTTTTGGTTGTTACTGAAGAAAAAAAATAAAGTTATTCTACCTTGGTGACTGAATCCAACCATTCAAAACAACATGCTGACCTTCATTATTGGCTCGAAGATCACCACACAAATGAGTACGTCGTGGATATTGTCCATGGTATCGATCGCTGTCATTATAACCACGTAAATCCTGTTTACCATGGTGAGGTGAAGAACGAAAAGCTCGAATAGTATTGGTCTTTGTCATGCATTGTAAACGTCTCGATGAAGAAGGTAATGTTTTTTGTTGTCTAAGTAAAGCAGTGCATGCTGAACGTGCAAGGGGTCGCACGCGAGTTGCCATTGAACTATTTTCGTCGGTTTCAAAGAAAAATAATAATAATAATAAAAAAAAGAGAGTTTCCACTTTTGCTTTGATAGGTTTTTTTAGAACCGCATAGTTCCGACATCCTTTTATTTTGACAGGCATATAGAATTTCGTTACAAACTTAAATAGGACGTGATCATATCAAGAATTACTTTTTTTATTCAAGTTCATATATCAAGAGGATAAAGGTCATGGTTTTGTTCTAAGATTTTGGATTTAAAATAGCAAGGGACATAGCTTGCATGCATTGTCATATCATCCAACAAAATATATGAGGATATGGAGCGACAAGAGAAGAGATTCTCCTGCATTTTACAATCATCAATCATATTTAACGGATGAGGCTTTTTTTATTAATAAAATATAAAAGGTTGTATATGAATGTAGATAGACCTTCTAACTGATGTTGGTCCATGCTCTTGATGGTAGTAATATTAGTATGATCCCCTTTTGTTCTATTGATAAGAGTCAAACTTCAGGGATCTCCTGCTCCTAATCATTCATTGCCTTCTACCATATAACAAAAAGTCACACGCCCCTCCTTTTTTTACCTTTTTTAAAAGATCGATCGAATGCATTGTTTCTGCTCTCTTTTTCATCTTATTCCTTAAACTCTTTTTTTTTTTACTATTCTATTACGTATTATCTTTATTTTATATAATAAATATCATATTAATAACAATCAAATAATATAATGAAAAATCCCTTTCGAAAACAAGACAAGATCCCAATCTCTGAATCACCTGCCACTGTTAATGCATGGGAGAACAGTAATATTGAAAAAAATCAACAACAACAATCATCCATGAATAATAATCCCTTCATGACACCAGATAATGGTGGAGGCAGTGAAAAAACAGAACAACCACCAGGAATAACTAGCCCATCACCAGTGTATTCAAATAACAAAAGTCCTGATCATTTGACAGGAGCCCAAGTATCTTCCTCTTCATCACCACCACCTATACATACACGTTCAGCAAGTATTGATATCCCACCTCTACCTCAACATCCTGAGAATGACGAAGAAAAACCAAAAATCAAAAAGAAACCAAACAAAGGAAGGTTTTTTGTTCGTGTGTGGCAAATGATTGCAGCCATCGGTGCATTCGGATTTCAAATGGGCGCAACGCCAGTAAGTATTATTTGTTTGTTTGTTTATGGTTATTGATGAGGAGTTACACAGCAGCATCACAACAACTTTTATATATATGCAACAGCAATCGTTCTCGTTTTTAAGATCTATTTATAATTGATTTGTTTGATATGCTAATGATTACTGAATAATTATTATTTTAGTATTCTGGTCATGAAATGCCATTTTCAAGAGTTGGATTACTTTATTATGTATATGCCATCTGTTGGTTTTCATTTTTATGGTCTTTATTCAATATTTACGTTTATTTGACAAGGCGATTTGGTCAAGCAGGCAAGATCAAACGGCCTGTGTCCATTTTAATGGATTGTTTTCTCGCGGCTTTGTTTGGTGTTGGGACATTTTATGAATTTGCAATGTATAAATGCCCACCAGGTACATATGATGGATGGTAATAATAGTAATACATCTTTTTTTTTTTTGAAATCATCAATGAATTTTTAATAATATAAATTTTATGATAGGTGTAACTTTTTTAATACCGGATTATTCTTTTGCGTTTCTCTCTTTTTAACCTATGTTATTCAAACATTATGGGATGTCTTTGGAGGAATGGCATGTTTGCGTCGAAAGTAATAATAGTAATAGTTATTACTACACCAGACAATATATTATATACCAAAAACCATTGTAAAAAAAAAAGGGTATATAATTACAATATCCATTATATACATATATTATTATTATTATTATTCCTGACAAAAAAAAATAAATAAATATCTCTTAATATTATATTATTCCGTCACATAACTTACAGTTTATGTGTAATGCTGGATCTACAACTATATTCTGCTCTTTTTTTTTTACCCCGCGCTTTTTTGTTCATTCACTTATTAATCATTTGAACAAAATGACATAGAAATAGACATCCAATAGAATTGAATAGAAAAGACAAAATCGGCCTTGATTTTCTCCATCTCCGTTACTTATGTAATTAGCCCAGATTTAATTTCGTTTTCAAATAAACCAATTGTAATATTATATGAATTGATGAAAAGATGGAATTAAAAGAAATAAAGAGAGATACAAAATGACCATGGGTTACTCAGTATTGACGTGCTTTTGGAATACAAAGAATAACTAGAAAGGATTAACAGGAACCTGATGGTTGTTGGGTAAAGTATTATAGTTTTTATAAGACAATGGCGCAATTTGGAGCCAATAAGGATCTTCGTTGCGGAGAATGACAAAAAAAAAAGAAGCATCCTTTATAAGTTTTCCATCAAATTGTTGTCCCTGTAACTTTTTTTTTTCTTTTCTTCATTCATAATTTTTTTTTTATAACACACAATGGCAACCAACATTACTTGGCACGAAGGCGCAGTCTCAAAAGAAGAACGTCAAAACCTTCTCGGACAAAAGGTATAGTTTATAAATGAAGTATTATATGTTTTTGTTACAAATAATTTACCTATATATTATATATTTGTATTCATCATATTAACAAATGTATAACAATAATAGGGCTTCACTATCTGGTTCACTGGTCTTTCAGCATCGGGTAAATCTACATTAGCCACTGCATTGGAACAAACTTTATTACATTCAGGTGTCTCTGCTTATCGTTTGGATGGTGATAATGTCCGTTTCGGATTGAACAAAAACTTGGGTTTTGGACCTGAAGATCGTACCGAAAACATTCGTCGTATTTCTGAAGTAGCCAAACTCTTCTCAGATGCTGCTGTTATTGCCATTACCTCATTTATCAGTCCTTATCGTCAAGATCGTGATTCTGCTCGTGAACTTCATGAAAAGGCCGGTATCCCCTTCATTGAAGTCTATGCTGATGCTCCTTTGGAAGTCGTCGAACAACGTGATCCCAAGGGTCTTTACAAGAAGGCTAAGGCTGGTGAAATCAAGGAATTCACCGGTATCTCTGCTCCTTATGAAGCACCTGAAAAGGCTGATATTCATATCAAGACTCATGAAACTACCGTTGAAGAAGGTGTACAACTTGTATTAGATTATTTGGTTAACAAGGGTTTGGTTGCTCCTGAAAAGTTAATCAAGAAGCAAGCATAAAAAAAAAGATGTTTTGCTTTTTTTCCCTTTTGTATAATGTATATAGAATTTTTTATATTACAAAATATTCATGTAAAAAATAAAATATGTATAAAATTATGAATGATAATAAAAAAAAAAACGAAAATCAACATGAAAAACAAGTGTTATTTGGAAAAGAAAACATGAAAGAAGGATGTAATGGAGAAAAGCAAAGGAGAAAAGGAGTCAAACGATAATCGTGTCATATATGTGTGTGTGCGTATGTATGTAGATATGTGTATATGTTCGTAAAGGTCGATTCTTTCATAGAGTATATAAGGAATAATCGTGTGTAGTTTTACTATTCTTCGTCGTCCGATCGGTCAAGATCGTCTTCAGTAAAATATTCCTCGTCGATATCAAATGCATCGTCAAGATCGAATAGTAATATAATGACAGCCAGCATTGGTAACATCACTTTGGGTCGCATTACTTGTTTTGTGAATTGAAGTACTACGTCAGCCAGAAATGTAGGTGAACCTGCATGTTGTACTACTGGTGGTTTAAAAAAGTTATACGGCAAGAAAGCAATCATTGAAGGCGATATAGACTTGTTGAAAAGAAAAGCGTGTAGAACAGAAATAAAAAGTGTGAAAGGGTGAGAGAGTATGCAAGCTTCTTTTCTATCCAACCAACTCTCACGCTTTTGCCTTGGAGTGCGGGTGGCCAATCATTTAATGCCTTTATTTAATAAAATTTGCTGCTCAGAAAAAAAAATCCCCAAGTCTCTTTATTATTAAACAAAAATCGATAGTTGTAGTCAGATACTGTCACAGCATGTAAAATAGCTCATAACTTTTAATCACATTGACTATCTAATGTATGAACTCCTGTTATATGTAAGCATAGTATAAATAATTAATAATAAGAATAAAGAAAAAAAGAGTGTGAAACTTGCCTCTTGAAAAAATTTAAGGTTAAGAGAGTAAATAATCAACGGTCGGCTTTAGTGATAGTAGCCAAGCAATTGTTTCTGTGTTATGATATATTATATCATTAAGAAGGATATATTGAATGCGATATATGATCATTATCTTTATGTCGTAGTATATTTTTAGTAAAAGATAATACATCACTTGCTGTGTCACTTCATAGCATTATACAAAGACGATGTTTTTGTATGAATAAACCTTGAACTTTTTCAATCTGGTGAATCTATGCCCTTGTCTTATTTAATTATGGTTGATTGTTATTTATAATGAATTACTTGTGTTCCTGGCTAGGAGTAACCGCTAAACGGCACAAAATAAGAAAGGACATTTACACAATTAATCATAATAAAAATAAGGGTTCATTATATTAATTGTAGAAACTCTTATTGTTAAATAAAGAACACGCTAATCATGACGAACGGAAAAGTATGACCGAGAACTTTGATGCATTAAACATTTTTATATGGTTATTTTATTACAATTTTAGAGCTGTTATTATTAATATTAAAGAATACAAAATGTTAAAAGTATTATTTTACGCCTTCTTTTCTTTATCTTCTTCTTGTTGAAGAACCCATTCTACTGCTTCTTCAACATGTTGACATACTGAATGAGCTGGGAAATGAGGTGAATTACCAGGTTCTTGGAATACACCAGTTCGTACCAAAACACTCGTCCAACCATAATTATTGGCACCTTTGATATCTGCTGCAGGATTATCACCTACTGCATAAATTCTCGATGGTTTTTTACCATCGTTGATACGTTCAATAACACGCTCAGCATAAGCATAGGTTGTTGGATAAGGTTTACCATACGAAGTGGACTGAAGATTAGTTCCTGTTAAGGTATGATATACATTTTCCAAAGCCATTTTAAATGATCCTTGAGCAAGGCGTGGTACAGGGAATTCTGTACTCCAGATCTATTATATATATATATATATATATATATATATTATTTATAAATAAATAACACATCATCAAAAATATGTATATTTTTATACCAGTTACTTACAATATCAGTATTAGAAAAATAGACAGGAACTTCTTGTACTTTGCAATCACCCTTTTGTGTACCCACTACACCATTCTCAGCACAAATGGCATCTAACATGATTTGAATATCTCTACCCCCTAAAAATAATAGATAAATATACCTTCTTTTCCAATTCTCCATTTACCCGTCTACTTCAATTGATATATAATTACTTACAATCACGCGAATCATGGAATACCATTACAGCACCAAATGGTATTTTTGAGAAATCTAAAGATGCCTGATCCATGGTAATTTTATTGATTAATAATTATTATTAACTACTATCCTTATCCATCATCAAGAACATGAAACGAAAAAATAACAACTTACCGCATCTGGTGAAATGGAATCCCGGGATGGATGACGGAATGGCCATACAGATGCTTGCCAATGATGAATATCATCAGGAATAAATACATGATTAAACCCATATCTATTAACCCATATTTATAGATAAAATAAGATCTCAGATCCATCAAATCATCCAACATCATCATCTGTCGATCATGACACGTTTATTTTAATCCTCGATCCTGAACCCTTATTCATCCAAACTTACTTTTTAGCTACATGAAAACATTCCCGGTCTTTTCCACCCACAACCAAAACATTTTTATTCTTGTACTGTTCAACAAGTGCTTGCATAGGTGAATGAGATAAAATCACTTGATCAGGTGAAATCTACTGTGAAGAATGATTTTAGAAATATATCTAACAAATAACATATATTGTGTATCCCATGAGTCTAAGAAAGATTCTCCCATTTTTATTACTTCAACATCCAACATGTTACTGATTTGTTCTGCTTTGGCTTGTTCAGTAACACCGCCTCCATTGGTTAACAGGACAAAAGGTACGTGTCTAATAAGAAAAAAAACAGAGTTATGAAAAATATATATTACCCATTTATTGAATCTACACCTCTCATACCATCCTATCCATATATTTGTTTCTATTCACAATATTTGTATCTTTCCCAATATATGTATATTTACCTTCCGTGAGCATTGTCACCATTAAGCATTCGAATAGCACTGTACATATAAAACAGTAAAATATATACTTTAGTTTCCATTCTATATTTTTTTTCTCGACCTTTTTTTTTCTTGATCCAATGCAATTCCATGAAATAAAAATATTTTTACCGTTTTGCTTCAGGAATAGTACGTTTGCCCTGGTAGAATATTCAGAAACACGTTAGTTTTTAATAAAAGGTGGGAAGCGGGAGGAAACCAATATGAAACATACCTTAATGAGTACACCATCAATGTCAAAAGCGAATGCATAGTTTTTAGGTGCTACTTTTGAAGAGAATGCACGGTAACCATGAAGACGAGTTGTCGCAGTGATATTTGACAACGAGAATAACCGAGGTAACATATTCTAGAACCAAAAAAAAAAAAGAGGAGAGCACAAAGGAAGAAGAAGAAAAGAAAGAAGCTTAAAGAAGATAAATACACTTCTATTTTGTTGCCAACGTTTAACGGTTAAATGACGTGACTCGACCTTACTGTTTTTGGATAGGAAAGGAAGTAAATATGTATGTAGATCTTGATTTTTTTGACACCTGATAGCTTACGTTCTATGATGTCAAACCAATAAAGCAACGGGAACACGAAAAAAAACTATGGTAGTGGACCTGTGGTAGTACTATATCCAGTAAAAATCTCAATTGCCTGTTTGAAAAAAAAAAGATGGTAGCTGCATATGACAAGTGAAATTCGTCTTGAATAACAATTACTTACTACTTTCGTTGACAAAGGCCCATAAAAATACACTTACATATGTTTTCAAAGTATATTTATACTATTCCTTTTTCTTGGGCACCGCATTCTTTTTATCTAGGATAATATTATAAATTATTTTCTTAAGTATAAAATTCATGCTGTATATCATAAATGGTTTTTTTTTTTTTAAAAAAAAAAAAGATAATAATGCTGTGAAGGTCAGCAGAAATAATAGCTTTCTGAGGGTACCTTCAAATTCCACTTGTCATACTAAACTACTACAATTTTCTTTTCAAAAAAGCAATGGAGTTTTTTTTTACTAGATATAGTACTACCACAGGTTCTCCACTACCGCAGTTTTTTATGATAGCCGTTAAGAATACTGGAGGGTTTAACAACTATAGTTGCCTATTTTATTTTTATATAGATACAAATAGAATAATAGATTTTAAAACATTGTTTACTAATACATTAAACATAATACAGTAAGTGATAAACTTTTCTTTTCGGTTGATTCTTTGCTTATAAAAGATGACACAACATATAAAGTTGGAAGAATATGAGATGAGGTGGTGGTAGTATATGTATAGTATATAAGGATTGCATGATGTTTTTATAATATATTGACCTACTATTGTTACCGTAGTTACTACTTGTAATAACGGTTATTCTTATAGTAATGAATTGATTTTTATCAAGTAGAAGAACTTTTCAATAAAATGAGATACATGGAGAAGAAATAGAGTTATGTATAAATAAATTGGATCCAATATGTGTATGGTTTGTACATTTTTACTAAACTGATGAGCTTCTCAATATGTATATAAATATCAAGTCTAAGAACATCATTGCATTAAAGAGTCCAAAAAGTGCCATTTATAAAGAATGAAACAACAGACCGCTGCTTTCATATCTAAGTGTGTATGCTTGTACATAATATTTATATGCATCTTACTTTATTTGGTTCTGTTTTTAAGTAAGATGAATAAGATATACGTATATAAAAGGATTACAACTGAGAAGGACGTTAGGAGGACATTTGAAATATACTGAATGCGGGTACAGGAAACTTAATGCAGTAACGGCATATTTGTTTTATATAATATACAATATCTTCAAAATATATTATTGCTCCTGCACCAGCAATGTATACAAGAAAGCAATCGTTTTACATGATAAATTCATATATATATGGATGTAATTTTTTTTTACCTTTCAATACTGGTTGGTATTGTTACCATCATCACGATAAATTGTTCTTATATAGTTTATAGATAGCATTCTTTGATACGTATACATATATAGAGAGGATCACCGATTTTGATCATTGTCGTCGTCAATGCTATTATTCTTTATAAAATTAAAACTTTTAGTATCGCTCCGGAAACTGTTGTATTCTTGCTTGCATTTCAAATATAAATATAGCAATATTATATGCTTGCAGTTTTAATATGCATAACAAAAGAGAAGAGATTCAATTTGTTCTTCTGTGAAAGGACCATTCCATACTATTTATCATGTTTTTATATCAAGTAGCTCTCAGTATTTTATTTTATTTTATTTTGTACGTATATGAGCCAAAATATTTCTGATGAAACTAATGAAAAACACATTTATTTAGTTGAATAACCATCATAGCATCTCTTTAAATATCAAAGATATGTTATATTTGTATATCATATTCTCGAAGATTAAGTACCTAAGTTTATTCTTTCCCCAAGGAGGCACTATCACTGGTAAGAATAATATTTATATGATGACCAAAAAAATCTACTATGTTTAATTTGATTTCGTAATAATGGGTATAGTGCTTGCTACTAGAAATATTTTCTATCACACCAAAATTCAAGAAACTTGGATGTATGTTCCTCCCACCCAGCGATGGTTTTAGATTTTAATACTGTTCCAAGGCAATGGCATCGGAATGACGTATTATTGGTAGGCTGTCAATGAAGATTTCAGGGCGTGCACTACAAAACATTTGGTCTGATGATCATCATCGGATGTTTTATGTTTAGAAAATGATAAGCTTTTTTATTCACACTGAATACAAATGAAAAGTGATTGTTAATTAACCTCTTTAACCTTCTTATAACTAAGTGAGGTTAAATCCAATAAACTTTATATATATATAAAAAAAACGTCATCATGATCATAAGTTTGTAAAAAAGAAAAAGGAAAAAAAATAAGTCATTTCTTTTCTTATTAAGGCAAACACAAAATGCAAGGACCAAGGAGGTTTTTTTTTTCTGTTGGCACGGGACAAGACTAAATGCAACACAACAAGCGGACTCAAATGTAAATGCTTCTGCTGATAAAGTCATATATAAACCTTACTCAAACATTTCACTCTTTCATCACTCTTCTTTTTGTTTTTTATTCGTTTTTCTTTCTTTCTTTTTTTTCTTTTTATTATATTTGTTCACAATGAACAATACAAATTATAGTTCAATACCTACAGATCCAAATGCTAAACCACAAGATTCTGTTCGCCATGCTCCAATGGTAAAAAAAAAACCTGGGAATTTTTTTTTATCTCTACTCTTTCACTCTTTTATGAAATGGCAACAAATAAACTAAATGATTCAAAAAAAAAACATGGTAATAGAATCCACGATGGCGTCGAATTGCTGTAGCAACCATAGTTTGTCTTGTAGGTTCTGGACTTATTGCTTCAGTTGTTATGCTATTGTCAAACCAAGACAACAACCATACTGGTAAAGATTGTTACTATTTACTTGTTTACTCTCTCTTGATGGATAAATATAAACATTAACCATTTTATTTCTATGTGTGTATGTGTGTGTGTGTGCGTATGTTTGTCTGTCTCGTTTGTTTACATATTAGAACCTAAGCATCGCAATGTGATCATGATGATTAGTGATGGATTTGGTCCTGCTTCGGAAACATATGCAAGACAATATCATGCTTGGAGAGAAGGTCTTGGTCCAAAAACTATGCTTCCTCTCGATCATATCCATGTTGGGCATAGTAGAACACAAAGTTCATCTAGCCTGGTGACGGATAGTGCTGCTGGTGCAACAGGTAAAAAAAAAAAATACTCAACAACAAAAAAGGGAGTTATGCATGTACATCTGATGCAAGAATTGGCATCACACATTCCTCTCTTATTATCATCACTGTTAGCATATGATCAAACAATGGGTAATTCTGAATTATTCAAACTAAAATATCTTATCCATTTTTATTTGTATTCTTCATAAAGCTTTTGCATGTGCTCTCAAGTCATATAATGGTGCCATTGGTGGTAAAGTATTTCAATTTTTTTTATAGAATTTAAGCATATTGACCATTTACTAGTTATTGCGACATACAGGATGAGGGAGGAAAATTATTTGAAATGAACGACTGATTGGAATGCACTTCATATATAGTGGACCCTACAAAGAAGCCATGTGGAACAGTATTAGAATCAGCCAAGGTTCATCATGACATGCTGACAGGTCTTGTGGTTACATCGCGTATCACACACGCAACACCAGCATCTTTTTCAGCACACATTGATTGGAGAGACAAGGAACCTCAGATTGCCGAACAACAAATCGGATACAATCCATTGGGTCGTACTGTTGATTTAATGTTTGGTGGTGGTGAATGCGAATTCTTGAGCAATACAACTGAAGGTAGTTGTCGTCAAGACGAACGTGATTTGTTTGATGAAGCACGTGAGCAATTTGGTTGGGAGGTTGTTCGTTCGCGTAAAGATTTTGATGCTATTTCACCCTCTTCTGTTTCATTACCATTGATGGCGTTATTTTCACCTGACGTAAGATATTTTTATATATACTTATATCTGTGTGTGAATATAGATGACGGAATAGCGGAAGAGAAACCTATACTTATATATATATATATATTTACTCTTTGTTACTCTTTTAGCATATGTCGTATGAAATTGATCGTGACCCAGCAATCCAACCTTCTCTCAAGGAAATGGTTCAAAAAGCACTTGGTATTTTGGATAAGACATCGCGAGAATCTGATAAAGGATTTTTCTTAATGATTGAAGGAAGTCGTATTGATATGGCTGCCCATACGTAAGTATATTATAGTTTCGCTTGGTCCATTGTTGAGTCATGTTGTGTGGTACAAAAAGGAGGGAGTTGAAGCTGGCGGGAGATAGATCCAGGGGTATTTAAATTCAATTCTATCCAATATAATGCTTAAAAGTTGACCACATGGACTCTCGTGTGTAAATTCAAAAATTTTTACTCAAAATTATATAATTTATATCTATTAGAAATGACCCTGCAGCTCATTTCCATGATATTTACGAATATCACGAGACTGCTTCAGCTGTTATTGACTATGTAAAAGCTCACCCTGATACTGTTGTTATCTCCACTAGTGATCATGAGACTGGTGGATTTACAGTAGGTCGCCAACTTGGTGAAGATTACCCCGAATACAAATGGTATGTTCTTGCTATTGTCATGGATCTATGGAAAGTTTCTAATTATTCGTTTCATATTATAATTTATTATAACTATCAGGAATCCAGAAGCTATCAGTCGCGTTCGAAATTCAAGTGAAGTACTTGCTCGTGTTTGGGAAGAAGCCATCAGCTCCAATACAGCTACCACTGGTTATCTCCGTAAAGAAATCATTGCCAATGGTTTGGGTATTGAAGATCCTACAAAAGAGGAACTTGAGAAATTGGCCAATTGGAAAGATAGTGGAAAAGATATTACTGCACTTGAGGGTATTTTGGCTCATATGGTCAGCCGACGTGCTATCATTGGGGTAAATATATACATATAATGGGCCGCTATTAATAACTGCCTTAGTACGAATATTAGATTCTCTCTATTCTCTAGGAATTTGTAAGATTGAACTAATTCAATTTTTTTTTAGTGGACAACCCATGGACACACTGCTGTGGATGTTAATTTATATGCTTACGGCGACGGTACTGAATGGTTGCGAGGTAGCCATGAAAACACAGATATTGGCGATTTTATTTCCAATTATTTGAAGCTTGATCTTAATGATATTACCGATCGATTGACTACGTAAGTTTGAAAAATTGTGACCATACTTAATTTTTATATGCTAACGATGTATTTTTTTTGTACAATCAGTGGCTGGACAGCAGCTCAAAGTATTGAATCTACAATTGACCCAATGGTACAGGTTTCCAAGCATCAATTGAATCATGATTAATTCATTTTTTAAGAAGGTAGATGCAACTCGAAAATATCATCCTAGTTTTTTTTTATATCAAAAAGGGAACTTTGTAAAATATGTAAAGCATTATATATACAACCCTTCTACACCATGTATATATAACTGTCATATATAAAACATTTAGTTCACTTTTAGAATTTGTAGAATTTGTTCATTTTTATATATTTCTCTCTTTTTTATCTTTTATTTTATTACTATTAATCAAACCAATACAAATGTTCTTTTGTTTTGACCCTGTTCTTGGATGCAGTGATAAATTTTATCTTAGAAAAGTGTTTATTGTTGTTGCTGTTGCTATTATTATTATATATTGTTATTATTAATGATTTATAGAAAGACCCCAATTAGCATGCACATCCACTGAATTCTTTAGAGTTATCACTATCGATTCGAATAGGATCATTAAAATCACTATAAAAACGAGCAAAGGTAAACCGGGTTAGTATTAGTATATTTCACCACGAATCCGCTTCAATTGTAATCTGACAACTTTTTCATTTCATCTAGACTTGCCTATATCTATATGGATTTAAGATTGTGTTAGTGATTATCCATTTACAATGAATTAAAAACAGTAATGATAATAGTAACATATCGAGAAACTTACAATTCGACATCAGTTTCTTGTTGTAATGCATTCTTTGCAATAGTTTGAAAAGCTTGTTCAACATTAATAGCTTCTTTTGCAGAAGTTTCAAAGTAAGGTATGTTACCCTTTGCTTGACAGAATGCCATGGCACGTTTTTGAGATACCATTCGTTTGGATTCATCTACATCAACTTTATTGCCCAATACAACAAATGGAAAGTTGTCGGGGTCGCGTGGTGATGCTTGTACAAGGAATTCGTCATGCCATTGTCCTTTTTGTAAAATTTATCAATATGTATTCTTTTCTACAGGTTTTTTTTTTTTTTTCGCTCGTTATCATATTTTTCTTTCTTACCTAATGATTCGTAACTTTTATTATTATTGACGTCATAAACAAGAACACAACAATCAGCACCACGATAAAATGCTACACCTAGGGATTGGAATCGTTCTTGTCCAGCTGTGTCCCAAATCTAGAACATAAGAAATAAAAGATTAACAAAAAAACCCACTATAGGGAACCACTGAAAAACCCCTCCTCATTGGAAATTGTTGCTAAATAGTAACCTGCATAGTAACAAGCTTATCGTCCACCATGACTTCTTTGGTTAAAAAGTCGGCACCAATCGTTGCTTTATATTGACTACTAAACTTTTTATTCACATATTGATTCATCAATGATGTTTTACCAACACTTTTGAAAAAAAAAGTCGTTAATTATAAATGTGAAAAATAATCGTGGAATGACTATATTCAAAAAGTTAAAATGGTATACCCGCTATCACCTAAAATGATGACCTTTGAGAAATCAAGAAAATAAAACCCAATGTTAATAACCGCATAAATAAAGTCGTTAAAAAAAAGAAGTTAAATTAGTAAAAATGAAAAAATAAAAACAATGTCGATATAAATTCATTGCAAAGAATAATGAATGGGAGAGGATATTAAATTATTATTCTAACCTTGAGTAAAACTTTCTTTCTATTCGACATTTTGGAAGGGTCAAAAACGATAACAGGAAAGGAAAAAAAAAAGGATGCGAAATGCGGTGGAAATCGAAGCTATGAAAAATTAGCTCCGATCCGAAAGTCTTGATGCTTCTTTGGTAGATGTAACAGCTCTCCTTTAGTTTTTATTCGTTAAAAGAACCCTGATTGTATGGTCGTTGCACGAAGATTCTCAAAAATCTTGAAGCAGTAATAGGAAAGACCTGATATTGGCACACTGTAAAAGTTATTATAAATCAGTTTTAAAAAAAAATATCGATATGGCTGATGCTACAAATAGTTTGTTGAATGGAGTAATTGTTTCTGCAAGCAAGATGGCCGAAATGGCGGATCACTAAATTCTGAAGTAACTTGTCACCTATTAAAGTGCTCACCCACAACAATCCCCTTCCTGTTTAACAGCTTGTTGACATTGATTGGTTGATATTGATTTTCAATTATAATACATATTTTATCTTTAAATTTACCTCTGACCATTTAAATCAACAGTGATAAGTACATTGTTGTTGTTGTCGTCTCTTCCGTACTTGAGAAATCAATTTACATGAATTTATAAAATATTAGTAACTACTATAATAAATGTACTATATTATAAACCCAAGAAAGAGAATAATAACATAATACATCAATTTGTGCTTCTTCTTTGATCCTTTTAATAAAAGTATAATATTTGGGCAACAGGAAATAATGTTGTATACAACAGTAAGCTCCATCACTGCACTTTACTAATTGAGAGAAATGTGGAGCAAAAACAATGAAAACTCTCAAAATACATTTTGATTTATATATACCCTTTATAATCAGTTAGCAATGACAGATCTATGTATAAAATATTCAATCCCTTTCTTTTTTTCTACCATTTATTTTTACCATCCACCTTTTCTTTATTTTAATTAAAAAATGAAGAAAAAAGAAAACGTTCCACCCCAATACAGTTCAAAAGAAAAAAGTCATCATGGTGGGTTGTTAGTCTACTTGAAAGAAAACAACACCAGCAGAAACAACCCATGAATCACAAAGCTGGTAAATCAAAGTAGAAAAATCAAGTCGATTTCCTTAATCTTTTCTTGGTTCACAGCCAATAGTTCATGGAGATAAAAAATTCATTCTGGAAAGAAATAAAAATTTGACGGATATGAACATTTGGAAGAAAAAGAGTAGAAAGAAGAGGCCACTTAACAATAAAATGCAGCATAGAAAAAGGAAATTATTAAAATGTTTTTTTTTTCTCAAAAAGAGAGAGGCAGGAAGGTGATAAACTTATATAAACAAATAACTTTTTAATTAATATATATAACAGCAAAAAAAAATCATTATTGAACCGATTGAAACGTTTTCTTCAACGGCCACTAGTATTGAAAGAACTAAATTATACTGTATAATGAAATCTAAGGAACGAGCAAACAAAATTGGCTATTTATCAAATGCCATTGATGCTATAGAAAAACTGTTTTATCTGTAGAACCATTACTTTATAAAATGATAAATCACATTTTTTTTATGCTTTTGTATACCTGGATCAACCTGTGAATTGAAAAAAAAAAGAATCGATTTCCTGGAATTCAAAAGCAAAAACACCAACACTAACTTTATTGTTGCACGCGTATGTGTAATATAAAAAGCTTATTTTTATTATGAGAAATTTTCTTTTAGGAATAACGATTTGAGATGATGACTTTTATTACTCTTACGATTTTACTTACGAGAAGTGGCACTATTATTAGATTATTATTTTACACATAACAGAAATGAATGTTACTCAGAAAGCTCAGCAGTAATGTTGGTCATTACAAAACAGAAAAGGTTTAAATATATAATGAGGTATTAGAAAAAAAAATCCATATTGCAATTTGCAATTTTCACTCCCTTTCTTACTTTATTTTATGCTTCTTATTATACTCAACACTCTTGTAGCCGTACTTCGGGTTCCGATTTATGCCATCTTTTACTGGAAAACAAAAAGAAATCATTTTTGCAACTATTATCCTGTATGGCTTCTAGCTATCGCCGCATGGGTGCATGATGGGGTGTGTCTCTATTATACAATAGTGCAACCCGAAGAACTCGATGAAACATTGAGTTTCTTTGAATCCATTGCCTTTTTTATTCATTTCAAAGCTATTTTGATCTTAGCAACTGGTGTCTGGTACTGTTTGACATTTATCAAAAATATTAGAAAGGAGCAAGAAGAAGGTGGAGGCAGCATTAAAAAAGAAAGGCTTCCAACATTATTTACATTCCCGTTATCCAGATACAAGCTCAAATGGGGATTTTTTTTTCTATCAGTCACCTTTTCTACACTGGCCTACGCAAGTGATTACTCCAATGTGACAAAGGACACTCCATTCCCGAACATTCAATTCCCTCCTTTTCACAGTGTATTACAATATATCATTTTATTCGTCAAGAAATCAAACAAGAGGTCTGATGGTAAAATCATTCACCTCTGGAATATACCATCGTCGTTTCTCGTATATCTTTGTTTTACGACAACTATACCCATCAATACATTATTTCAATCCATTTTTCTCCTGTGGAACACGGCTATGTCTTCCTCTACTTGGATGAACACCCCAACCATGACTGTAGTGTCGTGGGATATTTCTATTGTTGAAATAATGATATTAGCTCAGTCGCTCTATGGTACAGAGACTGAGTTAATTTATTGGCCACACCTTGATGATGATAATCGTCGTTTAAAACGAGGCTATGAGAATATTGCATAAATAAAAAAACACCATTCTTGTGTATTTTTTTTAAAAAAAAATTATATGTTATTTCAATGCTATATACAACATAGAAATGACTTGCATGTTTTGCCTATTCATTTCATATACGTGGAAATGTAGAATAATAATAAGTCAAATTTTAAATAGGGTAGTGAGTACTAAATTTGTATTTCATAGTAGTTATATTTTATTCTTTTAAAATAATGATATATATGTAGGAGTAAATAATAGTTGGTATACTTTTGGTTGTGAATAAAGCGAGGTTGCTAATAATATAGCAAACAGGAGTAATAAAGGATAGTGATAACATAAAAAATTGATTATATGATTTTTACGACCAGGAAGAGGACATGTTGATTATTTATCTACGCTTGATCTGTTTTTGTCTTTTTATTACTGCTGTTATTTGTGGGTTGTTTTTTTCGTTTATTTGTTGTTGATACAGATGGTGAAAAACATGAGGGTATTCGGATGTCAATAGCCGAAGAGCCGAATTGAACGTCGCTGTCCGAATCACTGATAACATCAAGCATCATGGTTGCTAATCTCTTCCTGTGGTGAACAGCCGTAATTAATGATTTCATACTTGGAACAAAATCTTCAGGGCAACTCGGATAATGCAACCACTTTCGAGTTCGGTTCATTCTACACACGTAGCCTTGGGGACAATCTAAAATTTGAGGTAATAGCTATAGAGATTCCTGATAACGATAAAGGAGTTATTACTAATTCCAAGTTTTCTTTTGACTAGCCTAATAAATATGTATAAAGTTAGCATACCTGATAAAGTGAAACCAAATAAGGCAACCCTATGCATTACGTACTTGTGCAAAAAAAAAAAGGAAGAGACCACTAGAACACCATCACCTGGATAAATGAGTGAATCAAGCAAAGCAGCCAGTTTAAGTAATTCTAATTTAGCCATTCAAATGTTCTTCTTTCGTCCACCAACTTGTTCATCAACAATTTTTGTAACTTTGAGAAATTCGGCATTGACCAATTCTTCACCATCATCTGTACTATCAATCATCTTTAATACTTCCAACATCTCATCGCATATAATATCAAGATTGCCTATTCCGATTATATTTCTTTTGCATTTACTATGATCACTAAGTGCGAAAAACAAAATATCTATCATTGCCATAATCTCTTGTACATCTTTTTCAATGATGAATGATGAGTATAATGAGAAGAGATATATTGTCGATATTGTTGAAATAAATCACTGACATTGATATCTTTGATCATAAATGGTGCATCATGTTCTTCCATTGGAGTTGATCAACCAGAGTCGTCATTTTCAATACTATTGTTGTTGTTATTATTATTGCTGATACCACTACTAGCATCACTACTACTGTCACTGTTGCTGCTGTTATTATGAATTTAATTATTCTGTCACTAATTTCATGTTGATATAACTTTACTAATATCTGATCGATGAAAAATAACCCGAAAGAATCGATTTCAAATGTTACATAATATTTATTTGGATTTATCCTTTAAACTTGAATTTGATGAAAAGAATTCTATTGAAATTTACGAAAAGTAGTGATTTCTTGATTTGTCAAAAAATATATTGATGGTGTATAAGATATTCGGACGAGCTACTTATTATGATTTTCATCCATTTTCTTTATAGAATAGACGCACAAGACAATTTATAAAAGATTGAGATCAGTTGGGCAAAAGAAAAAAAAAAGGCGGTAACCAAGGAAAACAACAACTTTTATTTTGATTTGGACTCTCTTCGAATATCAGCAATTGAGTTATCAAGGATAATCACTACTGCAACATCCACTCTCCCATTAATAATGTATTTGTTTATTCATCGTTATTTTATATATTTAATATAAGGATGCACCAGATTTAACTTCTTGATCAATAGATAGTACCGGGTATTCAGATCATCAATCCGCTGGAAGTATATCATGTGTTAAAATAATCATTATAACTTATATAAATTTATGATAACGAAAATGCTGGAAAGAACAAATTGGTTCAAACAGCAACTTTGAATGAATTCCTCTTCTGTATTTACATCGCTGGATTAGTTTTTGTATTGAAGCCTATTAAATAAATCCGAAAAGGTCCTATTGAACAATGATTAGTTAAATTATATATTATTTTGTCAAGATATTTGAATTAAAAAACATCTATTGCATGGGATCATCGTTGCTCATATCAAGTGTGTGTTTTTTTTAAAACTATCATTGGCATACTCCAATGGGAGAAAATGAATAAAGATAGGATAAAAAAAAAGAAGAAGGCATTATAATAGTTTTTGTTGAAACACAATGAACATATGTTCAAGGTTACTACAAAAATGTTATATCCCCATTCAACTTTTTTCAATCTTTTCATTCTTGCCTCAAAGTTTTTTTTTTATCCTCATTAAAACTATAATCATTGCAAAATGATGTCCAACGCATATTACATAGATACTTTATATTCCACCAGTAATAAGAAAACTTTTTACATACCTTTGATTTCTCATCTTCATATAAAAAAAACTGTATCATGACCATCGAAGAGGAGACATATCCGTTTGCTAAACAGTCTTATAAATTGATACATTTGGTTTACTCTATCAACACAGAAAAAAAAATAGTTAAATACTATTTCTATGCAAGTCATTCAAGTATCACTAAGAAAGAAAAAAAAAGAGAAGGAAGCATACCATATACAAAATAAATTTTAAATCATCCTTTTAAATCGACCAGGATTAGAAAGTTTTTTTTTTTAATAAATGGGTTTTGAATCGAAACTGATTTTGTCATTTGGCAAGAGCACAAATCTATGGATCAATAACATAATATTTCAAACCCTTTGGAAATAGAGATAATAACTTGTCAATATTCAATAGAGTTTTTGTTTCTATTGATGGTGGTCCATGATGATCTCGCGTTTCTTTTGAAGTTGGAAAGGTTGTCAATTTTCAAAACCGCGTTTTTTCCTTCTTTTGCTGAGTTTACATAATGAGTTTGCTTAATCTATCCAATGACTTCATTTCATGTTTATTGTAGCGTCCTTGTGCGAATAATAATAACGGAATTATTGAGAAAAATATATATCCTGAACACAAATTGTTGAAGCTAATGAAAGAATTGTAATTAACTTCGTAGGTATGTTCATTGTTAATGGGGAAGTTCCAATAAGTTATTAAGTAATATTTAAAATACAAGGGATGAAGTATCTTAAATGTAATCCCTAGTTTTGTATCTCTGCTAGGCAACTGTTGAATATCTTTCTCGTCGGCGTGCTATATATAGTTATTGTTGTTGTTTATAATTGACTAAATGATGCTCTAATTACGTTATGTTTATAAGACTAGTATGGTGATCCAAGTAACATTTGTAATTATTTTTTATCTATATATTCGTATGGGATTAGATTTTCATTTAAAAGAATAGATGTCTATTTTAATAAAGATATAACACATTAAGGTCTCATTTAATGCTTTTTTTTAATAATATTCAAGTCCCTAAGATGGTTGACTTGGAAGACCTGTGTTTTTTTTAATAAGGAGCAATAAACCATATGAAAAAGATGAATATGTGTAACGTGTATGCAGCTGATCCTGTCTTATAATAAATTGGTTTGATTTTTTCTTTTCAAGTAACACACCACTTTTTTTTTCTTTCCTTTAATTCTCGTATCCATTCCACATTCTTTATAAATGGAGGCAACCAAAGAAAATAATCCGATTGCAACTGATGTATGTCATTATAAAATGAATATCCGAGAAGAGGAAAGAGATTATCACATAATTAGAACATATTGGAAACTAAATCATGGAATATAAAAAGGCACCACAGGAAAAATCAAAGTTTAATTCGGAAGAAGTAACTGCCATCATTAAAGAAGTAACTATTTTTTTTTTAAAAAAAAAAGACGAATTCCCTTTCTTTTATGTTTTATTAATGAATATGATTATATTTATTATTTATTAGATAGCCGAATCTACCATCCAAGATTCGGAATATTCTCATTCCAAAGTTCCACAATGGAACAAAACCATCATCGAATCATGTTTAAAAAGATTAAAAGAAAAGAACAAGAATTATAAATATGTTGGTAAGTTTTTATTTTTTTATGGTATAAAACGATAAAAAGAAAAGAAACAAAAGAGAGAGGGAGATAATGTATATGAGTTTACTTATTTTTTTTAACTAGTTACTTGTGTGATAATGCAAAATAACGGTGCTGGTTTTTATGCTGGAAGTTCGGTATATTGGGATAATATGAATGATGGTAAAGTATTATTTTTTCTCTCTCTCTTATGGTTGTTATTGTTAATATTATCATCAACTAAATGGGTAATCTCCTTATCATATACATAAAATTAGGGAGCGCAAGTTATCGACACGAGACGAGATCAGTATACGCTGTCATCAACGCATTTGGTTTAAGTATATAAGATGATCCTTAAATACAAAGTTATATCCATCATTTTTTTTATTTTCTTCGTCGATCCAACTCATTTTATCGTTGTATTTGTTCCTTTTTTTTGCAATATATTTAATCCAAAACAAATCAAAATAATAACTGGAGAAAAAAAAAAAACGAGGGACGAGATTATATCACATTCAATTTTCATCTATTTTGTTTTTCTTTCTTTTTTTCTGGGGAGTGGGGGGGGAAGAGAGAAATAAGGGGATGGGATGCGAAATAATGGTTTTTGTTTGCTTTTTTGTTTTTAAATAGAGAAATCATTGAGTGTCATGGAATTGAGATTAAATCCAAGAGATGCAAAACCGTCCTTGATTTCATCAGATTTACTTGGTGCGCTTACAACTACAATATTACATTTACCAGGTTTGAACATATTGACAAAATATTTCTTCAATACATGTTGTAAATCATCTAGAGTTGTTCCCTATAATTGAGTGTAGAGGAAGAAATTAATATAATACATCTCAACAGGATATCAATATCTATATAAGTACGGTACCTGAATTGCAGAAAGTAAGTTTCGATTATAACTTGCAGGAACTTGTTTTAATACTTGATTTACAAAAGATTGTAATGCAGCACGACCCATTGTATTTTCTCTTGCTACCAAACTATAAATCACAGCACTCTTGGCTCCATCTACTGAAGATGGTTCAATTTCCATCTAATATACCATCGTCCAGTTAATGAAAAGTTTTACTTTTTGGCACAATCATTATTCCTCTTTTCACCCCCCCTTTTTTTTACCTCATTATTTGCAAGCATATCAATAACATGTTTAGCTTGTGCAAATGCTTTGAAAGCATCAGGGGATTGATAAATGGTGAAACTAATATGTGAAGCTTCAACATCGGTACTTAAGAAACAAGAATAAGCAAGTCCTTGACCACGAATAAATTTCCAAAAAATGCCTTCCATGGTATCCAATAATTCTGCCATCACCAGTAATGCTGGGATGTCTGGATCTTCAAAACTTTTAGGTCCTTTGACTGATTGTAAAGAAAACGAGTTTTCGATGGATGGTAAACTCACAACAGCTCCCTGTTTGGTTTTAAAGTTTTATAAAATAGTAAATAAATAATTCATTAGTACATGACTTCACTCATGATATGTTGAATATATTTATATCAGACTTACAATAGAACCTGGTTCTTGACCAGCAGGACTAAGTACATCTTGTGCCAATGTGACTGGTGTTAGCTTTTGATGAGGGTGATTCATACTTGAGGTAATAGGTTCAAATGATGAACGAGGTCTATTCAATTTAAGAATATTGCCAGTGACATGAACACGAATATTATCGGGCTTGCACACTATGATGATAATAATCAAGTAAGTAAAAAAAAAAAAACACGGGAATTCTGCTTTTGATGATAAATAGAAAATAAAATATCTCTCATCCTCCTCCAAAAACATTACATGCTTCTCGATAGGTTGTTAAATCATTGATTACTGAATCAGGATTATCCTCAAGTTTTTGAACAACATCTTGTAAGAAATTAGCTTGGAATAATACGTTTCGAGCAGCATTAGCAGACTTTGTTGGATCGTATTGAAGTGCGCGCATTGCAGCATTGGCCATCTATTATTGGATAATCAATAAATAAATAAATAAATCCTGAATTGTTTCTTAGTTGCATGTTTATAAAATAAAATAAAAAAATTTACACTATGTCCATCTCGTTTAGCTTGAGGAATATCATTCAAAATCTGGTATGCTACAATCTTTAATCTATAAAACAGAATATGATTCAAACAATAAGTACGAATATATAAATAAATTAATGGATACTACTTGTGTGTAAAAAAAATAAAAAAAAAGATATTACCGTTCAACTGTAAATTGTGTATTCCATAAGATGTCCTGCAACCATTGGATACCATTTTGATATTTGGATGATTCTGTCTTAAAGGTAAACACCAATAATTCTCTAAATCCACTACTGGTACCTAAACCAGAATCATATTCAACAGTATCTTCACTAAGACCTTTCACAACATCTTCATATGAAATGATTTCACCGTTGTTTCTTTCCACAGGTAATGAAAAGATGGCTTTAAGCAATAATCTTGTATAAGGCAATAGATGAGATGGAACATCATCCGTATTAATATGCGCGGATATTTTGACAAATCGAGATTGAACATCTAATATATGAATAAAAAAAGATACAACAAAGATGAATCTTTTCTTTCTTTCTTTTTTTTTTAAAAAAAAAGATAATCATAAATAGAATTGATTTACTTACGATCAAATTGAATAAATAGTGGTATTTGGGTGCCATTATCTGCATTCACATAGTCTTGGATTTTATTATTCCTATATATATCAATATAGATCGAAATAGAATGAATCAGAAATATGTTTTCATTTTCCCTCAACTTTTCATCCTTTTTGGTTCTCTCTATTTTACAGGGGACCCCTTTCCTCTTTATCTTACATTTCTACGCCCTTGTTAATACCATTATTTCTTGCCGTTAAAACATTAATGAAATTAATAGATGATACTGGAGGAATAGTGAAATTTTCAAGAATATCATGGGGTAACTCAACATCATTCTTGGCCATCGAATCTTCCAATTTCTTTTGAAGTTCTTCCAATTTGGTTTCACCTAATTCTGTGCGTTGATTTTCAATTCTCTTTTTTTCTTCGTCTGCCAACTGTTCTGCAAATTGAGCAGAAGGTCTACCAAAGAGAATGACATGAGGTGCATCAAGATACCATCTAGTAGAAAAATATTAATAAGATGAATAAGATAAAAAAAATAATGGATACAGCCCTTCCTGATCTAACAATCCACCATTCCCATTTGTCCAGTTTATTCTTCCATCCTTACTTTTTCAATACTTCAAGCCAATCCGAAATTTGATAAGTAGCCAAAGTGTTTAAATATTCTTGATCCTTCACCGATTCTCTAAGATCGATACCATCAGGTTCACCATAAAGAAAATCTATAAATAAGATATATAAATATCTTGTTTAATTCATATTCATGTTCTAATAAGGAATGTCTTCCTTTTGATATATATATATATATATATAATTACCTGAGATACAAATAGCCGCAGCTGTATCATGAGCATCAGTTTCGATACCATCTAATAACTATTATATACATTTGAGAAAAATAGGCTTATTTTTACCCCTTCACCCTCTTCTTTTCCCCTTGTCACACATATTTTCTTCTATTTCATTTATTACATAAGAATTATAACATACTTTTAGCATTTCTTTTTCAATGATAGTTTTCATTCGATCCATATCAATATCTCTATCTTCTACAAGGCGTCGGAATGTATTAAAAAGACGTGCTGGAAATCCTTCCATTTCATCAATCGGGACATTGGAAGCAGTCAACATCACGGTAGTCTTTAAATGATCCGTTGTATGGAACTCCACATCTATATTTTTTTTATTATGTTCATATAAAGTGAGTAATTAATTTTTCAATACTTTCATAGATATTCCATTCATCCTTTTTTTTACCTGTACAGAGTGGGTCTTCAATTTCAACAAATTCTTTTTGTAAAACAGACACTGGAGATTCAGTCAAATAAGCATCAAGTACTTCAAGTGCTTTCAATTGTAAATAATCCTATAAATAAAATGATATAGAAACCAAATTAATATTTATATAAAAAGCATAAAAATCATACTATCCTACATAGAGGGATTTTTTGCTTTAAAAAATAAAGACTTACATGACACATTGGACCGTTCCAAGATACCAAAACAGTGCCCATCGATTCATCTTCATCAGGGAACAAGACTGTTTCCTCTATATTCTTTTCCAAATTGGGGAAATTACCGGTTTCAATCCATGGTCGTTGTAAAGGAGGTAATGGACCTTTACTGAGAATACTTTGCTCTACTGGTTCAAGTGCTTTGAGCACTTTTTCATGATTCACTGTACCAGTAATAATCAAACATAAATTATCAGGTCGATAATAATCTCTATGATACTTTCGAACTATTTCCCCCCCAAGATTGATGTATTAGTACAAAATTGAAAAGAATAATTTTTCTTTTTTCTTTTGAGATTTATGTTTAAATAAAAACTTGCTTTTTTCTACTGAGAGTTCGCGTAATCGTTCCATCAATCCACCCGTTTCTGATCGATATCCACATCCTTCTGGAAACATAATTCTTCGCATACGAAGGTGTATCCGATCATCACCAGAGTTTTGACATCCCTTTATATAAATATTCATATTAGATAAATGAATATATCATTTTTGTCCATCCATTTTTTTTTCTTACCTGCATTTCACTGTACACAACCTATATCGTGTCCACACGAAAAGAAAAAGAATCCGTCAATAATTAGTCTATTATATACAAACAAAAAATGATATAAATCAAACATTACCCCTAATATGGATTAAAATACAATTATCAGTAACATGAAAATAATACATTTTCAAAAATTCAAAAAAAAAAAAGATTGTTACCTGCATCTTCTCCTTTTCCATTGATATGATGAACTTCAGTATGATATCCACTACCCGTCAAAGTAGGATATAAAATATGATCCACATAAATAGGAAGTAATTTCAAAAATCCTTCGCTACCAGCTGTTGTAATAGCTAAATACATTTTTACAATGATAAAGAGCCATTAATATTAAAAAAAGAAAACATTATCCACCCTTGAAAAAAAAATACTTACTATAACATGTATGATCCACATCTGTCCATGCATTTGTACCTTGTGCAATTGCTCGATTTGCCAAGGTATCCAATACACCCTAATAAAAAATAAATAAATCGTTGTTCATTATTTTGATCTCTCTGTTCCAAATTCAATAATGCAAACAACATACCTTGTAAGGAAATTGCTCACTACCCAAAAATACAAGACTAGAAAAAAAAAAGTGTGATAATTTTTTTTAATATATTAAAATATCTAAACGGTATCATCACAATATACTTACTGTTCTAATGTATGTGGACATCCAAAATCATCAAAACCTGCAAAATAAAAATAAGTTGTCATTATCTTCAAAAATTGCATTATATCCACCCTCTTTTACGCCTTTTATATTCTCCTTACTCTCCGTTGCCAAAGCAAAATAACCATTCACAAGAGGTGCTAAATTAAAATAAAATTAAGAACGATTGGAATGTATTAAAAATACTGATCAAATATATGCTAATCATTTGACGTCCCACACTACCTTCAATATCAGCAAGTGCAACGGTTAAACCAGTTTTAGTACTTTTGTACTTTGTAAATGTAATTCCATAATCAGTTGGAACTGTACAAATCTTTTCATAATTACTATTACTATTAGTCTCACTCATTTTTTTTTTCAAGAGAAAGAAAAATAGAAAGAAAGAAAAAAGGAGAAGAGCAGGAATAACCAAAAAGAAACGCGTTTCTTTTTTTTTTAGGTTTTAACGTTTACACCGTCACGCGGGTCATCATAACACCAGACGATGATGATAAATAAGTGTTTTATATTATTGAAAAAAAAAACATCTCACGAGATAATATATTAGACTCTTGAATTAGTATACGACGATCTATGCATGGTAAAGTATACATATACATTCATATGAAGTCATTTTATATCATTCTTCTATCTGTCAATTTATAAACATTAAAAGAATATCATGGGCTATTTTCAATTTTTTTAATAGTTAAATTTTGTTTATCTAAAGTAAATAAATTGTAACTTAATTATGTATATAATCCCAAAGAAAGTCCTTTCTGTCGTATCCGTCATCGTCATCATCGTCATGTGCTTTTCTATTACCTATATTTGTTCTTTTGTTGTCTGTGAGTGATGTAATATATGATTCTTAATAGACTTAATCATTTGACTTTTTTGTTATTAATGCATGGCGTTTTCTCTGTGATATAAATCATTTTCCACAACAAGTAATTCCTTACTTCTAGATAAACTGCAAAAAAAAAAAAAAAAAAAACTGAAAGTGTTCAATTACGAAATAATAGGCTGGGGGTCTCGGGATCATCATTTTCGGAAATCCGATCCCGATCCGGTCAAAGTTTTTTTTTTTTTTTTTTTTTTTTATGTGATCACTTTTAGTACTATTTTATCTAGTATGGGAGATCTCTTCTCTGGCGCGTTTTTTTTTAATTCATCATCATCTCCTTCCTTCTACATCATAAAATGATTCGTACTCAAGATCATTATTATAACATAGCATTACTAGGTTGAAAAGATATATTATATTTATAGTTTATGGTAAATGTTTATACCCAGTATGATCAATAATGATGATGAACAATGTAGGAAGTTGCGCATCATTCAATATTCTTTCTTATTTGTGATCTACAAAAAAAAAGTACCTGACTTATCGAACGTAGCATAAAGTAAATTTAAAGAAATTTATTAGATGGGTTACAACTTACGTATTAATAGAAAAAATTCATCTAATATTTCTTTCATTCTGTTGTGCAACAGAGCCCTGAATCATCAGTTTTAAGATGAAGAAGACCTTTGGTTATATTTATACTATGAGTGGCGCGTATAAAGCATATAACTGTGCCTCTTCCCAAGGGTAGAAATAGTTATCAGAAACTAAACTTTTTGTAGACTAAATTCATAAAAAAAAATATTATTTTACACGTGCGTGAATACCATCTTTAAATATTTACCTTTAAGCCATAATATATCAAGTGGAACGGTTCTTTTTTTATTTTAAAAACCCAGGGTCTCACAAGAAACCTTATTATTATATTATCTTATAAGGAGGAAAGAAGAAGATATGATATTTTTATAGCGACGATCAACAATCATAATAAAAATAATTAAATAAACTTTTTTTTTGTGTAAATTTGTTATATAAGTAATATAATATAAATATAATGTAATAAGCTTTCCAAAAGCCCAGAATTTGTATTTTTTTTTGATATATTGATATATATTGTAAAAATACAAAGAAAAAGAGGTTAGCAAAACAATTGACACCAAAAAAAAAGAAAAAGAAAAGAGTTTGCTAATAAGAAAAGAGAGAGAGTGAGAGTGTGTGTGTGTAGGTGTGAGAGGAGGCGTGTTATAATGATAATATGGTTAATAAATTCGAAAGAAAGTGTCCCAAAATACAAGAGAGAGATTTTCCAATATGACAAAAAAAGGGGGGGGGAAGAGTTGAAGGTTTGTAGACAAGTGTAAAAATAAAGAAAAGTAAAAAAGAAACTAAAATTACAAACAAACCATCATTAAAATAATAAAAACAAGAATAATAAAAAGGACCAGCTTGTTGTTTAAATAGAAGAGAAAAAAGAATAATAATAATAATAATAATAAAAGTATAGTACAAGGTGGTTGTTGTTGTTATATATTATCGTCTTCGTCGTCTTCGTCATATGCCGTTCGTCATCGTTCGTCAATTGTAATCGTCGTCGTCAAAAAAAGATAGTATATAATAACTTACAACTACTTCTACTCATACCATTTTATATTTATTGTTCATTTTCATGGCTTTTTTCTACAGGTTTGGGTGTTGCTTTGGGTAGTTCAGTAGTGGTACTAGACTTTTCTTTTCGCTTATGAGAACCATGAACCTTTGGCTTAACGGTGGAGACAGGGACAGGGCGGCAAGTGGTTGTCATTTTATCATCTTCATCAGGATAAGCAACACACATAACACGAACAGGTCCCTTTGCACTTTCTGAAGCAGAAGGGGTAGGTGTAGGCTTGGCCTTAATCACAGAAGATGGAAGGGTGGCAGTAGGCTTGACTTTTTCGTTATGAACAACAGACTTGGAAGCAGAGGCTGAAGGGGCAGGTTTTTTATGACCAGCAGAAGCAGAAGCAGAAGCACTCTTTGAAGGGGTACTGGGATTAGTTGCTTTGACGATCGAAAAGTAACCTGTAAAAAAAAAAAGATATTTAATGGATATTCTTATTCAATGATTTTTTTTTTTTTACTTACCAGCAAATGCAATATCAGCAGAATGAGGACCAATTTCGAGAACACTAGATTATATTAATAATATTAGTCAAACGTCATGATCCATGCATGGTCTTAATAATAATGATAATAACACGTACTATTTGGGATTGGGCTTAATATTCTCTGGGATCTTCCACTTGTAAGTACCATTCTTTGCTTCAACACCTTGTTCAATGACTTCATCAATAAGCAAAGCTTGTGCAGGACCAGAAGCCAATGCAATCATAACTTTATCAACAGTAGCATCTTTAGCGAGTTTCCTATTATTAAGATGGAGGTTTTATTATTATTATTATTATTATTATTATTATTATTAACAATAGTATGGTGTTAAAAAATAATTATTTTTAATGCTTAAAAAGAATCGTAATAATTATGAGTATAATAAAATTATGAAACGAACCATTTGATCTCGACCGTCTCACCAGCCTTTAATACATCGTTAGGTTGCGGACTTATGATATTGACCGAAGCCGCCTGGGCCAATTGGAATAAAACAAAGGATAGGAAGGTGACAATAAAGAGTTTAAGCATCTTTTTTTTTTGGTTTGTTTAAAAATGAAAGGAAAGGGGGGTTGTTTGTTAATAAAAAAAAAAAGGAAGAGGAAGAAAGAAAGGGAAAGGAAGAGAATAAAAGACTATCAAAAGTCCTCTTTTTTTTGAGAGTTTATTTGAAGAAGAAGAAAAAAAGAAAAGAAAAAAAAAAAAGAGGCTCCAATTTTCAAATTATGAGTGATGATGAAATTTTCATTCTCCACTTAATCAACTTTGTGATACATAAAATCATAATTTATTTCTACCGTAACACGTTTTTTATGTGAAAAGTGTATGAATCTCCTTCAACACTGACTGGTAAAGTAGTAATAATACTTCTTTTACTATTTTGTATATATTTATCTTATAATTTTACTATATAAAGTCCCTTGTTTAGTTATCTTAATAGTTTCATATGTCATTATAAACTATTTTCGTTATTATTCGCCACTTTTTAATAGTAATAAGAAAGATAATAAAGTCTTACTTTTTGGTTAAAATGGAATCTTATGACGATATATAAAATAATGAAGAATAATAATGAATAGATCTTTTTTTAATTGTCAAAACGCAGTAGTAAACAAACAGTTTGTCATTTTACGATCTTCTATAGTTCTAATTATTTAGTTACGTTAGTTATTACCTAGCGTCACGTTTATTTAATATGAATTTTGACCATTATTCTTATTAATGATATTTTCCCTTCTTGTTGACACTAAAAATTACTGTTAGTTGCCACACTTAAATTATGCATAGGATAGCATTGTGGCGGTCATGCATACTGTCATTCATGTACTATCTTAATATTAATTATTTTTTGGTACATATATAAATACGAATACTTGTACCTTGAAATTCTTTCAAAATCATATACTACTTCAACATTTTCATTTAATATCTAATCAAATATATATTTATATATAATTTTTGACTTTATATTCCTTTGTCCCTCCATCAATAATATCAATTTTATTTTATTATCATCATGCATTTCATTACTCTTTTTGTCACCGGATTTGCTACTTTATCTTCAATGGGTGGTATTGAATATATTATGGCAAAATGCGATTGTGATCCAACAAATAATAATAATGGTTGTCTCGATCGTTGTAGTAAGTTGTCCTTTTTTTTTTAAAAAAAAAAGACTCCCATGAATGGGTTCCCATGCAAAAATATATAAACACCCGGGTTATAATTTCTTACAATGAATCATACATACATACACACATACACTTCATGTAACGTTTTTGTACTTTTATAGTTAATGAAGCTCGTTCCTGTATTGCCGATTGTAACACAGAAGAGGTCAGCAGAATGAATAACGACAATCGCTGTCATACTCAATGTCTTGAAGGTTATTGGCCCGAAGTTGACTTTGAACCTCAAGTGAAAGCACAAGAACAAACAACAGGTGATGAAGTTGTTCAAGAACAAGTTGGAGAATTAACATTAGAACAAGAAGTGAAAAAAGAAGAAGCTGAACAAAAAGTCGTTCTTAAGAATTACGATGAGGAGGACGATGAAGAAGAAGAGGAAGAAGAAGAAGAGGACGATGAAGAAGAAGAAGAAGAAGAGGAGGAGGAGGAGGAGGAGGAGGAGGAGGAAGAACCAAAAGAATTGAATAGTGGCATTCAATTGGATTATGGTAATAGCCACAATAAACTTGCTGCAACTCAACTCAAAGAAGAAAAGGAGAATGATGAAACTGTTAAAGAAGAAGACAAAATTTTAGCAAAGGCTGCTTCTCAACATATCGACACATCAATGAATGTTGATACTGATGTCAACGAGGAGAAGGAAGATCAACAACAAAAACAACAAAAACAAGGTGAAAAAGAAACATTGGAAGATAAAGAACAAGAACATCACAATTATGTTTTTGCCGTTGCCTCGACTCCAAAGGAGGAAGATGTCCAGGAAATCCAAGACAAGAAAGAAAATGACAAAGATGTTACACAATCTGCAGTAGCAGCTGAAGAAAAAGCACTTCCAACACCTGCTGCTACTAAAGCACTTTATGAAGAATCCAATAAGAGCAATAATAATGAAAACATTTCTCTTCGTACAGTCACTGGTAATAAATTATTATTCCAATAATTAAATTTTTATTGATTTCTTTTTTACTAATCATAAAACACGATTAACGTCGATATATTGTATTATTATGATATAGAATATAAAACTTTGACAAGTCATATTACCGTCATGCCTAATGGTCAGTCTGCTTCTACTAATAGTCCATCTTCTCAACTTGCCTTCAATATCAGTGGATCCCCTTGTGCTATGCAAATATCTGCTTCCATTGTAACTGTGATGGCTATTATGTGTGCTTATCTTCTTATTTAAGTATTATAAGTTCCACATACTTATCTAATTATTACATATTAAGTTTATTATTGCAATTATATGTTATCGAGTTTTTTGTTCAATAGAATTTATATATTTCATTTCAAACATTTTATATGGTTTGACTACTGTTGTAACGTTAGAAAAAAACATTTTCACATATTTTATACATTATATTTTATTATTTTTAATTAATAGAAAAAAAAAGAAACTTTAACAAATATTACAGTCAAGATAATAATACAAATTCTCTTTCTTTTTTTATGCTTTATTCTTTTTTTCTTCTTCCTCTTTTTGAGATTCTAATTCTGCCTTTGCATTTTTACGCTTTTGACGTTCTTCATACAAGACACGATTTTGAATAATTCGTTCAATAATACCATCCGTTGTAAGTGTAGAATTAGGGTTTTGAATTTCCGTATATAAACCACGTTCTTTTACCAACTGATATTAAAAATAAACATTTATAGATTCGTTAGAAATCTTTACTTGTTTGTTTTTTTTCTTTCAGACAAGGTTTAAGGAGCTGAGATGTCTTTTTTCATATTAAAAATACCTTGTATGGGTCACTTCCATCTAAATCAGGTTCGGTGGGCGTATGGCTATGTGCAACAACGTGAACTTGATACTCCTTGGTCAAAATATCTTCAGTAACACTATAAGGAGCGCCAATAATGACTTCATCAACATACTAAACAAAAATAATTGATATCAAGTTAATGTATCTATTTATTTATGTATTTTTCATCCATGACCCCGAATTGAAGAAAAATAAATAAATAGAAACTTACTCTACAAGCTAAAACGCTAAGTGCACGTTCATGAAGATTCATTAATGGATAATTGGAACCTTTGATGGCATTCACGGTCTAGTATATATATATATATATATATATATAAAGTAATTATTAGGATTCAATCTGTATATAGGGTATACTCTTTTCTATTCACATCCTTTATTATCTACTTGATCCACTCTGTAGTTTTTTTCTTTCTTTTTTACCTGATCATCATGAATACCGACGATTAAAAAGTCACCTAATGCCTTGGCTCTCTTCAAGAATTCGATATGACCAATATGGAACAAATCAAAAGTACCATCCACATAAACAACACGATCAGCGGGTTTGGGTTCACGACCTTCGGAGAATTGAACAATACGTTTGGATGTAGGCAAGAAATGGGAAATGGTGGTTCGATGACCTTGTTTTTGTTTTTTTCCAACGACACTGCTAAAGGAGCCCAAATCTTGTGGATTCACATTGGCAATGGAAGATTCACCTCGTTTATGATGATCACGCGTCATTAATAACATACGACCCACCAATTCAGTAGTGGATACACCTTGTGTACGTTTACATTCTCTATAGAGACCAGCATCCTTAACAGCTTGATAACAATCGGTACCATCAGCCATGGTAGTAATATCATCACCATGGACACAAAAATCAATATCATATTCACGTAAAATCTCTACCGTAGTATTATAAGGTGCATCAGGTACAACTTGATCTACCCATTTACAAGCAGCAACAGCGGCATATCTTATATATATATATATATATATATAATATTATCCTAATTAGCTTATGATCCTCCTTCACTAAATATGATCATCCAGTTTTTTTCCCCAGCACTTTACCGTTCATCTTCATGCATGACAGGAGACTATATACAAAATATATATATGCTTTTAGTATCACTAAAAAAATATGCATAGTTTATCGTTATTAAAACATTACCCCTTTGTTTTTTGTAATGGCTTCATCGGAATGAACACCTACTACGAGTATGTCCCCCATAGCTTTTGCCTATCAAATTTAAATGTTCTTATAAGTACATCTGAAATGATCAGTCTTTTATACCATATGCAAATATTACTCCCCCTCTCTCTCCTCAGACTCAGTTTTAGCTTCTTTTTTTTACCTGACGAAGAGCATTGGCATGACCATAATGCATCATGTCAAAACACCCATCCACCCAAACTCTATATACACATTGTTCTGATAAGTAATATAGTATGGCGTAATGGTATAAAATAACACACATAATATGTATATTTTGTGTGTGTGGCTATTTAATATACATTCATATATATATACCTGACGGGTTTTCTTGTTTCGGATTGTTGATTCATTATTTCGTTTGATCTTTGAAGGAACAGACGTGTCAAAATAAGAAAAAAAAAAGGTTACAGGAACGTTTAACGTTTAACAAGGTTTATGTTAAGCCCGGAGCCCTTCGAACTTTTTTTTTCATCTCCAAAAAACCATTCCGCATTTGGTATATAGACATATATCTAATTTCTCACGCACTTTATTCCAACAACAACAACAAAAAGAGAGAAAACAGTAATAAAATTATGATGGTAATATTATTTAATAGTGGATGAAGAAGTATCATCTGGTTTTGTTGTTAAACCCGTTATATTATTACTATTATTACAACTCGACTTCCATTGTATTAAACTTGGATTAATTTTCTTGGTAAGTCTTAAATGATGTTCTTTTATAGCATTTTCTAGCATATCACTTTGTATGCATATTTGAAGAGTACTACCAGTACTACTACTGGTCGTAGTGGCGACCATACTATCATGTTGCTGCTGTTCTTGAGAAACACTTTCTCCCTTCTTCTTGCGATATTTTAACATACCCAACCATGCCAATGTTTCAATGACATCGTCAATATGAATAGCAGTCCTTTTACTCAATTCTTGGATCGTTAACTGACCACGGAAACTTCGTAAGGATGCTATTAAAGTAGAGGCCCAAAAAGATCGATAACCAAGGGCACCTAATGCTGATAATGGTTTTTCAGGGGATCCAATAATTCCTTGATGTTTGGATAATTCATAACCTGGTTATATATATATATAGTTTTAGTTCAACAAAATCATCCATCAATATTTTTTACTAAAAATAAAAACCCTTACTTAATTCTATTAATAAACGACCATATCCTTTTCTTTGTTGTGGCGGTAATACCATAATACATGCCAAATTATAATTATCATAAGATATTTTTTCCTAAATAAAAAAAAAGATCAATAACATGGATTACATGGATATATAAAATAAAATAAAAATACATTTTACCTTTGAAAAATATCCAACAAATAAATCCAATGTACGATCTTGTTCAGTCAATACATAAAATGTAAAGCCTTCAACATCATAATATAATGTTTTGGTTTCCAGAAAAAGTTTGGACATTAAGCAAAGGTTTTGACAGTATAACTTTTTTTTTTTGGTTTATAGTTGGATAGTAATGATTATTGTTTATCGTGATGATGTTGTTTCTAAATGAGTGAGTGGATTGGGTTTGCCCAGTAATATACTGATACACATCTAAAAATACCTTTCTCTCTCTTTCTCTCTCTCTCCCAATACCCTTCACCCTCCCTCCCACTCTTCATTTTATTTGATACATTACTTTATGTTCACGCCCATCTATTTCATATATTTTGATATTATCTTGTTGGTAAATGACTTTTCCAGGAGGTTTTCGTCGTTTGCAATGTAACTAAAAAAATATGATAAATAATCAAAAATCGTTTATTTCCCTCCCATCATCAATATATACATCATTTATTATTCTGCTTTAATCCCCTTTACCTTATGTGCACGTAATTGACTATCTTGTATAGTATACTTTAAACAATGTTCACATATAAATAATTCCTCCACTTTATTTCCATATTCACTTGGATAGGGTGAATAATACCAAGTTCCAATTTGATAACGACTATAAATAATCTTTTCTATATTCCTTGGTCTTTCTATAGATGTATCTTGCATTGTAGGACTTGCTGTTCGACGCGATATTGTTGATGTTTCGCTTGTCTAAGAATTTAATAAATAAAATGTTATATATCAAATTTTTTCTTATAATTTTTTCTCTTCATAATAATATTACCTTGGCAACTTTTGTATTCTTATTATTATTACTAGGATCTTCTTCTTCTAAAGGTGTTTTTCGTTTTCGACTTTTCTGTGGTTCTTTCCCAATAGCAGTATTATTTTGTATTTTCATGGTTTTCTTGGAAATAGAATCTATTAAAAAAGACATCAGTTTAAGTGTCACACTGTTACAAAAAGATGAGATAAATTTGTTCGTGTAACTAAAGTCAACCTTACGTTCAGTTTTATTCGGTATTGAAGGTATAGGTTGTGGTAGTGTTTCGATCGACACATCTTTAGGTCGTGGTAATAATAATCGAGGTTGTTGGACAATTTTCTTTTCGTTTTTTACCACTGGTACTGAAACTATAGAATATGTATATATATATATATATATAAGAGATCGGGTCTTTTTTTTTATTGTTTCAAAAAAGATCTTCTGGCAGTTGTTTCTCTTTTCTTTACCTTCTGGAGGCTTTGAACTGTCGTTATTATTGGGTAATGGTAATTGACTATTACTATTCGGATTAGAAAATAAATTGGTAGTCGTAGCTTGTGTTGATCCAGATGGATTGTGGTTTTTCATTAAAAATTAAAAGAGGTCTTTTTAATTTGGATTAAAGATAAAAAGCTTTTACAAGCTAAGGCCGTGTGTTACAAAAAAAACGCTTGCCTTTATTTACCACCCATTTTCTCTCCCCCTCCGATATATATAATGTATATATAATCGCATAAAAAAATAGAATCAAACCAAACAAATCATAGTGAGGTGTATGTTTTTTATTTTGCAGTTCAAAAGATTTATATCATCATACAATATATAAGTGTATTTAAAAATATTTGCAATGGTAAAATCGCCACCATCTTGATTTATAATAGTATAAGGGGATAATGAAATCTACTACTTTTATATAAATTTTTCACACACGCAGACATATATATATATATATATATATATCAAAAACTTATTGTACAAAAAACCTTGATGGCTTTGTCTCCTATTATTATTATTGTTAGTTGATCATCAAGAATTATACATGTTTATATATTCTGTGTACTCCCTCTTCAGCCAATACATAAAAATTGTCAATCGAATGGATATTTGACTTTTTAAGATCTATAAATATTCCCCTCATATTTATATATGTTTATAATATGTCGTATATCATTAAAAAAAGATTAATATATGAAACCATATACTATTACTGCCAACAGATTCTGAATGATGATATTCAAACGATATATGGAGGAGTATAGAGTGAAATCGTCTTCACATCTGATTATTAATACAACCCCTTCCTTCTAAATACAATCTTTTTACTCATTCGTATATATCAAATACCATTTTGTAATAAATCAGACATGATGGAGAAATTACTTTATCAAATACAGCCGATCGCCTGCGTAATCCTTCACTACCACTAGCCCTTGTTTGCTTTATGTATTATATACAGCAATAAAATCATATCTTGTTGGAAGGAATTTCAAAAAAAACTGTAGTAGAATAATGAATTAAGCAGCAATTTCATTTATTACAAAAAAAATTATATCATGAATTCAAAGTGGCAATATTCATATGTCTAATAGATGCTGTGCTTTTGTAGTATATGGATGGCTTGAACAGAAAGAAAAGAATCACGCGCGTATAGCCACGAAAACGAATAGATTATAATACCTCAATATGTGTAAACAAGTGATACACATAGCAAAACACTGGTGCTTCTAGAAGTACTCAGTTGTAAAATCGTAAATATATACTAATATACTACAAATATATTTTTTGAGTACAACTGATCCCATTGAGCACTGATATGCCATTAAACTCACTTGTTGATGAGCAAACTGAAAAAAATCTCGGATTTTTTTATGCTACAACACCGACCTGTTTCTTTTTGAACGCATACACTTGTACATATCCCTCCCAATGCCAAACCAGCATTGATTAGAGAGAGCAGCTTGCAAGCACATGGTGGAGCTAATGGAAAAAGTAAAACTGCGACATTGACCGCCACCACTCTCCAATACTGTAAGCTTAGATCCAGGACCTGTTTCTTCTAAGATTATTTATTACTATGAACAATTCTCGAGTTTTGGTATATCAAATGTATTTTTTTAATAATTACACAAATATAATTAGACAATATGGCATAAGGTTAATTCACCATCTACTACAATTACGAGTACCTCACTAGCTGAAGAAGAAGGTAGTTTTCGAGAAGTCAAATTATCCATTTTCGCGAACCCAAAAGAATTCAATTCATTTTTTTTCTAAGTATTCCTCAACAATCCTTTCATTGTATTTAAATGTCGCTAGTGACGAAGACTATGATCCCAAACCAACATTGTCAAACGAAACCCGTAGAGAATGGCGATTCTTGATCAGCGTATGCCAGTTGAATAATTTACATTCACTCGCTGTTGCACCTGATAAACCATTATACCCTTTGTTTGTTACTCCTTTGATAAAAAAAAAAGCTCCCAATCTTCATCATTTCAGCTTGAACCAAGACATTTCTGGACGAACCATCGTACCCGATATTGGAAACCTTTCTCACTTGTGGAAACTGGAAATCAATACCCACGATAATTCAGAACATTTATATGAGGAAACAAAGAGTGAAATATTGGGTATTTTCCGTGCTTTGGTAAAGAAATAAGTACCACTGGAAGAAGTGACGTTTGATTTGGCATCTGGGTTCGATGTGGACAAGCTTCTCCCGTTTCTTCCAAAGTTCCCTACCTTATGACATATTGGATTTAAAAGCGTAGACGAATCATTTAGTTTTGAAGGCTTGTATCGGTTATACGACAAACTGCGCTTGCATTCAAATATTCGAACCATTGCGTTGAATAACTTGTGGAAGACAGTATCCGTGATGGAGAACTTTTTTAGTTTCTTTTATTCCAAATCTTGAACATATACATTTAGAATCGTTGCATTATATCATTCCTGAGGATGTGAAGAATGCTTTTCATCGTACTCCTATTCAAGTCTTTGCGAAAAACTGCTTTGATGAATAAAATGCTTTATTATTTATTATTTGAATATTTATTTGTGTATTTTTTAATTTTTGTATCGGATGAGTGTAGTATTCAGTAACAAGAAGGTTTATTTCAAAGTAAATCCTATGCCATTTTGACTCATCATTTAACCCAGAATATGGAAAAACACTTCACTGATATGCTTAGAGCAAACATTAGTGCCACTTTATCGTTTTTAACAGTCCAACGTAATTTATTAGCATATGCACACCACGATTTATTTGTGACAATTGCATACTGAGGATGCTACCAACCAAGAAGATTAGTAAATTTGGATTATATTTTTTGAAGGTATATTTCTTTTAGAACTTGGTATTTAAGCGTAATTGTAACATAATTGTTATTAGGTGATCAACCATCGGTATCTTTTTATTGTTTTGATCGCAAAGCATATGTATTTTTTCTTTTTATAAAATATAGTTCGTTTAAATTGTCATTTTTTTTCTTTTTAGCTAAAGTCCCCAGTATTACCTTTACCCAAAAACAAATCAGCTTGGTATGTCTGTTATTATTATTTACATTTGCATTTGAGTACCTATACTAGTATACGGTAAAAAGGCCTTGCTTATCAATTCTACCAGGAAACAACGGAAGAGACTAGTACATTATTACAGTTCATATATGATTTAAAATAGTTATCTATTTTTTTGATCATTTAGGATTCATTGTTGGTTATAAATCTCAGGCTGCTAAAAACATATATATGAGATTTATCACTAGGTACGATTGGAGTATAGGAAGAGTATAATTCGAGTAAGTTATGTTTGTTGATATAATCTCTCGATTTAAAAGTAATTGTTGGAAAATGACATATATAGTAGTAATAGAAGAAATGCATTCTTCTTTACGAAAAAGATCACAAAAAAAATAAAATAAAACTACTCTTCCACAACAATAATGATAATGAATTCCGTTTTTTAAAAATAGATTCCACCGTGTAATAAATTGGTATAGTTTTTTTAAATAATGACAATGAAAGATTCCAAAAACTCGGAGAGTTTCTCTTTTTTTCTTTTTTAACAAGTTAAAACGGGAGTTTTTTTAAGGTTTAATAATGTGAAAAACTTTCTCCACTTTTAAAACATACGTACCTTTAGAAACCAAATATATGGATTAGACGACGATACGATTGAACTATAATTCATCATGAAGAACATCCGTAGCTTCATTCCGAAAACTCGTGAACACTCCTCTCTTTCAATTAACCCCGCCATTTTCACCAAGTTACCGCTTAACTATACCTTTAAGAGTAAGTTGTCATCCTCTTACGTATAATTGACAAATATAGCATCATCATTATTAGTAAGAACAAAAACCATAATGAATCACGCAGCAACATATGATAATTTTCACCGAGTAAAATCATTATTACGTTTTTATACCTCCCATAGCAACAGGTTTTTTTTAATCTCTATAACAATAAAATATGTTGAATTGTTCTAACGTAAAAGTTCTTTAAATCAAATCCTTGTGTTTATAGATATATTGGACGTAAGCAATAGACGTTATTGTATAATAATGACTACAACAATCAAAGAAACATTCGATTTATTATGTTACCATTTCCAAATAAATTATAATTCAATTACTCGATTACGTTTGAAGCCATCGTTCTTTTGTTAGTTTCAATTGGATAAATCGTCCCACTTTCCCAAATGGTGGAAAAACCTAGTTTCAGGATTTGTTTGTTTTTTTTCTTCATGGAGTTCCTAATTTTTAAAAGAAAGAAAGAAAATGCGGGGGAGAGAGGAGTTCTTTTTTTTACCATAAAATAATAAGTTCTATCACTAACTTCTTATGTATTAAGTTACTTTATAGTTAGAAACATATATACTGTAAATATATAAATAACCTAATAAGATCTAACAAATTGGTAAATGATATTATTTTGATTTTTATGTTATATTATTCTGGTACTTATACAACAATTATGGTGGATGTAACTTTTTTTTACTGACAAAACAACAATGGAATGATCAAAAAAGAAATCATAAGTACTACCTACTTACTACTACTATAAAACTCCACAATGTTGACACACGTGTATAATACTATTTGATCACTTCTTCCTAAATTCCACCGTGTCAATATATATATGTTTAAAAAGAAAGTTTCGGAGTACATTATGTATTTGGTGTTTGTGATACATACAGTCCTGATGCCATTAGAAGACAGAAAGAAAATACTTTGATTGATCGTAACTTAATCCATTCGAAAAGTAATATTATTATATAACAAAACATTGACAATAAAGAATAGGACCATCAGTATCCATTTTACGATGAGTTGATAATGTTTATATCAATGTTTTCAAAGGTGGAGATGGTTATTTCCACTTTCTTATTTTTTTTGATTGTTACCTATGAATAGAGCATGATAGACCCTTGTATACAAGTATTTGTGCAACACTTACCACTTCATCCGAGGTATGTCTTAATAAAGATTTTTTATAGCCATACGTAGTAGGTATTAAAGCTGTGTATTTTATTGACTAGTAATAATCAAGATAGACGAGGAGCAGTCTAATAATCCCTTTCAATATTTCGCTATCAGCATTCTTTATCTCTAAACTACTATTCAATTGTACTTTTTCATCGCCATAGTATATCTAATAACATTATATTATCAAGGAAGTATAAGGTTGATAAAAGTAACTTTAACAAAAATAACTTGTAGTACCAATGGGTTTAATGCAGCAAGAGAAGGAGTGAAAGAAAAGTTCCACACGAAGTTCTTTATTCTCTCTCATTGTGGTCCGTGACCAATTGGAAGGTTCCAGCCCTTCCTTCTTTACTCCTTATACTCTCTCAAATCTCAATGAATCGAGTTGTACATGGGGGGAGGTTGTTAAAATAACTACGTTACTTTGTGAGCACATCATCACCCTTCACTACGGTTGTACTATTTTATAAATATTCAATTGAATTCACATATTTTGTTCTTTTTTTCTTTTCTTTTTTGTTTCTCGTACGTATAGGATATATTTAGAGTAATCATGCATATGTCTCAACAGACGATATGATGCTTAGTACAGTATATCTCATTTTTAGGATAAATGGGAAAATATATATAAAAGAACAGAAATCAGATAATAAAAAGATAGAAAATAGAACTTTTTTTCACTAAGCCTTCTACTTTTCTCTAACATGAATATATAGACGACAAATGTTATTTCTCTCATATATTCCGAATTATTATTATTCTTATATAAAAATTGTAGCAAACAGTAAATGAATAACCCATACATTCGGTTCTCCACACCCCCATTTTTTTTGCTAATAGATTAAAATAAAAGATAAGCCGTTAAAAGTTGTCATGAAGTTGTATTAGGGTATATGGTATTATATGTCTGCATGAATGAATTGATGTATTAATAAAGGATAGATTCTCAGATAAGGAAAAAAATCATTAGTCAAAACTAAGAAAACACTCTTCTCTAAAGTACTAGCACTTTCCTTTATAAAAATAAAACATTATAAATAGCATATTTTATTATTATTGTTAAACATAAATTATGTTTTAGGTGAAACGGTAACACCTTGGAAAAAAAAGCCCTGATTATTCTTATATTATTCAAGACGATGATTCATGGCGTTATATATATATAGGATGATGTTTTATATCAATATAACAAAAAAATCCAGAAAGTCGTTGCTTTACCCCAATGGAACTTTTCCATATGAGGGATGCTGAAAAGAATTTTTATTATGCGCCTCTCTTTTTTTTCTTGAAAAAAATTATCCACACTCTCATCTTTTTGATTTATTTGTCCTACATATTCTGTGTTCTGTGTACAGATGGGAGGGTTTTTTTTATAATATAACTTTTTATTTAAATTGATAAGGAAAGAAATGAGAGAAAGAGGGTTTTCGATTGTAAATCTAAACATACTTTATATGTCTTGGTACATCTCCAAAAAGTTAACCTTATTTAGATAGTAGCTTGCGTGTGTGTGTGTGAGAATATGTTGCATAGTTGATGAAGTGGTTGGCTTTATTTATCGATAGGTTATAATACATTGATTGGGTGATGATGATGATGATGATGAAATTTTTTTATATAGAACAACTTCTTTATGAGGATGCTTTTATGCATGTTTCTCTCCTCCCCCCAAATTAAATCTTTAAACGGAATAACTTATGTGGGGTAAACATAATGAAAGGTTTAACCAATATTATTTAACTGTTTACTTTTCTATCTTTGTTTTCTTTTCATACTGATGATAACGATGAATGATGAATAAATGAGTATACAGTATATTACTTTAAATTCAAACTAATCTATATATATGATAAATGAAAAAAAAAAAGAATTTTTAAAAAGAGAAATAAGTGTGTGGGAGTATTATAATGATTTGATGAACCGAATGGATTGATCCCCGAGCCAACAAATAAAAAAAAATAAAAAAAAACTAAATAAGGTACATAACAGTTATAACAAAAGTGCCTCCAGTTTTGAGAGATGGTGATGCGGACATATCCTCCATCATGGTCCGTTATTTTCATCGATAGAAAAAAAAAAAAAAAAAAACTCTCCGCTTTGGGGTTCAAACATGATAGTGACAGGTTTTATGTTACCTTTTTTTTTTCTTTATTCTATTTTAAAAAAAAAGATAAGAAGAAATGAAGAAGACAAAGTGTAAGTAAAAAAAAAAAGTAAAAAAAGAAAAGAAGTGGTTTTTTTCATGCAGTCATTTTTGTTATTTGAAGCTTTATATATATAACCTCTCAACTATTTGCATGTGAAAAATAATGATTGTACCTATGTGTATTGAAAAAAAGTCTTTTCGGCGGATTCAGGCGGGTCTCATTATGAAAGAAGCTCTTTGTTTGTAAAACAGTTTAGATGATTCAATAAACAACATTAGGCTCAGTTTTTTTTTTTTTTTTTACGTGGTGCTGGGACCTCGTTTTTATTCAGCGTGAGAATGGGGCCGTGTGCTAAATAAGGTTGATTCCGCGTGCCATAATAGTGTTATGGAGTGGCAAAATCACCATAACGAACAAAAACATATTCGGTGACATGCGAGGAATAGGTTGTTATGGTGAATGATTGGTGTTACTATGATTAATAACGAGGTTGCGTTGCCATGATAATAAATGAATGGTGTTGCCATCGCAATAACTGAAACGGTGATTTTATAATATCATTGCGTTGTCATGGTACTAAATTTTTCTCTTTAACAAGTTTTGGTTGTCATGGTGATTAGTAAATTTGAGAAATTTTATGACTAGTCCGTCATCTTATATTTTCACACAAACAAATAAATTTTATTTATGATAATCATGCAATCAACCGGCTGGTGGGAAGTTAAGTTTTGATGGCAAATAAAAGCTTGAAAATGGCACAAACAACAAAAAAAGACTTCGGACCCGCCAAACCCGTTCATTCAAAATAAATAAATATAAAATATAAAAAAAATAAAAGAAACACCGCAGTTACACTCATATCTTTTTTTTATATATCAAATATATATGGTTTAGTGGCCTATTTTAAATGAGTTTTGAATGAAAGATGAAGAAGAAGAAGAGAGAGGAAAAGGTTATCCGACCATGAGCAGGTTAGACAAGACTAAAAGGTGAATGTGTAACAAAAACCGTCAAATGTCGGGATCTCCTTCTTGCGATCAGACCAACGCGTTGTTACACGTTTAGTTTACTTGGTTTGTTTGGCAAGTCCAATTCACTTTAACACTTTCCATTATCAATCATGGATCAACAATTGGATGGGGATCGCTGGTCATAAACCTTTTTTTTTTCATTCCCACACTTTTTTTATATATTGATACATATTTATACATCCATTCTCCCCCCAATAGCGATAATAATAATAGTAAATATAATAATAAAAACGTGTAAACTATATAGTAAAAAAGTAGGTTTATACAAACAAAAAGAGTAATAAGTAGTATTCAAATCAAATTGTCGCTTAAACTATTAGGTGATTACCGATCTATCTCGGAAAATGCTTTTGTTAATATACAAAAATGTTCTCAGGTTCGACAACCACAACAATCCTATATATAGTGAAGGTTGTTCTTTTCTCAATTTTTATTTTGTTCTTTTTTTTTCTTATATATATAAATATATCAAATATCCCACAGCAAACCCATAACAACAAACAACATCCATACAAGCTGTCCCACCCCCACTTCTTTTTTCACCGCAGCTTATTTATTTATTCTCGTCTTTTTTTCTTTACTTTTTTTCTTTTCCTTCTTTCCCATAATTTTTTTTTCTCATTTTATATATAAATATCATTATTATCAAACTCTTTATAAATATATCTTGAATCATATCAAATAGCATATCACAACAATAATTACAATGTCTTCTATTCATATGACGATGAATGAGAATACAAAACAGTTATTACATTCTTCATCACCGGATTTACCGACGCGTTCATTTAATGACACCCCTTCTATCGATTTTATGCATCACGTTGGTCACGATGAAGCATTGTTTATTCCTGAAGCAGACCCTTTTAATATGAATACTACAACAGCAACGGCAGTAACAACATTGATGGATAAATCACCTGCTTTATCTATTCCTTCACCCATCACTAGTCCTTGTGATAGTAATAATACAACCCCTTTGACATCTTCACCAAAATCAGCTTCCATGTCATCTCCAACTACATTACCTTTTGGACAACATTATCATAGTCATTCAAGGGTAAATTTCAGTTTGCTATTTTAGATATGTTATAAGTGTATAGTAGTAATGTGTGTGAAAGTGTGAGGTTGTAAAGACAACCTCTTTTTTTTCTCATTCACACACATTTTTGTTACTCGGTGACCTTCACCTAGTATTTTTTTTCTATAAATTCGTGGCGCATTTCACTTACTCATTATATGATGGATTGATTTTTTTTTTGTAGAACAATAATTCTTCAATATCGTGTCACCACCACCCCAATGTTTTATTAGATGATGAAGCATATTTTCAATTATCTGAATATCTTTCTCATAGCTCCGATAGCCTTCAAGGTGATCTTGCAACAAATCATCGTCGGTAAGAATCTTTTTTTTTTTGATAATAAGCATAATAATCATAATCTCATTCACCATCTTTTATTAGATTATTACTTGACAGTCATGAAGTAATAAAAGAAGAATTATCTCCATCATCATCATCTTCTTTGAATATGGATGGGTAAAATTTTTTTTTTTTTTTGAGGAATTGAAACAAGAGTTTAAAAAAATTTAGTATTAACTTTGATTTCCCGCCATTTTTTACTACTTTTTTTCTTCCCCCCCAAAAATATTATAAATCATTTTCCACTTTATCATCATTTGTTATCCATTCTAATAGACTTCAGATTCGAGTGATCGGCGCTCCTGATAAATCTCGTGTAGAAACACAAACTCGACTATGTATTCAATTATTAACAAGTAATGGTACTAAAGTGACCTCTTGGCCTAGTTTAAAATTACCTGAACATTTATTAGCAAGATCAAGGTTAAAAAAGAGTCTTCAACAACAAAGAGCTGCAGCAGCAGCAGCAGCAACATCATCTACTTTAATAAGTGATACAACACAGCAACAACATATGGTTTTATCGGATGAATCATCATCATTATCAAAAGCGATTTATCTTGATGCTAAAGTGGTCTGTGCTAGTCAACCGGACCAACCCGTTAAAGTTTGTTCTGGTTGTATACAACGTGAGGTAATAGCCACAAAAAAAAACGTGTGGGGGGAGGGGGCAGCGAGAGAAAGAGAGGAAAGGGTCGGAAACAGATTAAAGGGCTAAAGGATTGATAATGAATATCACCCATATTAGCATATTAAATTCTAAAATTCTTGTTCTGTCGAAATGGTTGGGGGGAGGGGGAAAAAGGGCCACTCAAAAGTATCGTTGAAGCTTACATAACTTTTTCTTTTTATTTTTATTTTTGACAGCGTAAAAGAGCGGAACGTTCCAAAAATGGAGCAAACCAACATAAAAACAACAACAGCAACACTGTGGGTCCAAGATCTATTATTGATGATATACCAGAACAAGATAGAATCTTGCTTTTCAATTGCGGTCCAATGGTTAATTTTAGTTCAGGCGATGCTATTCTTCCAACTCGAATTACTTGTTATTGTCGTCATCATAACGAAAAAGTAGGCTTTTGGTAAGTTTATTAAAACACATGTTTTTTATTATTAAGCTACAGCAATAACCCAGCTATTTTTGGCAGTATTGTCTGGAGAGAGGGCCGTGTGGTTGTGTTCCATAGACGAAAATCAATTTTTATTGACAAAGCAACACATGATTTATTTAGTGTCCAATTTACGATGAAGACGGATAAAGGTGACATTATTGCTATGGGGATGTCCCCACCCATTTTGATCACAGATGACCATAAAAGCACTCGTCAAAAAGGTCGTAAACGCGATAGAACTGATTTTGAACCAAAGTCTTCTTCTACAACTACTTCTACTTCAAACTCTCATCAAAATAACAATCATCCGAAGATCCGCAAATTACCTTCCAGAACATCATCTACAACACCCGTGACGCCGGCTGCATCCCGAAGAGGCTCCATATCAATCAATAATATGGAGAATATACCAACTTTGGAAACAACCGATCCGAATGATTTGTCTATTTTGGACACTCAAAATAGCACACCTATCACAGCTTCAGCTATGGCTGCTTCTTCTTTTCATACATCCTTACCCACACCCAGTGAAGAACAAAATAATCCATGTGGCAATCCTTTGGCTTCCTTTTTTCCTTTACCACCTTTATCTTCGTCCAACAGTAGTCCTACATTAAATCCAACACTTGAACATCGACCTGCAGTTGTGATACCTTCCACATCCACATCTTCGTCATCATCCTCAACAGTGGATCTTCATCATCAACATCACTATATATCACCCGAACATTTAACATCATCATCATCATCTCCTTCTCCTTCAACAACACCCACTCATTTGAATCGTAATACAAGTACGACTCCTCGGACACCACAATTGGAAAGACTTGTACCTGCGCAAGGGCCTACTTATGGTGGATGTGAAGTGACTATTCTGGGATCCAATTTTTATCGGGGTCTCACGTGCCTCTTTGGTGAACATCAAGCAACTACGGTCTTTTGGAATCCGAACACATTGGTCTGTGTACTTCCACCTGCATCACATCCCGGTCCGGTGGTTGTTTCATTTAAACAACATTCTCTTGTATTAGAGGGTCAAGATGTTCCTTTATTTACTTATTATGATGCCAATGATCAAGCGTTATTGGAATTGGCTTTGCAAGTGGTTGGCTTGAAAATGACGGGAAAATTACAAGATGCAAAACATATCGCTATGCGGATCGTTCAAGGCGGAGATAATAATCCATTCTTGTCCCAACAACAACAAAGTAATAATAATAATTATCATCGTGCCACTTTGGATGCTTCCAATTCTGGTTATTTTAATATTCCTTCTAGTACTACTACTCCCAATGGTGATGGTAGTAACACATGGATTTCGTCGCCCGTTTCGCCTCTAACTTTGGATGACAATCAAGATGAGGGTCCACTCTCCTTTGAAGAGAGAGTGATTCAGATCATTGATCAACATCAAGGTCTTACCCATGAATTATTACATGTCCGTACACCTGTTACTGGTCATACTTTGTTGCACTTAGCTGCTTGGACTGGTTATACTAAATTGGCTATGAAGTTAATCAACATGTGTCCCGAGATGCTTGATGCATGCGACCGAAATGGTTTGACTCCTTTATCATTGGCAAGAATCAAGGGACATCATACTTCCATTGTATTGGATGTTATGGTCCAGACCGGCAATCATCCTACAAACAAGCAATCGGCGATGACCATACCACAACATCATTCAGTAAATACTATTTCATCAACCACTGCGCAGCTACCCATGTCTTCAATTATGTTGCAGGACCCTTTTCGATATCATTATCCTTTGATGACAACGCAATTTTCATCACCGACAACATCGGGATGCTTTCCATCATCAGCAGAAGATATTCCAACTACTACATACCATATTAAGCCAACACTTACTACCACAACAACAAGAAATATCAATAACAAACCTTCTTCTGTCTCCGATATGCTTCCATATTCCTCCATTTGTTCTTCTATTACTCCTTTACTTTTTGGTATGAGAGTTTAATACGGAAACTCTACCTAATTTGCTTATTACTTTTTTGTATATTATTATAGCAATTCCTTCTCCTCCATCATCTTCTAACTCTCTCAAGTATCACCTCCCCTCCCCCGATGCAGTTATTCAACAACAGACTCTCTTCTTCATAATTCCCCCCAAGCAAAAATCATCCTCTTCTCCCAGGAACAAAATCATGTACTGAATCACCAATATGTATAAATATATTGATGAGGATACCCAAGGCACAACAACAGCAACAGCAACAGCAACAATTCACACATTTGTCATTTTTGAAAACTATCTCTATTATTATTTACTATTCACACAAAATCTTTTTTTTTGTATTTCCATTACATTTTTGTACATATTGCACTTTATCACCTTTTTATCACTCGAATATCATCCCTACCTGTCATCATTATTATTGTTATTATTACTATCAGCATCATCATCAATTTTGTTCCCATGTCTTTAAAAAAAAAAGCTTCCACAAACAGTGCTCAATTTGTTTTTTTTTTTTGTTCATTCCCTTTTACCGTTCTTTTTTTTTCATGGTTCATTATTTAGTCTATTATTTGAACAAACTATTACTTTAAGTTTTTTTTTTCTTATACCTTCTTCTTTCTACTTATAAACTTGTCTCTCCCCCAAATTTATGCGCTGTATTTCACGCACTTTATATACCATTTCACTCAATTGATTTATTATTTTTCTCATTTCTCATTCCCCCCCAAAAAAATAAATAAATAAATAAATACAATATATTTATATATAGTTACAATTTATTTTAAATGGTGCGTTGCGATGCGATCTATTTTATATATAAATAATTCAAATTCATTCAAAAAAAATCTTTCTCCTTCTTTTTTTTTAATTTTTATACCAAATTTAAACAATAAACATCAATTACTATATAAAATGATGGTTGAACCAACAACAGCAACAACATCCATGGATCATCATAAGAAACAACAACAACAACAACAGCAACTTTCAAGCGATCATTATTGTTCCCAATGTAATAAAAGTTTTACAAGAATACGAGATCGAATACGTCATGAAAATTCAGTTCATATACGGAAAGAACGATTTCAATGTAGTCATTGTGAAAAGACATTTACACGAAGAGATTCCAAAGTACGGCATGCATACCAATGTTTGAAATCAATGGTCATGACACCAGAAACTACTGTTACTACTGCTACTATTATGTCCATACATAATTATAATGCCATGGATACAATGATTATTGAACAACCACAACCACAACATAAAGTATTACCCACATTACCACCAATTACTTTAGAAAATCAACAAGAATCTCTTACATTACCGCCTATTCTCAATAAAGAACGTTTTTGTACTGATCCAGACGATATGAACCTTACAACCACCATTATGGGTAGTAGCTGTAGTAGTAGTAGTAGTAGTAGTAGTAATAACAATAAAAACAATCATTATTGTTCTGCTAGTAGTAGTAATATGAATAATAATAAAACAAATATTGCTGCAACTTCTTCGGCAATATATTCCAATTTAGATTCATAAAATAAACCTATTGTGTGCTTCTTATTACAAAAAACCAGCCTCATGTTTATTATTCTTGACAACACTAAATATATGATAATGTTTTTATATTGATGATATTTTGGTGATAGGGCTTAGTCTTTTTTTTTTCCCGCCAAAATGTTCCATTTGACATATTATTTTTTATTGTAATCGATTATAATAACGATGACATACTATTTCTCTGTTTCTCTTTGTCATTTCTTTCATCAAGTGATATATACTTTTGTACTCTTTTTTTTTTTTTTTAAAAAAAAAACACGTGGCGGTAATTTTATGAGAGAGATGTAAAACACCCTTGATTAATTCGAAAAGGAGAATGAAGAAAAGTAAGTCAAGCGGCGCAAGCCGAAGTAAAAAAGATTTTTTTATATTATAATATGGTTTGCATAATCAAAATTTTCTATTCCAACCCTGCATCTCCTTAATTTTGTGGCGCGGATTTTATATATCCATCATCTTCCACTCTCTATTATCAAGTATAGTTAATAGAGAATTGAATGAACTATATATATATTGGAATAAAGGATGATAATGACTAAAAAACTAAATTTATCCTTTTGAAGAAAAATAGTAATTTAAACAAGTAAGTACGTCCCCTTGACTTTCAACCCCCCATGATTCTTTTCCTTCTAAATAATTACATTTTGGCTGCGCAAAATAACGGGTATAAACGGCTTGCTTATTTTCAAGTTCAAAAAAAAAGTTAATCCTTATTACTCTTTTCTCTAACCAATAAAATAATGTTGTTTTTGAATTTCTAAGCGTGCCAACAAAGTTACGTAGCACATTTAGTTTTCCATATGGACTTCTTGGCATATATATATGATATAAAAGCTACAATAAATAACGTGGCGGAGCTCTTTTTTTTATATATTACATAAAGAAGAAGGGCAATCTTAAATATATAAATATCAAGCCACGGTTTTCCTTGTACGACATGTTTATTTAAATCAGGGTCAATTATAACAAGTACCACTGAAAATCCTATCACTTTATTTTTATATTGCTCCTCGTTGGTAATAATAAATTAATACACTAAAATTATCATCCAATGCATCTTCTCCTTGGTAGTAATTTTCATAACAACAACAACAACAATATTAATATATTTAGCTTGATACGCATTCTCTATTATTATCAGATACTGTTATGATAGTACGGTTATTATATTTATAAAATAACAAAAGCGATCGTTGACGCCGAATTGTTAGTAAAAACAAAACAGTCCAAAGATGTCGTTATTATTGGATGCTGCTTTCTCCTTAAAAAAGGTCATCTTACCCCTTATTATTATTATTATTTTTTGGTGCATATAATAAAATCTAGGCTAATAAACTTTTTTTTATAGAAATAACCTATTTGATATTATTGAATAGTGTAAATAGAATGATTGTTTGTTTCCATTGTTAGAAATAATATATACACTTTTTGATCGATCTCAAAAATAACAAGAAGCTATTGTTTTCAAAGGTTTTCTCTGCGACAACTAATAGTTTCACTAAAATATGTATATAAATAATACCACTATATGTACCTTGTACATATATATAAAAATGATATGCATGATAATGCAATCTCTCTTATTTTTATTTGTATAAATTTGGAATGCAGCCTTTTCTTTTTCTTTTTTTTTTCTGCCATAAAAAATGGATGTAATCAAATAGAAAGTGAATCGAATATTATTGTTAACTGTAAGTAGAAAACCAAAATATTGGATTAAATATCCATCAGATATATTTGATTACTAGAAGTGATACGTAACAATAATGTTATTGATTCCAAATAATAAAAGAACCCATTCTATAAGAGTAATCTAAATCAAGTCAGTTACTATAGCATGAATGTTGCATATTAGTTTTTTTTTCTTAGCCTTCTACGTTATAAAATGACACTTTCAATTGGGATAGTCACTTTGAAGAAAAAATAGATGCAAGTAAAAATGCACTTATTTGTTTATACGTACGTTTTTATAAGCAACAACATCCTAATTTCCATGGATGTACTGATGGATCAACAAAAGAAAAAATGATCATCCAATATATATAATAGAATGTAATTTAAGTAAGAGGGAATGCAACTAATATAACTCACAGTCTACTTGTGTAGACACCAATTGAATCCCACCGTAGGAAATAATAATAAAAGAAAGTGGTTAATGTATTTCAATAATACATATTTCTATGTGTAATTTAGAGAAAACTACGCAATATGATATTATATCTGCACGGATCCAATAAGAAGAGATGGTGATAGACAAAGTATACGTGATGATGCATATTTGTTGACAATATTGCTTAGAGATGACATAAAGAATAACGATTCAACAGCGTTTAAAATGTTAAAGAATATATAAATAACATTCAATTATTATTAGCTTCTTTTTTTTGTTCTTTCTTCTTCAACACAAAACAACAACAAACAACAAAGAACATCTATCAGTTTCTTTTTTTATACTTATTTGCTAGACAAAAAATGATGCCCAACTCTCTTCTTGTTATTGCTCTTTTCTTTTCATTGTTTATTACTTTATTTATTGATGCCATTCCATTGGTGACACGACGTGATCAAAATGCAGTTGGTGATGAATTACGCTGTCCGATGCATGGAGAAGATGATTCTGTTTTAGAAAAGACAACAAAGGAATGTTGTGATCCAAAATCTTTGCCAGGTGTGACCTATGATGAAGAAGAAGATCTTTGTCGACCTTCAAAAAAATACGAGAAATATTTGGGACTCTATCAATGGCACTTTTCTACTTGCTGTGTCAATAAATAAACAAGGCACTATTATTTCAAATGATCTTGAACAAAAAAAAAAAAAACCATAGTAAATAATCATCATCTTACTTCCCCCCCCCATTTCTTTTGCCTGTTGTATCACTTGTTTCTTTTTACTATTAATTAATTTCATATATAATAAATGTTGTAATAAGTCAAATAAAACGTACGTTTCTGTCATATATATAAAGTGTTGTATTTTTAAGTGTATGTTTTTGATGATAGCTAAATAGCACGAGAAGGGAGCAACATTTTTTTTTGCCTTTCAAGCATAGTAACAAGAGCGATATTTATGGTCCACGCGATAGATATAAACACGTGAAATGTCATATCACTTCTTCTGGCATCAAGCTCAACAGCAACAACTTTTCCTTTTCAATAATAGTAATATCATACCATTTTCAATCCCTACAAACCATCATGAAGCGTGATCACAATGATAACCTTGAAAAAAGTTAAAGTAAACGAAAAATGTAATATGTATATTACCATCCAATAATGATCAAATTTGAATCGACACTTGACAGTGAACTAGCTGGAAAGTGTTTCTATATAATAGTGATGAACATAATACATACATGAGTGATGATGCCCATTTTTATAAATAAAATCAACATCATGAAGGGATAGAATAAAATCTCCTAACAACATATCATCAGAATATATATAGCAATTCTTCATCATCCTCGACTAAAAATAATAGTAGCATAATACGAAATACGTCTCATTTTACATCATTTTTTTCCTAGGTGAGTATCTATTTACTACTTAATTAAAAAACAAGGATGATTATTGTTATTTTTTTTTATTAATGATAAAGATAATACCCTTAAGAATGCATATAAATTTGGCGAATTTCGCCAAAGGTTTGAACTTTATCACAGTAGCAGAACTGCAGATTCTTCACTTTATAGCAGAAGTTGCAGCTGCTAATCGTTCTCGGTAAGCTCCCATTCAAGCAGCTATGGGTATCTACATAAGAAAAAAAAAGTCCCATCCATGAATTACACAAAAACTATGCGTAAAAGTACTCCCTCGCTATTGCTGATAGATAAATAAGGAATACCATGAAATATCAATAATCTATACTACTATGTATATAAAATCAAAATATGCTTCAGTTAACTAAAATGTACGATATATAATGAGACGCAAAATATTGATCTGTGGATTTGAATACATTACCTAGTCAGCTTCTGGTTAAAATAATAATTAACTCGGATATCTATTAGATAAGTAATTTTATATTTTTTTTTTATTATAATCAAGGATTTCAATTATGTAATTGTTGGATGTGGGGATCGGTCTTCCTTTTGTAACTTTTGGTGCTTGTTGCTGGACAGTTTGGTTTTTTTTTCACGTTTAAAACATGGTTGTAAATGAGTTTTTTGGATACAATTGGATGGTGGTTCTTCTTGAAAAAATAAACATGGACGTATATAAGTTGAATCAGAAAAAGGGTTAATCTTCATCATGTAATGAAATACATTGTCAAATGAAACTTAGATGTCAAACTCCTTAACATACTATCGATTCTGAATATGGTTACTTACCGTTTATCAATCAAAAACAAGTAATAATCGATACTTGAATGAAAGTATCAAAACAAGTATTTGTAATACCATTAGGTGTTATTTGATACAAAATGCATGTAAATGAACACGTTCGATCGTTGGTATTTGGGCCAGGTGGAAAGGTACTTTATTGGTGACAGAATCCACGTTAATCTGTGTAATCGTAGATTTGCTTAAATTCTTGCATAATCTAATCAAGCATTGTCCACTTACGGATGCATCCAGTTTTCTAAATACGAGATGTTGCAAGGTGCAAATCTTTTTAATATACTTGAAAATGTGATCAGTGTCAAATACTCGGTAGAATCAATGATAAGTTCTTCGATGGCTGGTACTTTTTTCTTGTCAATTAAAATGGCAATCAAATTTTGAATATCATGATCAGAAGTATAAAAACATCTGATTTCTAATATTTTCAAATGGTTAAGGTTACCGATTGCTGAAATGATGTCCTGTCCAGAAAAGTCACCATACAGAGTTAAACATTGTATATTTGGAGCACCACGGACCAAGGGAGCAACAGACGTTGAACATAATTTTTTGTCATGACTCATGGCAGGGGGATGAAGTTGAGTGAACTGACACGCATTCGCCAAAGCTGTTCATGTGGAATTCAGTTCACTTTTATTTATATCAAGATTTTTACCGCTACTGACATTTAGGTTCAGTGTACGGATGCTGGATCAATAATGGAGAAAAAATGATTTGAATTCAAGAGGGTTACCATTCTTGGAAGAGATGAATAATCATACATCTCGAACATTTTTACTAGCTTCTTCGGTTGTGGTGGAGAGTGGAGATGGTCGTGAAGGTGATGGGTTGACACAACGAGGTTGTCCTAATAGTCGTAATTGCAATTGAGATCATGGGTGCCATAGATTCTGCAGTTAATGTTGGCATTTATACGAATATGTTCAAGATGACTAACCTAAACGGGCAAGCGTGTCCATAGATGGATATTGAACATGGGTCATATACACACCACGTAATTTAGTACGGTTTAAAAGTATAAATTCCACGCTAATTACCATGACATCGCGGAAGTGAAGATTAAGGTTGATAAGATTGTTGTTTTACAGGGTATTATTGAAGACCACGTTTTTGGATTTAGCTGATATGCTGGAAAAACACAACGCTTCTAGTCCAGGACAATGACTCATAATCGCGCCGATATCTAATTTTTCTTGTATATTTTGGATTTTGAGATTCGCGCGTCGATTTATCTCCAAATGTTTTAATTCCTTTATATGTGATAATTCATTATAAAACACTGTTGAATCGTTTGATTCAGAACATCCTTTATCATAAATGTAATATTAAAAACTAACCTCATCCTTCATATCATTTTAAACCTTGATTTTGTATACCTTCAATATGAAATTTTTCTAATTTCATAAAATTCCTTCGAACCATTTGAGAATATATCGTTTCCAAAAAAATATCTGTTATATGACCGAGATTTAACTCGACAACAATCAGAAATCTTTTTTTTCGCCATTTTTTTTTGGATACGTTCAATAGTCGAAGCCGTTCAAGTGAAGTATCGAGAGCGAGTATACGATCATGGTAACAGTTTCTGATTGTAGTCGGGTAACCATCATGTCAAATCGGTTTTTGGTCATTCAATGGTAATGAATCATTTCTGTAGTTGTTGTCCCATTTTTCAAGTCGTTCAAAAGAGTTTTGAAAGCATTATTTATATATAATCGGTGGTGTTTTGATCAGTTGTTGATTTTCATTAGAGTTTGACATGGTTGTACCGTAAAATAACAAAAGCGACACGCTGTTGAGATTGAAAAAAAAAGATAGGAAGTCGCATAAATTGCCGTTTACTCTATATAATAAACAATTGGAGATAGCAGTAATAACCTGTACTTTATTAATGTAATGAAAGATGTATATATCGTATAAGTATACTTTATCAAAGAATTCTTTTATCTTTATACTTTATTAATAGCAGTTTAACTGTTGCTAAAAGGACTCGATCATCGCTTGATGGTTGATAAATAATATACGCCATCTTTCGAAAATATATGATAAAAATATACGTTCTTAAAGTATCCAATTGTACATATCCTAATCTATCAAAAATACTATCAATTGGTTAGCCAAACGTAAGAGATGTATAATAAAAGTTTTACAAGTTATTATGCAACTAGAAGTATGCCAATATGCTTGGTATAAATACTTCCTTGGCATTCAAATGTTAGTAAAGGTTTTTAAAAAAATATTGGCGAATCAAATTAATGATTAATGCCGAGTAGTTTGAGTCTGCATCTTAAAAAAAACAATCACCAGGCGTTTTTTAAGCTTTACGTTTTCTCCTTTTCTTCCAGGAACAAAACTTTCTCTATCCAAAACTTTTTCTCAATCAAATAATGAACATTCCAACAGATTTAAAATATATTGCTCCTTATATTCAACGTGGCCAAGAATTAAGTGAACGAGATCCTATTGTTTCTTACTATGGTAAAAATAAAATGAATAAATAAAAAACCAAGACTTTTTTTTTATCCCAGAAGATTATGATTTAATCATGGCCATATTGTATAAATATAGCACAATACTATGCAGTAAGAATGGCCATCAATAAGGGTCCAAGTAATAAAGAAACCAACGCGTACTTGTCTCAATTATTGGATAAATTAGAACAAGTGAGTTTTTTTTCGAAGTTGGTTGGGGGAACGGGATTGAGAATGTGAAGATGTTAAAACTAACCTACTTTTATAACTATGTATAAAAAGGTAAAAGGAACCCTTGGCGCAAATAATGAAGCTATTACCAATGATTTAGTAGGCTATGCACATATTGAAAATTTTGCCCTCAAAGTGTTTTTAAATGCTGATAATGAAGATCGTGCTGGAAAGGCTTCAAAGTAAGTTAGAAAATACGAAAGAAAAGAACGCGTATATGGAATATCTGTCAAATAGGAACTAATATAATGGTAAAAGAAAAACTGCCAAGACATTCTTGGCGGCATCGATCTTTTTGGAACTTTTAAAAACGTTTGGTGATTTGGATCCAGAGGTAAATAGAAAGGAAGAAGAGAAGGAGAGAAATAAACATGATCAACGAGATAAAGGAAAGAAAGAAACGGCAACAAAGCCCAAGCGAAAAAAAAGGATCAATATTAAATATGTGTTCATTACATAATGATGTAACTTATTAGGTGGAAGACAAGATCAAATACTCAAAATGGAAAGCAGCTGATATTATGAAAGCACTTCGAGAAGGTCGTACACCAACACCCGGAGCACCTGGTGAAAAACAAGAAGAAGGACTTGAAGGAGGAGAGAATATCACATTGGATCAAGATATGCCTATTCAACCCCCTTCATCTATATCTGAATTCCCAAGTCCACCTTCTAATTTTACTGCTCCTTTGCCTGGTAATGCTTCTGCTGAACAACCACCAACTTTTTCACCTCCACCACCGGACGTTGAAGCTCCATCGTCATCGTCTCCTCCTCCCGCTGCTACAGGACAACAACCGGATCATGTATCACCCAACATTACACCTAGTAACAGTTCATTACCTCATATTCCTCCTCCGGTACAACATCAACCACAATCATCACCAACAAAAACAATGCCTGTACAGCCACCACAACCTCCTGCACCCACACCAGCTCCAGTAACGCCCGCACCCGTTGTTAATCCAACAGCTGTTCAAACTTCAATAGCAGCTACAGCAGCACCTACAGTGGACCCTGGAAGTATTGCCGCTGCTCAAAAGCATGCTAAATGGGCTATTAGTGCACTCAACTATGATGATATCAAGACAGCACGTCTTCAATTATTGACAGCATTGAACGATCTTGGATATAACCAACAAAATAATTTTGGTTACTAATTTGTGAAAAAAATGTCATCCAAAAAAAAAAAAAAAACAACAGAGGGATATTATTGTTTATTATTATTATTATTATTGAGCACGACTGGAGACAGTTTTAACCAATTTGGACAAATTGGTGGACCATTTTTCCATTGTTTCATATTTCACAGTGTCCGTAGATCTATTATATACATATACATATAGGGTTAACCAAAAATTTGTAATATCATCATTTCCCAATATTCCCCTTTTCTACTATTAAATAAAAAAAAATAGCGTATCGTATATCAATATATTTATATACCTTTGTTCAAGTTCAAGTCGTTGATTCACTTGATCGATTTGTCCTGATATCTTTTCATCCAGAATCAAGGCAATCAATAAATCTTCGACTTCTTCTGATGTAATGCTAAGTTGCTATAGATAAAAAAAATATACAAACGTGAATAAGAAAAAAAATGAGAGCATATTCGAAAAGAACTTACCTTGGCCATAAAAGCAAGTTCTATTCGAGTATAAGGTTTGATGAGTTTGACAAGGTATTGCTTTCGAATATTGGCAAGGACATCATCAATATAAGCTCGAATAAATGGATCACCCATGATAGATTGACGATTACCTATCCATGTATAATTAATATAAAAGGAACATCGTAAGAATATAGGAATTATTCGCCAAAAGTAAAAATATAAACTTACTTTTTAAGATACGTTCAAATTCACGAATATCTTTTCTTTGGAAAGCACTCACAAGGTTAGTCATGGCAACAATTTCTTTATCGTTTTTATATGGTTTTGTTTCTTGCGAATCGAATGGATTAATTTGTGATTCTGTCAACATGTTCGCCAAGACAAGGTATCTGTTTTTTATAAATATAGTAAATATATGTGCTATTTTTTTTAACATTTTGATTGAATTTTTCAATTTATGATAAGTCATCCACTTACTTGAGTACTTGAATACGTTGTGGACTACCTGCTTCATCATAATTCTTGAATGATTCGAAAAAGTCGGTTTGTGCCATATCCCATTCCTCTGTTAAAAGATGATTAGCCTATATATATTCATTTATACTTTATTTTTTCTCAATATCATGCAAAATATAGATATATACATACTTTCACCCATATGCATTTTACCACCACATTCACGAATGACACCCATAATACGTGGATGTGGAATAGCTGATTTAACATTCAGACTCTGTTGGTATAATTCCTATATAAAGATAGATAGATGAGTTTGTTTGACACACTATAGATGAGATTCTCCTTTTTTTTCCCCCAAATACCTTAAGTTTTTTGTTGTTTTTGGTTTCAGTATGCATTTGAATTTCGAGGGCAAGGACTTCAAGAAGATGAGTTCCTTTTCGTTGATAATCGGTACCATCTCCACTTTCACAAGTTTTACGTAGTTCACGTAAAATCTATAAAAAAATGCGTGAAGAAACATAGAAAGTTACTACTTGAATAGTCACCAGAAAATACAAAAAAACAATAATTACCTTTGTTGTTCGAGTATATTCTTTACGATCTAACCAAAGTTTGGCCAACTTTAAATTGGTCTTGACCCAAAGACGCTAAATTTCACAAAGACGTTGTTATATATAAAATGCGTCTAGCACTGTTATTATTTTAGTTATTTCCAAAATGAGATACTACTCACCTCATTGTTCATGTCCTTTAATGCATCAAGTGAAACTTCATAAAATTGTTGAACAAAACGCATATCATCTGAAGTGGATACATAATCCAAGATATTGTTAATACTCTTTTCACTATAATTGCGAGTGACAGCAGTTTTGGTGTATGTTAAAAGTTCTTTGTAGTATCGTAAAGTCTAAAAAAAACGCATTTGAATTATCCAGTTAGATTTATCACCACTCACTTTTTATCCCCATTCCTTCCCATCTATTTCTTTGGTGTTAAAGAGATCCCATCGATAATAGTGAAATAATACATTACATCTTCTGGTTTGTTCAGTTGAAATGATATCTTGGCCATTTGTTTCAATGATTTAAAACCCCTAAAAACGTCCATCCATCAGCATATTACTATTCAGCACAGTGAATCAATAAAAGCAGATAAAAGCAAATATATACCAATCGCCTTTTTCTTCTTCTGCATCGACTACACCTTGAAATTCAGTGATAGCTTCTTCAGGTTCATCTTCCTTTCGAGCTTTTTTACAAGTTTTGTTTAAATATAAAGAGAACCATAAGTTTCTTTCGAATGACGTATATACTTTATTTATATAAAACTGTTTTAAAATAACAAATATAAAGTTACCTTTGGCATTGTAATACCGATTTTCTAAATCGGCATCGGGTTCTTCGTCATCGTCTTCTTCATAGTCGAAATCATAATCCTATATGAAAATATATAAAAAACTTAACATGCCGCAATTCATTTGACTTGGTCCTTTTTTTAAGGTTCCTCGTCTTTTTAAACTTTATATTCATTTTTTCCAAATGGTCTCGATTCCAAGATTTTTTAATGGTTCATATATAAAGATAAATGGAATTATATTTCAACGTACTCCCTCGTCATCCTCAAGCATAAAATCGTCGTCACTCATTATGAATTAGAACTTTCGTGAGTGTGTGTGAGTGTGTGTGTGTGTGATAAAAGAAAAAAAAAGGTTAAGTAAAAAGCGCGAAATGGCTGCGCGCGCCTGCTTTTTTTTGGCAATGCGAAATGCAAACGACTCCGCCTCAAGTACTTGGAATAAGCTCTGATTAATAGATTTCTTTCAACAAATAATATATCCTATTGAGTAAGGCAGCTATAATAATATAATAATCGAGTGCATTGCATGGAAAAAAAAACAAAAGATATATTCACGTACATCCTTTGTTAGTATACATATTAAATGTACATTTATAATGGTTCTATCAATGTGGGATTAGTGCTTGATGTAGTATTATTATGTTGCACATTATAATCACAGGATAATGAATAATAAGAATAACAGTCAGTCTATTAGTTTAATGTTCTTTATCCTACATGTGTCTATGAGTTATATATACATATATATATATATATATTTGTGTACATGGCGCAACAATATGAATAATACGAATTAATATCCTTTTATCTATACAAAAAATATATCAAAGACACGTAGAAAATTTATATAAAGTATGAAAAAAGGTTGAAGTCACAGCCAAAAAGCGTCGCATTATTGTTTCTGGAAACAAACCTGCTTTTTTTTTTCTTTAGCACTTTTTTTTTTACTTTATTGTATTTTCTTTGGGTAAAAAATCGAATGAAAAACTCTCTACATTTTTGAACAAAAAGAAAAACATTTGAATTGAAATACTAAAACTTTTAGATGAATTTAAAATAGTTATACCAAAAAAAGCTTCTATTTCATTATTTTATATTAAGCAATGCCGAGCGCAGCGGTGCATGTCATTGCTTCGGACGCAAACGAAGACGCGCGCAGTACTAGTAGTACACTTGTGAATGGAGAGCGTAATGATACAGACCATGAGAATCGAACCACATTAACAACTCATGAAGAACAACAACAGCAACGAAGAACAGTTTCAACGATTCGACATGGCTTTGACCTTGCCATGTTTGAGGATGACGTTTTAAGCTTTTTACACTTTTCTGATAAACGACATGATACTAATGCAAAGCCTGATCCTACTGTACGCAATGTATCTTTAGATTGGGTATGTTGTAAAAAAGGAATGCACCCTTTATATATATATTTATTATTACAAAAAAAAAAACGAGGAAACCAGTCTTCAAACAAATAACAATAACAATAAACTTATTTTTATGTGTATCAATATGTTATTAGCGTTTACGAGAACGAATTAAAACAGTATCAGGTAATATTATTATAAAGGAGCTAAATGGAAGAGGAAAAAAAGAAGAATAGAAGGGAGGAGGAAACTTTCGGGGCCAAGTTCTAACAGAATATATATAAAATATAGGTCTATTGGTGATCTGTTTAAATATTGGTACCGACCCACCCGATATTGTCAAGACCAACCCATGCGCCAAACTGGAATGTTGGATTGATCCATTTTTACTCGTACCACAAAAATCATTAGATGCCATCGGTAAACATTTACATACACAATACGAAAACATCAACGGACGCACACGGTTTAAAATGTCATTGGATCCATCGGTGGAGGAAACGAAAAAATTGTGCTGTCAGATGAGACGAAACGCCAAAGAGGAGAGGATACTGTTTCACTATAATGGGCATGGTGTACCCAAGCCAACAGCGAGCGGAGAGATTTGGGTCTTTAATCGTAATTATACGCAATATATCCCTGTATCTTTATATGATTTACAATCTTGGCTTGGTTCACCCGTCATTTACGTTTGGGATTGTTCTTCAGCTGGAAATATCGTTAATGCTTTTAATCGATTTGCTGAACAACGAGATGCAGATCCTTCTCAACAACAACAGCAACAAGTGGCATCACCATCTAATTCTCAACAAGGGCAACAAGGGCAGCAACAGCAACAACCTACATCACCACCCCAACAAGGAACTCCTCCGTCTTCTGCATGGCGCGACTGTATTCAATTAGCGGCATGTGGACCTACTGAAACACTACCAATGAACCCAGATTTACCAGCCGATGTATTTACAGCATGTTTAACAACACCTATAGAAATGTCACTCCGTTGGGTGGTTATGCGTAATCCATTGTTGACGACTAATATTACAATGGATATGGTGTCTCGACTACCTGGACGTGCAGCTGAACGTCGTACACCATTAGGTGAACTCAACTGGATTTTTACTGCAGTAACGGATACAATTGCCTGGTGTGTTTTACAAGACCAACCGGAATTATTCAAACGTTTGTTCCGTCAAGATTTAATGGTCGCCTCCATGTTTCGTAACTTTTTACTTGCTGAGCGAATCATGCGATCATATCAATGTACGCCCATGTCAACACCACAATTACCGATCACCCACGATCATCCCATGTGGCAAGCGTGGGACTTGGCCGTCGACATGTGCCTTTTTCAATTACCTCAATTGCTAGCTGCGGAAAATGGAGGACCACCTTATCAATATCAATCCAGTACCTTCTTTTCAGAACAACTGACGGCTTTCGAGGTATGGTTAGTGGAAGGGGCGGTGAACAATCCCAGAATTCCAGAACAACTACCCATTGTTCTCCAAGTCCTTTTGAGTCAAGTTCATCGTTTACGTGCATTGATTCTTTTATCTCGATTTTTGGACTTGGGTCCTTGGGCTGTCAATGCAGCGCTCTCGGTTGGTATTTTCCCGTACGTTCTCAAATTATTGCAAAGTCCAGCAGCCGAACTCAAACCCGTCCTTGTGTTTATCTGGGCTCGTATCTTGGCCGTGGATCGTTCATGTCAAAACGATTTACTCAAAGATCATGGTTACGCTTATTTTATCAACATATTAATGCCCAATAATGCTATGCTCAGTATCCCTCATGTTTCAGAGCATCGTGCCATGTCCGCTTTTATCCTATCTGTATTTTGTACCAATTTCAAGTTGGGCCAACAAGCCTGTTTACGTGCCAATGTGATTACCGCTTGTTTAGCTCATGCCAAGGATCCAGATCCACTCTTGCGTCAATTTGTCTGTTTATGTTTGGGTCAAGTATGGATGAATAATAAGGAAGCCAAATCTGCCGCGGTCGCTGAAAATGGTCATGAAAAATTGTGTGCTTTATTAACCGATAGTGTCCCTGAAGTTCGTGCTTCGGCCATGTATGCTTTGGGTACATTTTTGGGTGATTCCAACAAGACTGAACAAATTGTCAATATTGAACATAATATTGCTATTTCTGCCTTGGTTGCCATGTCTGATGCTTCACCTATTGTTCGACGTGAATTTGTGGTTGCCTTATCTCATTTAGTACATCAAGCAGGTCCTGCTAAATTTTTAATGGCAGCCAATCAAACAATCGAAGAAGATCAATCTCAACGTATGGATGAACGAATTGCTAATGCTACTGCATCATCAGGAGGAAAACGACCTAGATCTTCAGTAACAGCAGCAGTGGCAGCGAGTGGAAATGAATGGAGATCACCACCTTCCTCTTTATCATCAGCTACCAACAACATGAATGCCATCACATCGGCAGCAACAGGAGGAGCTACATCAGCAGGAGCATCATCGGGAACATCCATGGATAATCATTTTGTATCCACAAGTTATGATTCCGTGTATGCTGTTTTATGGAAAGCATTACTAAGTCTTTCCGTGGATCCACACCCAGAAGTTGCTAAAGCAGCCTCCACTGTAGTCGATCATATCAACTCCATGTTATTAAGCACTCCTTCTGTAAGTGAATATGCATCTTCCATTATTCGTGAAGTGGCCTCAGGAGATCATTCACAACAAGGATATGGTATGGATCGATCTCGTTCTTTCCAAGCGCACGATGATCATCATCGTTATTCAACAACAACATCCACCGTGGGTAACCATAGTCATATACCACAGCCCATGAGTGGTAGTGCTGCTGTAGCAGCGCAACAATTACGAAGACCAGCCAAATTAACACGATCTGTTTCATTTGCATCTACTTTACGTACAATCTATAATTTTGGTAACGCCTCTTTAAATTCAAGTTCAGTAAATGATCAACAACAACAGCAATCATCATCATCACATAATACCCGACCTGCATCCCATCAACCTACTACATCATCACCATCTTCTCCTCATCAACAACATCCTCGAAATGCCGTCACACAACATAATACACCCTCTGGATCTCCTCGAAACTCGATATCCAATACATTACCTCTTGTATCTGATTTTTATGATTGGAGTTGCGAATATTTTACGGAACCACAGATGAAAGTAAGGGAAATCATGATTAGAACCTGTGTATGGTACACAGGCAATTGGTGGTGCGGGGGGGGATGAAGTGGGATTTGGGTTTGAAGAAGAAGAAGAAGAGGAGGAGGAGGAGGAGAAGGGAAGATTGATTTTGGGGGAGGAAGACAAATGAAATCAAGATGATTTATATATGGGATATCTCTTTTTTTGTTAGGCTACTGAAGCAGAAGAGCCGGGAAGTGTAGTTTATACACAACGTAAATGGCGAAGAGCACGAAATGAAAAGATTGCATTAGAGTCCCATTCATCCAAAGGCATGGCAGGTAATTTATATATACACTATATTGAGCAATAACGATTTTCATAGAATAAAAAAAAAATCTCATATTTTATTTGGGGTGTGATATAATTGGACCTATAGGTACCAGTCGATGGGATGAACAAATTTTATCGATACATAATGAAACAGAAGCAACACGATTACTGTTCCATCAATATGAACCTCATCTTGTAGCAGCAGATGCATATAATTATCTTGTGTAAGACTATCTTGACCCCCAAATCTGGCGAATTTATTCAAAAACAGATCATTTTAATTTATTGTCTATGTTTATGTAGGGTCTGGGATTGGAAAACTTCAACCCCATTAAGTGTGATTGATAATCGTAATCCATCACATAGTCAAATAACTGATATGAAATTTATCAATGAAGATGATGTAGCTCTCCTTCTTACTGCCTCAGGTAAATATATTATTATAAGAACGAAAAGAAAGAAAAAGAGAGTAAATGGATGGGTGATGATAAGAAAAGTAAATAGGATTCTTTTTTTTTCTTTACGAAACTGAGATATACGTATTTGTGTGGTTAAAAAGAAGAAAGAGATGCCAAGAAAACATTTGAATGAGAATATGCATTTACATATTTACATCTTTTATTGTTTAATTTAGATGATGGAGCCATCCGATTATGGAAAAATTATGACGGAGCGGATCAGGAGGATGTTCAACTTGTCAGTTCATGGAGAGCATTAAAGGACATGGAAAAAAGTAATATACGCCAAAGTGGGCTAGTGTGTGATTGGCACCAAGAGCGTGGTCTTTTATTCACTGGTGGAGATGCACGCGTGATTAAGGTGTGGGATGCACATCAAGAGATGCCGATTATGGTAAATTTATACAAATTCTCTTTGTAATTTTGTTACAGAAACAATAAGAACAACAAAAATAGGATTCTATGTCTTGTTCATTCCATATATTCATCTTTGTCTTTCAACATATATATTAGGATATTGCTACTCAATCCACAGGATGTGTTACAAGTATAACGAGTGATCAAACTCGTGGAGATATTATTGTTGCAGGATTCGGAGATGGTCTTATTGGTGTCTATGATCGTCGCATGAAATCCAATGCTGCGTAAGTTTTTTTTTTGTTTATTACAAAGAAAGAAACAGAAGATTTTCTTGAACTCTGAATCTTTCATTTTTTTCTCATGATGCATTTTTTAATTGGTTATGGATGTATTATTACTGTTTGAATAACCATCAACAGAATGGTACAACGATGGGATGAACATAAAGCTTGGATTACTGGAGTTCATCTTCAACGAGATGGTAACCGGGAATTAGTATCGGGTGGATTCGGTGGTGATATCAAAATTTGGGATATTCGAGAATCATCATCACTTCGAACTATTGAGGCACATACACATGCAGATATGACTGCATTAGCAGTTCATGATCATAGTCCAGTGGTTGCTAGGTAAATAGTTATATATTTTGTCAATACATATCCATACACTAACACCATTTTATGCATATAATATAGTGCTGGAGATGATCATATTATCAAAATATGGAATGTAAATGGTACACGATTATCTACCATTCGACCTTCTTCTGGATTTTTAGGTCAAAGAAATGCATTTACAAGAGCTCTTACATTCCATCCTAATCTTATGGTCATGGGGGCTAGTGGTGATGATGGTTCAATTACAGTAAGTTTGTGATTTCATTTTCTTAGTCTAATTTCAACTAACACACTTCGGCTAATCTTTTAATTTGGGTATTCTTTTTTTTTTCTTTTAATAGCTTTATCGATCACATAATATTACTACATCGCATTCATCTTAAGTCTTTTTCTTTATATACAATTTATATTATATTATTATACTATACATTTTGCAATTATTCAAACATTTACAAACGTATACACATACACATTCTTTCCCTTCCATTACTTATTCACCAATATTAAACACGTACATTTTATATATTATTATAAAGATGTATATACCACGATATAAGCTCTCTCTCTTTCTCTCTCATCTTATTACAAATAAAAAATGTTAAAAAAATACAACACCATTGGTTTAGGTTTCACAATTCTTTCGTCCCCGCTCTTCATTCTCGCTCCGGCCACCGGATTGACGAATCAATTGTGCAATTTTGTTTGACGAATTCGCCATGAAATAATCAAAATGAAATGAATAAATGATTATCTATGTATACAATCCGAATAGGATATGGGAAAATCAGTCATTATTATCATAATAATATTAAGTGAGTTTTATAGTAATAATAAACTGAGTCTCGTAGGTCTTCATTTAGATACACAGGTACACGTGAAGTACATTATTAACAAGAGCGTTGTAAAAAAGAAAATAGTTTGTTGTTGTAACCCAAGGATAAAAATGTATAAATAAATAAGGGGTTCAATGACGATCTTGTATAAAATAAGAATACTAAATACAAAAATCTGTATGTTTATCAGATGCGATCATTTGATTTAAGGGCTTTCTTACTGTTTATTCTAGCTATTCATAATGATAACTTTGGCTACGTATTTCATCTACATCTTTTTTTTTATGTACGGTTATTTGAAAAGAATTCGATCTGATTATCAAACCCTGAAACGAAAGGGATCAGTAAATATATAGCGATAAGCATTAGACTAGTCTAGTTAGTGATATATAGAAATGATAATTACAGAAAATGATATAAATAAGAAGTAGTTCTATTTTCTTTATGACTCCATCGTTTTTTGAACGCAAAGGAAACAAAACCAATCCCCCACTCTTTATAAAAAGGTAAATCAAAATATCATCGGTAATCGGATTATACCTTGCCGATGATATCTGTGATAGTCAAATTTTTTATAAATTTTTCCACGGCACAATACTTCTACATTCGGGATAGAGAGTTATTATTTTTTTTTTTCGTCTTCTTATCTTTGTGTCATTTTTCTCTTTCTTTCCCCTTTCCTTTCTTTTCATTTTTTCATATATTATCTAATATTATATTTATAAACCCACCTTTGCCGGGATAACTTACCCAAAAACGCTCTCTCAGGGAAAACGGAATAGACAGCTTATTTTTACCCATTCTTATTTTCATGTTATAGAAAATACACATTTATAATGATCCCTACAACAAACCACATTCTCGATTCTGCCAATGTCCTCATGGACGAAGCACGCGTATTAAACGATTGCGCTCAACGATTATTCAGTAATGAAACGTCACGACAAGGTTATCAAAAAGCGATTGACTTGATGTTATCCAGTCTCGAGTGTGGTGGCAAGATTGTCGTTACGGGTGTTGGTAAATCGGGCAAGATTAGTGAAAAAATTGTCGCCACCATGTTATCCACTGGTACTTCAGCTGTGTTTTTACATCCAGTAGAAGCCATGCATGGTGATTTGGGAGCTGTCCATCCAGATGATGTTGTGTTGGCGTTATCTTATTCTGGTAACACCGAAGAATTGATGCGTATTGTGCCTAGTTTAAACCATCGTGGTGTTCCTATCATTGGTTTAGGGGGTAATGCTAAATCACAATTGGCCAAAGCATCGGCTGCTTGGATTGATGCCTATGTTCAACGTGAAGCTTCCGAAATTCCTGCTCCTACTAGTTCAACCACATTAGCTTTGGCATTAGGCGATGCTATTGCATTAACATTGGCGAAACAACGCAAGTTTACAACGCATGGATTTGCATTGAATCATCCAGGAGGATCTTTGGGTCGTCGATTATTATTGAAGGTCAAGGAATGTATGGTGCCAGCTCAAAAAGTTGCCGCTGTATCAGCGGATGCATCTTTGGATGTGGTGATTATGGAAATGACAAGGCATCCAAAAGGTGGGGGTGTTGTTGTTTTACAGTCATTTTCAGGTACAAAAAATCCTAATGGCATTTCAACCATCAGTGCGGATATCGAACAAGAACCTTCTCCTCCTTCATCAGCTGCTTCTACCGATGATACAACAACAATTGCTTCAAATGAAGAAGAAGATGGAGTTGATCATGGGCCAGGTGTTTCTGTCGCTTCCACAACGGAAAATTCGGTGCTTGGCGTGATTACACATAGTAACATTCATCGCATCCTTAAAACTGCGGCTAGAGAATCTGTGTTTGATATTCGTGCTTGTGATATTATGACACCAGAACCAATCGTTTGTTCAACAGAAGAATTGGCTACCGATGCGTTGCGTATGATGGTAGAGAAAAATCCTCTTGGCAAAGAGCTACCATTGTTGCCGGTCATCGATGGTAAAGATAAACGTGGAACTTGGAGTGGTGTTGTCACTCTAAAGGATTTACAAGAGTTGTTTTAAAAAAGCATTCTTTTTTTTAATATTTTAATTTTTTTATTTTCTTTGATTCAATTTGCTTTTCTATTTCATTATTTTCTATTACAGCTTGTAGTATCTGTTATTGATCATTTTTTCATGCTATTCACCTTTCCTCTTCTTCCCCTTCACACATATTTTAACCGTAGTTCTTGTTACATTTTATATATTATATATATACAGCATCCCAATTATATCAACCATCTCCATATTATCCATCCCAAAATATTTTATTGAAACAACTTTATCATATAACCTTCCCTCTCCCTCCCTCTTTTTCCACACTTTGCTTTGATTTTCATTTTTTTTCTCTATTTGTATAACATCATCAAAGAATTTGTAGATGATGATATTATTCCCTAGTTATATATTTTTTTACATATTTATATATTTTATTCATAAAGCTTCCATTTGTTGTTATTACTTTTAATCTCTATTTTATCAGAAGCCAAACTACTCTCAGTTTTTTACGTGTTGTTGATTGCGGTAATGATAAACCATTTGGTTACATTTTTCCATTAAAGGGTATTAGATAATACCGAATAAAAATTAAATAGATCATAAGACACCTTATTTGGTATATACTAGATTTTTTTGTTGGAACGTGAATGTAACACCGGATCTTTGGTGATTCTGCAACCTTTTTTCGGTTAATTATTGATTGTACAATATAGTATCATAATCATTTGATATATGTTTTATATCAGGTATATTATTATTGTAACTTGATGATAAGGAATAAGTTTGACTTTACGTATTATCTTGCGTTATTATATAATAGTATAATTTAAGGGCACATAATATGACGCCATTAATAATGAATGTTATCGGTCACTAATCACTGAAATAAATATAAATGATAATATTAATTTATGGTTATTTTTTTTGCCATTTTTCATTTTTAAGTAAGTCAACCCCTTTAATATACTACGCACTATACAGCAGCATGGTTTTTAAAAGTTTATTCACACTTTGTTAATGCATACACATAAATTTATTATATAAGCTATTTATATCGAGATATTTGCCAATAAAGGATATTATCAGATACCATCGAAAGAGTTTTCACAATTTTATATTTATTTCATTCTTTTGTATATTATATACATGAATATTTCAATACTTTGTTATTGCTTTTTCTATTAATGTTATATAAATCCGTCTGTAATATTAATAATATAATAGTCTAGTAGAATTTAAGAGTATATAGGACATTAATATCATGCATATATAGAATATTCGATCCAAGTAGCAGTGATATTTTCGTGCATTATGTATAATTTATACAAATATACCAAAGCAATACTTCTTTTTTAACCAGTTTAAGAAATTCATGCTAATGGTAAACCTATATATATATATATAATAAAAGTGTAATGTAAAAGAAAAAAATGATGAGAAACTGAAAAACATGATAACCTTGTAAAAAACAAGTTGTAGAAGAGAGTTGAAAAAAATGCATGCAGGTGATAACCTTAGCAAGAAGAACAGGCGCTTGTAAGAAAATGAAGAAGAGTTGCTGCCAGTTTTGTATATATTATAATACATGATGAACTGTTTGATATCTCAAACATAAAACTGTAAATACTAAGTAAAAAAAAAAAAAAAAAAAGAAGGGGAAGAGGGTAAAATCTTGTTATGAAAAAATAACGCAGGAGGTACTGATGATGGTCCAAGTCAGCGTTTGGTTTGACCACCCCTTTCTAACCTATAGTTTAGAGGCAGCACGTTTCTTTCTCCAATATCGAATTTTATTAATATTTCGTAAAAGAGAAAGACACAATCTTGGACTATTATTATTAATCAAAAGAAACATGTACAGATCTCGATGGTGAAGTGGTGGTGAAGGCACGCAGTGTTATTATTTGCTCAAATGTATCTCCAAATAAAGGGAGGAAAAAGGATGACAGGATCCGATATAAAAAAAGGTCTATTCTATTTAAAGTAATTATATTGCATATAAAGAAGCAAGAAAACTATGCATTAATCCGCACTTCATTCATTCCATCTTCTTTCTTTCTCTTTCTTTTAATAGTATTTTATTGAAGTAGTGCATCATGAGAGAAATTATTCACGTTCAAGCCGGTATGTCACTTTTTTCGCCTTACAGTTATTATTAAACATACTATCAACTTTATTAATATTTATTCTCTTTTTTCATGACTTTTTTTTTTTAAAAAAAAAGGTCAATGTGGAAATCAAGTAAGTTTTGCTATTAGATTAATAATTGCAATTTCAGAAAAAAAAATTACGGATCGAACAATGAAAATAACCGTATTTTCTGGTATATATTTATTTAAAACAGATTGGACAAAAATTCTGGGAAAACATTAGTAAAGAACATGGCATTGATGAAACCGGTGCCTACGCAGGTGATAATGATTTACAATTGGAACGTATCAATGTCTATTATAATGAAGGATCAACTGGAAAATATGTACCACGGTCCGTCTTGGTAGACTTGGAACCGGCTACAATGGATGCCATTAAAAGTAGTCAATATGGAAAATTGTTTCGACCCGATAACTTTGTTCATGCACAATCAGGTGCCGGTAACTCTTGGGCAAAAGGTTACTATACCGAAGGTGCAGAATTAGTGGAATCAGTTCTAGACATTATTCGCAAGGAAGCAGAACATACGGATTGTCTGCAGGGTTTCCAATTGGCGCATTCATTGGGTGGGGGTACAGGTTCTGGCATGGGCTCGTTGCTTTTATCCAAGATCCGTGAAGAGTACCCAGATCGTATGTTATGTACTTATTCCGTGGTTCCTTCACCCAAGGTTTCTGATACTGTCGTAGAACCTTACAATGCTGTATTAACCGTTCATCAACTGGTTGAAAATTGTGATGCTACTTTTTGTATCGATAATGAAGCTCTTTATGATATTTGCTTCCGTACATTAAAATTAACCAATCCAGCTTACGGTGAACTCAATACCTTGGTATCAGCCGTCATGTCTGGTGTTTCTACTTCATTGCGTTTCCCTGGTCAACTCAATTCTGATCTTCGAAAATTATTCGTCAATATGGTTCCGTTCCCACGCCTTCATTTCTTTATGGTTGGGTTCGCTCCTTTAACAGCCTTTGCTTCTCAACAATACCGTAGTCTTAGTGTACCTGAATTGACGGCACAAATGTTTGACGCACGTAACATGATGGCCGCTTCTGATCCTCGTCATGGTCGTTACTTGACAGTCGCCACCATTTTCCGAGGTCGTTTATCTACCAAAGAAGTCGAAAATCAAATGCTGGCAGTACAACAAAAGAATTCATCTTACTTTGTCGAATGGATTCCTAGTTCTGTTAAAACTTCCTTGTGCGATATCCCTCCCGTTGGTTTGAAGATGTCTGGTACATTTATTGGTAATAGTACTGCCATCCAAGAATTGTTTAAGCGTGTCAATGAACAATTTACAGCCATGTTCCGTCGTAAAGCTTTCATGCATTGGTACACTGGTGAAGGAATGGATGAAATGGAATTTACTGAAGCTGAATCCAATATGAACGATCTTGTATCTGAGTAAGTAATTCATGAATTCTTCCTCCCCCCCCAAAAAAAATATATATATGCAGTTAACATGTTTTAATTGTTTCTTATCGATGAAATCTTTTCCCCTTTCTCCAAACAAAAAAAACATGGCTTAATAATAATCGAAATATTTATTATTTAACTATTTTTAATAGATATCAACAATATCAAGAAGCAGGAGTTGAAGAAATGGAAGATGATTTAGGTGATGAAGAAGAATACTTGGATGAAGAAGCTCCTTTGGAAGATTAAGTTTTTCTTATATATAATGTATAATTTATACTTGTATGTAATATCATGATAACCCATTGAAATATATTATATGTATAAAAAAAAACTTTGGAGTTACCCAGGTTAAAAAAAAATACAGCACATGCAGCAAATTTTAGTGTGTCAATGCAGTTTTTTTAATGCAAAATAACTTGTCATAAAAAACCCAATCTGCATTGAAATGCATGTGTTGGCAAAACAATGTATTGACTCGGAATTTCATTATTTTATAATCATGATCTTTTGTGTACGTAACGTTTGTTAATTATAAAAAAACATAATACGCAAGTTGTTTTGTATTCTTACAAATGCAGGTGCTTTTTTATAAATCTGTTAATGATAAAGTCAGAGAGTACCTATTAGGTCCTTAACATAGTAAAGAAGAACCATCAATGTTCTCATAATTAAGTATATAATGACGAACGTAAATTTTATAAGAGCTATATAGTTTTGATTACCTTTTTATTACAGTATTTTGGGTTTGATAATGTACGTTTTGGGGGGGGGGGGACCAGATATACTTTTTAGAATCCGTAAATGTAATTTTTGCCAAGCACTCTGAACAATTTGATTCACCAATATATTTTTTGTCAACGGAATGAGCTTTTTAGAGATTGAATGAATAATATCGAATCAGTATTGAATATAAATATTATTTATTCATATCTAAACATTTTCCAAAAAGCCACTCAAAGTGTCAAATCCATCCTTGACAATCTTTGGTATTTACAGCTTTGGATGCCTCTTGAATGCACATTGCCTAATTTTCATTGCTCTTAAATGTTGTTTTTCGAACAGATGCATTGATATTTGCCCAACATTCTTCTATGGGGCTCATGAAAGGGGGATACAGAGGTAAAAACAAGGGTATTTGGCCATGGTTTCTTATGGAAACTAAAAAGTGTTTTACTCATCTTTAATTCGTAATTCACTGTTGGTAGAGTTTGGTACCTCGAGGTACAAATCTGAATGATGATCATATGCTTTGCGAAGAGCAATTTCGTTCCCAGTTGTAAATCACACTTTATCGTTTTGGACTTTACTAAAGACCCAGTACCTCCAAGTTGTATATCTAAAATAGGTCCAAATTTATGAGAAATAATGTTCAATTAGTAACCAAGTACCAAATACCTCATCCAGCGATACTACTGCAAATTTTTTATCTTTGACTACGTGCCGATTTTGAAACACGTACATAAATGCGCTACATGGTTCAAGTACAAAATGAAATGGATTATAATATGCGCTTTTCAAAATAGATTAAGTGTGGAGGTATATCTTTAATTGTATGGAATTACGATATATTTTTCATAAGAATCGATGAAATATATGTCAGTATAAATAATTACTTACCAATTGTGGTATTTGAAGCGTAGAGGGAATAAATATAATATATCGTATAATACCTACACTTGATCGTTTATTTTGTTCACATACGTGCTGTTTTTTTTTGAGAAGTACTGAAGGTACAAGAAAAAGGAAAAAGCAGCACACAAACTAATTCCCATTTGTAAGCACTCATATATAAACTGCATTATAATAGTTTTTTTTTCTCTATTGATAGGATTTTCCAATATGATTTTATTTTTCATATCTAAAAATCTATATGGACACAGGCATGTACTTTTGAACTTGATTCTATCAAGGAGACAATATTTTTCTTCGCCGTTTCATTATAGAACTTCATCATAATATGACATTCCATGATTTACCAGTCTCTATACATTTTTTTTTTGTTTTTTGGATGCTTTCCTGCTATCACAGCTTCCCTTCAAAAAATAATGAGCATATTCTATAATAATAAACTATAATAGTTTTTGGTTTATCAATTTGGATGTATGCATATTGTATAAATTTCTTCACATAGATATCTTATTCAGTATATACTCAAAAGTCTCAAAGGACGATAGATCGTAGTAGGAGACATAATAAAAGACAAGGTTTTAACCTTATGTACCCAAAATATATAGCTCAACATAACATGCTGCTTTATGCATAAACGCTAGCAAAGAGAGTTTTCGTCTGGAAGATGTGTGCTATCCAGGCAGTAAGAGTATCAAATAATAATAATTCCAAGTTAGGTAGAACAGCAGTCAAAGAAGAAATTCTATCATCTTCTGAATACAACATTATCCAGTGCATGGTATTTCAATTGGAAGAAAAGCATAAACACGTTAATTTTATTCTATCAAATGAAAATATAAAGAGTATGTGACGTTTCTCATCGTTCATCAACTTTATTATACTATAATATTATGAGACTTCAATAATAAGATCTTAAAATTATTTGGAGATATCACTACAACATTCACAAGAGGAGTATATTAAGAGAAAAAAAAGCAATTTTTTATGAAAAAAAGGCGGGATTGACGCTATATAATTCATTGGATCTAAAATTCATGGATTTCTCTTACAGACACTTGTATTTGAGTATTTTCAAAAATAATCTGTATATCTGTAGGGGTAATTTTAGACAATAACTCTAGATATACATGCTCAACGCTTTGAATCATAGCCAAATGACGAAGCACATCACCATCAACGCAATCTAATCCAATCAATGTAACAGAACAAATATTCGTACATGAGTATAAATTCTTGAATAATTCCACCAAGCTATTTTTACTAATTGACCGGTCGCTCAGTTCAGTAAATGTAATATGCTTCAGTGTTGGAATATCAGCAAGAAATGGGAGAACATCATCTATATTATATGATTTTGTGGATACCAATGGAGAGCCAAATGAGACTTCTTCTAATGTGGACACTTGTTTTCTGGACAAGGTACGAAAAAGGTCTTCCAATTCATCCTCAAATGCATAAGAAACATTGATTCCAAGTTTTTGTAAATGATCAAGATTGGCAATGGCTGTAATGGTTTCTTGTCCGGTAAGTTCTTCTTCATAAAACCGTAGCCAACGTAAATTAGGGGCACTTTGTATGATAGGTGCAATGAGCGTACGGCATATCGCAGAATCACACCGGACGGAAAGGGCGCGTAGGTTGGTAAATTGAGACACGTTTACCAAAGATTTCCACCTAGCTTCAAGGTTTTGATTTACTGGATCTGATTCGTAATCAAAGTCGCTTAAGATAGTCAAGTCCAATGTACGAATTGATGAAGAATGTTTATCAAAAAATGATGTGTAATGAGTTGCACTATTTAGGTAATAGATGCATAAAGAAACATCTCGAACACCACAACCTCCAACTTTGGTTGCAGTTAGTGTTGATGATTGTGGATCATCTCGATGTGTTAGCGATGATCGTGTCCCTTCGTATTGATTGTTACTTGGATCCTCATCATATATTTCTCCGTTGTCCAATGAAGTCCCAATACCAACATATTCAAGGTTTGTACCTAAACGGGCCAGTAAGTCTATTGCCATATCGTCGACACGCCTTAATACCAACCGACGCAACCTAGTACATCCCTCAAGTATATGCTTCATTTCATCTGCTGTGATATCGCGCGTGGAAACAAGCTCAAAGCTGATTAGATTGTTGTGATGTTGGAACTCATTGATAGCAATCGATGATTCTCCAGCTCTACCAAAGGAAAATGTTTCCAGTATTGGACATTGAGTAATAATCATACCAATATCAATTGTCTCTTGTAGGTGCTCCATGGTAGGATATTGGTCCAGCTTTAGATGCTTTAACATTGCCATGGTTGATAATGCATTATATAAAAGCTCTGCATCATTTGTCAGAGAAGATCCTTAATGTACAAAAAAAAAAGCAGTTTGTAAATAAAATGGAAAGATTACAATGTTCATTTCGATAACAATTTTACCTAAAATTGATAATTTTTGTAATTTTTCGAAATGAATCTGCTGTGCTATTTGACGATATATTGTGTGAAGAGGTGTACTATTGGTATCCATGATCTCTAACTCCACAATATGTTGTTTCACTAACGGAAGCAGGGATATTTGCCTTGGGGAAATGGTGTCTTTGTAGGGAAAACCATTAGTATGCCTAATTCTAATTTTTGACCAAACTGAAGAACATTTGGAAATTTTGTTTCGCCATGTTCTGGATACATCCAGTAGCTTAAAACGTTCAGTCATTGTATCAATAGTGAGAACAATCATTGTGACGATTTCCAATGGTAAATGATGAATTATGTCGAATCGATACTGGCTGACTAGTAATGCATCAAATTCATTATTTATATTATCTGCACCACTACGATCTTGCAAGTTGTCCCTTATTAATTGTTGGTTTTTTTTTGTGTTTGTCATGGTTAAAGATGTATATAGGGTGTGGAATCGTTTATAAAGAAACTGGGAAGGATTTGCTACTTGGTTTGAACTGTAAACACTTGATTTTTTTTGTACACCAAATAAGTGGGCTTGTGAAAAAAGGATCGATTCTTGAAAAGGGAAGTATGTAGTACAATGGAAGGCTTCTAACCATACTGTTTGGATGTAAGTACATACTGGATGAAAGTTTTGAGATTTATCGTCAGCGTAAAGGGCTGTCGTGCGATGGATTTTCATAGCGATTCAAAGTTTTTGCATATGTGCAATTCCTAATATTAAGGAGTTAAATAAATTAATAATAGATGTAAAGCAAAGGTTAACGTATGTTGTGTCCTGCACCCAAAAAAAAATATTAACTGCCATAAATGAAAGATATATAGAACCATGCTGCATCAAATTTGTCTATAATCGGGTTCAAAACATCTTCTCATCCTTGTATCTCACTCGAAGCACTGAGCTAGGTGCAAAGTACGGTTTATTAGTGAGTGCTTTTTGAAAAATATGGTATAATGATGTCCATGAATCAACACTTTGAGGTGTGATGGAGAAAGCAACATTTAGAATGCCTCCACTTTCTGCTTATCCATTTGTAGCTGTAGTTATAGTTGCTGATGCGATGCATCGTCCTTATGCTTCATCAACGGTGAGGTTTCTTCGGATTGATTCTAGGATCGTCATACATAATCGTGTCATTCAATTAAATGCCAATACAAACTTGCTCAAGATTTGTACCTAAGGGAGTAATTGTGTCTTATGACTGCATAGTCGATATTCATCAGGGTCAGACGACGCAACCCAGTACATATCTCAAGTATATTTTGCATCTCATCTGCTGTGATACCTTCTGAAGTATATAGTAAATCAAGACTTTTTATATTGTTATTGCACGGTGGTAGTCCTTTGCTGTCCGCGTCTTTCAATGCTTCAGTAATAAAACGGAAAAAAAATGTTTCCAATGTAGGACACTGAATCAAAACGGCACCGATATCAATCATTTCTTGTGATTTCCATACCAAATCATACTCAGGTACCTTAATGTTGCTATTATAGCATATAATACCTTATATAACAAGTCTATATTATCTGCCACCAGATATTCTTATGATGCAAAAAAAGAGAAGGAATTAAATTGTAAAATATAAAAGACATGTGATTCTTTTCATTTCAATAAGATATCTTATATAACTGCTTGAAATGATCCTGTGTCATTTCATGGTAGATATTATGAATAGGAGTATTCTGTAAATTATCAGACATACACAACTCCACAACATAATGACTTAGAAACGAAAGCAAAAAAGAGACTTTTTGCGTGAATGAAGAAATGCCTTCATGAAGAGAGGAACGTTCAATGACAGTTTGGGACCAAAGAGATAAAAATCAGATATCATATTTCGCCAAGTTTTGGATACTTCAAGTGGTCCCAATGAAAGAAGCATCAAGCTATTCCATTACTGGCTGCAAAAGGTTATAAAAAATGATGATTAAACGTATGTATAAAAGGCTGCTACTGATATATATAAAATTATTGACTTTTTTCTAGTAAAATTCTCTATATAAATGTTGTATAAAAATTAGTTTTGCAATTTTTATCCTTGCTGCTTAAAGTCCATCATTTCGAAGCCTTTCAATTTCTTGGAAAAAAGAATTTAATGAAACTATTCTACAATTATCATTCTATAAATGCTGTTTAATAATAACTGTAGAATAAAAGCCCAAAAAATATTATTCCATGGTGAAGATAGGTTTTGAAAAAAGTAAAAAATTTTGTTCAAGACTACATGCACCGTATGTGCTGTATATGGTAAGGAAAAAAATACCTTACGTACTTTATAGGATATATACTATTATACAAACAACAATCTCCCAAATAGAACGGTAAAAATGTTGCTCACTTTATAAATAAGTCGTTGGATTATTCAACTTATTCAATATAATAATGGTTCATAAATAGATGATGTCTCTCATTTAAATCCATTATAGGTATAAAAATATGATATATAAACTTCACATGAAAAGAAAATAATACGATAGTATAAAGTAGTAGGGATGACTTCATAATTAACAATTAGATATAAATTTACATGTGCATAATTTTTTTATTCAATTATTATTACGTATTAATAATATTAATAAAAACAATCCTCTACAGACACTTGAATTGACGTATTTTCAAATGCATCAGTAAAACCTGTTCGTGTAATTCCTTCTAGATATTCTAAATGTACATGCTCAATGTTTTTTATTCTTGCCAGATGATGAAGCACTTCATCGTCAATACAATCCAATTCCTCTAATCTGATTGAGCGAATATTTAGGTGTGAACGTAAATCCTTACATAGTTGAAGTAGGGATCGTTTACCAAGTGCTTCTCCCAAGAGACATGTAAATGTGATTTGTCGCAGTGTAGAGATATGGGGAAGGAATGGAAGAATATCATTCACACTTAAGTATGTTCCTGCTTCATCTACAGTCCTAAATGATACTTCTTCTAATGTGGAATCCTGTTTTGTTGCCAGGGCACGGAAAAGAGCTTGTATATCAATATCTGATATATAATATGCATTGAATTCCAATCTCTGCAAATGATCAAGATGAACAATGACTGAAACAAATTCCTGTCCGACAAAGTATTCCGAAAAGGTCAGCCAACGTAAATTGGGTGCGCTTTGTATTAAAGGGGCAGCAAGCATGGAACATAAAGCTTCGTCAGGTGCAATATAAAGCGAACGTAGATCACTAAACCTGGATGCATTGGCCAAAGATCTCCACCCTACATCAAACTCATCTCCCACTGATTCACCAAACTCATCATTCTTCTTGCTCCACATATCCAGGTACATTGAACGGATCGATGGGGAATACTTGAGAAAAAATGATGTAAAGTCAATCGGGTCACCTTCTCCAGAGCTTATACTTAATCCAACATGCCGAATGCTACGACCTTTTCGGGTATTTGTACAAGATAATGCTGATGATAGATCAACCAGTTCTGTAAGCAACGACTGCGTCTCATTACGTTGGATATTGTTGTTGATATCATCGTCATAAATTTTGGGATTGAATGTAGTGTTGAAATTAAGAAATTCAAGATTGGTACCCAAACGAGTAATTACACCCATAGTCGAGTGGGTAACCCCGGATAGAGTCAAACGGCGTAACTTAGTACATTTACACAATAAATGTTCTATTTGATATGACGAAATTTTGTAAAGAAAAAGCTCGAGAGTAGTTAAGGAGTCGTTTGTTGAAAGAGTATCATTAATAATCACGTCTACTGTAGCAGGTACGGAAAGTCCGGAAAAAGATAATGTCTCCAGTGTGGAACAGTGATCAAGAATGGTACTGATGTTTATCCTTTCTTGTACGTTATTGTGCATAAAATCGAAATCTCGTTTGATATCTAGATGTTTCAGTGCCGTCGTGGCTGATAATGCATTATAAAAAATTGTTGGATCACTCGGTGTTGAGCATTCTTTTCATGTAAACAGAAAATGGTTCCCTCATCCGGGATTGAGAATTGCTTCAGTTACAAAAAGTGAATCAATATAATTCAACGATGGTATTTTTTTGTGTTTACCTCTAATAGAAAGTTTTTCTAATTTCTTGAATTCACCCTGAGCCATTTGAGAATATATAGATTCACAAAGAGAGTTGTCTTTAATTTTAAAAAGATTCAATTTTATAATATGTTGATTTATAAGTGGAAGCAGAGAGATTCTCCATTTGTTACGGCGGGCCACTAAGCTACCATTAATAGTGATTTCGTTCCAGGGTGATGAACACTCAGATATGACATTTCGCCATGTTTTGGATACATCCAGTAGGTTAAAGCGGTCCGATACACTATCAATAGCCAAAATAATCAGACTGACAATTTCCAAAGGAATATGTGCAATGATGTCAAATCGGTTTTGATTATGGGAATGTTCTTCAAAGCGAGATCGACATGCCAATTCCTGTACCATGGTGAAGGTTTGATGGTTGTCTTTAATTGAATGTTGGTTTTCTTTTGGATCTGACATTGTTGAATGATTGTCCAAAAAGAAAAGGTGTGTTGTTGAGATTGAAAAAAAAAATCGCTTGGTTTATTTTGTAAGGTAAAGCCTATACAACTTCAATTTTATGTCAGGAGAAATGAAAGGATAGTAATAATAGTCCATGATGTTAACATTCAAAAAATCATCAACTTTCAATTTTAGTAAGAGTCATTTCTATATAATTTATTCAAGATTGACAAGCATTTACATGACACCTTTTCATGGTGAATTGATGTTCCTGGTCTATTTATACCGTGATTACAACCAAAGCAGATCAAAACTGTTGGATACTTGTTATACCAGGTAACTAAGTTTATGCAATTCAGTAAGAAATACTTGCATAAAAAAAGATGTATAAAATAGTCAATAAAGCATAATGGTTGTTATTCCGGAGTATGAATCTAATTCGTTCCTGTATTATGCCAATTGTGTATATAATAATCAGTTGTGTTATTTATCGTTGTAATTAATTATTACACTGAACCATCAACTGACATTTAGAAAAGCTCTTTGTATTGCTACTATAATACTCCTACCAATGAGTATGTATATATAATGTATGGTCCAATTGCAAAGAACAAATAAAACTAAGTTGTTATTTTTATCATGCAGCACGATAAGTATTATGCCAATACGCGAAGTCGATTCATTAATGCAATTATTCCAATAGTAGCTACCAATATCCTTTTCCCGTCACCCTTGTAGCTCAAATCTCCATACTGCTCTACTCATACTTTGTTGTGTCGTTGTAAATGCTTCTATTTCGGCAACCAAACATATATTCCTTTTTCTTTTTTCTTTTTGGCGATCTGTAACTGTCCATGTTGCCTGAAATAAATATAATATCATTCTCTCTTGATATAAAAGAAAAACCCAACGCATGTAGTAGCAAAACAATTTGTGATCAACTTTTTTTGTGTCGCAAAACCGTTCCAAATCCTTTTTCTTTTTATTGATAAGTGAAAAAAAAAAAGCTGAGAGTGGTCAAAATGGAATATATTGGACAATGTTGGAATGAAGAAAATAATGCTCGTCTTTTTTTATTATTATCATTAAATGTTGAGCTTGGTGTGACGCCAGTTGCGTCGCTTAGCGTTCCAGCTATTTAAATTAAAAAAGAAGACGAATTCATTTAGCAAGTTAGAATACTTGGACATAAAAGTAATCTCGAATTAATTATTATTTACCGAATCTTGGTGTCAGTCTTCATGCGGAACCAATGGGGCAAAGGACGGTTTTGCTTTTGCTTCTTACCAAGCTTGACCTTGGTCCGGAACGATTTGTTGGAAGGCTGGAAAAAAATTATTGAAAATGTGTGAGTTTTAATGAACCTTTAACTATAATAAGTTTTGTCATCCATCCTAACTATCTATCCATCCATCCATCCATTTGATTTTTTTAAAAATCAATCCCTTTCATCAATCCATCCAACTCTCTTTTTTATTTCTCATTTCTATAAAGACATCTATTAATTCCCCTTTCACACGTTGTACGCACCATGACTATAACAAATCAATTGGAAAGGGGGAGATAGCACTTCTTGGTACAGGCTCCACAAAAACCTCCCTGACTTATCGGAGTTTTCAACCTTATAGTAGCAGGTGTGAGTGCTACCAACAATATTTGAATCATTGATGCATGAATTACTGACCATTTGCTATGTCAGATAAATTATTCAGTTTATTATAAAAGTAACCATCTTACAATGATGTAATAAGAGGTCACTTAATTAAAAATACACTTTTATAACTTATGTATAAATAAAGCTATCAAACCTCACTTAATAGAAGTTCAAGAATCGTCCGACTTAACTATTTTTCGAATGTCTGTTTATCATTTTGAAGTAATATGTCAAATGGATATATATACGTAGGTGATTCATCATATGCATTTATTCATCAACATACATTATACAGTAATAGCAAATAACTAACGTACTATGTACATATAAAATTATTGACTATTGACTTTCATGATACATGGTAGCAACCATCATTAAAAGAAGAGTGAATGATGCTTGATGTGTTCTATTTTTTTTTTTTTTTTTGGTTGCCTATGAGATACAAATGCTCCAAGCCTTTGCATTAGATTTCTAGAGATTAATCTCAATGATGTATTCATATATAGAGGATAGGAGTTGCTATTTTGTTACCAACAATTAAATTAACTAATCAAGATTCAAAAATTTCAACGATCTAGTAATGATGAAAAATAAATAATAAAAAAACAGGTTCAAATCAATAGGTTGCCGTAATATTAAAATAAAACAGATAGATGTTAATAAATAAAAGCAGTTTTTGACACTTCTTATTCTATTTGCATAACTATTCAAAAGAAAAAAGAAATGGATGATCAAGAAGAGGGTAATATTTACCAACGCAACTAATTCATGATGCATAAAACCTTAGCAATTATATGAAATCCAAGCGTCACAAAAAATAAACCCGCTCCAGTTCTCTCTTCTTTTATAACCACTTGTATAATCTCATCCATTCTTCAAACAAAAAAATATATATACACATACCTTGTACAATTAAATTAACGAATTCAACATCAATATCTAATTTAAATTATGGGATCAGTAATAAGCACATTACAGAGTAGTAATAAAAATGGAACAGAAGACGATAATGAACAATCAACACATCATCAAGGACGAGATCGACAAAGTGGTTCGTCTACCAGAAACAATAACAGTAGAGATACACAGACAAATCATAATGCAAGCCTAGCACATCAATGGAATGAGAATGACGATGCTGGTGTCATGACACGAAGCCAAGCACTGAATCAAACAATTGTCACGCGAAGCAAAGGTCGACGAGCAAATCATAGTAAATTTGCCAACACTATTAATCATAGCCTTGCAGAAGTAAGGCAGAAAAAAAGAAAAAAAGAAACGAGAGGTAGAAAACCCGGGAAAAGCTCATCATCGATCACCGCTGCAACAATAACAACAGCAGCAGCAAACCCAGTACAGCAACATACGAGAAAGCGAATTAGAACCCAAAATAGTAGCACAGAATCGAATACCAGTAGTAATGAGTCTCTCAACAGCAGTGATGAAGAATATGAGTATAGTACCAGTGATAACAGACAATGGAAAATATCCAATACCAACAAAAAAAATAAAATACGAACTTTCAATACAGGTCGAAATACAAATGAGGTCATCAAGACTAGATTAGGTCTCAATGCAGCAAAGGAAGGATCTAGTCGTGCCAAGGCGATTGTTATAGCAGATAGCGAGAGTAGTAGTAGTGAGAGTAATAATCGCAGTGATGACGACGATAATGCCAATGTACCACAACGTCGTGACACTACGCGATCAAGCCCACAAAAGAAGCAAAAATGCATACCTGAAGAGGACAATCAAGATTTAAACAGTCCAGCTGGAAGTGAAACATCAGTTGACAGAATATCAAGGACAACAAGTATGGAGAGACAAACAGCAAGTGAATCTGGTAATAACGTAAAAACAGACCGAGTAGTCAGGAGTGCAAGTGATAATAGCGACTCACCACAGCAACGGCATACTATTAACAAAGGAAATCGATCAAAAATAGAAGGTGTAAAGACACGGAGTAGATTATTCAACGAAAATATTATTACACGAAGTAAAAGCAAACAATCTAATTATAATGTAAACAGTCAAAGTGTCAGTCCAAGCCCTCGTCCTTCATTAAGAAGTAATAATTATATAAAATCTCGAACCACCAGCATTAATAGCAACGATAGTAGTCATGATAGTAGTAGCAAATCACGTCTCCTCCATCAAGATACTACAATTGAAGATACCCCAAGTAAAAGTCATATCAAAATCACAAGACGCACTAGTAAAGTTTATAGAAAATTAAAGTTATTAAGTGATACAGAGTATGTTTTCTTTTCTCTGTTGTTATTAATATAAAGAACATGTTTTACATATTTACTTTTGAAGACTAACACATTGATATGTACATATGTGTTTATTCAGGAATGAAGATGATTATGAAAGTGATGTTGAAGAAGGAAGTTTTGATGATGATTCTGATGCCGAAAACAGTGCTTATGAAGATTTAGCGGATGAAATTGAACGAAATTATCGTACAAAACTAAGAATGATTCGAGAACAAAAAGGCGTGGAACTAGATGCTATTCGAAGACAGTTTGATGCTGAAAAACGTATAAGCCTACTTGAAGATATGGTAAGATTTGGCTATCAATATAAAAACAGAATAACAGTTTTCTAGATAAGCAGTTTTTTTTTTTTTTTTTGTATACTTATTTTAATATATTATCCTTTGAGTTACGCACCAAATTGGGCTCAGAAAGGCGCTTAGGATACCAATCTGCTTATACAAATATTTTAGCGTTTACGTAAATCATTGAAAAAAGAATATGAACAAGAATTGAAAGCACGACTTAAAAAAATAGAAAAAGAGGCCCCACCCAACGTATCATCATCATCCACTGAACAATAGAATATAAGACTAAAATCTTTTTTATTTTACTATAATTGGTGAATTACATCATTTCTAAAAAAAAAAAAAAAAAAAAAAAAAAAGCTGGGAAAGAGGGAACTGGATAGACGGGGTTACTAGTAGGTTAGTTGTAGATGATAGACAAGCAAGAAAACAGAAAATCTTTATTCTTATCTTTATATATCGTGGGAGTGAACTCAACAACAAGATATCTATCTATACATAACTTTTACTCTAATGAGTTAGTTAATATTGGGGAGGAGAGGGTCTTTACCAACACTTGATTGATTTGGAGGTATCCGAAGTGTACATTTTTTTAGGACTTTTTTTTATATTCTCCATATCATGTAGGATAATTAATATCTTATGTATATATTTCAAATTTGTAATCAACCAGTAACCACCCTGAATGGACAGAATAAAACGGGACTTTTTTTTATTTTTTTTACTTGACAATAAATAAATGAGAAACCTGGTAAAAATGAAACATATATCACTGTCATTTGATAACAAAAGCAAGAGTAAATGGGTTTTTAAACGAAATCTTGTTATTGGATCTCTTTCAGATTAATACTGTGTTAGATAGAAGACGTATTTAAATATTTTGGATAACGTTTTGCCGTACATCTTTTTTAAAATGGGAAAATGCGGGGTGTGGGATGAAAAAAATAAAATAAAATGCTTTTTTTTTAGTGGATTGTAGTTGCGGAGAGGAATTCCAATATGTATTATTATACGTATTATAAAGAAGGTCTTGTTGAAATTAGATATAAGAATAGAGTATGATGATGATAATGCAATGTCGGAATCTTTAACCAAAAAGATAGTATCTTTTTTTTTTCTTTTTTGTGGAGTGAACAAATAAAACAAAAAGGTGGGGTTCAATACCGAATCGATATTATTACCTTAATTATATATACATACTACTTTTTATTATTATCATTGAATCCAATTCTTCTTTAAAAGTTATTAAAATGTCTGAATTGGGTTATATAATACCATCCTGCATTCAAACAAACCTTTTTTTTTTCCAGTTTCCCGCCTGTTTCAGTTCATTTCAGAGGGGACCCGTTCAATATTTTACCTTTATTTGGTGATTTAAGCGAGGTAAAAGACATTTGTACCCTCCGCACGGTGTTGCGTGGACCATCTGATTTTATTTATTTATTTTGGGGGGGGGACGGGAGAGAAGAGACAAGAAGAAGGAGAACTAAAAAAGTAATTTTTATATGAGAGGAGAGGAATTTTATAAGCCCAGGGTCTTTTGCATTTGGGGGAGAGAAGGAAGGGAGAAGGAGATATCTAATACATTAGACCCACAAACAAGCTTATTATTATATCTGATTGGCTGTAAGACATCACCATACATATATCATTGTAGCCTTAACAACAACAGGTACTGCATACTTTTTATCGTTCTAAAAAATACCCAAAATTGGTATAAAAAGTCAACCTGTCTTTTATTTTTTTTTTCTTTTCTTTTTTTTTTTACTCCATTTACATATTTTACACTATGGATAATAATATGCATGATAGCAAGCACGATATACCTATACATGATGATAGTATAATTATTCAACAACGAAAAGGCTCTTCTGGTATTAAGGGTATCATAGAAAACCCATATGTTTTTGCTGTAGCATTATTTGCTTCATTGGGTGGTGTCTTGTTTGGTTATGATCAAGGTGTCATTTCAGGTGTACAAGAAATGGAGGTATGTGAAATTTATCTGAAATTGGCCAAATTAAGCAAAAAATCTTTTGAACTTATTTTATATATTTGGTTATAGACTTTTGTCAGTCGATTTCCTATGGATTCAACACAAAATGGTTTCGTAGTCGCTATTCTTGAATTAGGTGCTTGGGTGGGTGCATGGATGGTGGGTTATTTTGCAGACAAAATTTCAAGAAAGTACTCTATCGTTTTATTTAGTGTCGTCTTTCTTTTGGGCAGTGCCATTGTAAGTTTTTTGATGATAATAGATGCAGATCATAATAAATAACAAGAATTTTTCGTTTCTTTTGTATATAAATTGCTTCGTTTATTAACTTTATATATACTATTATTATAGCAAGGAGGTGCTCAAAATATTGATTATTTGTTTGGTGGTCGATTTGTTACTGGTATGTCTGTAGGTGCCCTTAGTATGCTTGTGTGAGTATAACCATCCTTTGTAATATATACTGATCGAATAGGACCTCAAACATCGACAGTGTAATAATGATAATAATAAATGAGCAATAACTTACTTTGAAATACATAATGATAGACCTCTTTACCAATCTGAAATTGCACCACCTGAAATTCGAGGTTCCCTTGTTTCTTTACAACAACAAGCTGTTACTTTTGGTATTCTTATTTCGTTCTGGATTGATTACGGCACTCAGTTTATTTCCACTGAAGCTCAATGGCGTGTTCCTCTCTGTCTCCAAATTGCCATTGGCTTTATTCTTGGTATTGGCATCTTGTTTTTCCCCTTCTCCCCTCGATGGTTAGCCTCTGTCGGAAGAGATGAAGAATCTTTACGTGTTCTTGCTAAATTACGAAGACTTTCAGTGGATGACCCTCTCGTCATTGCCGAATGGCGCGAAATTAAGTCTACTGTTGAATTTGATCGCCGCGTACAAGCTGAGATGTATCCCGATCTCGTGCAACAGAGTACCCGATCAGCTGCTATCAAAATTAACTTGTTGGGTTATGTTGAATTGTTCCGTAAAGGCATGCGTTTACGTCTCTTTATTGCTTGTGCTATCATGTTTTTTCAACAATTTGTTGGTGTCAATGCATTGATCTATTATGGTACGTCGCAGTACAACAAAATAACACAGAAAGTATTTTTACCATTTGTAACTAATTTATATCATTACCCTCACTCACTCATCATCAGCTCCCAAGATTTTCCAATCGGTCGGATTACAAGGTGATTCAGTATCTCTATTGGCAACAGGTGTTGTTGGTATCATCAACTTTGTCATGACTATACCTACTGTCCTTTTCTTGGATAAATTCGGTAGAAAGCCCATGTTATTGACTGCTTCAGCTTTCATGACTTGTTGTATGATTATTATTGCTGTGATTGTGGGCATGTTTTCAGATGATTGGCCAAGTCATACAAAAGAAGGTTGGGTTGCTGTAGCCTTTGTTTATATTTTTATCGCAAACTTTGCTTATTCTTGGGGGTAAGTTAATTTTTTTTTCTTTTGATCCACCCATATTGCATATATATTAACTCATTGTTGTTTAAATATGATCTCTCCGTAATAGTCCTATTGGATGGGTATATGGTTCCGAAATTTTCCCATTAAGAACTCGTGCAAAGGCCATGTCTATTAGCACTTCAGCTAACTGGATGTGTAACTTTATTATCGGTTTAATCACCCCACCAATGCTTAGCAGTATTGGTTATGGTACTTATGTATTCTTTGGCTGCTTCTGTTTTATTTCATTCTTTTTTGTGTTATTCATTGTTCCTGGTAAGTCTCTTTTTTTGTACTTGTTTATTATTTATGTGCATATTTGTTGATAAATTTATAAATAATATCAAATGTAAATTAGAAACAAAATCAAGAAGCTTAGAAGACATGGATGCCATATTTGGTGGAACTTCCGCTTCGCATGATGCTGAGTTGATGGCTAAAGTTCAACGCGATATCGCTGCAGAACCTATTCCCGGTATCAGCAAAGCTTAAACACTTCAATGATTAATCCTCCTCTTTTAACTGTATTTATATTATTGTAAATTATACATATTTTCTATGTATCTATCGTTGGTGAAATGATAGATAACAATATATACTATTATTAATAGATATTCTTCTATATATTATATCATACAATTTTTTCTTCTTCCTGTATAGAATTATTTCCGATGCATACATATATTAATTATTTTCATAAAATATATCCTTTTGAATTTTTGTCAACCGAAGTAAATGAGTTTGGTTTTGTTTAAGCTTTGTATATATTGGATATTGTTGTTCGCTATTTGTACCGGTATTTGTGAGATATGGTTGTATGGAACATGCATGACTTTTTTCTTTTTTGTCTTTTTCTATAACTATAAACCGAAAGGATACTATACCACTCTATTTTTCGAAATAAATATTATATACTTCATTTATAACAGTATGATCTATTTACAAATAATTGACGGGTTGTAGGTAGTTCTATCATCTGCTTTGAATGAATAGAAGAGGGAACACCGCACCACAATGTGAGGATATTGAATTTTCTATGGTAAATAGGATAGAGCAGACAAACAGAATATTTTAAATCAATGTACTGATGTTCTTATTAGGGCAATAAATTATACGGACATTGAGCCATCTAAAAAAAAATACCACCGCTTAGAAGTTCAATCTGCTAATTCTTTGGGTAATATGTTCAATTTATAACGCTACAACATTTTTTAGACATTCACTCTGTATTTACATAGACATCTCATTTCTAGTAGAATACCAGAACATACACCTAAACTGGTTTCTTTTTTTTTTTTTGAAGCAACTGGTACAACTATATTGATTGTTATTAAATGCGAATGATATTTTAGTTGACCATATTATATATATACTTATCAGACTACCCTGCGTTCACAACAAAATGAAATATTATCCCTTCATAAAAATGTTTAAAGTTGTAATACAATTACTTTGTTTAATTGATCATGCAAGATGGATACACAAAAATAGGTCATGAGTGTTCCTTTATTACTCCTCATTTTCTTTATGGCTAAAGTTTTTGTCTTTTATTATGTCTCCTATCATCTATTGCCTGGCTATTTCTATACTAATATTATATATATAATAAAGTGGTACATAGTAATGTATTTACTCCACGCTATTATAATACAAAAGATCACACCTTTGAGTATATCTATTAGAAATTATTTTCTTTTTGTTGTATTACCGTATTTACACCTTTATGTTTATATTCATATTTTATATCAATGAAAACAACGTTATTTTAAAAGGATGTAACGTATCTACTCCTCGTTTAGGGTTATAATTTAAAACCTTTCAAAACCATTTTATAATAAATGAGAGACATGATGCTTTTTATTAGCCTTTGGATGTAATCCTTCAAATTTTATCATAATAAATTTTACTTTTACTTTTATAACGATACAGGAATACTTTGCTTTGAATTTCGGAATTTCATGCAGAGTAACGCTTAGCAATTGCCGTTGTTCTCTGTTCACGGTTTACTCCTTTAACACTTATAAAATAATCTTTATCTTCATGTACAGATGCTATGCATAATATATATGTTACCATCCAATTTGCATTCTCGTCCAAATTGATTTTGTCTGCATAATATGTGCACAAGAAATATTAGTACTGTTTTCATGTTGTGTAAAAATGATAAGACTATATTGTCCATATGAAGGATTTCGTTGGAAAAAAAAATAACAGAATACACAACAGTGACCTCACAAATATCATACTATACAATAAGGAACATCGCTTTTTATTATATAACATGCTACAATTCTTTTTCTTGACGATAGTGGATAAACCATATTATTTCTAAGCACCTTTCGCCATTGTTACTTCCATGACTTGGTTCTGTAGATTTAAAACAACTTCATGATGATATTACACTCGCTCCTTAATCTTATTGCTAAAGAGTCGATTCGTTATTTTGCAACCACCGCTCTTGTTATGCGTATTTGTTTATGTTGCATAATATACATGTAAGTATTTAGGACTCTGCAGATAGCAAGCTTGTCATTATTCAAAAAAAAAAAATACATTCCTTTAGTTACAATAGTACTGAGTATTATTATTTTTATTATATATATTTACACGGAAATTGGATATAAATCTGGGGCAAATTCTTCATGAAATAAAAGTGGATCTGTAAAATTACCCAAACAATAGGCGACTGTCGTCATACTTAGAACAAAGGCTTTTTGATATAACCAGAAATATTGGCAAATGTCATGGAGAAAACGACAGTATACTGTGGCCCAATGATCGCCAAAAAGATGCCTGTATGTAACCCATATCCTTCAGGTACAACAATAAGTAAACTGAGACCGAGGACAGTAATACCACATCCAAGAATAATGCCAGTGTAGCGATACCCTTTCAAATATTTGCTAAGGTAGATTGCCATAGAAATCAGAAGAATGGCAATAATAATACTTCCAGGAATACTGAATAAAATTTATTACGCATCCTTTATTATGTTTTCGTCATGCTCATTTTGGAAGAGGATAGTTTTATATTATTATACCTGGGCATAAAACCTGATGAATCATTTGAGGCAGACGACTGAATTACTATTATATTTCTTGTTGGCCTTTTCAATGCTACTTGCCATATTTTTTTTTTTACAATGATACTCTTTACTCTTGGATAAATTATAGATAGATGATAGCATTGTTTGTATTATAATAATGGTCTACATTTCATTGATATTGCTTATATAAAATAATGAGAAAGAAAGAAGATAAACGAGTATGTGCTTTTTGTTTTATTATGCTTTACCGGGAGATCTAAAAAATTAAGATGTTATCTTACTGTTTTTTTTATCCTTTGCACAAGAAAAAGTATGAATTTTGTGCCTTCAAGAGATGGTAAAGGAGTCAAGAAAACTTTATGCAAAAGAATGCATATTTGTTTAATGTAAGATCTTTTTTTTAAAAAAAAATGTTCCCTTCTGGCGTAATAACCGTACCAGGCCTTTCTGAATTTTGAATCAAAAAATTTTCGCAAACAAGGTTTTGATCCCACTCCTTAACTTTGATTTTCTATCCATGTGGCTGTTGAAGAAACACTAACGATGATTTTGTACTCTTAATATTTGTTCTGAATTACTGGGGAAGCGCTCATTCATCCAGGTATTATATCTTCATTTCCATAACATTTTTTTGTGGAAATCAGTAGTTCTACAATATTACCATATGTAATATATACAACATAACCATTTCATTCTTGCTGAAAAGTTCAGTTTTATATTTTACGCAGTTCGAACATTTATCTTGTGATGAAAAAACTTGAAATGTATAATAAACAATCAAACATAATTCAGCTGAAAATATGTATGCATTTTTTTTGGGTGACGAATTGGCAAAAGCTAATGCATGCCACTAAAACTGATATGGCGAATTTAAAGGAGTAAGGTATATAGTGATCAGATATATAACGTCAGAATAGTAATGAACGATAATTGGTAGAACATATATCATGTGGCAATTAATTTGTATAAAGAATATAGTTTAATGGCGTTTAGTAACAAGTAATTTTAGTCCGTCCTTAACTGATAACGTTACTCCAACACTGTATTCGACCTTTTGATTGGGATTATAAAGTGAAAACTTGTATCTTCGAATCAGTGTAATTAATGTCGTAAGGCCTTCCATAATTGCGAGTTTCTCACCTTTTATGGATGTTATAATTTAGGGAAAAGATATAAATATATTGGTTACATATATTATACTATTTATATTAAGACGTGAAGTTAAGGATTTATAGTAAAAGCTTACCCAAACATGAACGCGGTCCAATATTGAACATCGGCCATTGCCCTTTTTTTTCTTTATACAACGTTCCATCCTCAAGTATCCACCTCTCTGGTTTGAATTCAAGACAGTCAGAACCCCATATTTTACTACTACGTCCTTGTGCATAATTGTTCCAAGAGATAACATTTCCTTTTCTAATTTCTGTTCCATCAGGCCATAGATCATCGTTGACAGCTACTCGCTGATTTACTGGGATAGGCGGATGCAGCCTCATTGATTCATAATAGCTAATGTTTTATAAATGATATGAGCATGAAAATACTGGCAATATTTCAACGACATCGCTGAGTACATTACATAATAAGTTTATAAATAATGGTTGTAAAAAAAAAAGTAACATTACATAGCATGAGCGTAAATCATTTTATTAACAGCGCCATACAGTTTGATTGGGTCGAGATCTTCTTGGTAGTCATTGCTGGGTAAATAAGCATCAATTTCTTCAAGGAATTTGGTTTCGATCGTCGGATTCATTATTAATCTATATACTGTCCACACTATAGATGCAGAAGTTGTTTCGCGACCAGCAGAAATTGTGCTAATGATCAAATGTTGGAGCTCATCATTAGTGAAAAACTCCCCTTGTTCACTCGTAGTATTTATAAATTGTGACAATAAATCATTAAACGTTTTTCCATTTTGGATATCTCTTCGTCGTTCGGAAATCACATCGTTTGCAAATTGATGAAGAGTGTTGTGATGTTGATGGATGGTTTTAGTGTGGGGATACAATAACGGATGTAGAGTATCAACGATTGGGGTGAATGGATTCATATACGAGGCAGTAATATGGTCCATGCCCGCATCAAAAGACTCTACCAAAGGAACTACGCCCTTCTGTGTTAGTATTTGCAGATCTTTACCAAACCCAATTCTATTAGAATATATTGAATATTATTAGATAGGCTTGGTCTCTTATATTATTTTCGCGGTTCTTTTTTATTTTGATAAATATAAGTATGAACAATAATCCAAAAATAAAGTAGGAAAGAGAAAAAATAGAAAGAATACATACTTTATAAACGAATCCATTGTAAATTTCAGTATGAGCTGTTGGAAATCCACTACAGATCCATCGATTGCAATTTGATCAAGGACTTCATGTGTAATAACTTTGAGATTTTTGGCAAAGACCTGGTCGAAGCATTTTTGAAGATCTTTTGAACCAAACACTCTGCTTGCAGTTTTTCGATGAATTCTCCAAGCAGAACCTTCATTTACAAATATCCCATCACCGAAGAATTCCTTGGAACAGCGTCTAAAAAATATCGCAGTGTTTGGTTTTTTAGTGACAAAGTGTTCTATAAAAATATTTATTAAGTGAATCTTAATTGCAAAACAATAAAATTTTACTTTAAATAAGGATCCTTGATATAATTCCTATAGTTATCTTTTATCGAAATTCAATCATATATAAACGGTTTTTAGTTCGGTAGCAACGTTTGTATAAAGAAAAAATCCATAAAGACGAGAGTAGTAGTTGGTGTAAAAGATACACATACCTTTAAGGATGTGATTGATGTTTCTTGGATCAATTGTCGTAACTGTCAGTGATACTAAAATTGATGAATTGATCCTACAAATAATAAAATAAAAGGATATTCTATTACTATAAGACACACGTAAAAAAATATTTCCAATATTTATTTTATATACATAGTCTTAGTATCCAAATTTTCAAGTTGCTCGTGCTGAGCATCATAAAATCGTTTGAACTCTCCAAGTTGTTGAAAAAGGGTTCCTATGAGTGGATACCCTTTTACTTGTGGGACCCCCTTTTGAACATCTTCAAATACTCGGCAATCAGGATATTTCAAAACTAAGAAACCTAGTATCCCAAGTGCTGTGCCACCAATAATTGTTGCTGCTGAAATTAAGCTCTTGTTATCGCTTGTAGGCATTTTTTCGTGCAAGAAAAGACAAAACAAGAAAAGGAAAGAATAAAAGGAGAAAGATTGAGTTTCTTTTTTTATAAATCTGATTTTCTGCGACACATTGCAGTTAATCATGCAAATAAAGTATGCAATCAAAACTGTTATTGCATGATTATCAACAATAATTTTTCACTATTATTTAACAGCATGCACCTAAAAAGAAAGGTTGTGTTCAGCATCAAGAGTTACTTATAACAAAAAACTAATTTTATATGTAGTTAGCGAAACGAAGTAGAACTTTATATTTATAAGAGACACTACGTGAGCAGTAAATGTTGGTTATTATTGTGATTGACTCTTGTCTTCTTTAACTAAATATAAATACTGATCGCTGAAGGTGCCGACGGTAGAGTATATTCAAATCATATTTCCAAGTGTCGAATATATAAAAGGCTGCCCATTTATAGTTGATAATAAATGCTTGTTTACCCCCTATTTCTTGGATTAAAACTGATACATATAATCAATTCACCTATATTAATACACTTCTCTGTGATCTTTTTTGCGCAATTATATTCTATTTGTAATTAATACCTGCCATCGTGAAAGAAACGATAGATATGATGATTACACATGCACATCAAAACAAATAATTCCAAGAAAACAAAAAAAAAAAATATAAACATCCCGTGCCTCAATAAACAATAAAAATACAAAACCCTTTATATTTTTATATAAGCAATAAATCGCCCTTACCGCTGGTGAATAAATACGTTATTCATAAATGGTTATAGATGTATTAATTATACAAATTTTTTCCTAGGTCATGGCCACCTATTATTTATTCAACATTGCGTTTATGAAATTTTCTGTTTGCCTGGAATAAATTTTAATATTTTGAAATAAATCAACCGTCAGGTAACAAAAAAATCGGACCTCATGCTCTAGAGTAAATAGTACTGTACTGACTCCTATGCAGACATTGTGCATATATTAAAAGTATCGGCGTCCATTAGTATATGTAGAGCTACGAATCACTCAGAGATAAAGTTGTCCACTTCTCCTAGTATATAAGCTTTCCGACTGGTGTTGTACCTTCCTCAATAATGGATATCACTCATAAAAAATATTATAATAACCCCTATAAGAACGTATTTCTAGTATTTGTAAATATTACCCTGTCGCTCATATTCGTAATTAATGAACAAATTTGTAGCAAATCTATACGATAAATTCCTAACCAGTAACAGAATATCTATAAAATATAAAGAGGAAGAAAAATAAGCTGTAGTACATAAACAGGAATTAGTTGTGTTGCTTTTAAAATAAACAAATCAATGCTACGTACTAATAGTAAGGAGCACCAGGTCGTTTATGTAAATTTGTTTTTTATCGAGTTTATTTAGCAGGTAAAAAAGTACTGTGGACCAATAGGTTTTGTTTGGTTTGGACACTTGACTAATAATTATTTTTCGAAGTGTTCAACTTTTATCATTTGAAAGGTGGGTTACACAAACTTTTTTCATTCACTTCGGTGATTTATTTTACCTCTAAAAGAATCGCTTATATATTTCGTAGTATATGGTCTGTACACTGGGTGGGGTTGTCTTTCGATATATTCCATTTGACCATGCGTTTATATGATCTCAAGTCCAATCAAAAATTTGTACCGATGTCTTTCTTCCAAGCTCTAGCTATTATGTCCCTGATATTGTTTCATTAAGTTAAATCTCAGTCATATTGCTCCTATCAAATTGTAAGAAAAAAAAACTGTAACCAATCACTTTTCCTGCAATCTATTTAGAATCTCCATTTTTGACAATTTTGTTGATTAGTCCCCAAGTAGTGAATATATTTAGTTTTTTTCTCTAGATTTTGTAAAGATGTGATGCCGTTGATTTTGAAATATCATTTCTCGTTGCGGAGAAAGCAAAAACTCGTTTGGTTGCAATTTAGGCTTTACATAAAAAAAGTTGTTCATGATGGATATTAGTGCCCAAATTATATAACTTGTTAATGCATTATGTTACGAAACCTTTTAATAATTTATTTATTTTATAAGACAGAATGTTTTTTAGACCGTTTCAAATTATCATATATGTGGGAATATAATAGAGGGTGTATGGTTTTAAGACTTTACTAAAGCTACCAATATACGATCAATTGAGTTAACCTTTAGTAGGAATAGGAGAGAAACAGTTCATAAGCTTTTTTTAACGTTTTTCAACATATACTTTTAAACCACCCTTGATTGGTAATGACAGCCCCATTTTATATTCAACTTTTTGGTTCGGCTTGGAAAGTGAAAACTTGTATCTTCGAATAAGAGTTATCAATGTTGTGATTCCATGCAGATAGGCCAGACGTTCACCTATTGTATATTTCAGTAGCATTAAGGAAACCATATTAATACATTTTCTTTAGTTTTTTGTACATCTATCAGTAGAAGGTCCAAAACTATGTGATATTTACCTATACATACTCGTGGTCCCATGGCGAACACTGGCCATTGTCCTTTTTCCTCTTTATATAACGTTTCATCCTTAAGTATCCATCTTTCTGGTTTGAATTCAAGGCAATCAGAACCCCATATTTTACTATTACGCCCTTGTGCATAAACATTACAGTAAATCGCATCTCCTTTTCGAATTTTTGTTCCATCTGGCCAAAGGTCGTCTTCCGCTGCAATTCTTTTAAGTGCAGGGACTGGAGGATATAATCGCATGGACTCGTTGAACCTATATTATCATTTTATCAGATTGGTATATATTATTAGAAGCAATCCTCAATAAAAATTTAATTTAAAGTGTTAAAAATACAAAAGAAAATATAATATTACACAGCATGGGCGTATTTCATCTTTTTGGCAGCTTCATACAATTTGATTGGATCCAAATCACCTAGATAATTGTCACCATCACTAGGGAAATAAGCATCAATTTCAGCAAGTAACTTTTTTTCTATCATGGGGTTCTTGATAAGGTTATAAATAGTCCATGTCAAAGCATAAGGCGTTGTTTCACTTGCAACAAAGATAGTACCAATAATGAGGGAATAAAGATCATTGTCAGTAAACGGTTTGCCATCCTCATCCGTGTTATCCATATATTGTGATAAAAAATCATCAAACTGTTTCCCGTTTTTCATATCTCTTCGTCTTTCAGAAATGATAGTATTTGCAAATTGGTGCAGTGTATCGTATTGTTGGTGTATAGATTTGCTTTGCGGGTGCAATATATAGTTCATCATATCAATGATGGGTGTAAACGGATTCAAGTACAGATTCAAGGAATGTTCAAGGCAGTTACTCAAGGATTCTACCAAATGTATATGTTGTTTTTGAGCTAAAATTTGCAAATCTTTACCAAATCCAAAACTGCATACAAAAAGCAACATTGAAATACATCCAATAAGAATAATAATAATAACCAATTTGTACGAAAAAATTCTTAAATAGGTAGAATATCGCTATATAATAAAATATCTATACGTACCGAAAAAGGGAATTAATCACAAATTTTGACAATAGGTCTTGTAAATCCAAGGTCGTTCCGTTTGAGGCATATTGATCAAGAACTTGATGTGTGAGGACCTTAAGCTCCTTAACGAGAACAGTATCAAAGTATTTTTGAATACTCTTGGTACTAAACATTTTAATGGAAGATCTTCGATGGGATTTCCATTTCTTACCATCATTTACAAATAGGCCATCACCAAAGAATGCAATAGTTTTCTTCCTATTAATTATAATAATAGTTTTTCCGTATAAATATGTTAGTAATTTCAACATGTTTTACGGTAGATTTCTGCCAAACAATCTCCTTAAGTAAAATGCTGGAGATAATTGTCACCTGAAGTGATAATCCTTTACATAATTGCTATAGTTTGCTAAACATTAACTATTGGTTAATAGAACGAAATAATATAACACAGTTTTGGGTAATATATTCATTATGGAATAATATCCTTGAACCAATGTGAAAAAAGTTTGATACATACTTTTGAGAAAGTAATTGACGTTTCGTGGATCGATCGTAATGATTGCGAATGGAATACCAATTGAAGAATTGATCCTATAAATATTTAAAAATGTAGTGGAAATTTTATTAATATGAGACCCATAAATTATTAAAAAGCACTTTTTCAAATGGTTTTGAAACGTACATTGTCATTGTATCCAATTTTTCAAGTTGTTCGTGATGCGCATCATGAAACCGTCCGTACTCCTTACGTTGCTGAAAAAATGTTCCAATAAGTGGATATCCTTTTACTTGTGGGGCATCCCTTTGGACATCTTCAAATACGCGACAATCAGGATACTTTAACGATAAGAAACCCAAAATTCCAAGTGCTGTACCACCAATTATTATAGCAGTTACCGAAAGAAGGCCCTCTTTAGTGCTACTTGTAGACATTTTTTTGTCGTTTTGTCTCCAACAAACAAACAAAAAGGTGAAAAATAATAATAGGAAGAGTATAGGTAGAACGTACTTTTATACATTTTTATAAAATAATATTGTCAGTCAATTAATGAATAAAAGAGGTAAAGTTATGATATCTAATAAGTATGAGTGTATAGCTAGCGGCGCACACGAAACTTTCCTTCTAAGGCGAATCAAACTACATCTAGCCATAAATGGTTGACAATCGTAGATCGTTGTATGCTGCGATGATGCATCAAAACGTTCATAGTTAAAGATACCAGTTGATATATATTTAATGGCAAATAAAATTGGACGTAATGTCATTACGTACTGCCATAGTACATATAGCGCTTTATGCGATATATACCCATAATTATTTAATAAGCATTGTTAGCCTGACTTTGATACTTGATTCTATGAAACATACTATTCCTTCAACATTATATACAAGGAATAATGCGATTTGCGGTAAAGTTTATTGTATAAATTTACAAAGCATTCATGCAGTAATATTTGTTTGCTCACCAGCCACCTGGTTAGAGATAGGGTATACCATATTTTCTTCCATTTCAAAACAAATATGTATACGAACCCAGATTTACGCTTCGCCTTATCATTGTTTACGCTCTATTTTTAGTGTATATTCGCTTGAATATAATAAATACGAGACAAAGGATTCTCAGTAGTGAATAAGATTCATACAAGTGGTGGAGAGCCGTAAATATGCTTATTATCAAATCAATGTCTGTAAGAGATAATTTACATGCCAGTTCGAAGGTGGTTGAGTTTGAATAAAAATGATGTACAATATAATAGCACTCTTGCTAACTCTAGTAGCTAAATGGAGGGGCTCGAAATTATTGAACATTTGTTATCAACACTATTTTATCATGTTTATCATGCAATATGTTTTTTTAGAAAAAGACGATTTTTATGCTGCCGATAGTTCATCAACATTTTACCTTTTTTTCATATTTTTATTATAATATTTATAATAGCACTATTATTAGTACCACATAATTTATTATACTAAAAAAAAGTGATGAAACACTTATTTTGTAATAGCTCAAACTATAAAGTATAGCTGAAGCTGTATTATTATTGATTTTCATGTTCCATCTTTCCTTTTACTGATTAATGCAGTGAATAAGCGCCGTTCCTGTAGAGACAAAAGTAGTATACACGGTGTATGCAGTACCTCCTTCTACGGAATAACATTTGAGAATAATGATTGGAGAATGGATTCTTTAAATTCACTTTTTCCTAGAAATAGAGAGACTTCAAAGTAAAGGACGTTAAGCAGTAAGGGATAGAAATTGTAATGTATTTATACACTATATTAACAGAGTAAATTGTACCAATAAAACTGGCAGTTTTAAATATTAAAGCATCATCAAAGGGTTCGCTATAACAGGTCAAGAATTGTCAGAAATAAAGTAGTATGTCAACCGTAATAACTCCCTATTTCTATAAACTACAAAATACTGTATATTCCCACACATCCTGTTAATAAATACAAATATAAAATTTGCCAACTTCCACAAGATTCACAGATGCACATAAAAAACTTAATGATGCATATTCGAAGTTTAATCATGGGAAATCAAATTATCTTTTTATTTGGTGGGACACTTTTAAATTTAAGAAAATAGATGAGGTATCCGGTATAATGCTTATCTTATAGATATAATCTTTTGTGGGTTAGCATAGCAAAATTTTGTCTATTTAAGACTTTATGCATCATACTGGATCCTTTTGATAGGTTGCGTTTTATTTATTTATTTTAAGAGATGAGACGAAGAAAATTAAGTTACAAATATTTGTTTTATTACCCCTTATTAATTCCTGACTATTTATAATTTGTTTACTGGATCGTATTAATATACTTCACTATAATTCCACTAAAAATGATGTCTAGGATCGTCATATCACAGTAATGATGAATGTTTACACATGTCACACATAAGTTAAGCTTTTCTGATCACAAATGCTCTCTGATAGTAGGAAAAGAAAATTTTATATAAATGATTTCAACTTCATTTTCAATAATAACGACGATTGGGTACTATTAGTATTGATATTTGTTATACGTGATATACAAAATTCAAATTTTTTTTGTCTGTCAAATCATCTAACTCTACATTTTGTGATGGTGGGGGTAATGTATTATCTTTTTTCAACAGTTGGCGGTACCGATTTTCTTTCATGTAGCTCCACCGTAAATACAGAAATAGTAGTGATGTTATAACCAATGCTCCGATTAAGGCAATTATACCAGGTATATATCGTGGAGCAAATTCTTCTCGCAATAAAAGTGGACCCGTGAAATTCCCCAAACAATAGGCGACGAATCCGATACTCACAACAAATGTTTTTTTAGTATAACCAGAAATATTGGCAGATGTCATTGAGTAAAATGCCGTGTACTGTGGTCCAACAATGGCCAAAAAGATACCTGAAAGTACCCCATATCCTTCAGGTACAACAATTAGTAAACTGAGACCAAGGACAGTTATGCCACATCCAAGTACACCAATATATCCATATTCTTTGAAATACTTGTTAAGATAGGTTGCCATAGATATAAGGAGAATTGCAATGATACTGCCAGGAATACTTAGTAAAATTGCTTGAGTATCCTTTTGTTTATGTTCAATTATTGTCATTGGTATTGATGGAGTGAATAACAGTTATTTTAGGGAGCCTTATTCTTTTTTTTTATATATTATATAAAACTTACTGAAAAATGACCCAATGTCTTGAGCAAAAGAGTTGAATAAAGGCTCATTGCACCATTCACCAAATTCAATAAGAATGAAATCAAAATGTAGCAATAAACCCGCGTATCTTTAAGTGATTCCCATATATGATCAAAATTCATACTTATTTGTTGAGTCGTGGCACTGTCTTGTATTCGTTCTTTGACTATTTCCTTTTCAGTGGATGTGAGTCTGTACCAGCGCGAATAAGCATTATCAGGAAGAAAAATAAAGACAATTCCGCCTATAACACTTGTAGCGCAACCTAATACTATCATATACCTGTTATAGTAAAATAGTTAAGATAAAAATGGCAGCTGAAAAAAAGATATTATTAATTAAGTAAAATTAAAAAATACCATTTCCACGAACTTAGTCCAGCAAACCCTTCCATGTTTAAGAAACCATAGCCTATCAGTCCTCCCATAGCACCACCAAATGCCATCGTAGATGGTATCATGCTAAGTAATACAGGTTGTTCTCTCCTACGGTATAGAAGCGTAATCAGCATAAGAGTACCTAAAGTATAGTAATCACAAAAGAAAAAAAAAGTCTTTAATTTTTTTTCCTTTACCAAAAAACAAGTATTGTTACTTACAAGGGCTAGCGCCACTCTATAATGCGTATTCAATCAGTAAAAATAGAAATTTATTCTGCTTTTTTATAACAAAAAAGAATACATTAAGATTTTTTACCTCAAAGAATCCTAATAAACAACGAAGTATAGCAAGCTGTGCAAAATTCGTGGCCATAGCAGTACATGCAAGCGTAATACCCCAAAGAACTAGTAAAGCACCCAAGTATTTTGAGAGTGGAAATCGATGCATGAAATACTGGTTGGGAAACTAAATTTTAATGACATTAATAAAATAGGATGGTAATGAGTAGTAATGGGAAGCATGAACCATATCAAAAAAAAATTGGTAACAATGATATTCAACCATTGACATCTCACATATAATACAAATAACATATTTTTATTTCTTTTTACCAAAAATACAAGGAATCCAACGTAATATAAGGCGCCCGACAAACTAAATTCGTTTTTACTCAAGTTGGTGTCCTCGAAAAGGTTCATCACAGATGAATAATTTAAAGTGATTTTGTCCAAATACTTTAAAATAGTAAATTGAGTAACTTTAGTACAAATATTTAGCATTATGTTTTTAAGAAATATCATATTATACAATGCTGTTAGACAGATTTACCTGAAGAAAAACGACCAAAACAACGAATGGCACTGTAAACCAATTCATTTTTTGGAGAAGCCTTTTTTCCTCTAGCGAATATACGAATTCTTCTTTGCTTCTTTCTTCTATTATTTGCGTTGAATGATTTTTCGTTGAATTGTTGCTGAGTTTTTTTGATAGTGTAGAACCAGAATCATGCGAGATAGAATGTTGAAATGGCGTTATATTTTCTGTTTTATCCATATTACTAATCATATACTTGTGCAAAGGATATTATATAGTGCATATGTGGAAGGTATTTAAAAGTGTATGGATAATCTACAAATTCTGATATATAAAAAACTATGATATAAGAGATGTAATTTCTCACTGCAATAAATCATATAATGTATAAGTAAAGGGTTTTTTACCGAAAAATAAAGCAAGCAAGAGGAGAGTATTTTATACACGATTGATATTGAAAACCATGCATATTTGTTTTGTTGTTATAATAAACAGCGGAAAAATAAATAAATCTGTGTATAGCAAACTTTAAGTTGGATGACATACCTACAGGCGATCTTTGGTATGCTACAACGCCCACCAGCCTAATTATTCAATGTAAAATAAATATTACTGTTGAAAATAAATATTTAGCAGTAAGATACTACTGCCATAGTAGGCAAATAAATTCCACCAGGGATAGTTTTACTATCCCCCTTTTTTTTTTTAAAAAAAAAAAAAAGGGCACAAGAGCATGACTGGAATCATTATTTATCATATAAATTCGAAATTTATATCTTTTTTTCTCAAAAATAAGGCAATGGTTACAAAAGATAAACATACTATTTTCGCCAAGAAAAAAATATCCTAGTAGTTCTATGTACCAAAAATGGGTGAAAATTAAGTCCCTTTTGACATGAGCATATAGTACATCATCGGCTACTTGTAGTAAAAAAAGACTCAAATAAGAGAATTCCATAAATTCGCATAATACAGGGCACAGGGACAATTATATATATATTATATGTATGAAAAATACACATGGAAACCATATTTTTCTTACTAAAATGCAAAACTATACCAATATACATACAGCTGCGACTGTTCCGCAATAATGATCATTATGTAAATATTATGCTTGTTGAGTTTGTCAGGGTGAAATCAATTTTTTAAATTTGGACTATATTTATGCAGTCGATTTTGAGGTTTCAACCGTCCATCTTAAAGTTAGGCCAAGTTAGAAGTTTGAAGGTAATATATGGAAACACGTACGACTATTAAATGAACCGTCATAACTGGTGATGTAATAAAAAAATTACTGTTTCTTGCCACATTAAAGTGAAGTGCTAAACTTAAGCCTCCACGGCAAAAATCATCGTTAATAATAAATGGGTTTCCGTGAATCTGCTTGATTACTAATGGCATGAGTTATTATGGGAAGTGTCAGTTCATAGAAATCCATACATCTATATAGAACCATAGAAATTCACTCATTTTCATAACTATTTATATGCAGATTCATATAGATCCATACCCTTTTTTAAAAAAAAATTCGTATTTTGCTCTATGGGTGTAGTATATAGTATATAGGTATAGTATATCTATATATGGATGATACCATTTTTATTCTGTTATGATACGCACTTTGGATAATAATTTTTTTTAAGGGTCATTGCCTATACAAAATAACGAGAAAAGTAGTGGGAATTCTTCATAAGCCGGCATCATGGTTACACAAAGAAGAGTAAGTAAGGATTTTCATGGATAATCATGCAGTTTCATTCAGCTTTATATACTATTCATTATCATACACTATCATGCAGATCCATTCATTTTTATAATAGAGATTTATAGTAATATCTGCATGATATTGCATCACTGCACTTTTTCATAGATACTCATAGATATCCATAGATTTTCATAATCCACAAATTCATAACCATCCAGAATCAAGTAAATTCATTTTATTTTATTTTTTTGCCATAGTGTAAGGCTTCGTGTGTAGCTCTAATGAATGACTCCACCTTTCCTCCACCCGTGGTATCGTTAATTCTATCCGTTGTTAATTTCAATCCACTCGTTTAGGCAAAATAATTTTAAAATTGCATAGATTGACTCTTCACATTTTCACGAATTTCACAATAAAAAATATAGAGACTGTTTATTAAGTAGATACGTTTAATAGTAGCAAGTATTTTATTTAATCCATTTATTATATTATTTTATAAGGTATGTAATTTTTTTTTGTCTGAATCAAACTATCATATTATGTCGGTGGTATATCGATGTTGAATAGTGCTTAATGATTTTATAGATATCGAAATATGATAATCTATATTTACAACCTTTATTGGGAAGAGGAGAATAGATAAGGAGACAGATCACAAGTTTTTTCAACGTTTTTCAACGTATACTTCTAATCCATCCTTGACTGATAACGAAAACCCCACTTTACATTCAATTTTTTGTTGCGGCTTAGAAAGTGAAAACTTGTACCTTCGAACAAGCGTTATCAACGTTGTGATTCCTTCCATAGTAGCCAGACCTTTACCTATCGCATATTTCAGTAGTGTTAAAGAAAACAGAATAATACTCTTTTTTTTTAGTTTTCTGTATGTACATCTTTCAGTATATAATCCAAAGCTATGTTTACCTAAACATCCTCGCGGTCCCATGCTAAACGCTAGCCATTGTCCGTTTTCCTCTTTATATAAAGATCCGTCCTCAAGTATCCACCTTTCTGGCTTGAATTCGTGACAATCAGAACCCCATATTTTACTACAACGTGCCTGTGCATAAACATTACAGGAAATTACATCTCCTTTTCGAATTTTTGTTCCATCCGGCCAAAGGTCCTCTTCTACTGCCTCTTTTTTAATTATAGCGACTGGGGGATATAATCGTATGGATTCGTTGAACCTATAATATCATTTTATCAAAATTGGTATCTATTATTAGCAGCAATTCTCAATAAATAATTAATTTATTAAGGCGTTAAAAATGCAGAAATCTATATATAACATTACACAGCATGGGCGTATTTCATCTTTTTGGCAGCTTCATACAATTTGATTGGATCCAAATCACCTAGATAATTGTCACCATCACTAGGGAAATATGCATCAATTTCAGCAAGTAACTTTTTTTCCACCATGGGGTTCATAACCAAGTTATAAATAGTCCATGTCAAAGCATAAGTCGTTGTTTCCCTTGCAACAAAGATAGTACCAATAATGAGAGAATAAAGATCATTGTCAGTAAACGGTTTGCCATCCTCATCCGTGTTATCCATATATTGTGATAAAAAATCATCAAACTGTTTCCCGTTTTTGATATCTCTTCGTCTTTCCGAAATGATAGTATTTGCAAATTGATGCAGTGTATCGTATTGTTGGCGTATAGATTTGCTTCGTGGGTGTAATATATAATTCATCATATCAATGATGGGTGTCAATGGATTCACATAAAGATTCAAGGCATGTTCTATACAGTCACCCAAGGATTGTACCAATGACGTATTTTGTTTTTGTGTTAAAATTTGTAAATCTTTGCCAAATCCAAAACTACATACAAAAATATGAAAATATGAGAATACAGCATTGAAATAAGTTCAATATTTTCACTGTTGTTTTTTTGTCCTAAACGTAATAAGTTGATATATTGCGACATAAAAAATATCCATACGTACTGAATAATTGAGTTCATTGTAAATTTTGACAGTAGATCTTGTAAATCTACGGTCGTTCCGTTTGATGCATAATGATCAAGAACTTGATGTGTGAGTGTCTTAAGCTCTTTAGCAAATGCAGTGTCAAAGAATTTTTGAATGCTCTTGGTACTAATCGCTCTAATGGAAGTTTTTCGATGCAATTTCCATTTTATACCATCGTTTAATAATATTCCATCACCAAATAAACCAATCGTTTTATTTCTATTAATTATTATAATAAATTTTTTGTATGTTAAAAGTTAGCAATCTCAACATGCTTTGTCGGCCTATTCACTCGGTAGTTTTCTGTCAAACAATCTCTTTAAACGCAATGCTAGAAATAATAATTACTTGAAATGGTAATCCTTTACATAATTGATACTGTTTGCTAAACGTATTTGTTAGAATATCATAGTATGTAATCATATTGCACAGTTTAAGTTATATTATTCATTATGGAATAATACTGTCCATGGACTAATGTGAAAAAAGTTTAATACATACTTTTGAGAAAGTAATTGATGTTTCGTGGATCGATCGTGGTGATTGTCAATGGAATACCAATTGAGGAATTGATCCTATAAATATTTGAAAATGTAGTGGAAAGTTTATTATTAGACCCATATATTACTTAAAAGCACTTTTTCAAATAGCTTTGCAGTGTACATTGTCATTGTATCTAGTTTTTCAAGTTGTTCATGTTGCGCGTCAAGAAACCGTCTGTATTCTCCACGCTGCTGAAAAAATGTTCCAATAAGTGGATATCCTTTTACTTGTGGTATATCCCTTTGGACATCTTCAAATATGCGGCAATCAGGGTATTTTAACGATAAGAAACCCAAAATTCCAAGTGCTGTACCACCAATTATTATAGTAGTTGCCGAAAGTAGGCCCTCGTTACCGCCACTTGTAGACATTTTTTTGTCGTTTTGTCTCCAACAGACAAACAAAAAAGTGAAAAAAAAATAATAATAATAGGAAGAGTATAAATAGAGCGTATTTTATACATTTTTTTTTTCATAATATTGTACAGCCATTCAGTGAATAAAAAAAAATGATATCTAATAAGTATGCAGTGTATAGCAAAATGTAGCGCACGAAACTTTCTGCGGTGGATCGGACTACATCTGACTGTAAATTATTCACATATGCAGTTCGTTGTATACAATGATGCATCTGAACATTTATAGCTAACGATATCAGCTTATGTTTAACGGTAAAAAGAACGGGTTATATATATCGTAATGGAGGTAAGATTCCTTCTTGAATTTGTTTGTAAAATTTCAATAAAACTTTGCAAATAGTCAATTACGTACAATTTATCCGTTACTCTAATGCATACGCTCCTTTATTCGATATGCGATCCAGATATAATGAAGCTCAAGTTTGACTGACACTTGATTCTCTGAACCTCAGTTTTCCTTTAATGTAATATTCAAGGAATAATGCTGTGATTTGTGGTGAATTTTAATATATATCTCACAGACAAGGTAAATTTATGCAGTGATGTTTTGCTTACTATCTAGATTCTGACCATACTTTCAATTTTTTCCTGTTCAAATCAATAATTCTTTTTCACAGAAGGAATATTTACTTTATTGTTACTTGCGCTCTATTTTCAACGTATTACCCAGAATAAAAATTAATGTGTAAAGGATATGCATGATATACGATGATGCAACTGGCAGAGAGCTGCAGGTATGATCGATACTATTTTTGGTTTGAAATTTTTGATACAGGGTGGAACCTTTAAAAAGGATTTATAAAAAAAATATGTAGAAGCAAAAGCGTCTTCCGACAAAAAACTTCATGACTAAATCCTAGTAAGAGTAAAATTTAATAGACACAATATATATATATATATTTGCCTTTCTGCTGAATAAGTCCACTGTTAACTCTAATTGCTAAGAGGATACGGAAATTGTATTTTAATCTGAGCGAAAATAAAAATGCAAGGCCGGTGATAGGCATGAAGGAAAAACCAACAGAATGCTTATGTAAGGTTTTCTTTTAAGCGGCTACGTACTGACACTAACAGTCAGCCACATTTGTATTTCATTTTATTACTCTCCATGACTCGTTCTCTTTTTACCATAATAACACTAATGAAGTATAATTATTATTCTAATAATTATAGAATCTATTATATAAAAAAAGGTAGTGATGGTGTGCTTATTTGATACTTGCTCAAACTATAAAGAACAATAGTTGAGCCATTATTATTGTCAATTACTATGATTCATTCTTAAAGTATCATAATAATGACGGTCGCCAATGCTGACTGCAAAGTGGCACAACTTAACAAATCGTGCTTTTATTTATCTCTTCATAATAAGAAGTAAACAATGCAAAATAAAGGGATATTTCCTGCTACGTCACATTTTTTCATCCCTATTTATAACTTGTTCGCCGAATTGTATATATTTTACTATAATCCCCTTTAAAAATAGTGCCTAGAATCGATATTGGTAGTTCCATGATGGTATATCTTAGGTACAGCGTACATTAAGACTACCACCCCCTAATATCTGTTGATGCTTTATGCAAATACAATGCATGGTTCCGGTAGATATGTCACCTACCCTTTTTTTTATTACATATGCAAAAAAAAAAATATGTCATTAAACGGTTATCACCAACCGCTGGTTGCAAATTCCAACGTGGATGAAATAAGAAAATATGTTAAAAAGGTAGTATAGAAAAGACATATTGATCCAACACATTCAAAAGTAAATATATATGCAGTTGGTGGGAACCACCCCAATATGCGTTTGCATGAATTTTTCAATAGTCACAATGATATAGAATTATTGTAGTAGATATTATTATTTACATTGAAGAGACGTTGTATATATTTATAGTTATTTGTTACAAGTGATATACAAAATACAAATTTGTCTTATTGCATCCGACAAACCAAATTCGTTTTTACTCAAGCTGGTGTCCTGGAAAATATTCATCATAGGTGAATAATTTAAAGTAGTTCTGTCCAAATACTTTAAAATAATGAACTGAATAACTTTAGTATAAATATTTATCATTACGTTTTTAAAGAGATCATCATCAAAAATAGAAGAATATAACAACATAGTATATAATGATGTTTGGCGGATTTACCTAAAGAAAAATGACTATAACAGTAAATGGCGTTGTGAATCAATTTATTTTTTGGAGAAACATTTTTTTTTCTTCCGGAAAACACATGAACTCCCCTTTGAGAAGGGTTGGATATACAAACTCATTATTATACAAATATTATACTAACTTTTCTAAATTACAAGAAATACTACATCATTATATATTACCGTACTAAAGTGAATTTTTAAGCTTATAAGATGTTCGTACATAGTAATAGCTGTGGTATATAAAACTATCTTTCTCCTTCCTTTTTTTTTTACATTAGTGATCGTAAATTTTATCCATCGTTAACTTCAATTCACTGTCAATCTTCTTGTTTTTGACAAAATAAAATAGAGTGAAATTTCAATTTTCTCTAATTTCACAAAATGGCTCTGTAAACCCAGGGATAAATTGCATAAAATTAATAGAGATCTCACTTGTTCTCTTAGATAGCATTTACATTATAAATAATAATATAGTATAATCCAATGAGAGTGGAAATAATCATAAAAGGTTTATTTGATAAAGTTGCATAATTAAAATCGTTGCCAAAGATAGGAAGAATTTCGTTCTTTGATTGGATATAGAGTAAACTACGACGGAATCTCGGTTCTCAGCTGCATACTATTAGATGATATCCACTTCCATGGAATTAAAATCCTACTATTATGCGATACGTAATAAAAAAAAAACTCACATTTCATCTTAAACAATACTATTTTATATGAGGTCTTTGTTTATATATCAAAAGGTCAACGTATTATACGTGATTGCCATTATTTTATTATTGTATTTGTGAATAGATTAAGTGTAAACTCAAAATAATAGTTACTGATGTAGCAAGGTTTTTTTTAACGTTTTTCAACGAAAACTTCCAATCCGCCTTTGATTATTAGTGCTCTTCCTACTTCATATTCAGCTTTTTTATCTGGCTTGTAAAGTGAAAATTTGTATCTTCGAACTAGCGTTATCAAAGTTGCGAGTCCTTTCATAATTGCCAGGCGTTTACCTTTTGTATATTTCAGTAGCATTCAGAAAATTGCAACAATATGTTAATTTTTTTTTTACTATTTTCATATTAATTAACAAGTGAATCAAAAGTATGTGATAATTACCCAAACATGCTCGCGGTCCAAAAATAAACACTGGCCATTGCCCTTTTTCCTCTTTATATAATGTTCCATCTTCGAGGATCCATCTTTCTGGCTTGAATTCGTGGCAATCAGAACCCCATATTTCGCTACAGCGTGCTTGTGCATAGATATTACAACAAATCATATTTCCTTTCCGAATCTCTGTTCCATCTGGCCAGGTATCGTCTTCTACTGCTACCCTTTGGGTCAATGGAGTCGGTGGGTATAATCTCATGGCCTCGTAGAATCTATAGCAATAATACGTCAAAGTGAGAACTCTAGTGATTTCGAATACATTCATGAATTCATAAATTAGAAAAAAAAATAATATTACACAGCATGGGCGTATTTCATATTTTTGATAGTATCATATAATTTGACAGGATCCAAATCATCTTGATGACTGTCACCATCATTGGGAAAATAAGTATCAATTTCAGCAAATAGCTTATTTTCCACCATGGGATTCGTGATCAAACTGTACATAGTCCATGTTATGGCATATGTTGTTGTTTCTCGTCCAGCAAAAATGAGCTAATGATAGCATAATGGATATCTTTATCAGTAAATGGTTTACCATCCTCGTCCAGGTTATCCATAAATCGTGATAAAAGATCATCGAATTTTTTCCCGTCCTGAATATCTCTTTTTCTTTCAGAAATGATATCACTTGTAAATTGATGTAATGTGTCGTAATGTTGGCGTATAGATTTGCTCCGTGGGTGTAAAATGGTGCTCACAATGTCAAATATGGGTGTAAATGGGTTCAGATAAAGATTCACGATATGTTCCACACAGGCATCGAAGGATTCAACAAATGGAATATCTTGATTTTGTGTTAATATTTGTAAATCTTTACTGAGTGAAATCCTTTTTATATACAAAAAATGCAAAATTGAAACAAATTTCATTTTTTAATAAATATTGCAATAGGGCCAGTTGCTATGAAAAAAAAATATATACAAACCGAATAATTGAATTCATTGTAAATTTCAACAATATGTCTTGTAAATCCAGGACTGATCCGTTTGATGCATATCGATCAAGAACTTGATGCGTTATCATTTTTAGTTCTCCAACAAGAACACAATCAAAACATTTCTGAAGGCTCTGGGTAGCAAATACTTTACTGATACGTTTTCGATGATATTTCCATTTTACACCATCATTTACTAATAGACCGTCACCAAAGAACTCGAGCATGGTGTTTCTATTATTTATTATAATATTTTTGTTCATATGTTAGTAACTGCAACAGGCTTTTTTACGCCGTCATGCACTTCATGCGTTTCCCACAAATAAAGTATCTCTTCAAGGAGGACACAAGCAATAACATTTACTTGAAATGATATCCCTTAACATAGTTGGTATAGTTTGCTAATAAGTATTAGTATCTACTAGTATACAATAATATATAGCTATTACACGACAGGATTAAGGACAGCATAACCAGTGGAATAGTAAATCCTTTCTTCCAAATTAAAAAATGATAACACTTACTTCTAAGAATATAATTGATGTTTCCTGGATCAATTGTGGTGATTGTTAATGGAATAGCAATTGAAGAATTGATTCTATATATATATATATGAAAATATAATGGGAAAAAATGTTTATTATTATTGGATATGTATATACCACCTCAAATAGAATAATAGCCACTATGAATGAACCCTTTTCCACATAATTTTGAAATGTACATTGTCATTGTATTCAGCATTTCAAGCTGTTCGTGTTGCGCATCATAAATTCGCTTGAATTCTCCAAGTTGTTGAAAAAAGGTACCAATGAGTGGGTACCCTTTTATTTGTGGGATCCCCTTTTGAACATCTTCAAGTACGCCGCAATCAGGATATTTCAGAGCTAAGAAGCTCAGTATCCCAAGCGCTGTGCCACCAATAATTGTTGCTGTTGAAAGTAGACCATTGTTATTACTTGTGGACATTTGGCGTTTTGTCACCAACAAACAAATAAAAAGGAAATAAATAGGATAAGAGGGTAAAGTATATTTTTATACATTTTTATAAATACTGTTCAACAGCCAATAAATCAATCAATAAGTAACCTAGAGTATGATATATATTTAAGTTCAAAGTACAAAAATTCGTGCATGAAACACACTGCGGTGAACCAAGCTACACCTGTTGTTGAACGATTGACATGTACAGCCCCTTGTATACAGTATATTGAAGCACGTCTATAATAGTTAGATGTATATACCAGCTAATACATATTATGCAAGGCAAATAAACCTGAGCATAGATTGTAAGATCCCTGTGAGGAGATTACCCGTCGAACTTCCTTTATACGTATTCCTCAGATATCCAAATGTTAAATTATTCAAGTATTACCCTAAGAGTAAATTCACCACCTGCATACATATATTCTCGCATAAATGAATAAGTATTAGAACCGATTTAGACAATTAGCTTCCCTAAACCACGCATTTATTATCGTTATAAATAGTGATCAATATGATTTATGGTGCATTTTAACGTATATTTTATGGAACAGTGTTCATGTAGTGATGCTCTGTTTGTTCAATTAAAAACCGCCTTCATGTTAGTGCTTTTATCGTATTTTATAAACAAGCTGCAATTGATAGAAGGCTACTCTCTATTTTCAAAGTACTTCTAATGAAACAAATAAGCCCGGCAAGGACAGCGGCAAAGTAACATTAGATACAATTGTCCTCCCAATTTAGATGTTAGAATACATTTTAGCAAATAAAACGAAAGTATCCTCTAATGGAACATTAGGTGATCACCATCGAACAGGAATAATATGCAGTACTAGGATACTCTTAGTATATTGTCCCTGGTTATATGTAGTAGGGGCATGCAACGAAAACGCTTGTGTTACTATAATTTTCGTTAGTTTTATCATATGCAATATATTATGTGATGCAAGTAGTTTTCCCCACCTATACATACATACACATCGCAACGTTTGTCATTCATATCCTTCACTGCTCTCTGTTTTTTAGATATTAACATAATAGCGCCAGTGTAACTCACTACTAATATCGCCTTTGCCATTATCTTTATAATATTAAATATTGAATGGAACACTTTTTACCCATACCATACAAAAAATAAGGTTGAGAAAGAGAAAAATGATATATAATTAAGTTATTAAGAATTGGCTCTTTATCACTTAATTCCAGGGTTAAGTTAGTTTCAATGAATAGTTTCTTCACCAGATATTATATGTTTACTTATTGCAATATCCCGATGCAAAATGGTGAGTTTCTATGAAAACATTTTGATATAAACGATATGAATGCGACGCTGCTTGAATATAATTTGACAGAAAGTATTTCATAGCTATGGCAATGATATTAGAAGACTTTTTTCTTACATTGCGTAATTTGAAATAAATTGCGTGAGGAAAAAAGAATCTCATTTACATTGTTTTTTCCGATTTGTTAAATTTAGCCCTTGATGTCGATCACTGAAACAAAATCATTTCCACAACAATGATGCATCACAGTGATGAGCAATGTACTGATTTCATTGAGCAAAGTCCAGATGAAATCATATGCAACATTTTTAGTCATATGGACGAGTACAGCGCAGCCCGAAGCTTGGATGTTTGTCGAGTTTGGCGTTATAAACTACTGGACTGTCCTAGTCCATGGAGGACCATTATCATTGACGACAATGATATTAGTACTTGGGAAAAACAAAAAGTATTTCGACTCTTGCCTATTCTTTCTAGCCATGTCGAAAAACTTCATATACGTGCATTACCTAATAGAGTCAAGCAGCACATTGAATTGATCAAAACAGGTGGTTTTTCCAATTTGAAATTTCTTGTATTTGAATATGACGGTAAAGTACGAGCTTTGTAAATATAATAGAGAATATTACCCATCTTTAATATGTTCATCATGTAAATAGTTTATTAATATAACTGCTTTTCATATTTTCACACGCACAAATCTACTACTATAAGATGGTGCCCTTTCTCTTGATTTAACAAACTCTATATACAGTATACTTCCCTACATTGCACAAACGTTGACAAGCTTGGAGCTTGACTCAAATACATTTATGAATATTTCTCTCAAACAACTGCTGCCAATGTGTACAAGACTCCAATCAATTAAACTCGATGTCCACTCAATAAGCAAGGATTGGTCTGACTGGCCTCCAAGAACTGATCCACTAAAAAAAGAACAAGATAGGACTTTACAATGTTTGAGGAGAATCGATCTATCGTCACAATACCCAGTCTCGATATCAGCTATTGCGCCAATATTTCACCTTGTACCCCATCTACGCAACTTAATACTAAGATGCTTGTTTGATGGTGAAGGCAATATCTTATCTGTACTGGATAATCATTGTCCTGAATTGGTGGAGATAAGGACAGGTTATCTAAATATACCGTACTACAATGAGGAGATTAATACCAACTCAACAACAACCAGTCCAAGTATTGGCACACCGCGAGGGAGCAGTGGTGGTACACTTCAATGTTTGGCAATTAGTCAACTTTGTTCAGCAAAACCTTTACGTGACCGATTGGCAAGAAATTACGATTCTTTGCGAATCATGGGCCTAAATATGGATCCAGAAGGTAGTCGACATAGTAACGTTTCTGATTGGTTTGCGCTTTCATCATTTGCCATGAAAAATTTAGAAATCTTATATATTCGAAATGGGTGTCGAGCATTTTATGAACATCTACCCTTTATTTTACGCTGTTTTCCGTCACTTGAATCCTTGAAAATAGAAAACTATCGCCAAGACAATGACATCTTTGAATTAACCGATATAACAAGTGATAGCCTATTTGATACAATCGCTGAACTAGAGAAGCTAAGAAGTCTGTATTTACATGATTTTACCATACATGGCCAAGGGTTTAAGCGGATGTTGAGCAGATTTTATCATCATCATACTCCCATGATGGAAGGTCGACAACAAAACACTGATTATAAAAGCAGCAGGAACAGTCTACAAGATTTACAAATCCATTATTGTGACGGGTTATCAGATTCCGTTCTTCAGTTAATTGGTATGATTCAAAGTCTACAGTCTCTTGCAATTTCATGCTATAATATAAGAGATGTTGTACATACTTCCAATATAACACAATTTGCACAATCCATTTCGGAACATCTCTCACAATTATCATATCTTGAAATAAGTGGAATACCGCTGACAAAAGAAGCAGTGAAAAGTATAGCCAAATGTAATAGTCTTGATACGCTATGTTTAGGAGCGATAGCTGGACTTACAGCTGGTCACATCGAGCTACTAAAAAAGAACATTTCCAACGTATACATAGAAAATTAATAATATTATAATGTAAACATATTATATATTTATAACACTATTAGATTCACCTGAAAGAATAAATAAAAATAACAATAACTCTGATCGTAGGCAATGTAAATTTTGCTGTGGGAAAATTTATACTTCAATTTCGTTCCAATATCTAAACACACGTATAGAAAACATTCTACTCACACTCCTTACTAAATAATTTTCCTTAGTAATACGTATAAAGAGAAATATACTTCATTTTTTATACGTATTCACTCTATTTTATGCTCTTTACTGTATATTGACGCCATATTGTCTTTCCTTTGTTTCATTTTATTCAAGTCATTTTTCCAACAACTTTTCTTTCGTTACTGCAAGCCTCAAAGAAAGTTTATCCTCATTAAAACGATTGTAATATCATTATAAAATACAACGGAAAAAAGCGATAAGAGGGTTCAATATAAAATCATAAAAATAGAAGGAAAAAATTATGAAAAATATGTATTTTTTATTGTAATAAAATCTATAAAGTTGTTGTTTATTATATACGTTTAGAAACAAGTACTTTTAGTCCATTCTTGATCGATAATGCCACTCTAACATTATAATCGACCTTTTGATCTGGATTGTAAAGTGAGAATTTGTATCTTCGAATGAGTGTTATTAATGTGGTGAGCCCTTCTACAATTGCCATCCTTTCACCTAGTATTATTGAAGAAAGAAAAAAGAATGTCCATGCATGTTAATGAGATATTGATACAAGGTCGTATCTATATCAATATAATCATCTATATAGAAAAATCTTACCTAAACAAGCACGTGGCCCAATATTGAACACTGGCCATTGTCCTTTTTCCTCTTTATACAATGTTCCGTCCTCAAGTATCCATCTTTCTGGTTTGAATTCAAGGCAATCAGAACCCCATATTTTACTACTACGTCCTTGTGCATAATTACTCCAAGAAATCACATTTCCCTTTCTAATCTCAGTTCCATCGGGCCATATATCGTCTTCTACAGCTACTCTTTGGTTTACTGGAATGGGTGGATGCAATCTCATTGATTCGTAGAAGCTATATTTTCATTTAAAAAAAAGTACATACTATGTTAGTATAAACATAGCATCAACAGTATATTGAATAATAAATAAAGAACATTTTCAACGTTACACAGCATGAGCATAGTTCATCTTTTTGGCAGCTTCATAAAGTTTAACTGGATCCAGGTCTTGCTGATAATTATCGCTTGGTAAATATGAGTCAATTTCTTCAAGGAACTTGGCCTCTACATCTGGGTTCGTCATTATGCTATACATTGTCCATACGATAGATGCAGAGGTTGTTTCTCGGCCGGCAGAGATGGTACCGAGGATTACATGTCGGAGATCTTTATCAGTAAATGGTTCACCGTTTTCGTTTTTGGTATCCATAAACTGTGATAACAAATCATTGAACTTTTTTCCGTTCTGAATATCTTTTCGTCTTTCAGAAATAACTTCGTTTGCAAATTGATCAAGCTCTTTGTAATGCTGAGAAATGGATTTTGTATGCGGATGAAGCAATGGATGCAGTTTATCCATAATGGGTGTAAATGGATTCATGTACAAATCCACAATGTGATCGATACTTGTATCAAAAGATTCAGCTAGTGGCACAACACCTTCTTGCGTCAACATTTTTAAATCTTTACCAAACCCAATCCTATTTATTAAAAAAAGCAGTATAAGATAAAGATTCTGTACCCTTATCCTATCCTATGATTTTTCCTTCCTTCCGCTAACAAATGGTAAATATATATATACGTACTGAACAAACGAATCCATTGTGAATTTTAATATGAGTTGCTGTAAATCCAAGACGGAGCCATTTGTTGCATATTGATCAAGGACATCGTGTGTAATAACACCGAGATTTTTTGCAAAGACACGATCAAAACATTTTTGAAGATCTTTTGTACCAAATACTCGACTAGCAGTCTTTCGATGGAATCTCCATGTGGCTCCATCATGTACAAAAATACCATCACCAAAAAATTGCTTGGAACAACGCCTATTGTTATATAAATGGTTAATAATGAATGAGTACATTGAATAATAAACCTAGCCAGGCGCCATCCCATTAAAATTTAAATTTACGTACTTTAATTCGGTATCCTTGTTGTAGTTAGTATAGTTATCTTTTCCGAGTTAATTTTAGTTTTTGCATGTCAATTACATTTATACAAAGTTATTATCGGCAATGCCGTTGGATAATGAAAGTTTCTTACTTTTAAGGATATGAGTAATGTTTCTTGGGTCTATTGTCGTCACTGTCAACGATATTAATATTGATGAGTTAATCCTATAGCACAGAACCAAATAAATTATATAAAATGATTAGAAATATAAAATTAAGGTAGTCGATATAATTAAAAAAACACCATACATTGTCATTGTATTTAATTTTTCAAGGTGCTCATGTTGAGCATCATAAAATCGACTGACTTCTTTAAGTTGTTGAAAGAATGTTCCTATCAATGGATACCCTTTTACTTGTGGAATTCCTTTTTGAACATCCTCAAATACAGCGCGGTCAGGATATTTGAAAGCCAAATAACTGAGGATACCAAGGGCTGCACCACCAATCACTGTAGCTGCTGAAAGATAACTGTTATTACCACTACTTGAGGACATTTTTCTTATGATTCTTATTCCAAGATAAAAGTTAGAAATGTATATTCAAAGAAGAAGAGTGAAAAATATAAAAGATATTTTTTTGGTTTATTCTATTCTAAATTTAATAGAAGTACGTACGATACTTATAAATACTCTCATTGATCAATACAAAATAGGGTTTTGCATGGGATAAAAATGAAGTGGCGCAGGGACGGGAAGAAGAGGGAGTAAATGATCTTTGTTTTGCATAATATAATGATATAATTCTGTTTGAGAATTTAAACTTGTACTACACTTAAATCAAGTAGTTTTATCCTGTTGGTGGCTTTTTTATACACTTCTTCCCTAATAAAACATCTTTTTTTTTCTATAGAACAGCAAGGTGATATTTAAAAAGTGCTGCTTAGGAACAATATTTTATTTTTAGTATACTATATACTAGTTTATATGTGTGCGATATTTGGCCAAAAAAAAAACAGACATATCAAATCAATAAACAAGTGTACCCAGGTCAAAAGCCTGAATTTATTACTAATTCTTTGAAAATCTTGTTTATCCAGATGACTATAAAACGACAAGATTGATACCCAAAAATAAAAGTAAGAGAGGGGTTTAAGGATAAAAGGGCTTTTTTTTGTAAAGCCAAAGAATAAATATTGCTGGAAAGGTGCGGTAGCTATTACGCATGATAATTATTATCCAATGCAAAAGTATAATTTTAACGAAGTGGAATTTAACCCATAATATATTCTTTATGATTCAAACCATTCTTTTGATATTTAATAGGAGTTTTTTTATAATAAATAAAGAGTCTATACTATAGGGTCTACTTCTTTTATCCTTGTTGGTATCATGTTTGTGACAGAAACCTGTCTATTATTGTTATGTACTGAAGGCGAAAGGGATTTTATAATAAAGTCACCAGAAGAGGCGAATTCGGAAGGGGCGCCGCTAAAATGCCAACTTTTCTTTTTGTAGCTTATTTTTAGAAATATTATAACTATTCTACCTTTGGTTAGCCATCATGACTAGAGCCTATTTCAAAAATATACGTACAAATGATGTGTCATGTTAAGTTTGGTTAAAAATACTTGTATGGGTAATATAAAAACAAAATGTTGTAATTGTTTGCTTCAATAAATGATTATCTTAAAATGCCTCAGCCCTTGATTTTGGTACCTTTTTCTCTTCACTTGCTAATTATAGTACAACTCCCTGCATAATGGACAACAGTAACAAATCCACATGATTCAATTTTCATTGTGTTGTGTTACACCCAAAAAAGCTGATCCCATTAAGTTTCATCATTGTACAAACAAAAATATTCAGTATTACCCAAAATCGATATGGTTACTTTCATAAGAAAATGGAACTTTTATAAATAATCCTAAAATTCGATCGATGATATTCTTCCGATCATTTTTGATACGTAAAAGTAAATTAATAATACATACGGGATGATTTTTCGAATAGCTACTATTAATTTCCCCCCAAGTCTTATATAAGTTTTTTCAAAATTATATAACATTTTCTTGTAGTAATTAGCTACTATTTTATTAATTATATGATATTCTTTTACATTATAAATCATCTACTATATACATTATAGGTATATATACTACTACTGTTGGTTTTGTCATTACTATTATGTATGATATACAAAATATAAATTTGTCTTGTCTGTTAAATCATCCTCTTCCACATGCTGGGATTGCGGTGGCAGTTTCCCGTCGGCTTTCAGTTGTTGACGTCGACGGTTTTCTCGTATATAACTCCATCTCAAGTAGAGGAATAATAAGGCTGTTATCGCTACTACTACAATCAAAACAACCATAGCTGGCATATATCGTGGAGCGAAGTCTTCTCGAATTAAAAGAGGTCCAACAAAGTTGCCCACACAGTAGGTGGCCGTAATAGTACCCATATAAAAGGATTTCTTTGTATAACCAGCGATATTAACAGATGATATTGTTAGAAAAATAGTATACTGTGGACCAACAATTGCTAAAAAGATACCGGAGAGGATACCGCCACCTTCAGGCACCACAAGTAGCAGAATAAGACCGAGAATTGTGATGGCACATCCAAGGACACCAATGTAAGCATTTTCTTTATAACGTTTACTAAGGTAGGCTGCCAAAGAAATAAGAATAATGGCAATAACACTGGAAGGGATACTTAGTAAGATCGATAGTGCATCCTTTTCGTTGTTGATGAATAAAAAAAATTAGAGAACCAGAGAAAATGTTGCGCATTTGTTAATATATATGCCATTTTATTCCTCTCTTCCCTTCCTCAAAAAAAAAAATCTTGAAACATATATACTTACTGAAAAATGACCCAAGGTGTTAAGGATGAGAGTCGAATAAAGACTTAAAGCACCATTTACTAGATTTAATAACAACGCAATCAAAAGATAGCAATAAAGACTCAATTCTTTCACTGATTCCCAAATATGCTGGTAGTTCATACTTTTTTGTTGGACCATGGCACTATCTTGTATACGTTCTTCTACTATTTTCTTTTCGATAGAATTGAGCCTGAACCAACGTGAATTAGCTTTATCTGGAAGAAAGATAAAGATAATACATCCCAAGACGCTTGTAGCCGCGCCTAATACGATCATATACCTGTGTAATTGTTAAGACTGTTTTTATTAACAAATGCAACAGAAACGATTTTGGATTTTATGATATAAAAATAATAATGCACATTACCATTTCCATGAACTTAATCCAGAAACACCCCCCATACTTAAAAATCCGTATCCAATTAATCCTCCCATAGCACCACCAAATGCCATAGTCGATGGTACAACACTAAATAATGCTGATTGCTCCCTCCGGCGATACAATAATGCAATTAGCATAAGAATACCTATATTAATAGTATTAATAATGATGGATAATAATAACATACAAAAGTATATGTAATAATTAGGTTACTTACTGGGAGTAGCACCACTCTATAATTATCAATAGAAATTAAGCAACATTTATTTAGTTTTAACACTAACAAATATGATACCAAATTCCCCGCCTCTCACTCTCTCTTTATTTACAAAAAATGTACCAGTGACCTACTTCAAAAAAACCTAATAAACAACGGAGAACAGCAAGCTGTGTAAAATTAGTGACCAAAGCAGTACACGCAAGTGTTGCACCCCAGAGTACTAATAGGACACCCATATATTTTGAAAGTGGAAATCGATGCATAAAATATTGATTGGGAAACTATTTAATATAATAATTATTGATAAGCTTATAAGTAATAGATAATGATATGAAGTTTTTTTTAATAAAAACTTTATATACCAGGAATACAAGAAAACCAATGTAATAAAGTGCACCTGATAGACCAAACTCATCTTCACTTATATTGGTATCTTCAAACAGGTTCATGACAGCTGAATAATTTAAAGTAATTTTATCCAAATACTACGAAATTTATATCAAAAAACGTGGTCAACACTTTAATATAATCATAATCGGTGTGGTATAAAAAATATTTATATCTGTGTACCTGTAGAAAAACAATAATAAATATGAAGGGTGTTGTAATCCAGTTCATTTTTTTGAGAAGCTTTTTTTCTTCTGGTGAATATACAAATTCATCTTCCTCTTCATTTTCTATCATTGTTTTACTGGAAGTACTTTTCTTATCAATATTTTGTAGTTGTTGGTTCACTGTCATTGTACTATTAGTAGCAGCAACTGCTGCCTCGTCGTCCAAAAGTGGATCATGGACGAATATATCATCAGGGGTTCTTCTTTGCTGCTCAGTCACCATATTGATGTGTCCATAAAAAAAGTATTATCTGTGTCAGAAAGAAAAGGGATGAGGGACAAGGCGGGAAGGAAGGTGATCTTTTTTTTTAAAAAAAAAAGCCATCATCAACGAACTAAAAAATCTTGTTTCCTCCAGGTGGCTCATATATTATGGTACCTTGGGAACGAATTAGGAAATCAATGCATAAAAAAAAGTTACGAGACGAGGCTGAGTAAAAAAGTATAAAAATATAAACTTGCAGGGACAGCTGTGACATACAAATGTTATAAAGAGAATATGTCTCAACTCTTAGTTTGCTTTGTAATATCGATTTCAAGGAGCATACTTTTTCAGCGAAATATTAACAAAAGCTTTAATTGAAACAACAATAATCAACGCGACAAGAACATTATACATTCCTAACTTTTTCTTTGGCTCTTGCATTCTTGTGTCATTACATTGGCAACACTACTAATGTTTACTATTCTATTGAATTAATAACGGTAACGACAATAACAACAATGACATTCATTAGTCTAATCGAAACAATAACTACAACAATTCCTCATGAAGTAACCAAAAAAGAACTGGAAGAACAAAAAGAATTTGCCAGAAAGGAAGGTGAGACAAGTGGAATAAAACTCTCATATATTAATCTTTAGTAGTACTCGAATGATCTTGACAAAATATAATATTTTTTTCCTTTTAACACCTAGTTAATATTGCATGAATAAATCTTTTATAGTATTGAACTTTGTTGCTTGTATGGTGCATAATTCTCATTCCGCTTTAGGCTCTATCCCAGGGAAACTGCATACCAAGGATCAAATAGCAATATGACAAACTAAGCAAAGAGTCCTTCTTCTGGTTCATCTGCAGCACATATTCAAATATACAATATACTATGAATAATGCTGCAAATCAAGAATACTTTTTTTTTTTTACTTTTGTTACATAGATACACCCTCCACCTGGCGCATCCACGATATCTCCTTGTACATACAGGATGAGACACTATCACACACCGAAACAAAATCAATCAATGAATATATACAAGAGCTGCTCTGATAGTAATTAACATAGTTGCTGAAAAATATCCCAAGGTTTGTGAGAATCTTTCATGACAATACTTTATGAATAGAAGTATAAACTGGTATGATTATATGGATTATATATGTCAGTAAAGAAGTACTAAAAAAATAGTAGAGATGATAAGATAAGAGAAGAATTTTAGACAAAACATTATAGTTACTCTATGTATTAAACTTTTTTCTAAAAGAAAGCCTATGAAATATATCTGAAATCAGGGTGCTATGAATGATATAAAGTAAATAAATAAAAAGCGTTAACGTATAATACAAGATTATTTTTCAACATAATAGTCAACAAATTCTTTAAAAGTACTACAACAATAAGAATACTAAGCTTCATCATAGATGCAAATAATAGATACCTTATCACAAAGTTCTTCGTTGTTTTTGATAACTACTTGTCGTTCTTCAATAGTCATATTTCTACGTTTCTTGTTTATATAAATAAAAGAAAATTTGATACTGAAAGCAATAAGAGAAACACCCAACATGACACCCACACACGCCGCATGTCCATGGATATAATACGGTCCATCATTAGCTCTATACAATTGTCCCGCGACAATTCCTCCAATATTCCCGAAACTATTTACAGTAGCAATGGCGACAGAACGTTTTGTGGATCCTAGAAAATTGTTGGTAATCCAAGGCATATTTATACCACAAGCAGAATAAATACCAGACGTGACAATCATGGTGGAAATATAGAGACCCACTGTATGTTTTAATACGATAAGCAATATAAATCCAACCCCAGCAATAAAGGAAGGAATAGCCACATGAAGTCCTCGTTCACTTTGTTTATCAGCACTGATGCCAGTGAGAATGGTGAAAAAACAAGCTAATTTTATGAAATAAGTATATACGATGAGATACACTTGAGGGTTTTCACTAAATATTATTATTTACCTACAACCCAAGGAGGTGAACTCATGGCTTGTGCAATCAATGCATCAAAGCCCATTCCATGAATAATGGTTGGAAGAAACATGCTGACACTATAGATACCAGTAACAAGGCAAAAGGTCAATATTGAAAAACTATACGTTTTCCAATCCCTGAACACGGCAAAAAACTGTTTCTTTGAAAATTCGATTTCCTTGTTTTCTAAATCAGACCCATTATCTTTGGAAAGCAACTCCAATAGCACTTTTTTTTCGTGTTCCTTCAGGACTATATGCATATAGTTTAAGAAGAATGTCTGTGCGCCCTATTCCTTTTTCATTGTATATTTATATAACTTACAAGAACTTGTCTCTGGAAAATCAGGTAATGCAACAAGACAAACAATAGACATGACCAAGGTTGGAATAGACTCAATGATAAAGATCCATTGCCATCCAGACAACCCTTGTCGACCATCAAGTTTCATGAGTCCATAGGCCTAATAAAATAGTCAGAAAGATCTTATAATTAACAATTTTATACTAACAGTACTGTAGGGGATAAATTGATTATCCCATCTCATTGCTCTATTTTTCTCTCTATGAAACAACATGATGATGCTTCATCATCATCATCATCATATTCATTATAATATTTATACTTACTAAAACTCCACCAAATGCCTTTTTGAATATTCGTTTAAATTCAAGAGGATTTTAAATAAGTTCAGAACGAAGTTTAATAACTGTAAATAACGATTGCCTTTATTTCACATGATGTATATGAAAAAAAACCCTGTTCTCACATACCCCAGCACACGTAGAACAACCATAAAAAATGGCAATACGTCGAGCTTGTTCATTTTTTGTATACCATCTTGATAAATAAAAAATAATAGCAGGTATCAATCCAGCCTATATGGAATCAGAGCAGTAACATGTTTATTTTTTTCTCGTTATGTAAAATTCCCATAACATGGATTATTTAAAACATCTCTCCTTTTTCTTAGGGAACCTGTAATTATTTACCTCAGCAACTCCAAGAAATAGACGAGCAACAATTAATTGAGTACCATTTTTCACAGCTGCCATGGAACACATTATCACACCCCATACTCCCATTAAAATAGCCATCCATATTCTTGGTCCAATTTTATTTAGCATCATATTAGCAGGTACTTCGAAAATAATCTATATATCAATAAAAATTATTATCGTTTAGAAGAATAGGGAAAAAGAGAAGCATCACTTTTGTCGCTATCATCGTCATTTGCTGAATATACTATAACTTACATATCCAACAAAAAATATGGATAAAGCATTATTGAATTCGCTTTCAGTCATCTTTGTGTCTTCTAATAATCCGGCTAATTTTGCATTGCCTATATGCAATGTATAAAGCATCAATCCATACTATCACAATAGCTCGTTTTTTATTCTAAGAGTGTAGAATGATTTTACCAATATTAACTCGATCCAGAAATGAACACAAGTAAAATAGACATACGAGCGGGAGAATCCGTACATCACGCTTTCGTGTTATATGACGAATTTCTTCCTCTCCATAATTGTTATTAGTAGGATGATGGTTTACTACTATGTCATTTTTTATATAATTGGATGACGGATTCCCAATAGGCATATTCACGACGTTTTTCCCGTCCATTATAGCTTATATCTTTTCCTTTGACCACAGAATAACCGGACTCTGCTCAGAGTATGTACTTTTATGATATGTTTGTCAAGGAATAGCGATAGCGATTATTGTATATGGAGTCAATTAAATAAAATACTTGCTATCCGATGAATATCAAAAAAATGTAAAAGAGAAAAAAAGTGAGTTTAATAAAAAAAAAAAACAAAGGATCTCTTTTTGTGTGTAGTATGCATTTAAACCGCCATTATGCATCAGGGGGGATGTTTATTTTGGTAGATTATACCAGATAACAGAAAAAGGGAGTAAAGCTTTTTTTTCACCTTTAAGTTTTTCTTATTACTCATTGATTTAATGTTTGTTTTGATTTCATAATGAACAGGTTCAAGTGTGGATACTATCTTCATGAGCATAGAAGAAATAGCTATATTGAGAAGAACCCATTTGTTCTGTTTGTTAGTATTCCGGCTACTTGATCGGCACCCGTAATTTGATATAGCATTCATTGTACATGCATATTACTTGCATGAGCAGCAACAAATTTTAATAATAGAAAAAAGAGAGAAAAGTACCATCTCAATTTACCAACTTCACAAAACAACAAAAACGATGGAATAGCTTAAATTATAACAAAATGTCTTTTTTTAAAAAAGTATATATGATAGGTAAAAAGAAATATATATGCAACAGAAAATAAGAAACAAAATATAATGATTATAAAATTGTAATACAGAAAAAAAAAAGAGAAAAAGGATGTTGGTGTATGTTGTGTAATAAAGGTGTGTGTGTATATATTTATATTTTTATAAATGAAAAAGTAGTACTTCTTTAGGTTGTTGGTGTTTTAAATCAAAATTTTGGAGAGTAAAAGGAAACAGAGGAAGGGGGAGGGTGAAAAAGGGGAGTTTAGGATGTTTAGAATCGAGTGGCAAGTTTACGTAAGGTTTCCTTACGAGCTTCAATGCTCATGTTTTCAATCAATTTAGAGAAACCTTCAATGACAGCATCTTGGTCAGCAGTACCAAGAGCAACGATTTGTTCCTTGGTAGTTTCACTCTTGATCTTGGCAATACGTTGATCAATCAAAGCAGCTTGTTTATCGAACCAACCAGCTACCATTTCATCTTGATGTTGCCAGACATTTTCAGCAGCAGTGGAAGCAATATCATTATCAGACACAAACCATTGCTTCAACAAAGCACACATGGATTCACGAGACATCTTGGGTGCAGCTTCCTTGATCTTGCGAATAGTATATTCTTCACCCAAACGACGACGGACACGCCAGTAAAAGTATTGACGAGAGTGACGCCATTCCAAAGGTTTACGAATAACACCCTTAGCTTCCATACGACCAGCACGATCATGTAAATCAGCAAATTGAACAGAAATTTGCTGATAGACAGGTAACAATTCTTGTTCACGAGCTTCAATTTGTTTCTTGATTTCGGCCTTTTTGTTTTCATCAGTAGCTTCATCAAAGTCGCGCTTCAAGGCAGCATAGCGTTCATCCAAACGGGCCATGGTAGCCAACAATTGTGGTTTACGGTACTTGATTTCAACAATACCTTCAGGTTCTAAAACACCACCACGGGCTTGAACATCACCATACATTTCCATCATGTCCTTGTTGATGGTAGGATCAATAACGACCCAAGCACCACCACGCAATTCGCCGTTGGGGATCAAGTAGACAAAGACAGGTTGCTTATAGTTACTCAAAGCATCGACAATTTGAGCACCATACTTCAAGACTTCATTGTACATATCACGTTGACCACCAGAGAAACCACGCCAGTTGGCAAAGACCATCAATGGTAATTGTTCACCCTTGTTGAAATCATTGATAGCTTGAGCAGTCTTGTAAGCAGAGTTAGGATACCAAACACCACCAGCTTCCATCAAGACTTGTTCAGTAGAATCACTGTTGGCAGGATCGGCAGGAATGATGTTTTCAACAGTACGGGTTTCAACAGCAACAACACCCATAGGAATACCACCCAAACGAGCACGGCCAACGACAACGGTACGAGCCCAACCGCTCAAAGTTTCAACAAATGAATCACGATCAAAGAAACCGCTCAACCATTTACCATTTTCGTTCTTACCATTCAAGAAGAAACGAGGATCGGAAGGACCCTTGGGAGGTAAGTATTCCACTTGACGATCAATAGGATCAGTACCAATACGCATGTTGACAGGGGCACCACGGTATTCAGGAACATATGAAAGCCATCGAACAATCTTGGCAACACCTTCCAAATCATTTTCAGCGGTCAAATGAGAAACACCATTCTTGTACATGATTTGAGTACCACCCAATTGCAAGTTGGAAGTATAGACTTCACGACCCAAGACCTTGTTCAAAGCAGGGGCACCAGTCAAAATAATAGGTTGACCTTCATTTTGAACAGCACGTTGACCCAAACGAACCAAGTAGGCACCAATACCAACAGATCGACAAGTGACCAAAGTGATAGTGAAAATATCATCATAAGCACGAGCAGTGGCACCAGCAATCAAACCAGAACCACGCAAGTTTTCAACACCAAGACCATCGGTGAAACCAATGACATCTGTAATCTTGCAACGCTTTTCACCTTCATCCTCAATTTCTTCGACATTGACGCACTTGGCACCATTGACACTGTTTTGACTCAAGGATTGATGGGTTTCGGGAGTCAAGTAAAGATACTTGAAACCAGCGGCAGGGTTTTGAGGATCCTTCCAAGCAGCCTTGAATTGACTGATCAATTCATCAGCCAAACCAATACGAGCACCGGAATTGGCGGACAAGTAAATACGTGGGATACCCAAGTTACGAGCCAATTCGGAAGCCTTGTAAAAGACATCATCTTCAGCTACACCAAAGGAACCAATCTTGAAAGTAATGTCATTGGCAATCACAACAATACGACGACCGTCAGGATATTCGGGAGTACGCAAGGTCAATAACCAAGCAACCATACCAACCGTATTGGTGCCAGGAGCACGGTCAATTTCTTGGATAGAACCATCATCATCCAAGACCAATTCTTTACCTTCAACCAATTGACGAGGTTCCTTCAAACTAGGATCGTTCTTGATGGCTTGAGCCCATTGAATATGAATGGCTTGTTGGAACAATTCAGGGAAATCATACACATAGGTAGTACCCATCAAATGAGCCTTGTAACGACGAGGTTGCAACCATTCCTTGGTAGGATAAGGTTGAGATAAGGATTGCATGTGTTGAGCACCAGGGATACGACCCACTGATTTCAAAACCCAACCACTCTTTTCAGTCTTGACTTCTTGATAGACATCGACCTTCAAGATATAACCGGAGACATTGTCCACAGTGAAACGCATAGGAATGATAGGAGCATCAGGACGCTTGGGTTGAATATTGAAACGAATTTCAGCACCAGTAACACGCAACTTCCATAAACGTTTACCATGACGATCGACGAATTCCTTGAGTGCAGTTTCAACTTCATCAGCTTCCAATTGGAAAGTAGGAATAAAGTTAATGAACAAATGGTTACAATCGGAATTCTTGTATTCATGGCTCACAATTTCCAATGTATCCAAAATATCCGTCAACAAACGATCCGATTCAGAAATCAAATAATCGGCAGTACGCATAGAACTCTTGACACGACCAGGACGTACCAAGGCACGAACAAAGAAGCGACAATCCGAAGGATTTTCCTTGGCCACAGCATAGTAGACATGCATTTGACGGTTTTCAATGAAACAAGGTTTAATATCAAAGTTGGAAAGACGAGCCAATTCCAATTGATAAGCCAAAGCAGGTTCAACGTGACGAATGGTTTCATCTTCAATATAGTCTTCACGTTCACGGAAAGTATAGAAATCAGGCCATTGGTCTTCACGACAAACAATCACGGTGATACGGCGCAAGTGAGCACGACGGAATTCATCCTTGTGTTGACTGATCAATTCAGCAATCTTGGGACGCCAGTAAGCATCATCCTTTTCAGCCCCTTGACTATGAACAGCAATGTTCAAAATATTTTCCATACGTGCTTGAGGCTTAGGTTGTTGTTGGTTCTTGAGCATAGGAGGTAATTCTTCTTCTTCAAAAGCGGTCAAGATACGAGGCAATTCATTTTGTAATTCTTCCAAGGATCGACATGCGGTCATGGCACCAGTACGGATAGGTTCTTCTTCAGTATTGTTCAACAAGAAGGTCAAATCTGAATAAGAAGCAATACGCTTGTTATTGTTATCCATAGTACGTGTAGCTGTTTGAAGCAAGAACTTCCATGCAAGGACATAGGGTTCGCGTTGCAAATTGTAGGCGACATCCAAAATCTTGTAAGCATGGTAAGAACGACGGCAGTAAACTTCAATGGCAGCCAAGACAATATAAGGATCAGAATGATAGAAAAAGTTGGGCAAGACATCAAAGACGTTAAACTTGGTATCAATCAAATCCTTAAAGGCATCATAACTAGGTGTACGACGTTCAATATCACCACCATAGACACTATCAGTGACGGAATTGTTCAAGATTTGATACATTTGACTATGACGTTCTTCGTAGGAAGGCAATTGACACAAGATCAATAATTCACGAGCCTTGAGGGCCACCTTTTGAGTGGAGCGGCTATCAATTTCAGACAAACGCTTGAGAACAGGTGTAAAGAATTTGTCCAAGGAACCACCGACCGAAGGAGAAACCAAATCCAACAAGATCATGACCAATGTATTCTTGGAAGAGACCTTGGCATGAGACAAAACAATGGCCAACACCTTTTCAAGATCATCCTTGTTTTGATCACGCAAAGACAAAATAACCTCTTCATCTCGTTGTTGAGCACCGCTGAACAAAATTTCCACATCATAGAACTGTTCCATCAATTCAACATAGACCAAATATTCATGATGCTTCAAACCCTTGCTATAACGTTCCAAAATGGTAACCAAGGGTTCGGTGGTGGTCTTGAGCGCATTGGCTTCAGCTTGTGTAGTAACATTATCACGAGTATATTGTTCAATACGGGACAATAATTCTTGAGCAGGGAACTCAGCAGGCTTCTTATCCAAAGACTCATGCAAGCTTTGTTCAAGACGAGGAGGCAAACGGCTGGAAATAGCAGACATCAAAGCAGCGAAATCCGAATAAGGAAGTTCGGGGTTACGCAAAATTTCGGTCAAGTCCTTGACAGCTGTTTGGATCAAGGCTTGGTTGTCATAACCTTGCATAATACATTCCAATGTACGCTTAGTATGTTGGAAACGTTGGATAGGTTTATCACCAGTAATATGAGGAGGTCCAAACGTAGGGACGGAACCAGTGAAAGGTAATGTGGTCTTGACACGACTAGGATCATCCAAAGAAAGAATACCAATGATATCACCTGCTTCCAAAGTACCACCGACTTGTTTGATGAATTGGACGTGACCATCTTCGGTAGCAACCAAAGGCATATACATTTTCATGACCTAATAACATCATAATATATGAGTAAATTTATTTATTTTCATGCAACAAATTTTTCTCTATTTTCTACTCCATCCAAATCCCAAAAAAAAAAGATACATTACCTCAATTTCAGCATAAGCTTGACCGGCCTTAATATGATCACCATTTTCCAACAACAAACTAACCAATTTACCAGGGGAAGGAGAACGTAATTGAGTAGGATCACTTTCCTTTTCCAACAAACAAGTCTTGCCATCAATCATCAAACGAGTTGCTTGGACTTCTTCACGAGAATAAGTAGTATGGGACTTGCCACCAATAGAAACCAAAAGTCCACCATCGGTTAATTCACGTACACCAACTTGGGTCTTGCTACCATTCAAATACAAAGTATAAATACTTGGTGCAGAACGAGTGACAGTGAAATTATAACGGAAATCTTCATAAATGAAATCTACTGTAAAGACAGTCTTGAGCATATCACGACCAGGTACTTGACCACGTTCCAAACTTTGCTTATATTGTTCACGACATTCTTGAGATAAAGAATGAGCCTTAGTGACAGCACCACAGAAGACAGCCAACATAGTATCAGGACGTTCAGCTGTCAATTTCTTGGAAATCAACATATCCAACCAACCAGTATTGATAGTATTTTCTTCAAAATCTTGAGTTTCCAAAAGACGAACAATATATTCGACTGTTGTACGGAAATGAGCACGAATGGATAATTCCTTCAAAGCAATGACCATGTTCTTGCGTGCTTGTTGACGATTTTCACCATAGGCGAAAATATGACCAAATTGAGAATCGGCATATTCGTGCAAACCACCAGCAGATACAACCGAGAAATAACCCCATACATTGGTAGAAGAACGGAAATTGAGTTCTTGCATCATACCCGAAGAAGGTTTAAATCCTGCATCTGGATTTTCTGCAGTGATACGAACAGCAATGACGTGACCCTTGGGTACAGGACGACGATGCACTTCAAAAGAAGTAGGATTACTGAAATCAAAATCAATGGTGGAAGCACTATTGGGTTGACCACCATAAAGAACACGAATATCACGAATACGATGTAAGGGAATACCCATTGCAATTTGTAATTGAGCAGCGGGCAAATTGACACCCGACACCATTTCAGTGGTAGGATGTTCGACTTGCAAACGGGGGTTCAATTCCAAAAAGTAAAACTTTTCATCTTGATGACTATACAAGTATTCGACCGTACCGGCAGAGACATAACCGACCAATTTACCAAGACGGACGGCAGCCTTTTCCATTTGTTCAAAGACATCAGGTTTGGCAATCGTTACTGGGGCTTCTTCAATAATCTTTTGATGACGACGTTGAACTGAACAATCTCTGCCAAACAAACTGATGGCATTTCCATATTGATCAGCCAACAATTGAACTTCCAAATGACGAGCATTACCAGCCAATTTCATGATAAAAATAGGAGAGCCAGGAATTTCACCTTGGACTTGAGCAAATGCTTGCTTGAAATTGGAAGCATCTTCGACTTTACGGATACCTTTACCACCACCACCTTCAGAGGCCTTGATCATGATAGGATAACCAATCTTTTCAGCAGCTTTAATACCTTCTTCAGCCGTTTGAACACAGGCATCCAAATAAGCCTTTTCGGGAACAACAACATGGCCTTCAGCGGTTTCTTCTGTTTCACTAATACCATCACCACTCCATCCCATGGTAGGAACATCAGCACTTTGAGCTACAATGGTAGAAGAAATCTTATCACCCAAGGAACGCATAGCAGAAGCAGGTGGACCAATAAATACACATTTATTTTTACTTGTTGCAAGCATATCAGGTAATTTTGGATTTTCTGATGCATGGCCCCTAAAGAAAAACAGGTGATACAGGATGAGTTTTATATTCAAATTCCATTTTCCATTGACATCTTTTCAATGTTACTTTGTGTGACATAACACACTTTTTTTTGTCTCCCCTCCCCCAACATATTTTATCCGTCTGTCTGCCCATAGTAAAGAAGTAGTAAATAATAATAATAATAATAATAATAATACTTACCAACCAGCCCATACAGCATGAACACCAGCACGTTCAGCAACATCAACAATTAATTCCACATTGGCATAATTGTTATTATTAGTACCACCAGGGACTTCAACATAATTATCAGCCATACGAATATATTCGGCATTGGCAGATAAATCTTCAGGTGTGGCCATAACAGTAAACTCAATAGCTCGTTCATTACCAAAGGTTTCATAAGCCCATTTACGTACAGATCGAATTTCTTTCATGGCAGCCATACCATTGTTGGCAATCAGTACTTTACTAATGACAGTATGACCTTCATGTTGTTTAACAAAATCCCGAACAGCGCCTTCAGGTGCAGTATCAATAGAGTTGCCACCTTTTTTTTTAAAAAAAATAAAGAAATGGAATAGTTAATCGGGGGAACGAAGGATTCTTTTTTCTTTAAAAGGTTTTTTATTAATATTATTTGATAGATACCTAAGAAATGAGAGGGTACGTTCTTATGATCAACCATTTGTTTATATATGTTGTTGCTGTTGTATATCGATTGTATTATATAGGATGGATGAAATTATAAAAATTCGTTTTGACAGTTTTTTTTATTGTGTCGTTTTCGTAAAAGAAAAGATTAGGATGAAAGGTGTGGGGGAATAATATGCAAAATATAGATGATAATATTAAAAAAAAAAAAGATAAAAAAAAATATACAAAAAAGAAATAATAAGAAAAAAGAAATATGAAAAAAAACAAACACCAACAAAGAAGTAGTAAAGAAGAAGAAGAAGAGAAAAAAGAAAAAAAATAAACCTTTAGGCGGGAAAAAGCTTTTTTTTTGTTGAGTAAAAAAAAAACGAAGGGGTTAAAGTTGATTGTTATACTCGTTAATATGCGTTTTGAAGTTGTTTTCCTATTGTAAAGCCGAGACACACACACAACACACACAACATATACAAAAAAAGTGATACATTCCATAATACGCAAACCAACAAAAAATAAAACTTAACCCAAATGTGTGGGATCTGGGTTATAATATTCCGGATCAATAGTTGTCGGGGATGTGACTGACACCCCAACAGCTGTTAATGCCAACCTACATTTTTTTATTCTTATTATTTATAAAACTTATCCTATTGTTTTTTTGGGGCTATCTTTTTAAGAAGAAGTATTTGATATATATCAAAAAAAGGGTTTGGATTGGGACGGTTGGGGTACATTATTGTTCATATATATACTTCTTTTTTTTTATCTTTTCACAGATCATCATCCTTGTGTATTGTTGTTATCATCTCTATCTTTTTATTTTCTTATTATAATAAAGATTAAAAAGTGCTAATAAACGATATTATATAATATATATATAAAGAGAGTATTAGATCAATTGGATAAACGAGAGAGAGATATAGAGAGAGCAGATAGATCCATTACTATCCCCCAAAAAAAGAAATGGTTGGAACCAACCCATTGGAGAACCTTGACCGTTTTGGATGGTCCTGAAATATATATAAACATATATACCCAGCATTTGAATCCCATTTGCTGTTCTGTCTCCGTAATTTTAATAGGTAGAATCGTTTATCCGTTATGAATCCCCATGCTTTTTTTTTCTTATCAATTAATCTCTCTCTTCCTTATATATATATATATATATATATAATTATTTATTTTCAAGATAATGATGGGGTACACTCCTCAGTTTTAGTTATTAGATACTATACTCTCCCTCTTCTTCAACAACCAGCAATTAAGCAGTGTTATCATGAGTAATGCCAAGCTTGAAAATACATGAGATAAATGATGAATTTATTAATTTATTTTCACCAAAAACAGAAAAATCATTCTTTTTTCTCTGGTGAATTCATTAACATAAATTGGGAACTTTTTTTTTGCATAAAAAAAAATGACCTAATTCTCTTTTGGGTAGATTTTTTATAAAGGGAAGGGGGAATTCATAGTAGTATGTACATGATGAATAATAAATGAATAAAAAAATGTTGTGTAGTAATAATAGTAAATGGGTAGTGCGTAATCAATCAATCAATAAAATAAATAATAATAATAATAAAAAGCCTATTTTATCATCAAACCATCATTTGTCATAAAAGTATTCACTTTTTTAAAGGTGAGTTTGCATATATATCTATAAAAGATATTAAAAATAAGAAGTGGATGAAATATGTGGTTGTTCAAGATGAGGATGAGGAAAATGGTGAGCATGAGAATGGCGAAGTGCATGAGGTGGTACTTGTTCTTGTTGTTCATTGGCTATTCCATCAGTACTATTAGTCTTTGCTTGTTCACGACGTTTTTGTCTCCATTCTTTTCTTAATTCTTTAAATTCAGAAGGATGTCGTTTCGGGCCCTAAAATCCCATTTCGAAATTAATTAAAAGAAAAAAAATCCGCCTAAACAACCTTTTTTTTTTGCCCACACAAGTAATATTAAAGCCTTCTTCTTTATCCGTATATATATATATATATATATATAGGACGATAGAACTATCCTATTGTAAAGGATATCCAAAATGTAAAAAAAAAAAAAAAGATACTTACATGCTGTTGCATAGAAACATGTGCATTCAAATGATTCAATGTACCATAAGATTTACTACACCCTGGGAAATTACAGTGATACAATCGTTCAATCTCGTGGTATTTTCTACGTGGTCTCTTTTTCTGATTAATGCCTGGAAGTGATACAAATGCAAAAACTTTAGGTTGTTGATGTTGTTCATGAATCGATGGTGGGGGAGATGGTAAATGTCTATGTTGCTGTTGTGCTACAGAAGAATGAGGATGATAAGGATGGTGATAATCATACACAGGTGGTGGTTGCTGTTGTTGTTGATGATGTTGTTGAGTGGTAGAAGGAGAATACATTGATTTTTGTAAATATTGAGGATGATGATGATGATGATTTGTATTATTAGGTGTTGTTACAGTAGAAGGTGGTATACCAGGTGTAGGTGTTGTAGCAGTGACAGAAGGTGTAGAAGGAGGTGGTAAAAGTTGTGAAAGGGGTGGTAATGGATGACCATGTATAGCTGCAGCTGCTGCAGCTGCTTCTACTTGTTGAGGATGATATACATATTTTGATGATGATGAAGGTGGTGGTTGTTGTTGTTGAATATAAGTTGTTGTTGTTTGTTGTGGTAATGAAGGTTGTTGTTGTTGTTGTTGTTGTTGTTGTTGTTGTGAAGTTGTTTGATAAGTAGTATCATAATAAAATGGGGTTGTTGAATTAACAACAGAAGCAGCAGCTACTGCAGCTTCATGTTGTTGAGCTACTACTACTGCAGTAGCAGCAGTTGTTGTTGTAGCAAACGATGACATATTTTATTATAGTACAAAAAAATGATATTTGTAAAAGGAAAAGCGTATAAAAGAATAAAAAGAAAAAAAAAAAGGAAGGAAAAAAAAAAAAAGACAGTAAATCTTTATTAATTAAATCAAACAATCAAAACTTTAAACACACACGTTTTTATTTCTTTTTCGATCATATATATCAATTGTAATAGGTAAAATAACAACAACAGTAGTACGTATATACATACGTATACAAAAGTTCAACCTATTATAAAGGATCATCATCCAATTCATTCAAAGAAAATCTGTTTTTTAAAGTTAGGGCTGGGTAACTTTACACCATGAAAAAATTAATAAATAAAACATCCAATCAAATCTCTTTTTTTTCAACGCAGATCACTTTTTGTACAACATGAAAAATTTTTAGTGGTTACACGAACGAAAGCCTTTTTTCCTTTCCTTTATAAAACCATCACCTAAAACGTTTCGTCGATCCCATTCTTATTATTAATAACATGTGTTAATGATTTAAAACAGATGAGGAGGATATGTGTATGGGTAATGAAGAAGTATGAGAGAGGTTGTGAATTTATTATTATTATTTTGACAGCAAATGATTTGTTATATCTTTGTTTCTTAAAATTGCCACCCATTCTCTTTTAAAAAAAATGAGGAGATGAATAAAGGAGAGAGGTATACATAAAAGAAGATTGATGAAGAAGATGAAAGAAAATATGCTGTGTTGAAAAAAAAAATGCTTTTTGATCTTTTACAAAGAAGAAAACATGAGGCGACGCATGCGCGCGAAAGGTATATAAAGGAGGGTAAAAAAAAGGGGGTTATAAGAAAAAGTTGGATATATATGTGTGTGTAACCTTGTCACCTAGTAACCAAAATTCACCATGACAACTAATCATTATTTAGGTTGCTATGTATGTTACTCCGTAACTAAAGAGCAACAACATCAATGACAAGGCGTTATGAAGAGTTTTGAGAAGAAGCGGAAGAAGACCTTTTGAGTTCCGCTATAGGATCCATTGTATGTGTATAATTCAATCGTGTACCCAATGGTTGTGATTCATCGGGTGTAATAGGAGGTGTTGAATAAGTAGACGAAGCAGACATCATGGGTTTATTCGTCACAATGGGTTCATTGCCATTGCCATTATTATTATTAGGTAATGGACAAGAAGGTGTCATTTTGATAGGTGCTGTAGCATCTTCACACGTATTCGCTAAACTTTGGGCTAATAAAGCTTCATTGACGTTTAATAAGGAACGTAAATATTCAGGTGAAGGTCCACTATTATTCGATTGTTGTTGTTGTTGAACGACTCGTCGTTTATCTGCATCAAGCCAACCAATACCAGCACCACTAATGATATTTATATAAATATATATTTAATGAATATATTAATACATATATATATATTGAAGAGTTTTAATTATGATTACCTTGCTTCCCATTCTTGACCCATTTTCTTCATGACTAATTCAAGTTCTTTTCGTTGTTTTTCTAACGCTTCTAAACTTTGATCATAATCTGAAAGTGATTTTTCCATAATAATTATGAGTATGAGAGAGATGGATGATAGTGATCCGTTCGTTATCGTTTCGTTCGTATGATGAAAAAGAAGGAAAGAAAGAAGAAAAATAAAGAGAATTAAATTTTGATTTTCTTTTCGTTGTTGTTTTCTTTATGTTTTTTATATATATAAATAAATGAAAGAAAGAAGAAAGATCCACATATTATTAGAGAGAGAAGTAATTGAGTGGGGAATGGAATACGGGTTTGTCTGCATAAAAAAAAACTTAAGGATAAAAAAACCACTGTGTTTTAATTGCATGCATGCATTGATAATCCAACTTTTTTTTAACACTCACACACACACACACACATTTTTTAAAATGTGGTAAACCAGTCTCTCTCATGGTGTTTAAAGGTACTCGATCGGAAATTGGTCACACTTTATTGGTTCCGCCCCATCAAAAACGCCTTTATAAACAACTCCTTCCACTAACAACCACCACCCCCTTCTTTTATTTTTTTTATAAAAGGTACTTTCCTAATCTATCACCTTTTCCTCCTTTCCAAAAGAGAAAAAAAAACAAGGTCAATTGGAAACTTATCATTTTTATCTCTGGTCCCCCCTCCTTCTCTCACTCTCAAAAAATCAATCACAATTATTTGTCCCATCCTTATCCTCTTCCTCCTCTTCTTCCTCCTCCTCCCCCCTCTTTCGATCATTTTGATCATGGGAAAGAGAAAGAAAGAAGGAAAGAAGAAGGGGGGGAAGGAAAAGTTGGCCATCTTTCTTAATAAAAAAGATCAATTAGACTTTTGTCAATAATAATTTGATGATTAATTTTAGAAACAACACTGAAAACTTTATATTTTAGTTACTTTATATATTTATTGATTGATACTGTAATATACTGAAAAAGAGAAAGAAAAAAAAGAGAGATAATAAATGATAAATGATAAGGCAAGAAAAAAGAAAAGAAATAATGAAAAAAAAAACTAAACAGTAGAAGTAGGTGTAGTATCCATAGAAGACGACGATGTATCCGTAAGTGTCGGAATTTGCTGTTGTTGAGGAACAGTATCCAGGACAGCACGGAGAATATCACATCGACGTTCTAACATACCCAAAAATCCATGCATTTGATCCTTGTTCATTTGTACCAATAATGATAAAAACCGAGAATCTTCTTCATCCATCAGAGTAGATGGTTTCTTGTTCATCACAGGTGGAGTCATGATAACAGGTGTATTGTTTTCCATGGTCAACATGACTGAATCATGATGAGAAGAAGAAGGAGGAGAAGGTGTAGATTGATAAGGTTCTTCGTCTTCTTCTCCTTCTGAAGAGGATGATGATGATGAACAACCAGAAGACCAATCTCGACGACGACGTTGAATTTTAGCCTTGCGCATTTCAATAGGTCGATCACGATGATGTAAACGTGAATAAAGTCCACAAGCATTACAAACAGGTTGACCACGTTCATTCTTACGCCATAAAGGTGTTTGTGTTTGACTACAATTAGCACATTGTACACCATTGGTATTATTTGACAATGGAGTAGTTGTACTAGTACCAAGAGTTGTCAGTGTCGATGTAGAACAGGTGGTTGTTTCATTTTCTTGTGAATCCTTCTTTTCATTCAATGAAGCTTGTTGTTCTTGTGTTGTTGTGGATGAAGAAGTGGTATTAATAGTAGTAGAAGGTTGTAATAAAGGTAAAGTGGTAATCATAGAAACCATAGGTTGCTGTGGAGTCACCGTCATGATACGTTCATTGGCATAAGGATGTGTTCTTAATTGACTACTTGTCTTGTGTCGAACATGTAAGGGTCGATGTTGACCATATTGTTTATAATAAAGACCACAAGCATTACACAAAGTATGAGCACGATCCGGTGTACGTCGCCATAAAGGTGTCTTGGTCACTTTACAATTAAAACATTCCAATTTACGTGGTGGACGCGTGGATTTTTGAGTTGCTACTTTGATTGGTACTGTCGTTTGACCATGAGGTAAAGGTTTCTTGACACGAGGTTTCTTGGGTGTCTTTTGTGACTGTGATTGTTCTTGTTGTGGTTGTTGTGGCTGTTGTTGTTTTGTAAAAAGTTCAAGTTCTTCTAATGCTGCAAACGAGACTTGCTGTTGTTGTTGAGGTAAATCAGGTAAAATAGCAGGCACAAAAAGATCTTGAAGGAATCCGTCTTCTTGTAATAATGAAGTAGGTGGAGAATCATCTAAACTTGATTCAGGTGAAGATGGAGAAGAAGAGCTTTCGGATGAAGGAGAAGAGGATGAAAAATAAAGTGTTGGATCATATTCCATAGGAATAGGTTGTTGTTGTTGTAAGAGGCTCGCCAGGAAATCGGCCTGGACCTCGGGAGAAGATTGAAAAAGTGTCGAAATAGGATCGATGCTCATATTTATAATATAAAAATGGGTTGTTGTTGTTTGATTGGTTGGTTGTTTAATTCGCTACTTGTTGAATATAAAATGTTCTGATATGAAAATTGAATAAAGTATTTGGCGCTTTATCGTTTGGGAGGTTGTGTTGTTGTTAATAATAAATTGCTTTTGCTTGTAACTGTTGTAATATAAAATCTGAATTCGGGGGCGTTGTTCTGTATCAATCGACGTCGTTTCCTACGTGCTTTCCGTTATACATATAATAGTAGGCCATCTTTTTTAATAAAATAATTTCTTTTCTTTTTTTAACTTCTTTTTTTAAAAAAGTCTTTTTGATAATAATTTCTTTCTTTTTTATAAATTAATTAAAAGGTAAAAAAATAAATGGATCAGAATTTGGAGTGCATCTTGAAACTTCGAAAGATGCACAAAATAAAATAAAATACGGGGAATAAGAAGGGTTCAGAAAATATAAAAGAGTTGAATATAAAAAAAATAGTTAAGAATAGAGTGCGATGAGAGAGTTTGTTTGCTTAATATATATATGAATTTGATTGAATATATATAAAAAGCAATATATAATAAGCGTGGATTGTTATAATATAAAACACAGGTAAAGAAGTGTGTGAGTGATGTGGAGCAAAGAAGTAGCTGAACAATAAAAAAAAAGTGAAGAGCGAGAAAGAAAAGGAGGAAAAAAAAAATACGTTCAGTTCACGTCCTGTAAATAAAATAAAAAAATTTTTGGGCTTCTTTTTTTCCACTACGTTTTGATCGGACTTTTTTTTGCTTATAAACCATTTTATGGCTAAATAACAAACTATATCCGCGCTCTCTGCGTGTACGTGTTTCTATTTCAAACCTATACAGTAAAATTTTTTATTATAATAATGATAATAATTCCTTTTATATCTATTCTTATATTGAATGATTGTATAATATATAATACATGGATCACGGTTAGATAGTATAAAACGCGTCAATAACAAGAAAGTGGAAAAGACAATGGGGTTATATAATAGAAGAAAAAAAAAAGTAATAGTCTAAATAGAGTAACACAGATGACTCAGGAACGCACTATAAATGGATAGTGTGTCATTGTATCTTATCCAATCATATGTTGACTAGAGATAACGGAATGGATTGACCATTAAGGTGCTTTTTAGTACGACGACTCTCTCTTTTTTTTCGTGGTTCTATTCTATAATATTTTTATTTAAGAATGTCTAATTTGTATATATTACAATATATAACGAATAGTACTGTGAGAAAAAAAAAAGCCATCCTTTCCCAGAAGTATTATATCCTTCCCCCCGTCGGTTCAAAATGTGGGTATATCGGAATACGATATATTAAATAAACAATAACAATAAACTCATATGCACCATTATTTTTGTTTATAATAATGAACAAAGTAGTAAGAAGGTTTGTATAAGTATGACTATTAGTTTATATATAAAAATATACCCACAATAGAAAACATCCTCGATTCGGCTGTTGAAAACCATATGGGAAAAGGTGGTTTTAGAGAACATAGAATGTTGTACGAAAATGATCTTCTTTTTTCCCTCACGAACCCTCGTCACAGGAGAAGAAGACTATACTTCCCAGCTATTGGATTTTTGTGATCAAGGAACCTTTTTTTTTATTTATATTATAAAAATTTAAACAAGATAAATGAATTCATGTGTATTCAACATCTTTTGACATGTAAACAAGGTGAACTAATGGATGCACGGACTTTGTAAATTAATAATAATAATAAAGAAGTCTGGACCGGAAACGAAATCAAAAACAGTAAACAATTCAATTATGATCACATGTTCTTGTTCATTCAGCACCTTGAACGAAATCCATTTGTTTAGAGAATAGAACGATGATGACATATCATTTTTTCGCCGCTTGGATCGGCATTATATGCTTGTATAGTTAGGTTTATTATTAGCAAGAAGAAGATGTTATCTCCCTACTTCTTTACCTGTTCAAACTCAATTTTTATAATAATATATATTTCAACATAGAATGTCATGGATGATTATGAAAACTGTAGAAGGTGAATTCTGAGGTCAATCACACAATAGCATCTTTATAATGACTGGTTACTACTGTCATTTGGAAATAATAGATGCACTGATAGGGGATGGAATCATTCAAAGTAAACTATAACTCTAAAATAGCTCATGTACAATGTTGAATTTCTATCAAACGTTGTTTGTTTTCCAAAAAGTCAGATTTTTAATAACAACATCATACCATATGAACAAGTAATTGTATTTTCATGAATGATCTAATTATTTCAGTTATAATATAAACTACGTATTAAAACATTGCCAAGTATGTAGATCAAAAAAAAAGCATCTGATGAACCTCATTCCTCCGGCATTCACTTTCTCAAAAGTAAAGTGATCGACAGACACTTCATTTAATTCTAATCGACTTTATCCAACCACCACCTTACTGCTAGCATATGAATTTGTTATGGAACAAAAATTGGTTGATTAGTCTTATTATTGTTATTTAGAAAAAATAATACGTTCACATTCTATAGCGAAAATTCGATGGCGTATATATAAAAATACTTTGATTAATATAGAGAAAGCTATAGGGTTGAATGAACACGGATGATCCTTTGCCATATATTGATCCGTGGAGAATACTCGCTCACTACAAAAGCAAAAAAAAAGCACTTCCTTCAGAATTATGAGGATACCCCATCGAAGGCTTATTCATGCAATTTGAAATCTTCTATGTTTATCATCAAAAAAAGTACACAACAACACTATAAATATATCCACAAGAAATCATAATTGAGAATAGAAATCGATAGTGGAATACTCCTAATGAAAGGCGAGCAAACGAGACATACCCAACCATATCCTATTACCTTGTTTATCATGTTTTGATATTAGCAACACTTCTTGTAATCCTGTGACAATAGTATTATTCTAAACGTTTCTATCAAGAATCATTAATATCTCTGTTAGATAAAGCATACGACAGGTTTCCTCCTCCATATCATCAGGTTATGTCGTTCTGTAAAAAGCGTAAATAATAATACACATGCATTTATTATGAAAAACCAAACTCGATTGTCAAAAGCACATCCAATTTTTACAATCACGAAATACTTATGTTTTGTTTATGTCTAAATGACAAGGACAGAAATCGTCAGCTAAGAAATTACAATAATAATAATATTAAGCAAAACATAGCACATGTCAAACAATAGAATTATCACATCTGTGACATTTGAATACTTGAATAATGTGATTTAAATTTATAAAAAAAAGTGGGAAAATGATAGGAGGATAAAAATGCCATGATGAATGAATTTATATCATACTGCTACGAAATTTTTTTAGCGTCAATGAAAATCATCGCTAATCATACCAGTGCTCAATGATTAAATCATTTGAAAAAAAAACGGTTATTTAAGAGAGAATGGACACTAATAAATACACCGCAATGAAAAACAAATACAATAGAATCCTAGTAGAGGTACACTATAACCAAAGAGCTTTTCCTGTAACTACTGTTGTATTGGCCTTATAACACATATCGTATTTAACATGGTTCCTCAGCTCATTATTACGAACAAAAGAAAGTGCACAATCACATTGTCCGTTTTTTGAATAGCGGTTTATCCCTTAATACCATTCTATAAGCGAATAAAAATCACTACACTGAGAGGAATATATTGATCGGAATAACTCATTTGTCGTCATTGTCTCTACCTACCTACCGTTTGGAAAACTTTTAGAAATGAGTCAGACTTTTACTTAGTAATATTCATTATATTCTTTTTTAGTTTCGTTTATAAGTGATCGTCTATCTGATGACAAGGTATGTAACAAAACACGGCATATTATTACGTAATAACTTTTGAGAAAAGAAAATTGCCTACTGTCCTTGCTTACCCTTATTTTGCACTTGTATATTTACACATGAATTGTGTATATATACTTACGACTGAAATTCTTAAAAACCTTCGATTTCGAATATAATACTTATCAAGGAACTTTATTTTTTACTAATCAAGGCTGGCCTGATACAATGCTTATTATCAATAATACTTCTGGCTATTATTCCTCTACTGCACTTATGAATTATCATCCAACTACCATTAGCATGATTGGAATATCAAACAGCCCAACACACGCACATATATAAACTTCGTCATGCTTATTAAAGCTTATTACAATTATAAACTGTTTCTCTAAAAGTTCATGAATTCTCTTGCAAGTATAGTCCAATATAAAGAGTCCATTACACTATAACACAACATACAATTCATCATCGATTATTTTATACAGCATTTTTATATATTTTATGAGTTTTGATCATTCGCATGAATGTTATTTGTGGATCAATATAGGATGAGGACCCACGATTTATAACAGCAAGTTGCCGAAATGTGAGACTTTTTGCAGTTTAATGCAAAGAACTTTAGAACTGTATAAAAAAAATTCAAAGATTATCTTTTTTTTTCAGGCAAACAAGAAACTCGAATATAGCCTCGTGGATGCTGGATTCAAAATATAGTGATTACCCCAGACATAATGTATGATTCTCTCTGTTTCCATGACAGAAGATGAGTAGGAGAAGGTTTATATACTGGAGTAAAAAAAAAAGGATTTGATGGTATTTATAAATGAAGCCTTTCTCTCAAATAATATTATCTTTCAAACAGATGATATGACCCAAGCGGCCAGCGTTGGTCAAAAGTGATTATCAAATATATATGATTCTCTCAAAACAACAAAGAGCTGTGATGAAGAGAGATTATACTAATAAATATTAAGTATAAACTATCAAAGCTGTCGTTGGAATTTGCCGTCAAGTTGAGTAAAAGATAAAAAGAGCAATAACAGGAAAACCGACCACAGGATCCCAAAATTCTTGAAAGAATGCGCACAAAAGAAACGGTTTTCCCATGTTATATAAATTTTATTGAAACATGACTGGCGAAAGTAAACAAGGCATCATATATTTTGATATGTTACTAACAGTAACAAAACTATCATGATATTAAAAATGCAAGCAAATCTTCCAAAGTAGCATTGCATTATATCCATAAATGAGATATCTAAATCTTCGCCGTCATCATGCTGGAGATTTTTCAAATGGGATAAACTCAGACGCGTCCAGCAATTAAAATTGGCTTATGACGACTATGAATATAGTAATATTCCAAGGCAATACTTTTAACAATCAATATGATATATTTGTCACAATATTTCAAGAAGATAGTGTTACTAATAATCAATTGACAACATGAAATACTTTATTTTGCTTTTAAAAAAAAGAATTGGAATATTGTATTTAGCTACTTTTTTTGAGCTATACATAGATAGAACAAAATCATCGCAAACACTCAATGATTATCCACGCTCAGCAGTATCGAAGTTTACTATATAACACATAGTTCTATACACTAAAAGGAATGATTATATATGGACAGATTATTCAAGCAGTTTTGATTGTTTCTAAGGACACCACCATCAGACTTTGATTGAATTTTAATTTTTGGATTACAGTACAAAAAGATGAACATGTCATGTTTTACTTGTCCAGATTCTATACACTCTCACTTGCTCGGGATTGAATAAAATAAATTATGCCATCCTTCAAAAGCTTCATAGAAAATGGTTTATATCAAGGAATACCGCTATCAATAGACTAAAATATGGGAAAGATGACACGCACCATATTGTTATTTTACAGGTAGTTAGGATCAATATATATCAACAGTAGCCAGCAGCATTATTGTTGTTATTATGAAAGAGGCATAAGAAGAGTTAATGTATCGTAATACTATAATATATACTTCAAAACCCAACCATTTATTTTGGAGAATACCTACCAATGCATATATATTAGAAAAGTACGTTCCATTTTATTTTAGGGGAGATAGATAAAAAATGATGCTGCTTTGGCAGGCGCAAGACTTGATAGTTTCTCTACCACAAATCCTCAAGATGATGAATATTATCATGGAATATGGATGCACAGGCCTTCATGAACTTTGTATGAATATCTAGCAGTGTAGTTTCTATACATGTACATATATTCTACTAATTAGCAACATACGTAACTATACAAAGAAATTGAGTTATCCTCGAGTGGTTCACCAGATTTGACTCCATTCAAGACAGAAATATATTATTAGAGTGCAGAGAAATGCTTTCCTTGTTTTTCCATTTATCAAGCTAAAGGCAGTATTACTGACTGAATATTTTTAAAAATGATGAAGTACCAATATACAGAAAACTGATTCGTTCTCTGTTCATCAAATCTTCTCGCCCGCTCAAAATGCAAGTGTAAAGCGAGAGTTAAAGGTTGTGGTAAATGCAGCAGGAATGGAAAACCTAAAGAGCATTTATCTACAATCATATGATCATTATACCTTTATTTCCATATTTCTAATGAAAGCGAAAGACAAATTAGAAACTGTTGAAACATTTCATATATTTGGAAAAATACTATGTTTATAACGAAGTAGTTATTTAACTATGAGTAGATGTATCTTGCAGAAAGTTTACAAACCAACAACAATAAGCTACTACTCCTCGATCCCATCAATTTTCCATTCGTACAATTATTCTTTTTATTTATTCCTATTATATATTGAAACCGAATATATCCAACAAATCATTCATTCTTAAAATGTAGTAAGTAGTAGCATCGAAAGTCCAATTTCAAAGCCATTAGGTATACAAAGAAGTAATGATAGATCATTATCCCAACAGCTGGTATGTGGTGGCTAATAACGGTTGTTTACCTGCTTCACTCAAAGAATAAAGTCCTTTCTCCCGATTTTATTGCGTTTTTTTTTCATTAAAGAAATAACAACAGCAGTGAATAACGTCAACATAATTTTCTACTATTTGTTGCAGACAAAGAAAGACGACGGAAATTCTGGTGTTCCATTTGAGAGGATATAAAACCATTCATGATGACGAAATGGAAAGAAGAGAAATTGTTCGACCAGTACAAAACATCTATTCTAAAGAACATTAAAAACAATTGGAGAATACAGCATAATATATTTTCAAAAAACCACAGCAATTTGATCCAAAGATCAAAACATTCCACAGAATTCAAAAAGTTATGTACAGGATTAAATAAACAAGAGAAATACGGCGTGAGTATGCTTTTGCATACATCACACAAACGAGAAAAAATAAAGGAAAAAGGGTGACAAAAAAGGAAAGAAACTGTGGATGGAAAAAAGAAAGAACCGTTAGAATGATTACTCATGGTTATATTTTGTAATGGAACAATAGGAAATATTAAAGACAGGTAGTGTGTACTATTTAATTCTACAAAAGAAGAAATCTATGAATGTACAGGGACACGAAAATTTCATATTTAAGATAAAAGTAATAATGACGCACAATGTTTTTTTAACCCCCCATCAATCTCCATCATCAACTTAGCTATCATTGTAAGAGTCAAGATCAAGTCGCATGTTCACGTTGGTCACCAACTGATAACGAAGAAATTATTTAAATATAAAATATACAATGATTTAGAAATACATGGCCCAAGGTCCATATGGCTCAATAAGAGAGAAACCTTTTATAACAACAAATCATGCAATGGTACAAATCCAACATAAACATGTTATCTTTTATATACAAATCATAGATATGTAATCCGACATTACTAGGTAAACCCTGTATTATTATACATACGTAAGAAGGAAATGGTGAAATGAATCAAAAACAACATGAACAAGGATATATCGCATTGCATAAAATGAAAAAGCTTCAAGTATTTATTCTACCATTACAAAATGTAACATAGTAAACATTTCATTTTCATCAATGACACCATAAATCTACATTTAATAAGATATAATTATTAACCTCTTATCATTTTTCCATATTTCAATCAATTACAAGAAGTCAGATATCATTGTTCACCAATAATTCATAAAGATTCTATTCGCCGTTAAACCCCAAACCTGTACAACATATTATAAATTCGTTTGTTGAGACTAGCAAAAAAAAAAGAGAGACTATAATAAGTTGTAAAGTTTAATGGTCTCTATCCTACGAATGCTGTTGACCTTTGGAATTATTTTTCTGTTCTATATGTAGAGCAAAAGGGTGGGATGCATCAAAAAATCACATTGTTATCGTCATCAAAGCTACAAGAGAAGGAAATAATAACACTATGAATGATAAGGATACTACCCGATAAAAACATATAAAAACGAAAAAAGCTAAATGTAGCATTATTGGACTTAGCGCAACAACAACAATAATAAGAAAGACTAAAATATGAAGTGATCGGCTATACTATGAATAACAATAATAAAATAGGGAAATTCATTGTAGTTAACTATTCATTAAACGGATAATAATCAAAACTCCCATCTTGGAATGTTTTTGAGGAAGGGTATGTAGTTAATAAGCATTCATTTAGTAATGACCATTTTATATCTAAAAATTGCCACTAACCCTATGATAGTATGAATACTAAATTTGGTAAAAATAAGGAGTAGTAGCAACAAACTTAGCAATCTTTCGATCGAGGGAACAGAAAGTGGGGATATTATACAATTATTTGTTGATGACAACGCATTTATTGATGGTTGCCTAGCCTATTCTTACGCTTCTCAATGACTCAGAAAAATTATACATTTGATGTTTCTCACGAAAAAAACTGCCGTCCATTCTGCTGGAATTTTAACAGTTTCATCGTTTTGAGCACCTCATACGGTAGTGACAACCGCCTTCAACATGGATCACAGTAATACTGACTTGGAATATCCGATAATTAAAGAACGTATTAGAACACTTTATAATGCACAAAGATATATGGAATAGGTTGAAAGTTGACTTATTTCAAGAACTCGTGGTACTGTCAAATACTGTCCGTATCAATCTCTCTCAGACTGAAAATCAAGTAAATACGACAACATTTAAACTTCAAGTCCATCTCATGGGGAAGAAAAAGGTATATCATTACTGAATATACCATTGCAGTTTGACAGGTGTCACTAACTAAATGTGCAAGAGCACGAAAAATGACATCCCCGTTATTCATTAATCATCGTCAATACATAATCATCAATAAGAGGCCAATATACTAATAGAACGAGGACTATATATCAGATGGCCAAAAGAGCACCTATATGAAATGAAACGTGTTGTTTCAGATAATAATATATATTGTAGCGTTCTGTTCTGTCTCCACATCATGTTCTTTATTCAAGATATTATATTATTATTTTATTACTTGTGACAATGCCCGCTGAATGACCCGAAGCAACGCGTAGGGACTCATCATTCGAGCGAAGCGAGAAAGGACAGCTAGCTAGTTCTTATGATTACTATTAGTAAAATTTACTATTTTACATCGAAAAAGCAAAATTATGGAAAATTATACAATAACATATATTCTGTGAAATAATTTAAAGGATCATAAAAATGGAAACCCGATATTGGAAAGAAGAGCATAAGAACTAAAAAAAGTTTCGTGTTTCTTTCGGCCACGTAGATAAAAATTATTTCAGATGATGATATTAATTTTAACAAATACCATATAGAGGTTTCTAGTAAGTAGCTCTACATTTTTGATAAACTGTTGTAAAAAACTTAAGTCAGGACGTTGATGAAGCTGAATAATAATCAATTATAACAGATTCACTGCAGGTATATGGATGAACTCATTGGACTTATATTTTTCTTGTTTACATTTTTACTACACGACGAATAAAAAAATTAACTTGAAGATTCTCGTGTATAAAAAAAAAAGACAAGTAAAAAGCAAAGCGATATAACAAGGAATTATTGATTTTGTTTTCAATTGTTACAAAAAATAGGAAATACAATGGAGAACACAAAAGTTAGCAACAACCATTTAGCAACAAAAAGAAGAAAATGTTCCATTTTGTGTAGTCACTAAAAGAAAAAAACAAGGAACAGGAGAGGGCTAGCAAGCACAAAACATATAGAGATATGTTATTTTGTTGGTGGTGATCCTTTAGAAAAGAGCCGAGGCAGGCTTTTAGTCTTTTGTATGAATCCAAATCTTTCATATAGCATCAAGGTAAATATAACGATAGTAGTAGTGGGATTTAGGTTATTATTAGATGAGACAATATGGAACAAAAAAAACCACATACGTACACAACGGAATAAAGAATAATTGATTTTTTGGATTTTCTCATATATTAATTACAACACTGGAATTGAATGGACCAGAACATAGACTACTAAGAAAAAAAACGAAGAAAGTTGCACGCCGGAATCATATTCAATAGAACAACAGCAATAATAATAGTTGTAACACATGACGACAAAAATACTCGAAGGCTTTTAACCAGAAGGAAAATTCGACTGGAGTATATGAAATCATACCAACAAAAAAAGTTCATAAAATCTCAATGTACGAGATAGAATGCCATACGTCTTATTTTTTAACAAAAAAAAAAAAGATGATGGAAACAACACACTAGACGATCGTTTGACAAAGGGAAAATAAGAGATGCTGATCTTTTTGCGATACAATGTGATAAAACACAAGAAAAAGTACCACATAACACAATCCTTTTATTATCTGTTGGCTGCTATTAATTTTTTTTAAAAAATTGTTGAAATGATGAAGACTAGGGGATTGAGAATAATTCATCAGTTGTGGGAATAAATGCGAGAAAGTGACAATATCTGGTCTCTCTTACGATTCAATAAGGACAATTCATAATACTAATCGAAATTAAATAGATGTTATCAATATAAGGGCCAATGTTTCTATACCTTTTCACATAGTATGATATATTCATATTTCTTGGTCGCTAACCCAACATAAGAACATCCTGTAATTCAAAACAAGCATTTATATAACTGTAAAGGTTCAAGAAGCATAAATTGTATTTCGTCATAATTCATAAAGCAGATAATCATGTAGTATAGAAACCGGATGAATCATCCTCTATGTAGCTGATAAATCGCCTTTATGTTTAATATATGGAGTCCCAGATAGCCCGAAGGAATTATACACAGTATAGGATTTTAAATGATTCTGTCATTGAGCTGTTTACTACGCTACAATAATTTCACCAGAATTATAAATAGTTGGATTCTTGAAAACAGTGCATTGACTTTTAGCTTATGGTGATATTGACGACTCTCCATTAAAGAAATTTTAGAGGTATCAAGGGCTCTTGATGTAATAAATCCTCATCATGAATGTTTTTACGTATGAATAATATATTAAACGAATCAAACCATCATGAATCAAGGTGCCTAATCAGTATATTCGCATAAATAGTTCGAATAAACAAAGGGAAGAAAGGACAACAGATATTTTCAAAACTAATATATATAGAAATATAAAAAGAATGTGTTCTTCAGTTATTTTTATTATGTATATAGAACTTTATATGAAATCCTCCCATATCGTGAACCTTTTATAAATTCAATAATGAAAATCTCAAGAGTTAAAAAATAAATTGCTGTTTGAAATAAAAAATTTTAATGCCAAAAAAAAGAGATGGATGAAGTTTTTATATATATAATCAGTGAAATCATACATAGAGTTTTGAGATGATAGTAAAATGAGAATTGCGTTGGGTTGGGGGGGGAAGGGGTATGCTGAAAAAAAATAAAGAAATATAAAAATATCTAATCGCTATCACTATCATTATCGTCATTATCACTATCACTACTACTACTCTCCTTTTTTTCTTCTAATCCTTCAATAGCAAAATCACCATTATTCAATAAATCATCTTCTTGATCACTCTTTTCTGCCTCCTTTCGTTCCTTCTTTTTACGTAATTTTTCCAACATATTCTTGGCAGTATTAAAGACACCGGTGGTAGGTGCACCACAGGCATAACACTTGGGAGACTTTTTATAATGATCCAAAGCACACTTTTCACAGAAATAATGATTACATTTGGTGACGACAGGATGTGAGAATTCATTTCGACAAATCAAACAAGCAAAAGGTAATTCTTCTTCGGAATCATCATCATCATCGGATATCGCATATTGATCCACATTGGATTGTCCATATTTCGTCTTGTTTTTCATAGCATCTTCCCATTCCTTTTCCAATTGCCAACCTGTCTTGTAATCACCACGATCATGTAAAAAGATACATGAATCACCATAACCACAGAACCCTGTTTCTTTGTAGTCTTTACATACGTCCGGTTGATAATCAAATCGTGCTGTCACTCGAATATTGGCGGGTGCTCGTTGTGGACCTACTTGCATTTTTGAATTCTTGACCTCTTTTTTATTTTCAGTGGTTGATTTGGATGATGTTGAAGTGGAAGATTTTTTTGATTTTTGTAATGCTTCATTTTCAAGTTCCCATTCGGTTGCATAACGAGTAGCATCACTTTTTTGTAATTGAGTGGATCGATCAGCTGAATAACGAACACCAATACTAGATTCTTTTTCTTCTTCATCAGAAGAAGAATCTAATTCAGCTGCAAGATTCAATGTTTTCTTTTTCTTTTTAAATGGTCGAGTACTTTGTACAAAGGGAGTTGTCATGGATTTACGTTCTTTGGTGACAACGGCAGATACATCTTCGTCATCGTCATCGTCATCATCGTCATCGCTTCGATCTCTCTTTTGTTTTTTAACAAGTGTTGATTTTCCTCGTGACTTTTTGGTCGATCGTTTTTTAAAAAATGGTACTTTTTCTGTAGTTTCTTTTGTAGTTGCTGAAGTATCGGCCATAATGAATTAATGAAAAAAAAAAAGGTTGGGAGAATCAACCAAAATCTCTGGTAAAAAAAAATAAAAATAATGCAAACCAGTCATTGGCAAAGTCTGTAAAAAAATCAATCTCCGTATATAGGTTCTACAGAAAACACTGGAAAAAAAAATTGACCAAAAAGCAGATCCAATGAAAAATAACGCTTTTCCGGTGACATTTTGCATTTGTAATATTCCTTTTTATTTTTACAAATAATAAAAACTTTATGATGCGATTCTATACAACCCAACAAGTTTCTTGAATATAACTTTACTATTTGTCATTTTTATTTTAACCATGACAAAAGAGAAAAAATTAATAATAATAATAATAAATGGGGTATATTTTATTATTGAAAAAGAATAAAAAAAAAGGTATCAAATCCAATTGGTAAAATGATATATGTAAACTCATAAATACCAAAAGAGGATGACATATGCGAATCGAAATTAAGGAAAAGAAATGGTTGATATATATATAACTAATTCAAAATACGCTGGTATTTTTAATAATAATAAAAATGACGTTTTGGTTACTCGTTGTGTGTGGGGGGGAGGGGATCTCTATCTAATAAATAATAATATATCATCACATTCAAATTATAGTTTTTTTTTTTTTAGTTTACATTTTGACTCCAAGTTTTTTCGATTATTATACAGTAGTCATAATGTGGGGTAAGGGCCACCCATTGATATATATATAAAAATGAGGGGGGAGGAGTGATTTGATTTTTCAACAAGAGGATTACATATTGCATCAGCTTGAATAGTTCCATGTGAAAATTAAAATTCATTCATCACCAAGTCCGGTAATCGTGCTGACAAACAACCAAAGGAAATTCAACTGAGTCAGCGGAAGTACTTAAAAAAGGCTAAAAAGCTTTATGAGATAAATACTCACACATATATTTTGAATTTTTCCACTTCTTTTTTTTCTTTTTTTTTAACTTTACTATAACTCATAGTTCAATTCTAATTCACAACAATGGCTTCCCGTTTGCAACAAGTTTCTTCTCACCTTGCTCCTTCTGACAACATCGCCAACAAGGTCGGTGTCAAGTCTCCTGAAGATGTCGTTATTGTTTCTGCTCTTCGATCCGCCATTACCCGTGGTCGCAAGGGTGGTTTCAAGGATACTCTTCCTGAAGGTAATAAATCATCCTAATTCCCTTTTTTTCACAGGGATTTTTTTTTTTTTTTTTTTTTGCAGAAAGTAAAGGAAAAAAAAACGATATGGGAAAATATTATATGCTAAAAACCTCAATTGAACAATAATATTATATTATAGAAATCCTCTCTGGTGTCTTCCAAGGTATCCTTAAGCAAACCAAGATTAACCCCGCCCTTGTCAATGACATTGCTGTCGGTAATGTCTTGCCTGCTGGTGGTGGTGCTACCAACGCTCGTATGGCTGCTTTGCACGCTGGTTTCCCTGACACCACCTCCGTCAACACTGTCAACCGTCAATGCTCTTCTGGTTTGCAAGCCGTTGTTCAAATCGCTTCTGCTATCCAAACTGGTTTGATTGAAGTCGGTATTGGTGCTGGTGTTGAATCCATGACCAAAAACTATGGTGCTGGTGCCGTCTCTGCTTCTTCTGAAAAGATTGCTGACAGCTGTGAAGCCGCTGCTGACTGTTTGGTCCCCATGGGGTAAAGTATATCTTTATATATTATATAATTGAGATGATGAAACGTTGCGGAGAACGGAAGGAAGGGAATCATAAAAAAAAGTGAACGTGATAATTAAAAAAAAAGATGTATGCGTTGTAATGGGGAAGGGGTGGGAAATAGGAATGGAAAGGGATTTTTTGATTGGTTGAAATAATTTTACTCCCCACATTATTAACTTATGCATAATCAATCGATCAATTTTTTAGTATCACCTCTGAAAACGTTGCTGCCGATTTCAAGATCACCCGTCAAAAGCAAGATGCTTTCGCTGCTTCTTCCCATGCTAAGGCCGTTGCTGCTCAAAAGAACGGTTGGTTCACTGAAGAAATTGTTCCTCTTGAAGCCACTGTTGAAGATAAGGATGGTAATGAAAAGACTGTTCTTGTTGACCGTGATGATGGTGTCCGTCCCGGTACCACCGCTGAAGGTCTTGGTAAGCTTCGTCCCGCTTTCGATGAAGAAGGTACCACCACTGCTGGTAACGCTTCCCAAGTCTCTGATGGTGCTGCTGCCGTCCTTTTGATGAAGCGTAAGACTGCTCAAAAGTTGGGTCTTCCCATCTTGGGCAAGTATATCACCTCTGCTGTTGTTGGTGTTCCCCCCCGTATCATGGGTGTCGGTCCCGCTTTCGCCATCCCCGTTGCTGTTGAACGTGCTGGTTTGAAGTTGGAAGATATTGATGTCTATGAAATCAACGAAGCTTTCGCTTCCCAAGCTGTCTACTCTGTTGAAAAGCTTGGTCTTCCTTTCGAAAAGGTCAACCCCAAGGGTGGTGCTATTGCTTTCGGCCATCCTTTGGGCTGTACTGGTGCTCGTCAAATCGCCACCTTGTTGCCTGAATTGAAGCGTCAAGGCAAGAAGCTTGGTGTCACCTCCATGTGTATTGGTACTGGTATGGGTATGGCTGCTGTCTTTGAAAGTGAACAATAAATATCACTTTCTATTGGCTACCTAAAACATACTTCTTTTATATAACAAAAAATCATATCACCCCCTTTTTTTCTACTTCTCATCCGCTTATTTTTTATAATGTAAATTTTCTTCCATCCATTTTGTCACAAAGAAAAAAAATGTGTATCTAAGCTACTTTTTTTAATTGATTTCTTTTTCTTTTTTTTTATACGTTCCAACCCAAACATTTATTATTTACAACAGAACCCTTTTCTTATTTTATTTTCACATTGATTGAATAAAAAAAAAGTAAATTGGTTGTCAAAAACCTTTGAAAATATCTTTTATATAAAAAAAAAATGTATTCACGTGCATGTATATGTATTATCTCTTATTTTTGATAGTGGCATACATTATTCAGTTCCATCATAAACTCACATGCAAAAAAAATAAAAATAAAAAAAATAAAAAACCAAGAATTTGTTGATTCCTCTGACGATAAATAATATTGATGATGATAATGACGATAATCAATAATACAATGATAAAGAAGAATGTTTTTTTTTGAAAGTGAGATTTCACCTTTTGAAGTATAGATCCATTTTTTTTCTGAATGAAGAAATTCGGATTGGGTCCCTGTTTGCATATTTATTCTGGGTAATTTTCAATCAAATAATAATAAAATAGGCGCCCAGAAAAAAAAAAATGATGGGGCGTTTCAAATATATTTGAATCTTTACCAAAAACAAAAAATAATAATAATAATAATAATCTATAAATGCGCGCGTCTTTTTTTAAAACTGTTACTGCATTTATATCTATATTAATATAAACTATAGTATAAAGAAGTATATAGAGTATAGGAAAAGTGACCCTGATCAATACTCTGATGGTACCATATTAATATAAACAACTCATTAGAAAGAATTACTCTTTCAGGATAAAAGATGTCAAAAAAAAGTTATCCGACGAAATCTCTGTGTGCCTCCCAATGAATTTAACTGACTTTGGAAAGATTTTTTTTACAAGAGGAGTTTCATCAATTGATCCATTTTTGGATAATAAAAACAGCACTTTACCATAATAATAGTAATGATTTATGTGCGAGGTTAAATGCTTATTATGGTCTCAATGAATTTCGCCACGTTTTAAATATTATAAGATAATAATAATGGATAGAGAACATCATCATCATCATTATCATTCATTCATTTATATATATATATATATATATATATCTAAACTCCCTTTTATTGACATTATGTTCTGTTTAGAAGAAGTTCAATATAGAAATAAAGTGTAGATTAACATATTTTAGTTATTATAACAAAAATATGGCTGAGGCAAATATATATATATATATATAATATAAAAAGCACAGGTCCCGTTACGCAATATATTTTGTGTTGCCATCGACACCGCAAACCACCACCTTCTCCTGGTAACTTGTTCTTCTCCGATCCAACGTCTTCTATCCATTCAGCCTCCTCCTTATTATTATTTTTTTTTTATCATATAAAAGATCTTTTTTACCAACAAATTTTTCTCTTTTCTTTAACCTCTTTTACTTTTTTTTTTTTTTACTTTAACCTCTTTTTTCTTATAACAAATTCTACGCTGGTCGTAACCCCTTCCCTTTCATTTCAATTCAATTCAACTCAACTTAAACGAACAAACAAAAAAATGTTCCGCAACAATTCTCTTTTACTTGTTTCAATTCTTCTTATCGCTTTGATTTTCTCGACTTCATTCACTAAGGCTGCGCCTTTGCCTCTTGAGTCGACTCATACATTGGAAAAACGTGCTAAATCATATCATGGCACTGGTACTTGGTTTTTACCCAAGGAAGAAGGTGGTGAATATGGTGCATGTGGTCCCAAGGAAAACAATTATTCTATGATTGTTGCCATGAATGCTAAACAATATGGTAACATGAATAAGAAGAGCAAATGGTGTGGCAAGAAATTGAAGGTGAAAGGTCCTCATGGTACTGCTATTGTTAAAGTCAATGATGCTTGTCCAGGTAAATTCTATATATTTTATATTCACTCTCGTCTATTTTCAATGTATTTTTTGGCCCTAACCAATACTTTTCATCCTCCTTTTTTAGGTTGTAAATATGGTGATTTGGATCTTACTCCCAAGGTGTTCAAGAAAGTCATTGGTGACATGAACAAGGGTGTTGGCAAGATTACTTGGCACGCTGTATAAAATAATTAATTGTGTATTTTATAAAATGATTAGTTTTTATCATTTTGGATGAATATAATTTACACATATAATTATATATATACTTGTTTTTATCTTGTAGTTATTCATTATACGCTCATACATTCACACACAAAACCTCATTATACAACAACAACAACAACAACAATAGCAAACCCATTGCCCCAATTTCTTCGTGTACATAAATATACACTTTTTTTCACGCTTTATTATTTGTATAGTAGAGAAAAAAAATAACCTCATCATTTTTACAACTTCTTCCATATATATTTCTTTCACAAACAATGAATGAACCCAAAAAAAACCCCTCTTCTTTTCCTTTGTATTTTTTTTTATTGTAATCCCATTCCAGTCTTTATATCAGATATCTCACAATTACAAACAACAACAACATAAACAACATTCATATAAATTCATTTTAACTATCATTGTTTCTATAATGATTTTATTTATTCTTTTGACTTTTATGATTGTGATATCATATATAATAGAGTTTTTAATTTAACATTATTTCAATCGATGGAACTAAAAAGTTCAATGGTAAGTTAACTCTAAAAGAATTGTTCTTGAGATTCTATAATAAAAAAAGCACATACCTCCCTTTCATAATTTATTAAACCCCATCAATAGATTCATCCTAAATGTTAATAACAATGTGATATACACAAAGAGTTACGCAAGTCGAACGAAAATGACTAATAACGCTATATACAGATGGTTATCATGGTAATATAAAACTTCCACACAAAAACGGTTTGTATTTAATACCGAAAATGTCAAATGAACACGAGTTTTATTACTTTTTTTTTTTGTTTGCTTGAAAATTATTTATTTATTTTTTTGTCGATCGGTTATTCTTTTATTTGTTTATATTCCATATAGAATATTATAAAGTATATCGCTTGTAAAATAAAGAGAGAAGTCAAGATAAACAGTGCCTCCACTCCCAATTTTCGTTTTTTTATAGGCCAAAGTTCGCACCCACTTAAAAAACGAACTTTGGTCTGAGAACATAGCGAATTTAGTTTTTTGGAAAGCGGAAATTGGAAGTGGAGGTACTGTAAGATAATATATATGCTAATTGTAAATGATTTTTTGAGATAAAGTATATGACAATTGACTTGAAGGGTCTAGACAAAAAAAAAAAGTTGGCTCACCGAAAAAAAAGAAGCATATTCATTAATGTTTGACCGATAGGAAAGGGGAAGGATTAGAATAGCCAAGAACGTTTTTTTTTTTACCAATTTGGCACGAGTAGAATTTCCAAGTTGGCATATACATGAATTATACTTATGACAGCATCCAAAATTTTACTATTTTGACGTATTATTTGAATTCTTTGATATAATTCATTTTATCGACCTATAAAATAATTACATATATATGAACAGTCAGCAAACGCTTCTTCAAGTATTAAATTTATCACCCCCTGACAGTCGGTTGTGATGTGTAATAATTACATGGGTTAAATTGACTCTTTGGATTTGGTTATATATATATATATATTCGAGTTTTCATTTTTCATTTTTTTTTTTCAAAAAGGTATAATGAGATCATTGGTAGAGATCAATTTACATGCGCTAATCTTGTCGCGTATCATAATAGTTGTAACGTTTTATATATATCATGAGAGACAAGAAGGATGGTGTTGTTATAAGTTTTGCATATAAATCATCTTTTTCATTCCTCTTGTATATACGGGTAAGCTATCCTTTTTATTAAAACAATAGGGACAGATGAATGATATCAAATGTTCAGGTTTGAATGGATTCAATAATGATTTTTAACTTGCTGTATCCACGAATAAAAAGTAGTATCTAGGGACTCAGCTATCGATTGTATATGTAGAAATATCTTTCAATTATGAGGATTTGCGTTATATATTGTTAAACAACGAATATTGGCGACAAGCTTACTGAGCGCAACATCATTTCACCTAAATTTATGTTATTCCTCTTTTGACGTTTTGAGAATAAAAATTAATTGAGTTCATATTATCGTGGTAAGTTTTTAATCAAACGTTTAGGAATAAATGTACTTGAGATTGTTGCTGTTGGCTGGGACTACTTACCGAAGAAATTATGATCACAAATCCCTGAGTTCTGTAAAAAATAATACAAAAAGTATAGATACCCTCAGACTTTAACCATATTCCTTAAGAATCTTTGGATGCTGTCATAAGTATACATAAATTCATGCAACACCAACTAAAAGGGAAATTTTATTGGTGCTGAAACGGAAAGAATAAAAAACCAAACATCAAAGTATTCTAATTCCCTTCATTGGTCAAATGGAAAAAGCAAATATTTTATGTATATCATTTCATTTATCATCGTCATCCGGATTCCATTGGATATTTTACTCGTTTCCCCATTGGAAAAAAAATTCAAATCTCATGACAAAATATATTTAAATTAGCGGAGATATGCTTAATGATTATGAATCAACCCCTCCCCCCCCTCTCTCTCCTCCCGAATTAGAGCAACTATTTGACCACAAACTAACTAACTACTACAAGATATATTATTATCATGTATAATTCTGCCAAGAGAAAGGTCAATGTTTATATTATATGAATAATTATTAGTTTTTGTTGTCGAATTTGATAAACTAGAACTACAATATTACTTCTTTATTATATTTTTAAGGAGGTGTAGTCCCTTTCATTGTTATAAATATAATAACGTCTGGATGAAACTTTATAGACTTTCTTTATAATATATTTAAACTTTGAATTCTCCCCTCCCCCTCTCAAAAAAAAAAAAACTGAAAACACGAAAGCTTCTTTAATTATATATACATATATATATAAAAGAAGTGCTTCGTCTCAGCAATTCATTAAATCAACAACTGAATACTTATAAGCAAGCTCGCACAATATTATATTAATATTACTATGATGATGACTTGAAATGCTAAATCTATAAAAGAAATATATTTTCCTTTTATATATAATAAATACTTTATAGGAACATTCATCATCAAGATGAAAAAAAAGGAAAGTAGCTTTTATATATTATATTAAATTGTCCTCTTGTTTAATTAATCAAAATATGTACTACCTCATGACACACAGAGAATAATAAGTCATAAAGTCTAAAATACCCAACTAAATAGGTTTAATGTAATTTCTCATCATATACTAAGAAGGAAATCAATAATATCGACAAAATACTACGTATCATCCGTATTGTATATTGCTGATAATGATTACGTAGTATAATGAAATGCCTTCATACATACTTTCATTCTTCATTTGATAATAATCATCCCAAGTAAAAAAAAAATGGTATAATGATTAATAGAACCCCTAATGGAGTAAGTCATATAATTGATTAAAATTAAAAGAACCCTATTCTAAGATCCTATAGTAGATTCGATCAATCAAATAAAACATTTTCTTATAATAAAAGTGTTTATCGTGGATAATCCTTATGACCACAATGAACGTTACGAACAAAAGAATGAAAGATATCACCAAATGTTCCTGAAATAATACTTCCAGGAACATATTAGTACATTGAATAGTTGGAAAACCATAAAGTTTGATTCGTGACTAAAGGCGTCACGATGATAATTTGAAGCAGAAGAACAAACTCGGCTCATCAGGCGCTTTTATGTAATGCTGGAAAGAAGCTGACATCGTATACATGGGCAAGAATATTAAACGATCAAGGAACTATAAAAGATATCAAATGAAAAAAAAAAGATGGAACATCGCAAAAAGGGCTTTTATTACGCGACTTAGAGATCTTTACGTATAAGCAAAGGTACAACATATTGGAGATTGATATAAAATAGTTATGATACTCATTGATAAATAAATTCATTATTCTTCGTTGATGTACGTTGTGATATACTATAGGATTTCAAATGTCTCTAGGCACAAGTCAATTTATTTAGTTTTTCCAACAGTAATAAATGTAAATTTTAACTTTTGCCATAGAATTATTCCTTGACTACCTTGAACTCTGTTTAATTTATTTAATAATAAAGAACTTTTTCTTTACATATGAGTGTAACTATAGACAACAAGTCTTTTTTTTTCTTTATTTCGTTTTCATTCTAATGTTTTCCATAAACATTATTGAATGTTAATGTTTCATTAGTAGTTTATCATTAAAAAGATTCATTTTTTATTTTTATACACATTGGGTAATATTTAAGTTCGTTATTTTCTTTTCCGAATGATCTCAATTATAAACATTTTTTTTAATAGATAGATAAACTATGTAGTTCCTTAAAAATGTTAAACTCATAATTGATCTATTCTACTTCTTTTGATATTGCTTTTTTTATTTTGCATAGTGAAAATCAACCAATTGAATTACAGAATTAGACCAAAAGAAAAAAAAAACCTCGCAGCAGCAGTTCACTATCTTTTTTGTTTGCTCTAGGTTTATTATATACTTTTTAACATTAATCTAAAAAAAAAAAAGGATCAGCAATCATGTTTTCACGTGTCTGGCAAAAAATGACATCGGTCATTGGAATGAATGACAGTGATGTTAAATCAGAAAGTAATGACGCGATTCAATCTTCAATTCAACGATCACAAGGTATTATTGACTACTGTCATTAATAATTACCATAATCCAATTTCTTTCTCTTTTGACAATTCATTCATGAAGAACGTTTCTTCTTTTCTTTATTGAAATCAATTGAAATTTTCAATTATAGATAATAAATTACGCGATAATGGAGTACAAATGCGATCAGGAAAAGAATGGAAAGGAAAACAAGTAATTAAAAAATCAACAAGTAAATTGTCTTTTTTTTTTCATTATGCTTAATTGATACCAATTGAAAATGTGTACGATTCACTCATTTTATACTGGTAAAAAAAAAAAAAAAAAAAAAAAAAAAAACTATTTTTTTTAAAAAAAAGACCCCCTTCCAAAGCGTAAATATGACGATGTCTCTAAATATGGTTTAGAGAATAATACTGAGGGTAATCTATTGATATAAATATACATAATACGCGCAAAGCAAAAATATCTTTACATTTTTCATTTCGTTGTTACTTGTTAGATGAGCTTAGTGAATCGAATGACCACAAACGTCAACGTCGTTATCTTGAATTAGCGAGTAGTGAAAGTGAAAGTGAGGATGGGAGCGAAGATACTGAAAGTGACGATGAGGTAGAAGAAAAACCAGAAGAAGAAGTAGTAGTAGAAGAAGAAACAGACGAAGAAGAAACAGACGAAGAAGAAGAAGTAGAAGAAGTAGTAGTAGAAGAAGATGAAGAAGAAGTAGAAGTAGAAGAAGAAGTAGAAGTAGAAGAAGAAGTAGAAGAAGAAGCAGAAGAAGGAAGAGGTAATCTATATGTATTTCAACATATGATTATTAGAAGAAAAACAAGTAATTGAATGCCTACTTCTTATAATTATCATTATAGGAAGAAAACGACACGGTAAAATACGATACTATTGTCCATATAAAGGATGTGAAGGAATAAGATATGATTCAATGAATGGAATTAGTTTTCATATACGAGATGCACATCTCCCAACATTTCGTGCAATAAACCAAAAAGATTGTACATTTGAAACGTCAACAGGACATGAAATCCATTTTACTGATGGTAAGACAAGTTTGTATCTGGTTTTTTTGTTTTTAATATGAACATGATTGTAATACTTTTCTTTTATAAAGAGAATTGTGAGAATACATTGCGTAAAGGTGACCCGATTTTTGCAGTAATACGTTATCAATGTAAGTGTCTTTTTTTTTGAGAAAGAGATATTTTAAAACGAGTGATTTCTTTTATTCACATATGTATATACAGATAAACAAAGAGTAATATATCCAAGTAATATCAAATTCAAAGCCAAAGTCAGAGCCAGAGCTGAAGCTAAAGCCAAAGCCAACGCCGAAATTCAAACTATAACCAATGAGACGGGAAATACCACTGAATCAGGTAAAAAGTAAAATAAAATAAAAGGATAATGTTTGAAGGAGGGGGTAGAAAACATTGAATAACAAAAAAAAAAATGGGGTTCGTTGTATATAGAAAGTGAGAATATGACATTCTATTGTCCATTCAAGAAATGTAAAAACAAAACAAAGAGCAATTTTCGTCTGTTCAGTTATCACTTACGACATGTTCATCATGCTGTTATTCCAATAAAGAGCCACTGTTTACAAAATAAAATGTTCGAAGCACCTTCCGGGAAACCTCTTGTATTCACTAGTAAGAAAACGTGTTTCTTTATAGTAGACCCATGACTATCAAAATTCATCCATTATTTGTAAACAAAAACGAACAATCTTATATATATATTGATAGGTCAAAAATGTCGCAAAAAAATGAGAGAAGGAGAAGATATTACTGTGATTGATAAGAAAACTGGAGAAAAAGGTATATATTTATGAACCTTTCAAAATGGGTACATTGTAGTATAAAATAAACCTGAAAAGAAAAAAAAAGAAAAAGAGAAGAGTGACTCTAACCAACAACTTTTTTTTTTGATAGTACCAAAGTTTTATTGTCCATATAAAAACTGCAAAAGAACAAGTTATCTCAGTTTTATAGGTTTTAAGGGTCATGTTAAAAGTCAACATCGAGCTGTTTTTTCAAATAAAACAGGCCGTCGAAGACATATCTTGGAAACAGAAGATGAAGGACCAGTCAAATATCTGTTATTACTTCAAAGTAAAGTGTTGTTGGCGCTTATCTTATCTTTTTTTCTCCTCTCTCTCAGATTTTTGGTTTTAGATATATAATGTATATTGATATCACTCTCTTTTTTTTGACATTTTATTTTATCTATAGATCAAGATTGTAGAAATTTATTGGAAAAGGGTGAAGATATAAAATTGGTTTTTAAAAGATTAAAGAATCGATAAAATATCTTTGTCACTTTTGTAAAAAAAAAAAAAAACGATATTCCCCCCTTCTTCCCCACACGTTATCATTTTCATTTAGTTATATATTATATATATTATAGTCATAACTGTAAAAGTAATAGTAGCTTAAAACTACATAACAATTGGTTCTTCTTTTTTATATACATTTCTTACATTTATAATTAGTTTGTTTTTTTTATCCACTGTTGTTACAGAAATTTATTATTATAAAACAAATAAATATACAACAAATTACGAATTAACTTTTTTTATTTATTTATTAACCAAGGAAATGGACCAGCGAGAAAAAAAAAATACAAATGGAAAGGGGGTAAATATATATATATATAAACTACACACGATTACTTAAACAGCAACACGGGAAATTCTTCGTTTTTCACCAACAAGTTTCCGACGTAAATCTTTTTTCACTCTACGATCACTTGTAGATGAACGTTGATGTTGTTGACCAACACTGGTTGTAGGTACAATTCCATCGTTGGTTGTACCTCTTGTTGTCGTTGCAATAGGTGTCAATAAATCATCCTTAATATTATGTAATAAAGACGTGGCAAATGGACATTGGTCCAATGATAACAATTGGCCATCGATCACGCGGGAACCAAGCACTTGAACATCAATTTGTAAATATTTTTGTTGTTGTGGATGAGTTGTTGAATCATTTGTCATCATATTGGAATGTTCTTCTTGAGGATGATAGATAGGAGAAATAATTGATAACATGGGATTATATTGATAAATGGCTTCTTGATGATGATCCATTTGTTCTTCATCTTCTTCCATCATTATCTCATCCTCTTGTCCAACTGCAGATGTTGTTGATGTTGATGATTCATTATTTTGTGGGATAGGTGCCACTTGGGAAAATTCGGGAGAATACAAATAAATCTTGGGAATTGTATTGGAAGAAGTAGAAGATGGTGATAATGTTGAAGATTGTTGCGACCAGCGCACAAGACCCGTCATCATTTCATTATTATTATGATTATTATTATTATTATTATTGTCGTTTCGACTGAGTTTATCCTTAATCCATGATTGTAATGTTTGAGGTCGTACAGGATCCATCAGAACGAGGTCTGTTGTTTCTGTCGTTGTTGTCGTTTCTTCTTGTTCTTCTTTAGGTGCATCCAATGTCGCTCTTTCCAATACTTGTTGCTGTTGTTGTTGGATATAACTGCTATCCAAAGATAAAGGTCCACCACCTCCTGGTGAATGCCCACCTACCGTTAATTGATTAACGGTTCTTGCTGGTAATGAAAACAATGCGAATGAAAATAAGATTATCTGTTGAAAAAAAAAAAATATGTGTAACCATCAATAAGTGAATCTCAACCCAATTGATAAGTAATTTCCTTATTTCTTGTGTATGTGAAAAACTGAACAAGAAAAAGTTGAATCTCTACGGGAAATTTTCTTCTTATATAATTGTGTAAAAAAGAGAATTAGAAACCTTACCATAAATACAACTCCCGTAGCTTTCTTATTATTGGTATTATTTTGTAATACACCGCTCATCGAAGAAAGTCCATCGGAAGATGTCATACAGATTCTTCTTCGTAAATCTTGATTCTCCTTTTCTAATACACCCACTTGAGCTTCCAATGTTGCCACCTTGCTTTTTAATTGTTCATTTTCAACAGATAATAATTGTTTTTCTTCTTCTAATGCATTTAAATGTTCTCGTTTTCGTTTCCTTGATAATAACGCTGCTGCTCGGTTTTTTATTAATCGTTCTTGTCGTTTTGCAATAGCTGCTGCTTTTTGTGCATCAGGTGAATTTTCGGTAGTGTTGCTATTTCCAGGCTCTACTTTAATAGCAACAGGTTGTTCTTTTGAAGAAGTGCAAGTCGAAGAGGGTGATGAGGGCGATAATGAAGTTGTCGCTGTGTTAGTGATATTTGAAGAGGAAGGTGGCGTTGGGGTAATCATTTGATGTGAAGTAGTTGTTGTTGTTGTTGTTGTTGTCATTTGGGGTTCAGGACTCCTATTATTATTCGTTGTTGTTGTACTAACTCGAGCAGCTAATGGTCTCAGGGGTGCCGGAGCAATAGATGCAGGAGGTGGTGGTGGTTGAGAATCCATTCGTTTTTTACGCCCCCTTTTCTTTTTCGGTTGTTCACTATCCGAAGAAGAGGAAGAACAAGAGGAACGAGCCGAGGAATTGGTATCCACCATGATAGGTTGTTGTAAATAAGTTGGAGGAACAAAGGATTGAAAAAATTCAATAGGAGGGGGCGGTAAAAAGGATGGATGAGGTAACCAAGTGGTTGCATCAAATGTATTAGGACTATTATTAGTTGCAAATAAAGGTGGTTGAGGTTGTATTTCTTGTGAATGTTGCTGTTGTTGTTGGTGGAGATGATGTTGTTGAGGATCCATTAATAAATCAGTAGATTGGTGAGGATGTTGTGAAGCATTGTCTGATGACGATGAAGTAGAATAAGGTGGTGAAGGTGGATTGTCAACAATATTCCAATTACTATCAGGGGCAGCAAGACAATCAGCGTTTAAATAAGACATTAATAAGTCGTCTTGATCTTGTTGTGCATCAGGATCAGCTTTAATGGGTATGGACGATGGTGATGATGCCATTTTAATTTCTTTAAGGTTATTTGGTTGTTGTATAAAAAAAGGAGGCAAAGGTGAAAAGAGAAAACAAAAAGAAAAAAAAGAAAAAGGGCTTAAAATTGTTTCAAATATGTTGTGTGTCTGACATAATTCGCTCAGCCTGTATATCTTGTACTAATTTTATTACAATCCCCCCCCTCTTTTTTTTTAACACCTTTTTCCTTTCCTTTTGGTTATTTTAGTTAGAATTTAATAACTTAAATTTATCATTATTATTTAAGGAGAATAGATGAAAAAATACTTCTTGAAAACATTTTTATTACATAACATGAATTATATTTTAATCATCATATATATACAACAAATCATTCCAATGCGATGAATCATCTTTATTCTTGATAAAGTAATTTTATTTCATATTAAACGTTTGGTTGGGAATATCTTGTTAATTATGTGTAATTCACTATACTTTACAAGTGTAACATACACTACTTGATACTAAACAAGTTTATTTCATGATTATATACTATTTATCACGTTCTATAGATTCCATTCCAACAGGTTGTATATCCCTCTTTATTGTTAGAATATAAAAACAAAATAGAAAAAGATGGAAACAATGTTTATAAATAGAAGAAGAACATGTTAACAAATAAAAACCTTTGAAATTCCATCATTGACCGCACGTGCGTTTTTATTTTGGAAATTTATCCAAACTCACCGCCTTTTTTCACTTTCTACATAATCAACCGTCCATCTTATCTCGACATAAATAATAGTCAGTACCATTGACATGTACGTAGGACAATTTTAATAGATAACTAGTAGGCGATGAGTGATATTGGATATTTGTATTCCAACCAAAAAAAATAAAAATAAAGTTTAATAAGAGAAAAGTGAAAAAGTACCTGGTTTTACAGACCAGAGAAAACAATTTCTATTTTTACTCAACAGCATCTGTAGTCACGATTTAAGATGGATAAAAACTGGCATAAAGTATTCAATAGAACGTACGAATACCGTGGTAAAGATGGATATATACCCGTCTACTGTAAGTAAAAAAAAACATCACCACACAATTCTGCTTTTTGTCAACATTCTTTGTATTACTTTATAATAATCGATCTCAATGAGGCGCTATATCCCATAGATGAAATAAGATCTTACAGTTATTTGCCAGATGTGCCTCTTCTTTGTATACTATCAAAGAGATAAATGAATGTCAAAACACACGGTAGTGGTGGTGATAAAATGGTGCTATCATTTTTGCTATAGAATGACCAAGAAGTGACAATAAATTTCGTCATGACAATGCCTAGTCGGGGTTAAACGATTTATGTTTTAGTCGTGAATGTATAAAAACGTTTGAATAAGCAAATGTCAGGATATCAAATACATTATAAAAAAAGAGAAATGAACCATGCACATTACATTGTCATATATTTTATTATAATTTGCTGTTAAAAGCAAATTTTTTACAATAAAATGTATTAGTAAATGTAGACAGTGTGGTGAGCTACACTGATACACCGAATAAGAGTTACCCATCATTCCATAATAATGCAAGATACAAACCTGGAAATGTTATACACTATATCACAGTTGATTCTTTATTGATTACGTATTATTAATATTCTGGAATCTATAAAAATAGTAAATAGTAAGAACATAAAATAAACAGTTGACTAGTAAATAGGATGGTGTATTTAGTATATAATAACAAACGAAATATCTAGAATTAAGTAGGATTAGTCATGGAAGTAAATGTAGAAGTTGTTATTGTTGGTGGTGTAGTGGTGTTGAATTGTTATTGTAATTGTTAATATTATTATCGGCAACTGAAGGGCGTGCCAGCATAAGGGAAGGACAAAATCATACTTTCCTAGTACGTTTATATAATTACATACAATAGATTTGTCTCCAAAAAATTACTCACAAGAGTCATTTAATTCTTGTGCTTCTTTATTTACAATATTCGGCCAGTTGCAGTATTTTGGAAAATGATTTCTAACAAAACCAGTCCTTCATGGAATTTCAACCCTTTTAAAGATAATCATCAATTGTAGTTTATTTCGTAATGTTTCCCACTCCTATAACCCGGGTAGGGTGCGATGAACCCATTGTAGGATGACCTACCTCTTTTCTTCTTTCCATAACTTCATTTACCATAATAGGTTATGCGATGGACCCATGTAGTTTGTTCTGTCGCTGCCTTTCCTCCATGACTACAAATTATTTTTTATGCCCGCTTTTGCGCACGCATTTCATATTTTATATAACAATATTTTGAATACCCATATTTTGGAAACATGCAAGCGTTTTAGAATAATATCAGTTCATACAATAATGGTGACTAGGAAGGATTGGGGAGGGGACCTTTCGTGGCATGGTAAGAAAAAAAAATTATTCATTTTAATACTAAGTATGTAATGACGAACATTTCTTTTTCTTGTTGATAACTAACAAAGACCGTTACTCTTGTTATAGTAATCATGAACAAAAGATTGTGAATACAATACTTTTTGGAACTATTATAAGCTTTTCCTCGCGGATCCAATGCGTATGTTATAATATTCTTCCGCTAAATATTAGTAGTCTGTTGTTATTATCTGGATTATGATGATAAAAACTGATATATGGATTGCTAGCATTGAATCCAAATATGTAGCATTGACAAAAAAGTACGGTCATAATTAATATCCATAGTGAATGCCTTCATTTTTAATTATATCATTCTGTGTATCTGCATTTACATATTTATTAGACTTGAGAGGTCATCTATTACTTTGATGTTACTTTCTACTATATCTTCATTTTAGCACAATTTGGTGCATACGTTGGCATTTTTTGACATACCGATTCAGCTTGATATGATTTTATCATGTTGTATATGTGCTTTGTCAACTAGCAGCCCAACGTGGAAAAGAGGATAACTTGTTGGTGAGACAAGATTTGATGAAACAATCCGATGGACCATTTGACTAGGAGACCGATTTGTGATGGAATGTTCGAAACTAAAGGGTGTAAACTGTCTGTAGCAGGGATCTGAAAACGTTTCAGGTACGGAACGAAATAATTTTGATACACGAGGATGATGAACGCAGGGCACCTTGACCAGAAGACCACTCTTGTTTTGTCGTAATAATGTGGATAGAAATATCATGCAGATGGAGACAGGGAGGTGATGTTCATGGTAAAGCGGCCACTGAAACTAGTTCTACTTCCGAAGATAAACGCGTAAAGTTGACTGATCTGAAATGAATGCATGCATGTTTGACGTAAAAAAAAAATCTTTGCGCCGGCCTCCAATCATATACAGTTAAAAGTGCCACTGAAGCAGCAGTCAAGTAGCTAAAATAAAAAATTAATAAGGTATTTGAAAACTGAATAACAATTGGCCAGGAACTTCAAATCTTATCATACCATCATGACGTCTATTTCCATATAATTCTGCATTGATTGATACGAACGAGATGCTTTACTATGGATTTTCTGAATGATATAGAGGTAATAAAGGATGTAAATGACATCCTAGTTGATAAATGTTCCCTTAATATACTACCACTACTATTATATTCAATTCCAACAGTCATACACCATCATCAATATCATTGTCACACAACAGCAAAAAAATTAATAATCCTTTAGTCAAATATTCTCAGTATCTTGACAATTCTTTTGTAGTAAACCATTTCAAAGAAAACAATGATATCAAGCTAAATCAGAGCATGAGAAGCCTTCACTGCTCCTAACAAAATTTCAAGGTTCCAACTTCTTCCCCTCAGACGAACATCAGTATTTTTTTTTTACCCTACCAGTACTAGCTTTTTTCTCTCCTAATCATGGAGGGTGGGAGAGAAGTGGGATCCAGTTAATGCCCTCCATCTTTATGTAATATATCCCCTAAAGTACTATAAGGAAACAACTACATATATGCCTATAGGTGCAAAACATTTTAGCCTTCTAGTATTTTAACAAATATTATAAAATACACTTTTGAATTTAGGCATACATTTTCCATATTGAATTTGTACGATATACAACGACAGGCAAGATCTAAGCCGTACATTATATTTATATAAATAAAGCATGAAAAAGAATAGATATTATAAAGGTCTGGTTCAGGTAGGTATTACATGTTTATTAAACTTGCTTTGAGTAGATTTGTATCGAAATGATAGTGTATTTTACTGGTTGGATCTCCAAGTACGGTCATATGTAATTCATGAATGCAGCACCTGACAGATTTGTACATCAAAATTGATTAAGGAAATCCCGTTTAATATAATAATAAGGTTGGTATGAGTAGCGATAATATATATATATATGATAATAAAAGTCTTAATTGTTGTGTTAAAAGATGGAGTCCTTTGCTTTGAGTTAATGTAGTCGATTGATCAATAGGTAAGTTATTCAGTACATCGAATCTTGCACATATTACATGTTTTTGTTGTCATTGAAAACTGAAAGGAAAATTGATGTCGGATAAAGAGAAGTAGTAATGTAACCCAGATAATAAATATTTTATTAAAAAACGTTCAATTTTAAACTATGTGGTGCTGGATAACAATACTATTAAAAATAAGTTATATGAAGAGATATTGTTGAACTTTTTGGTAATGTTGCTCATTTCATATTGTCATGGTTATAATGGTAGTTACTTGGTAATAATTAAAAAAATCAGGAAGGAGAAAAACCAAACTGAGTAACCATGTTTTCTTTTGATTGTGATACGCAGAGTTACACTTTATTTCTCTCTTTTTTTCTTTTATTTCTCGAAACACAGCACTGCTCTTCTTCCCCTTTTATATTACTTTTATATTTTTATGCATCACCGCCACTCCTGATGGACTACTTTTCGACATTCAGAAAGCGGATTGTACCTGCCAAAGTCCAACCGACGAGTGCAATGCAACTCGTTAAATTTCATAATTGTTGGGATTATATTCATGTAAGTCAACTTTTAATAAAATAAAATAAAAGACAATAACTACCTTTTACTATGAAACAAAGTTTTATTTTCTCCTTCCTTCTTTCTCCCTTTTTATTTGTTTTTTCCTCCGCAAAAGATCGATAGTATTAATGTATCGTATTCTCATTTTCTTTTTATATGCTAGAATATATTTGACTCAAACGATAATAAAATGAACGTTCATGTACAACAAACAGAAATACCAGATAAACTACGTCAGATGGTCGATATGCTTGTAGACGAAGAAGCTCGGCAGGAGGAAGACAGTACGACGGGGGTGTGCATGGAGTACTTTTTAAAAAACGGCGTGCTTCACTATTTAGTCAGTGTGGCTGAAAAGACGGATTATCCTGTTGGCATCAGGGGTGAAACGATCAAAATGGTTGCCAATATGGTGGATCTCTTAGATGATCGATTTCTGGTACACAACGCGGTGCACAGGCCGACTGTGAAACTGTTACGTTTCTGTGTTCTTGACCAACAATATCAATATCACGAGGACCTCGTCGATCTCATGTATATTATCTGCTCCAAAATTCACGGATTTCCAGCTTTACTCAATATCTTCTTTCATCATAATCCAACTGGTTATGATGAATTCTTATTATTCACTTACTTGCTCCGGTTTGTGCATCGGGAAGGACGATCCGGAGACTATGCCCGAACAGGTTTACTGTTTGTCATGGAAATGGCCACAGCCGATCATCTGGGGGACTTTATCCTATCATCTGATTTTGCTACCATCATGGCTGCTGGGCTGGGGGCACTTTATTCACAATTACCACGGAAACTCGTCATCAAGGATGATTCATTGTTGACCAAAAGTCCATCCACCTATTTACTTGGTCAAGATTTTGTTCGTCAGCTCAATAGTCACAATGTAGACGAATCATGTTCATCTTCATTTCGATATCAACTTGACGCTTTTCTAAAATTACTCGAATTCTGTCAAGACGTACTTGCACGATGTCCACGATCAGATATTTGCAAGGCATTGCTACAATACATTCGTGCTATCTTTTTGGAGAATATTTTGTATCCTTCGATTCTTGAATGTTCTGATGTGGATGGTTCATCTGTCGCTGTCATCAGCTATATCGATGTTATTTTGCAAACCGTCGAACATAACGCACTTGCCGATATGATTGTTGGATTTTTAATTGACGACGACGATGATAGTGGACATTCCTCACCAACAAGCGAAGTCATGACCGATACTGATAAAATATGTTCCAATTTATTCGCTGGTCTTGAACTCGATCGATATAAAAGCTCAACTTATTTTACTGCTGCTGGACGTTTTACGCTCAAAGATTTAATTTTTAGTCGCCTCAAATCAAGCTCACAGCCTGCTGTCATTGCTACATTAAAACTATTAAAAACGTTACTTACAAAGCATTGTCGGTATTCGTTGAAATTATTATCAATATACCCAGATTATGGTGATGATTTTATTTATCCCAACAAACAACTTCATACTCAACCACCCTCATCGTCAGCATCATCTAATACCATCACAGCCACCACAGTATCTCATCATATCCGCGAAATCGAACTTTATTTTTCATTAATTTCAGCAATCGATCAAGTACATGCCGATGATATTCAATTACATGGTTACGAAGGCTATTTATATGACATGGAAGCAGTAATGGAGGGCGATGATTGTTTCCAAAGAATGTGTACTGGATCATCAGGCGATGATGATGACAAGGGTAATGTTCTTGCAGGACACAGCAATAACGGTCGACCGCGTGCTAGACGGAGACACAGTTTCAAATACGGTAATCGATTTGCAGCTACCGACCAAGAGCAACAACAAAAACACGAATTTCCTCCACGAACCTACACCAGTCATTTATCATCATTAAAGAAACTTACACTGTTCAAACATCGAATACAGCCCACAGATCCACTATTGCAAATATTGCTCGGGTTGCTTAGCAATTTCTTTGCCCAATCCTCTGAACTCAATCTAGTATTGACAGGTGTCATTTCTGCACTAGCCACATGTCCGTATCGTTCATTGAAGGGTTGGATCTCATTTCGGGATAGCGATCGAACGAGCCCAGAGGATGTTTTGGTCCTTAATTCTGATAGCGATGCAATTAATCTCAAAACAACAAAAAAGAAAGGCACCGCCTCTATGGATGATGATCGAATTGATCCAAATGATATTTATCACCATCCTTCTGTGATACCCCCCAATATAGATAATGAAGATGACGATGATCGTTCTATTGATTATGGTGTTGAAAAACAATCAGCATCCGTCACCCAACCTACTCATTTTAAATCATTCCCACCATTTTTCACCTTATTCCGAACACTCACACAACAAGTCGATTATTATCGATCAGAAATCGACAATTTCGATATTTTGCTGGAAGAACGACGATTGATGTTACAAAATCCAAATGCGGCAGCAACATTAGAAATGGGTTATTCATCCACTCCATCATCTCCTACCAGTCCTACAGCAGCATCGGCATCAGCTGGCAATACTATGGGCGCATCATTAACTGCTGCTGCAGGCTATTTATTTGGCTTTAATAATCCTACTCCTCCACCTCCAGAACCAACCTACTCACGACGACCATCGATTTTGTCACAACAATCCCCAACTTCACCATCCAGCAATGATTATTATTGGTGGAGTGCGCGTCCTGATAATAATCAATCATTTTCCTCATCTTCATCCATAACAGAAGCTACTCTTCATTCACTGATATCAGACCCAACATCACCAATATCAGTCCATGCGCGTCGAACGCAAGATATTCGTATCAAACCTTTATTCCCTTCCAGTTTCCCACAAGATAACAAGGATGCTATATTGGATTTGGATGATGAGGATGAAAACACTTTTGCACCTGCGGATCAAGATCCATCTGTGCAAGCACGTCGAAAAAAAGGTGTCGTCACAGATATTCCATTATCTATGTTATTGAATAACGTTGTCATCTTGGAAGAGTCAATCAAGGAGCTTATTGCCGTTATGCAAGTACGATCCAGTCTTGGTGTCGATCAAGTTCGTTATGTCTAAGAATAAAAAAAATGAATATACATATACATATACATTCCTTTTTCATATTATATAATTATAATTATCATCTTATTTCATTATTTTTATGCGTATGCAATATATAAATCTGAGCGAAAATGGAATGCTTTTTTTTTTTATTACATATTGATTAATATTATTTTACACAAAAGGAACAAGTGAATGGAAATGAATAACAGTGGTCGGGCTCTTTTTTTTATTATTGTTGTTACTATTTAGAAATGAATTGATTTGAGCTGATCCACAAATGCCTCCAAAAAGCCATCGTCAGTACATTTAAGATCTATAGTGATAGTTGCTATTCCCTCTTGCGAAGTCAAATCATATTTCAATAACCCTGCAATTTGGGAACCTTGAATACTCTTGGCATAGAGTGAAGCTGCACCAGGAACAACCTCAACTACTTGTAATTGAGTCGTACTTGTGATTGTGCTAAGTGCATCAATGAGCATTTGATCAACCGCTGTTTCAGTTGCGATGGGTATCTCGATAGCTACACTATCCCGATAGTCAAATTCTTGACCATGTTCTGCCAGCAAAGCTGCAAACTGTGTTGGATCCATTGATTGTTCTTGAATTAAAAAGACGCTTGGATGGACTTTTATTTCAAGTGGTATCTGATTTAATGCCGATGAATCCTACAGGATTTTGTCATTTTAGTTTCAGTTTACTTTGTAAAAAAAAGTATGCACTTTCATATTGAATCACAAGCAATTTTTTATCCCATCAATGTACACAACATTTCTTTTAAGTAAACATATGTTTACCTGTATATCATATTGTAAATCACATCGTAAGCAGAGCCCTCGACGAATATCTCCCGTACTAGCAAAGTAGCCTACTGCTTCAATCTCTTTACCAGATTCCAATTCAAACTTGTCGCATAACGATGCAAGGGTTGAATGGTGCATATCTTCAACATATCTGAAATCAAATGACTCAATTGGTGTAAAATGTAAATCGGTGAGTGTGGCATCTTCTGACTTGTTCTTCATAGTCAATTTAGCTTCAATGACAGGTGTACCGTTATCTTTTTCATCTGATAGTGATAATCGATAGTGCTACATAAATATAATAATCAAATGGTACATTAGTTGTTTGATAAGATCTTTTGTATATAAAGTTTTTTTTTCTTAAAAAAAAAATAACTTACGAGCTCAATTTGTTCGTTACTTAATAGAAGCTCAGGTGGAATTTGTTTCCGTTGATCCTTCAAAAGATTTTCTGTAGGCATATCAGGTACTTCGTTTGTGTGACCATTTTCAAGCTGCTGATATAATTTAATTTTGCATTTAGTGAAGCATTCAATATTTATATATTGTTATTATCTAATTATATATACCTCGTGTTCAGGTTCAGCGACAGCAGATTTCTTCTTTTTCTTCTTTTTGTCTTTGGGATTATTGGTGGTGGTAGATTTTTTGGACTTCTTTGTACTTTCATCAACGTCCTTTCTCTTCTTTTTCTTTTTTCGTTCGCCACCCTATAATGTAATGGCGATTAATATACATCTCTGAATTTTCTTTTTTTGCGAGAGGGGAACGAATAATAATAAAACCTACATCTTTAAGTGCGGTTGTAGATGCTGATTGTGCTAATTTTCGTTCTCTACGCTCGACACGTACACGTGCTTCTTCACGACGTCGTAGCTCCTCAGGGCTCAAGTAAGTCTGCATTTCAGGAAGCCGTTCATCCGCACCCAAAGGAGTAGATAAATCGACAGTATTCAAACCATCATCATCCGTTGCAAAAATATCCTTGCGTTGTTGACTTTTACTATAAGTTTGTCCACTGCTCTTTCGTTTGTTATTGCTACTATTATTATTGCCATTTGCACCTTCTTGATCACTTGCTGATGCAACAGCATCTTCTGGCATTTCTTCAGGTGCATACTCAGGAGGTGGTGGTGATGGTGCTCGTGGTTGACGTTTGCCTTTAGATTTCTTTTTGTGTTTTTTGGATTTACCACCGTCAGCCATACCAAAATCATCTAATGAGAGTTTCACGATAGGAATGGAATCCACATCGTCTTCCAAATCCAACAATCTGGCTTGTTGTTTTTGTTTTTCAGATTTATCGGACATGATGTAATATGGATCGTTGCGGAGTGCTTCCATGCGTGCAGCACGGCGTCGTTCCTTATCTTCATCCTCTTCACTATCGTCATCATATTTCTTGGAACGGCTTTTCTTTTTCTTTTTCTTGCTGCTGGTGGTGGTTCTATAGAAATCGTTATCCATGACAGGGGATTCCACAGAAGCAATCTCAGATTCACTGTCATCAACCAAATCAGGAAGTGGCTCATTAATCCATGCGTCCAAATCCAATCCTTCAGGAACAGGTACTTTTTTTTGGGCTTTGGGTGCAACTGGATTAAGCTCATACAACGAAAACAAAGTTGGTAGACCTTGAAGAGCAAGAGGTGCATGCTCAGTTGTAAGATCCTGTGAAATTGCTGCTAATACAATATCAAAGATGGCCCGTGCATTACATGCCTACAATAAAACTCTTGAATCAGAATAACTATATTCCTTATTTTGCACACATTTTTTCCCCATCAATTTTAAAAAAGTATTTTCTACTCACCCGTTCCTGGACTTCAAGATCCACGCTACGTGTAAACATGCCCATCTTATCCTTCATGACTTCCGTCACCTTGACGAATTCTGTTTGAAGTTCAGTGTTCCATTCGTCAATTAATTCATTTGCCCAAAATGCATAAATCTTAATAATGTTATGGACGTAGACTGCTTGGACCTTGACAGGCATATCAACAACATAGGGTGTTAATAAACACTCAAGTGTTGCAGGAATATTGTCCAGGAAACTAAAAATCTCAATTAGTATCTATCAAATCTTATTTACCATATCAAGCGCATGTGAGTCCCTTCATTACCTGCAGTATTCGCCACAAATCCATGCTGCGGCAGAAAGTACTTCGATGTTGGTATCACGCTTTTTAGCAGTCTTCAAAAGTTGATGGTCGGATAAAAGACGGAACTAGAATTTAACAGGTAAACTATTAGTCAATCGTCGTCATTTTTTTTAAATGATATATTTTTATTTCTCTCTCTCTCTCTCAAAGTATAAATCAGCGTATATATGTAGTTCAATTTTTACCATCTGCTTTACTGCGAAAGGACGCACGCTCTTGACTCGTACACTGACATCCATCAATTGGTTTGTCAGTATATCACCGACACTAACGCCAGATACATGTGCCAATCCTACCAAGACAGTTATATACCACTCAAAATTGGTCACATTGCGGTATTGATTTTGACTGCAAATGAAAACAATACGATTGATAATGTCAGTACGATAGACTGGATCAAGAACACTGGATGCTTCATGTAACGATGATGCACCATTGCTGTCTGCAGGAACAAGATGTGCAATAAGTCTCTTTACAATATCAACAAGACTTTTTTTATTTGCCTAAAATTTGATAAAAAAAAACAAACCATCAGTTCTGATTCTGTCATTCCATCCACCTCATAACCATTAAAACCCCCATTATTTTACCATGCCAACAACAAGATCAAGTGCGCGGAATCGGATACTGAAATCATCATCGTCAATACATTCCAAAATGATATCCTTGTGTTCCGCAATCAATTTTGGATGAGTAGATAAGAGTCGACTCATTGCCAATAGACCAACATATTTCACTATCGAGAGTTGATGAATTTAATAACTTGGAATCTTTCACCTTTTTCTTTATAACAAAATGAAAATAAAAAGGAACTTACAGTTTTGATCAGGATCCTCCAAAAACCGTCGGAGCTTGTTTACACATGTAGCAGCTAACGCATGACTGGAATCACCCGCTGCTTCGAGGAACCCACCTGTGATCACGGTATGAATACATTCATATAATAAAGACATTGCTGGTGTTGTTTGGATAAGCGACGTAAGAGGAGGAAGTAATTTTTTAACAAGTCTTGGTTCGAGTGGTGTAAGTGATGCAAACTATATAACAAGAAAAAAAAAAGCAATATTAATAGAAAGTTCACTCTAATTCTCATTATATTATTTATTTCCTTGTTCCATCCTTATCTAACGTATATCGTTACCATTTTAATAATCTTAATAAGCATCCAATTATTTGCAGAGGTTGTCAACAATCGAAATAGTTGTGGTGCGAGTGATAAGTAATTGCGTGGATTCTTTCGTGCAAGTTCACAAATAACACTAACAGTGGCCGATACAACGGCTTTAAAAAGAAAAAAAAAGGACATTGTGATATAAGTATATAATATCATCCTTCTCTTCTCTTATCCTTTCCTTATTATTCCTCTCTGACACTCTTTTTTTTCAAATGAATATAAATCAACGTTACATGGATCTGCGTCTTCAAGCTTTTCTTTCAACCGTGGAAAACTCACTCGAAGGGCTTCTGGGAATTTTAAAAACACCTTATACAGAACCAATACGACCTTTTTCCGAATATATGGACGTGAGTGATTCAACATAGCAACTAGATCTTGACATAGATCGCGTGCGAGGTCGGGTGTTACAATATGTGAAAGGCCATTAACAGCGATACCAATCTCGAGAGGTGACGATGAAGCCAAATCCTATATAATGAAATGAAGGAGCTTGTCAGGAACAATCAATGTTAATAAAAAAAAGGCAACTGATACCATACCTTTTTAATCAAATTGGTCGTGAGCATAAGTACATCTGTGTCCTGCTGAAACGATTGCGTGGCCGCCAAGTAACCTGCCCGTTTATGTAACAGCTTTGGGCTCGACATGACTTCAACTATATGGAAAGACGCCCACGACATATCATAACCGAGCATTTGAAGCTACAATTAAATTGTAATATATACAAATATGTAACATGTGAGCATTGTACATGAATATTTTATATGATTCGAGTGTCTTGATAAATAGTTAGAGAGAGATAGAACTTTACATAGGTCAGCTTGGCAACCGCGACGCCTTTTACATCGATATCGTTAGACTTAACTTCATTCCGAATTTCTTGTAAACAAACTGCAATATATTTTTGCTCATTCTTTTTGTTGGCACGAATTCCACGAATGAGATCCGTGAGGGACTTTTCAAACATGTTTTTATGCTTGAAGAAGCAATCAGAGGGGAAATGAGAGTGAGCAAGAAAAAAAAAATACGAGGCAAAGTCAAATGGCCCGAAAGTAACAAGTTACGTTGTTCGGAGTCAGCTTTCTTGTTTCATATATAAATTGCGTTTTTATGGAGATAGCATCACTTACAGAATGAAAATGTTTCTTTAATTAATCCTAGAATTGAAATATCGATTATGGACTGATAATATTTATTGAATGAGAGTATATTATATACAGATATTTTCAGTATATATATTAACTGATAATAAATGACACAAATAGAATAATAGTAGCAACCACAGTAGCTTCCTGGAGTGCTATTGATTGACGATATGATGTTTTTTTATATAAACCAGCTTGGCGGATTCAATGATCAATAACATGTAGAATATATACAAATTCATTCTATATGTGTGGTGATAATTTCAAACGATATCAACGGTAGCTGTTACATATGTACAACGATCACAAAGATTTCCATTTATTCGGGTATACCATGAATATAGAAATTATGCACCATGTACATGTGTTTCATCAAGTTTAGATATGCGTAGTAGGTTTGCATAGTAGTTACTAATTAAATATATATTTTAACTAGGTTATTTAACTATTGGTATAAAGTTTGTCACAATTATGTTATATAGTGGGCTATAGCTGTTACTCAGTGTATATAGGTATATACCTAAAGAAAGACATCTTCGTGGTTTCTTCCTACGTATACATGTATAACGAAAGCCAAAAAATAATAATAGTATATATATAGAATAACTACTGATCTTCTAGTTGATATGATATAGAGCTTTATTTTGTATAAATTCAAATTATAATAAGTAGATATGATATATGTTTTCTTTAATGAATAATAAAAAGAAAAAAAAAGTACAAATTTCAACGAAAAAAGAGGAGGGGTGGGTTATAGAGAGGAAAGGAAAGGGCTGTATATCATAGAAAGCTATATATGCATTCTTTTTGAAAGTATATACAGGACCGGCTGTTATACAATGGGGGTGTATTTATATATATTACAGTTTTACTAATTATATTATATATTATTAAGTTATTACTAACATTAGTTTGCTCCTCTTTAAGCTTCTTGGTTCTTCTTATCATCATTGTTGTAAGCTTCCATTTGTTCGTCGCTACGACCAATGGCATCTTCTTCAACATCAACCTTATCACGCTTGTGATGGAGAACGTAGACAAGAATACCACTGACAAAGGCAGCGCATGCAATACCAGCATACATCCACATAACCTTGGGATCAACGGCAACAGAAACAAGGGCAAATGCAAGAATAGAAGCGAAGCAGTTGGTCAACAAGAACAAAGCCATGACAATGGACTTCATGGATTGAGGAGCCTTCTTGTAAGCATATTCCATACCAGTGATGGAACAGAAAATTTCGGAAATAGCAATAAAGACATAGGAAGGAATTTGATAGGCAGCAGAAATTTGGTTTTGACCTTCAGGATGGTCATAGTAAGGGGGCGATTTGTAAATCATAGATTGGATACCGGCAGTGTAACCCCTTAAGAATAGCAAGATTAAGTTAGGTTAGGCTTTTTAAGCTTAAAAAGAGAGAGGTATAGTAAAAAGAAAAAAGTTAAAAACTACTTACATGGAAACAGCACCGAAGAAGAAACCAAGAGAGATACGGAAAATAGGACGCATATGGATTCCAAGGCGACGGAGACCAGGATATACCTATGGGTTTGAAAATATATAAAAAATATGAATGAGAAAATGAACTATAATTGTACAAGACATTTGTTGCTATATAGTATATACGTACGATTCGATCCATAATAGGAATCAAAATGATAAGAGCAATAGGGTCAATGTTTTGCATAATATCGTTGGGCACATTTCCAGTCAACATAGTAGCAGCTTGAGAAATCAAATTGTTGGTAATTTGTTGATAACAGAGCCACCTAATATTTATTATAGAATTGTTCTTAGTTTTTTTGATTGTCTTTTATCATTAAATTTCAATGTTTTTCAATTTTCTTACCAGATAGGGAACCAAAGGAAAATAATACAAGCCTTGAGAGTACGCTTCAATTCATCAACAAAGACATCATCGTGAGTGACTTGAGCAGCAATTTCAGGATGCGAAATAGCCAATTGAGACGGTTTACAAGCATCAAGACCACCTTTGACCTTGAATGAAGCGAGCCAGAAAAGTTTACCAGCTTCAACAAAGACGGAACCACGTGGAGGATGTTGAATATAACGCTTACGACCAAGAAGCACCACACAAATGCAAGGAATGAACATCAATGTAGGCAAGACATAAGCGGGCCAGAAGCCGACGTTCTTTTCTAATTCAGTGGTAGCAATGGCAGACAAGGAACCAATGTTGATACCCCCTAATAAATTAATAAATATGATAATAGTTAGTCACTTTTTCCTTTCCAAGAATGGGTGATGAGAAAAAAAATACATACAATAAAACATGTTGAAAATCTTTTGATATGTTGCTTGTGGGGTAACGATGACACGGTCTCCATTCTTGAGAGTCTTGACATAGGCAGTACGGCTACGATATTGTTCAGCGACAAGTGGGGAGACATTGGCTTTAATACCACCAGTACCAAGACCAATGATAATAACTGCAACAATGAAACCAGGGAAAGCAGCACCACTTTCAATGGCCATGGGTATAGAAGTACAAGTAAGAATGACAAGACCAATAAAGTAAATGATACTGAAAAGCAAAATGGTCTTGTATTTGCCCAAGTATTGATCTGCAATAACAGCACCAATGATCTGTATATATCAAGTATGATATTTTAAATAAGTAAGCGGAAAGTCCCGTACTGTGGGTGATGGCTAAATGTTAAAAGATTTTTTGTTTACCGGAGTAATATAACACCAGAACTGGAAGAAGGTAGTCAAGGCAGTAGCAGTTTGTTGACCTTTACCCATAGCACCAGGTTGGTCAGCGGGATCTATTAATAATTATAGGTTAACAAAATTAGTTATTTATTTTCTATAATTGTTGAAAGAATCAAAAAGAAGATGCAGTTGGATGAAGCTTACAATGACCAGGATCTGGATGTTGAATGTAGTTTTGGAAAGGACCACTCAAACCATAGTATGTAAAACGTTCACAAAACTCAATCAAGATGACAAGGTATGCAGAGGCAGGAACAGTATCAGCCACTTCACGCAAGTTCTTCCAATCTTCGTCGGTGGGTTCAGGATACTCATCTTCTTTATGAACCTGATCAAAAGAATCGGTTACACTGTATCGGTCGAGTTGTTGCTCCTTTTCAGATCGCTCTACTTTCTCGTCCATCGGAGTAATGTCTTTTTTTATTGTGGAGAGGGAGATGAAGAAGAAGATGAAAAAGAGAGAAAGACGAAAAAGAAAGAGATGATGTAAAAGACCCGGGATATATTCTTCTACAAAAAATAAAACAATTTTTTTTTTTTTGGTTGAGCGCACTATATAAGAGGAAAAAGGAAGTGAACGGGGAGACAAAAAATAACTGAGTTCTGGCGGGATCATTTTTTCCCTTGCTCTACTGCAGTTGTTTTGCGTTGTTTTGAAACATCAGATTCCTACATTATCAATGGCCGGTAATTCGGTATATATTTAAGCAAAATTGCTTTGATTCTATTTGATTGTCATACGTAGTTGTATTGAAAACGTATCTAATATGTTGCTTATAATATTTATTGGTAATAAAACATCTTTATATCTTAATTTTCTAAATTCTATCTTTCCAAATTGTATGTAATAGGCTGTCAATTCGGCATATGACCAACTTCAGCTTAAATTCATCAAATAAGGCAATAAAAAATCAATGTGGTTGGTTCAGCGTGGGAAACATATTTAAACTACCGATTCTTGTGCCCTGAAAGATACTTCTCTCTCTCTCTTTGTCTTATTTTGCTGAGTTCTTTCCGAGATGTAATGAGCTTGAGCTGCATCGTAAAATATACCCCAATATTTTGCGTTTTTTATTTTTGGTATAAGGTCACATTGCATTAGTTAGAAAATGAGATTAACTCTTTTTATATCAAATAAAACCCCACATTCATCCATGTTTTTTAATGTGTGAAATTCAAAGAAAATCCATTTGTTGTTGTTATTCTGTATAAAATCTATATTATAAACCTTGACGGAAACTTAATTATGACCGTGGAAAAATTGTTCTTAATGAGGAATATTTGGTTACGCCAAGAGTGGGAATATTATATACGAAAAAGGGTGTATTTTTTCTTGTTTTCGATATTTTATCTTATCATAAAATGAGTTTCTTCCAATCATTTTTTTGCGGAATGGTGTATATTGATATTAACTTTATTGGTATCGTCCGGAATTCAGGACCCACCAATAAAATATGGATAAATATAGAAAACGCGAGACTTTTTCACACATCCCGCAACTAGAAACATGTGAAAGATCTCCGATGATGTATGTGAGATTGTTGTATTCAAGGGTGCAAAAGATACCATAACCTAAATTGAGCATTGTAAGCATGAATACGATACAGGGCAATTAAGTAATATGGGTTTAGTTTGGGAAAATTTCATAAAACGGAACAATTATATATATAAGGTATAACATCCAATGTTTTTTTTTTTTTTTTACTTTTCGATACCTTTGAATCATAATATGTTTTTAACAGAAAACACTATAATTGTACCACATAGTCCATCGTATGTTTGTTTACTTTAATTGAAAGAAATAGATGACGTATATATGCTTATATTTATAGGAAGATTGTCTAAGAAACTAAACAGCATATCATCTTAAATAATCATTAGAGTTGTTATTGAATAAATAAATGTGGAAATTTCCTCCTAAACTGGCTAAACTCTATCTATATCAATTAATAACCCCAATATTTTATCATTACTAATACACTGTTAGTAAATTTTGTTACGTATAATATAATCTTCTATGGTAGAAAAACAAACAAATCATTGAAGCGGAAGTGACTTTATTTAACATGCTTATCGCGCAAAATATCATCTCCATTACGTTGTTAACATTCGGGGCTCCGTCCGATACATTGAGAGCTTGCATTCAGGATTATTATATATTTTTTTCTTTTCTGAGTGAGACGGATATATATTTATTCACGGTCGAAAATCTCCGTTGTAATGTTATTGAACTGTCTTTTGGAACAGATGATGATGATTGAACTTGTCCCCCAAAAAAATAAGAGCGGGAAAATCGCAATATATTATTATTGTTCATAAATATATCGAATGGTTTCATTGTAATTTATCAACATCTTCTCTTTCACACCCAGTCCCAGCAGACATCTCTCTTATGTAGTGATTGGTGCTTCTACCATCTATTCTGCAATAAATTTAAATTATCTCTGTACTGAACTAACGTGTCAAGCGACATAGAAACATACGATATAATAATTGCTATTGAACTAGTTTAACGAAATGAGGTATTTTCACAAATTCAATACCTGCATATCCTTGAAAGAAGTAGGTAGTGATAATTATTAATTAACAAAAGAATATACATCTATGCCACATACAATATAACAGACAAAAATGTGAAGTTCTGATCATTGAGATAAAAGCTATATATAAAGCGTAGTAAGTAAGCTAAAAAAAATGTCAATTGGATATTTAAATACGACAAGGTTTGAATAAATAGTCATGTTTTTATAAATAGCCTAAGAAAAAGAATACGGTCCAAATAAGTTGTTATTAACTACTGTTTATTATGATGGACAACTGGAATTTATATGATCATGATGAATATTAAATTATGACTTTTACTCCTACATAGCCTTGGAAATATTTTCTATGTGCATGGAGAAATTAATAAAGTAATAAGAGACATGGACAACAACACTTTTTGGGTTATTTATTGCGAGTGAATGCACAAGTAGTGAGAATGGGGTACATAAACAATGAAGAGAAAAGAATGAAAAGGATAATTAAGTAGATATTTAAGTTTAGAAAAACAGAAGAAAGAATTTGTGTGGTGGATTAGTAGTAGTTGATTAAGCATAACCTTGAGAGTGTGTGCAAGGAGCAAAGAGTGTGCCTGGGAAAGTGGATGCTCATACCTTAGGAAAGAGTAAAAAGTCAAGGTAATACCTTCAGTGATTGGATATGATATACGACAGCTACGCTAAATAACTTCGTATATTTTTTCTATATCACCAATTCAGTTTATTCAAAATCCTATTTATCTACTCGGATATACCATGTTACTGTTGATAATAATAAATGAAATAATGGGGCTCCTTCATCTATTGCTACTACCTTGGTAACCTACCTCAGTCAGGTATATTCTGCGCATTAATTGAGAATTGAGAGAAGTTGTTTTACAAGCAGGGCTAAGTGTGGTATTATTTTTAAAACATAATATAATTGTATCCTGATGTATTGGAATGATAATGGCTCCACTTAGATTTATGAATAAAAGAATATTTGTAAACATGCAGAATCTCGCCTTCCCAATCTTTTACTAATACACAGGCCATATGACATATATTAAATAGCAATTGTCAAGCGGAATTTGATTGACTTTTAAGTGCTTAAGCAAATCCATGATTTCTGTGTTGGTGCAGTATTTTTTTTTTCTTTCATGTTCCTTCCAAGATCCGTGAAGCGAAAATGGGAAGAAACCAACGATCTAACAACTCCTGTTTCATATAACACCAAACAATATAAGCGAGCGATTAATAGTATACCCGTTAAAAATGACAATAGCATCAAAGATTCAATAAATGCCGCCCTTATGCATCGATCAACCACTCCTCAAGCAATGTACAACAGCAAAATACCATCAGCGATCGCGCCTTCCACAAATCAAGATTCTTATGAAAACGAAGAATATAAAGACAATGACGATGAACCAATTAAACAATATTCTTCACAACAACGATTGATTATACCTAACAGTGATGAACCAGAGTGTATGATATGCGGAAGATATGGAGAATATATTAATGACGACACAGATAACGATATATGTAGTCGTGAATGCAAACTTATTGATACCGATATGAACGGCTCATTACGTGGGTCTGTTTCCCGTAAACAAGAGCAACAACAGGGACAGCAAGAAAAGCCAATTGTTCATCATTCATCATCTGTAGCCGAGAATGTTCATGCCAAATTGACAAATTATCAAGAGCCACTAAGTGTTGCTACTCTACCCGAGAATCAAATAAAATATATGTTACAAGCACATGAAATAAGCGTCAAAGGGAAAAGTATACCACGTCCCATTGTATCGTTTGATCAATGTAGTCAAGTATTGGGTCAACAGCTTTTGGATAATTTGGATCAAATGGGTTGGTCTATGGCAACTAGTGTCCAGCGGCAAGCGGTACCTGTCATGCTAACCGGACGAGACGCAATCGTTATTTCTCCTGCGGGTTCAGGAAAGACAGGTGCTTTTGTCCTTCCGATCTTAGCACATTGTCAATCACTATCCGCTTTCTATCGTCACAAGCGTCGCGCAGGTCCTTATGCCCTCATTCTATCACCAACACGAGCTTTATGTGTGCAGATCGAAAATACCATTAAGCGACTTGCCACTGGTATTCAGAACATGAGAACAGCGTTGCTTGTAGGTGGAGAGCCATGGCCTGAACAATTGCATCGATTACGTAAAGGTGTTCAAATTATTATTGGAACACCAGGTCGGATTTTAGATATGGCAACCTATCATCCACATATGCTTCGACTATGGCGGATAAGGATACTTATTATGGATGAGGCAGACATTCTTTTTGCATCAGCAATGAAAAAACAGGTGCGAATGATTCTTAACAAACTACCAGATAAAATGGCGCGTCAACTTGGGTACTTTTCGACTGGCATAAGCTCTGAACAAGCGAAAATTGTTCACCGCATGAACTCTCCGATTGAAATCCGAGTTGGAGAACCAGAAGAGGCAGAGGGGAAAAAAGCTGTACAGCAACTTGGATCTATCACCAACGTCAAACAAACGATTCTGTGGGTCGAAAATCCAAGTAAAACAAAACGTCTACTATCGATTCTCGACGATCCAAAATATTTCAGTGCACCTGTTTTAGTTTTTGTGGAGAGTAATGTGGCTGTCATGAAACTTACGCAAACGATTTGTAAAAAGAAGAAATATAATCATTGGCGCGTTGTTGCTATGGATTCGGAAAAATCACTAAAGGAACGTACGGCAATATTGGAAGGTATGAATTCTGATCCACCAGCATGGGATGTGGTCATATCCACGGATATGCTTGCACGAGGAATCGAACTTCCGTCTGTCAATTTGGTAATCAACTATGATATGGCAAAAACTATACCAGATTATGTTCACCGAATCAGTCGTGCTGCGATATCCGAATCTGCTACTCAAAGTTCAACGATAAAACGGAAACGTGGCTGGTCAATCACATTCATCAACAAGGTACCTTCACCTCACAAATGGACATATTCTTGGTCATACAGTCTTCAAAAACATATAACTTATCCCACTATTTTTTTTAGGATCACAAATATCTATTTGGACAGTTATATCAAGGTCTTTCCAACAAATCACCCCTGGATGTCACACCCCTACCAGCTGAACTCAAAAAGGAACACTTATAAAAGCATTGTAACTGTATATTATAGGGGGAACATTATTTACATTGTAAATTAATAATTGAATATTGTATATATAAAAAGAGGAGATTTCTGGTATACGGCAGAATTATAAAAACATTTCATTTCTTTGACTGTAATAACGCATATGAAAGCTTGCAATGGAAGACAGGTGCTTGATCCTGTCGAAAATTGATCTCTCGTGTCATTTTGGGTGGTAATCGTGATATTATTTCTTTGTCACGTACAGGGTCGAGAATCGGCTGGTATCGGAATTCTCGTGTTGGTCTGTCTTGTCGGTAAAGTTTGAATTGTAAAGCTTTGTTTAAACGCAGTTAATAAATTTGTCTCTTTGTATATACTTTTTCTTTAACTATTCCACTTTCTCACTCGATGATAACTTACTTCCTTGGCTTCCAGTTTGAATACAGTTATATGCATAGCCCTCGTTTGTTTGTTTTACATCAGTAATAAGCATTCCTGATAAATCTTCATATGTTTCTACAAGTTGTTTTTGCTCAAATGATTTAGGTCGTGGCAATAAATGTACATTATTCTCAGCTTCAAGTCGTGTCACTAAAATTGGTGCATGAAAAAAAAAAGTTGAAGTCAATAAAACAAATAATTTCTTTTCATTTAAGGTCCCTAATCTATCATCTTTCCTGTTTAAAATTTCATTCAAAAATATATAATTGAATAACGTACCTTTTGCTTGTAACACTGCCTTCTCACTGTTCCATTGTTCTTTCTCTGCATTTAACATTTGTTGACTTCGCTGCTGTTGTTGTGTAGCTTCACTTTTAAGTTCTTGGATTTCATCCTCGTATTGAAGAAGTGCAATATTCTTTTGTTGAAGCGCACTCTCTGTTTCTTCAAGTTTCTTCTCCTTTTCATCTAATCTCTGTTGTAAATGTTGGATTGTAGCATTCGAATCTATATACACCAATAAAGTCGATAAAAAAATACCCATTATTTTTTCTTTTTCTGCAACCATTTATCTAGTTCCAACTTTCTACTTTCCCTCAATTACCTTCGATATGTCGTTCTGCTGTATTTCGAAAGTTCTTGCACAGTATTTCAGGTTCAGTGTATCGTACATTTACTAATTCTTCAAATTGATTCTGTAATTTGAGCAGCTGAAAAAAAAAACAATATAACAATCATAAATCAAAAGTTAGTAATAACTGGTACCAATTTCAAATAAAAACAATATTAAAATTTCTTTTACCTGTTGTTCTAATTCATATTCTCGAGAAGATGTATATCCTGCCAAAGCATTATGTCCATTATTCATATGAGGCACTGAAGAGGGAATACGTCGATTTGGTGTAGAATATTCTGGTTGTTTTTCATCGTAAAAAGCCAGATCAGACGTGCGTTTTTGTGCGCGCCTTCGGTTTGGTGTTGCTGAATATGTGAATTCGTTAATAGCATCGTAATCACCTTCTGTAATATCTCGACGAGGGGTTGTAGGTACCTGAGAATAAGCTGGTCGTGGTCGACTATTCATGTCTGCTGTGATTCGAGGATCATCTAATTCTGGCAAGTATTCATAGTCTTCTGTTGGTTGCTGTTGCGGCTGTGTTTGTGTTTGTGTTTGTAGTGGTTTTCGAACTTGTTTAGAAAAGATCAATTGAAAAAAAAAAAGTGTGAGCATGCCATAAATACCACATTTCTATTTTATGGAGGCATTCTTTTAAAAAATGAGACTTACAAGTTGGCTCCAATGACTTTTGCTTTACGTCTTGTGATGATGTAGGAAGAATATCTATTATTCATAAAATAAATTCTGTTACATATAGATCTCCATTTATGCCTTTCGATTTTTATTTTTAAAGACACGCGTTGAATTTTTACCGTCAAAGTCGTCGTCGTCGTCAAAAACTTGTTGTGATCGTAATTTTAAGGCTTGTGTAATTGCTCTTCCCTGAATAAATGAGATTCATGTTGAGTTATTTCCAATTTATTGTTTATGTTGGAAGCTTATTGAAAAAGTACCCTGTGCATCTTGGATGTTAAAGCGTGATTCACCTTGCCTATAACAATAAATTTTCTTTCGACTTTGTATAAGAATTAGCTCCTTCAAAGGCACTCAACTTGAACAACAAAAACTCAGATGAACACAAACCGTAAGTTTCTTTTTATCAATGCTGCCCTTTTTTTTTTATTTTGAATTAGGTTATCTATCTTTGGTGTTAATTTGTATGAAAAGGATGGCAAACGCTTGAAAAAGGGTTAAATGTTGGATGATAACATCATTTAGTTTTATATTAATCGGTAAAGATTTTATTTGATAATGAATATATAAATCAATTCATATCTTCTAACCGAAACCCTCAATTGCAAAATTTATGATTAGGTTGTTGCTTAAAGAATACCTTTTTTTTTTTTTTTTGCTTGCTTGAAGTTTGGGATACAATGAAAATAATGAATACAGAGTTACTTCCGAGACAGATCAAAAAGCTTAATGATGTGAAAAAAATCTGCTGGGGTATAGGGAAAAGATTAAAGGAATGAAGTCAAGGGAGCATATAATACATATGATAAACACTAAATAAGCTTGAGGGAATTCACTAATTTAAGGCGATGATTTAGAGATACAATCAATATCAGTGAGTGATACCCAACCATTATATAGAAAGAAATGATTAACTGCCTGATTAACATGATTTTCTAACCAATTAAGCATCTGGATGCAGCGATTCCTATGGCACTGAACTGCTATTCCATTTTTTTTCTTTGAAATACACTCAACCCCCGCTTGTTCCACTCCCGTTGTGTGCAGATCCTACGTCAATGCAACGCTTTTTGGAATTGTCACAAAAACATAAAAAAAAAACTACAACACTCATCTGATCAAATTTCCGTTTATCGGGATAAAATAGCCTCGAAATGGGCAAATGACATTTATTATATTCTAAAGGAGTATGCGTGATAGTGGAGTCCTCCCTTTTTTACTCGAAAAAGACATTATTAGCAGAGTTGATTTACATGAGAACTACCAGAAAAAATATATTTGTCGTCATGCAATAGTAAAACTTACATATTTATATATTGTCACTGTGGAAGACACGCATTCTTTACGTATCAATGTATGGTTTTTTTTATTCATATTACATCATAATAATACAAAGGTCTCTTTTCATTTTGCTGAATGAACATATACATTCTTGTTTGTATCTAAGTCTAACATAGAATAGCAAAGACTCTTACAACAAAGGTCATATTCTCATTATGCTCTTTATTAAACCGGTTTCGTTATTGGGTTTAAACAATGGACATGATTATAATGGTTTATTTTCAGTGTTTTGCCATCACTGCATTTAATAAGTATAAAAAGTCTTGAGTAGGATACCCAACAATAACAATATCTTATGTCTGTTACTGCTGCACCAAATGTATTCCACTTTATTGATCCTTCTTTTTTTTCCTTTATTTAAGTTGAAAAGAAAATGCAAAAACCTAACATAAGCTGTTGTCTTTATATTAACGCTCATAGAAGTTTATTGGATGAATAATGGTATGAACCCGTAAGAAGTATCAAATTTATAGTGGTTATCTTTTCTTTTGACCGTTTTAGAGTTTGGGCTTAGAATATTGTTTTGTGTAATCGTGTTTCTGTATTGCACAAAGACGCGGAGCTGGGCTATTCCTTTCATTTATTCTAACAACCTTTTACGTTCTTATCATTATTGCTTCTGGTCGTTCGGCAGCAGTGTATCAAACGTTCAACGGAATGATTAGAAGAATTCATATTATTCCAATCGATTTGTTTTTTGAATCGTCTTCATATAATAAACAAATATAACTCAATAATATTTATTTATTGGATGCATTGACGATGATCTTTAAAGTTTTGGCTTAGCTACTTGAAGTATGTCGCACAAGTTTTAGTGAGAAAAAGGTATATTTATAAAGCGTTTTTTTTTCTGTTCTTATGTACGTACGTACTAAAAACACTTTTCAGTTTCTATTTACCACTTCCATCACTGCCTTCCATCTGACAGAAATTTCTTAAAAGAACGCGTATTTACAACCACTAAAATCCATCACCACTGTATATTCTCTAGCAATTTTTCCAATAGTACCATTCGTTTCTTCTTTATCTGTGATTAAACACCTTTCTTTTTTATTTATATTATCATAGAAAAATGTATATTACCTACGAGACGGTACCAAATTATTGGAGTGAAAAAAATGTAATGCCACGCAAAACAATCCCCAATGATTTGCCCAAACCAGACTTTATGCCTGCCAAACTTGTTCGTATTTCTGACATGAAAGTAGTCAGTGGATCTCAAGTCAACGAAGGTTACTGCGCATTATCGTATTCATGGAATCAATCTGGAGATATTTTATATGACGAAATCGCTGGAAAATACAAACGAATTGATAAGGGCAAACACAGGATATTTCGATCAGATTATCATTATGAATACGTCAAATTTGAAGGCATCATACAGCAAATATGTCAACAATTCAACATCAAATATATATGGTACGATCAATTATGCATCAATCAAGACAATAAAAAAGAAAAACAACGTGAAATACGCAAAATGCATCGTTTATACGAAAATGCTTATTGCACCGTTGCACTTGTACCTGATTTCTCTCGTGAACGAACCTTACACACAAGCGAACAACAATATATTAAACGTTTATGGACTTTAGAAGAAGCAATAATGTCGAAAAAATTATTATATGTCGGAAGAAATAGATATGAATATGGAGATGGTACAATAGGGAAAGATGATATAGATCATTTAACAAAATCATCTTCTGAACTAAAGGTTTCGCAAATTCTATACCATGCACATCAACGAACAAGCACCAATAATCACGACCGCGTTTTTGCACTCATCCATCTTTTCCCTGAATTCATTGACCATAAAGACGAACCTCAATCATCCAAAAAGTTAATAATTCGACGTTTTGGTGGATTTTTCTCGAATAAAAATAGTATCAACAAGATTCGCATCGATTACAATCAACCATATGAAGACTTGATGATTCAATTTTATGGTCTTTTAGCAAAAAAAGATCTCAGCGTTTTGTTTTTTGGAAACTATAAACGTAATTATGAATCAACAATCAAAAAGTACAAGTTTTTGCCATCATGGACCGGTGTTAATGGTCAACACTCGCCACGTGATATGACAATCCCATTTCGAAATTACGATATAATTGGAAAAACCATGCATGTTACAACTACTTATGTTACAAACAACCAATCCATCGGTTATGGCACTTTCACTCTACGAGAAGAAGATATACCACCAATTCCCGAATATATCAATGATGGTGATAATGAAGAATATTATGATTTGTGTATACTTGTTCAACTATCTGAAACAAATGAAATGAAAAGAATCATATTGAATTATTATATTCACATTAGTGAATTTGCTGAAATATCATTTTTCGATATAATGTCCAAAGACCTTCAACAACTATCAAGATTCATGGAGATAAAAAAGGAAAACTTGTACTGGTGTAACAGAGAAAGTGATGATTATCGAAAGACTGCACGGATTAAATTTGATGATTTAACAGACAATTTGGATGACCCTTCTGCACAATATGTCATCCTTTCTGAAATTTCAATTGAAATTGATATAATATTTTTTCATAAACATTTTTTTATCCCTTAATAAAAAAAAAAGCACGGTGAAGAATATTATAAAGCTATTGGGTGTTGTAGAATAGAAAATAAAAAATATTTTTTCTCTGACTGTAATTTACCTAAACAAACATTTTTGATTCAATAATAACGACGATTTATATAAATAATTTACAAGATTAATTAAACTTATGCTAAATTTTATCATGTTACAACTCGAAATACAGCATAAAATATACTTTGATTATTCGATAAATTGATCATGAGTGTGATATGTTTAGTAAATAGCATTGTTTATCAATGACTGGTGGGAGCTCTTGATGAAAATCCTGATGAATTCAACAACTACACGTTAGGAATAGTCGAATTTTGAGCAAGCATGCAAATATCTGGTATTGATTTTTTCTTTGAATCATAGATGGACTGATTCAAGTAACATCAAAGGGCCAACTTTGCAGCACATCTGCCTAACACAACGTCGCAGCCAAATCTAAAATTGCCTAAGGCTTGTTCATCATTGTCATCATTTTAGACGTATTGTAATTAAATAAGGAAGATAATTAAAAATCTAATGGTTACAAATAGTATAGTGGGGTTTCTCAATCATGTAACCTAAACTATCTCAGAAGTACGCTTAAGTCATAAGCTTTTAAAAGTGCTACTACGCACAACCGAGAACATTATCAAAATGTAATTATTATTAGAACGATAAAGACATTTCCTCCTTTTTTTCTCACATATTTCAAATTCTGAATCTCCCGATAATAATTCACCAATAAGAATAATATGACCATTAGTATCCAAGTAACATGATGATACCACTATGGCGATGATCCTCACTTGTAAGCTGACGTGAAATAAGAAACCAAGCTTTGAACAATAAAAAAGTTACTAAAGGGGTGTCGTTGGAAATGGATCGAATAAAGGATTTCAAATTTACGTAGTAGCAACAAAATATAGTAATCCTCTATGTTTGCTACCCAGATAACAAGGTGATGGACCTACATACGAATTACTGAAATGTGGGGAAATAATTATTGCTGCTGTAGAATTCGAAATTGGAATTCGGTACAGGATGAATATTTGTGGTGGTGCTTGTTATTTGATAAACCCAAATCTGTCAAAGATTTATCGTTTGTTTTTTCTTTGGTATAAATGTTTTTTGTGGGTTAGTGATCAGTGAAAGCATCGTCTGTTACCAAATGCACATAGTCATTTAATGATTCCGTTATTGATTTTGTGCATTTGGGTTTGTTTGGTCTAGTCTCTTGTTACGTAGTGACGTATTGATGTGATATTGTTTCTTTCCCATCGTAAGGGCCAGTTAATTCAATTGAAAATATAAATATATAAAGTATAGGATGAGTCAAGGGCACAAATAATTCGCTCAATTATATATCCAAGTGGATTTCTGATGATATACTGGTAAATGAGCATCTCTACAATATTCTTCAAAAGATTCGATAGCATCTGTTTGGTTAGAGCTACTTTCCCGAGGGTACCTCTGAAGAGATTGATTGGTTTAGTGTTAAATGCTTTCCATTTTAAACTTTTGTGGAAATATATCATATCTTCTTTTCGAATTTTACCTGAGAAGGTGAGTGCATATATACAATATCAGTTTCACGTCCATCACCATTTTCCACTCGTTTCTCATTGGTCTTATTGATATCACTCTCTTTTTCGACGTTTATTGGCAACATGATACTGCGAAATAAACGTTATCCATTAAGTTAAATGCCCCAACCGAGTTGTATAAGTTCTAACAATCGCATTATGTTTAAACTATACTTGTACGTTTACTATATCCAATTCGCCACTATTGTCCTTGAAATTACATTAGTAATGCCTTGAGTGCCATTGGATTGCGTTTCAGCTTGTTGTTTTGACTTGGTTTTGACTGCTAACATGTCATTTTTTAGGTACTATATAAAATACAAGTTAAAAAGAAAGAAGTCTAAAATAGGGTGTATTGCTGTCATAAAAACAAGATATACATTAACTATCTTCAAATTGGCATTTACAAATTCAATATTGGTAATTTGACTTTTCCCAATAGCATTTAAATCTTTTCCCATCAAATGAAGCAATTATATAAATGAGCCAACCGATAATTCATTGTCATAAGTTATTATTGCCTCTGTAATATTCCTTTTTTTTTTTTTGAAGATATGTGAATATAGTACGAACGCGACGGGCATGATTGAAAATGAACGCAGGATAAATGTTCTGTACCACCTCGTGCAGAGAGAAATCCCCTATCCATTTGCGTGGAATATGTTTTAATCCTGTCTGTTTTTTAAATCAGTCATACAAGTTCGTCACATTATTACAAAATAAAAAATTGTACATTCCCTTCCAAAAACTCGATTAATGAATGATTGGTCTGCTCTACAAGCTCAAAGGTAAACTTTTATTAGATGTTTATTAATATCCGACTATTGATTGATAAAGATAGCTTATATTCCTTTTCTTTTTCTTAGATTCAAAAGAATTTTATATGAACGTTTATTGATTTACAACTCGTCAATATTGTATCCATGGCGATATTCTGGCTATTTGTTTCCCTTGGATACGTTATTCTATATTGCTCTTTTTTCAATTGTTTACGAGTAGTTCGGTACTGCGGGCTCTCTACTGTCATGATAGGGCACTCGAGTAACAAAGATCATATCCTCTAGTACCAAAATTTATTGGGGTGATATGATTCTTTCCATGATTCTAAATGTCAAATATAGATACAGCATTAACTAGCTTGGGTGAATCAGGTAAAGTATTTGGGACCCGTGAAATGTGTAAGCTTACAAAAATAAAGATACCTCATCCTTTTATTATACGCGATATTATTTTTGGAGATATAAAATAATGAATATCCCTACTCTATATTAATTATTTTTTACTTTAGCTATTACTATTATTCTTGTTTAATATTATATATGAGTAAAAGAATATAAATACAATGAATATATATAATTAATTAAATACGTTTTTGGGTAAGAATCACGTTGGGAAATGGTCGGAAAATATCCTGCAAATTGAAAAATATGTTGTTAGTAATGCTATAGATACACCATACACGCATATTATACAATAGATCATACACATAAAAATAAGCTACATATCTCATCCTACTTACGTCACGATAAAGACCATCCAATTTCATTGATATCAAGCATTTGCCAGATACCTTCTTTTGTTCCATAAAGTATGCATACATAGGGTCGTCCTTTGGTACCAATTTGTTAAAGTGATGACGAACCATTTCCCAACCTCGTGCATTATGATGCATACCCAAAACACGGATCAAACGTTGTAAATGGGTATGGAATAGTGAATGATAAAGTCGATTATAGACGAGATCCATCGATTCGGCAATAATAGAACTATTAGGTAATACATCAACATCAACACCACAAGATTTTTTGAGTGTGTCTCTGTGGATACTGATACCACCGAAGTCGCGGATGACAAATCCCTTGAGTTCTCCGGTCTTCTGATCAAAACGTGCAACTGTGTTTTGACCATGAGCTTCAAAAGCCAAACCATTTTCACGACATGGAGGAATGAATGCCTTGAGTGCCAGTTCAATATATCTATATTGATCGCCGGGAAAAAATGCGTATATAAAAGTCAATTATCATTCACTTCAAATATGTCGTTATATACATATTATATAACTCTGCTCTTCTTTTTTTCCCCTAGTCTTTTGAAATACTTCATGCAGTAGTTTATAGTATATAGAAAACGTACCTATCCAAAAATGCGGCTTTCTTTTCTTCTGTATCCAACTTCCAAACATGTGTGACTAGTGTATCATCTGTATCCGGCTTTTGGATCTTTTCTACCAATGCACCTGTCACAACAAATGCATCTTTGTTATGATCATCTGGATTGGATGGATATTCAACAGCTTCGCGTAACATGCAACTACAGTGCTTAGCGATATCGGGATTTTCATGATCATAAATTGCACTTGCCAAATCCCGTTCCACAGACAAAATAGATCGATCATATGTCAAGCGAGGCACTACATTTGTTGAAAACCCAGGTCCAAAATATGTAGAATAGACCGAGATAATACGCATGGCTGAAGTCACCTTGATGCCAATACAGAGTTTGACGGTCAAGTCTTTGAGAATATCGGGTATGGCTACAGTACGAATAGATGTCAAGCAGTGAGCAGTAACATTATTTTCCTTGGGGAAAATAATCACATCCTTGAATTTGGCTTCAATATTAGGTACTTGGACCTCATGGACCGGGATAAACACGTAGTCGGTATACTTTTTGCGCATTTCTTGGACATTACCATCAGTAGCAGTGGGTTTCAACATGGCGTCAATTAAGGGTGTCGCCCGTTGCTCGAAATCACCACGTACTTTAATTGATCTACGAGGGATCGCTAAAAGACGTAATTGAGGTGTATCCCAGTTGACTTGACCAGGTTCAATGGAGGGCAATGGGGGTACACTAATACGAAGTTTGTGCATCTAAAATATACAATACACCATTTTGTTTTTTGTTTTTGGTAAGCATTCATATTAATCCTTCTGGTCCCTCCACCCCGCATTTTTTCAAAAAAATTACTGGATGGTATGGATGTCCTTCGAAAATCAGTTGTTCCCACTGGTAAGGTGGTGATTCAAGTGTGGGTAATGGCTTGGGATGATCGTATGTATATGCTAAATATTTATATATTGAAACAATTATTAGTACATGGTAGAAAATATTGAGTTAATACAATATAAACTTACTTTGATGGATGATGGAATTGCCTACTTCAGCTGCAATTTGCTTGGAATCCTCGGTCTCAGATACACCTGAATCACTTGCAAACTGATTCCATAATTGCACAGCATCATAATTATCCACAATGGATTGACCTTGTTCCAACAAACCCATGGTATCGAGTGTACGCTTTACCTGGTTGTAAACTGAGTTTTCTGAGGATGGAATGTTGTTCGCTGTGCTTGGACCGTAAATATGAGGTGCCAGCATGTCCCAAGGATCAAGTAGTTCAATTTTTGGACATTGAATGGTTCCCTGTTTTAAAGCAAGTGGTGTTGCTGTGGTGTCTAATTCAGGAATACCACGTAAAGGAACGATTGCCAATAGATCGTGTAAATTTTTCATAGCATCTTGTTCTTTGTTACTATTATTATTGTGATCCCGAGAATCGCGTCCTGTTCGTAACACCAAACATAATCCAATCAACTGTTGTTGTTCAGAAGAAGGGCAGGAATAGTAATAAGCCGTAGCTAAGTTTTCAATGATAAGACATGAAATTAATCTTGAGGTGGTGGCAAATTTGCCATAGGATTCGTTGATGGACTTTGTCATTATTTGGAAGAAGAGTAAAAAATGTACAGGAAAGAAAAAGAAAGGGACGAAAAAAAGAAAGAGTGAAGAAATAAAGTATGACGACCCTGGTTAAGCAACTACCCCTTGCCCATCATCAATGCGGGGCTTTTGTCTATGGTGGTACAAAAAGTTATCTGATCCTGCTCAATCTCCTCTCTCTCTCTCTCTCTTTAGTAACATCAAAAGTTAACAACAGACTAATTAAAAAAATAAGTAATAGAATGGTTTCTTTATATATGATAAAACAAACAGGGATTTTACAACAATCGAATGGATTTTATGTCGAACTGATTAAAACAGGAATGTTTTAAGAACTCATCATAACACTTGGGCAGACTTTAAGATTTTCATCGATGTTACACGAAGTAGTCTAACGATCGGCACATAAAGTAAAAACAAAGTCAAGGGTTTCTATTCCTTTAATTGTATGTTGATTACAGAAAACTGAATAGACATCTCAATCCGTAATAATAAATAAAAATCCATGAGCTTCTATTAAATATTTTTCTTTTATATCATATCATTTATGGAACATACGTAGTAATTTTTATTAAACAATATAGTATATATACAAAAAGGAAAATAAATATAATAGACTAGATTCACCAATTTTCTCATTTACTTTCCTTGGTCACCCGCTTTTACTCGTCGAGTCGTCAGTTCTTTATGCTGAATTCAAGGCGGACAATCAGTGATATTTCATGTAAATATATTTGGGCAAAATTAAGGTTAGTTGTAAGAAGAATATTTTGTGCTTAAGATATGATCTGCTTTTTTTTTCTTGTATACAGTCTTACTTAGGTTCTTTTATTATTTACAAAATGCACGGTTCTATTTATTATTGATGTTGAACCAAAAACTATATCTACTGGTAACAATACAACTGTTGTCATTGCTAATTCTATCATCAACATAATATTGATAACTCAACATATACCTACAGCTTCCGTGCCTAACAATAATTACAGCATACAAAGTATTATTTTTTCTGCCCCCCCTCCCTCATCACCTTAACTTTGCGACTTTTGCTGCTAAAGTACCCCATCCAATTATTATCTTTGCGACTTTTTAATTTTTTGTATTTTAGTCCTTTATCATTCACTATTTTGAAAACGTCATTAATAAGATAATTTATTGATTCTACAAGTTTTTCTTCAACGTGTAATAAAAAATAAGAAAAACGAAAAATTATAGGGTGATTATATTCACTAAAATGTAGAAAAAAATGGAGTATATGTTTTAATAATGCGTCGTTCTATCTTTTCTAGTTTGATTTTGCTTGAGACACTGTTTTCTGTGTTTTCTGAGGTTTCTATTTTCTTTGCAAAAATTAGTCGAGTATTACTATCAGCAATAGAATGACGTTATGCAGATTTATTATGGACAAGAAATAGTTCTTGAAATAAAAACACGCAAAGTCAACAAAGGTTCATTATTGTACAGATTTGTGTAATGTACACAGATAATGAAGCCACGTTTCAGAAAAGAAATACTCCTAGCCAAACCTTCCCAACATTTTTATTTATATATAATGTATATATGTACATCATGATCAATTCATGCCTGTTGAAATATTTTCAATCATCTTTAAATCACTATGAATAAGGATTGTGTTTTTTTATGTTCGTTCTAACTGAGAATCATCCAGACTTCATGTATATATTATACGTTTCAAGTTATTCCATCGTATTAATTCTTTGTACATAGTCTTAGATGTGGATACAGATAAAGAGTTATTTTTTAGTTAAATCTTGCAGTAAACAAGCTTATAAACCTACTCGCGTAGCATCAGCTTCCATTTATAAAAAAAAAACCCATTTCTTATCAGTGCATATTTCTCGCACAATATCCTCTCCATGTCATCAACTCCTACAGCGTTCGCCTTCTTTCGCTTTATCATAACTCATTCAATCTTAGAAATATCTTTCTTCCAAAATTATTCTGGTAAAGCTTGGTTTTCTTCTTGGTATGGTTTCTGTCATAACGGTTTTTAGATATGTTAGTAGAATGCAAACAAAATAATCTACTTTTCCGCCACCGTCCGGAATATTTTACCTGGAATTTCTTTCGAATGAATTGACTTTTTGCAAAATGGCACAATGTTGCTTTAAGAGCATATCGAGATCATGTACAACATACATAATATGAATTACCATTCTGGTAAGCCCTCGGTTTTTTGCCAACGCTCACGTTATGTAGTAGTAGTAGTATACCTCCATCCATCATAAAATCAGTATTTTTCTTCATTATTTTGCAGGTACGTATATATAGTAACTTTTCTTTCATAATACAGGGAATTCCATTTATATTTGTAGCATCCCTTTCCTTATTTTCTTTTCAATTTCCTTGGAACACATAATAAGCCAAATAGATAACAGCAAGAGCTATAGCCACTGCAAGTTAATATTAATGACAAAATATCATTTCTATCAGTAAAAACACAATGTAAGAACCCAATAATTACACTGTGTATTATCACTATAAAAACGTACATAATTCAACAATAAGAATGATATGAAATCATAAAAAAAGGAAGCCGATAATTAGAGGCGGTGAGTCAATCACTAGAATGTTGCGGCTTGAGGCTGCGAGGAGAATAAGTTAGATAATCCCTCCTCTATGTAATATATTGCTTTAATTTCTATCACAACTCAAGAAAGTTTAAAGATAACATTGATAGATAACAGTATGTGGGGAAAAAATAGACCAATAATGAAGGTAGCAGAGTAATTATTCTTTTTTAGTCTGTGGAGGGAGGAGGCAAGGTGACTCATTAATACTACTCCTGAAATTATAAGATTCGATAAGCCACGCCAATATATAAGCTCTCTCCCGCTTACCCATTTCACGCTTCTGAGATTCTTTGGAACCTGATCACCTTTCTATTTTTACTCTTATAACGAATAATAACAATGCCTGGTCTTTATATGCTCGATTACGGTGCTGGTAATGTCCGTAGTTTGGTGAATGCCGTCAACCGGTTAGGCTTTAAAATGGAATTTGTCAAAGAACCTTCTGATATTCTCAAAGCAGACGTAAGTGTCAAAAAAACATAGAAGAAAAAGAAAGAATGAGTATCCCCGCGTGTCACTTGTCAAACTAACTTAGACAAATAAAATCCTTGTATATGTATTTCCACAGAAACTTATTTTCCCTGGTGTAGGCGCATTTGGTCATGCCATGGAAGCTTTGAACAAAAAGGGTTATGCTGAACCTTTAAAAGAATACATTGCATCAGGTCGTCCCTTCATGGGTATTTGCGTTGGTATGCAAAGTTTGTTTGAAGGTTCTGAAGAAAGCCACTTGGCTGGTTTAGGTGTCATTCCTGGAATGGTCAAAGAATTTAAAAAAGATACCAAGGCTGTTCCTCATATGGGTTGGAACGCAGCTCAAGTTCTCAAGAGCACCACTGACGACAGCGAATCGACTGGTCAAGCCATCAACTACAGCATGAACGACGAGTCCGAATATTATTTTGTCCATTCATTTGCAGTTCCTTATACCGATAAAGTAAAGGACTGGGTATTGACAACAACACAATATGGCGATGAAGTATTCGTCAGCTCTGTTCAACGCGGTAATGTTTTTGCAACACAATTTCACCCTGAAAAGAGTGGATTCGCTGGTCTTCGTGTACTTCGTTCCTTCTTGACAGGTACAGGTATTGTGGATGATTCCAAGGTGGTGATGAAGGAACCCGTACCACAAAATCGTTTGACAAAGCGTATTATTGCTTGTTTGGATGTACGATCTAACGATAATGGAGATCTCGTGGTTACCAAGGGCGATCAATATGATGTCCGTGAAAAGGAGGGCAATGATGTACGAAACTTGGGCAAACCCGTGGATTTGGCTCGACGTTATTTTGAAGAAGGTGCTGACGAAGTCACTTTCCTTAACATCACCAGTTTTCGTAACTGCCCCTTGGGTGATCTTCCTATGCTTGAAGTACTGAAGCGTACATCTGAAACTGTATTTGTCCCATTGACTATTGGTGGGGGTATTCGTGATGTGACTGATCCTGATGGTACTGTTCACCCCGCATTTGAAGTCGCTGGTGAATATTTCAGATCCGGTGCAGATAAGGTTTCGATTGGTAGTGACGCCGTCTATGCTGTTGAAAAATACCTTGCCAATGGATGCAAGAAGGATGGTACCTCTGCTATTGAAACCATTGCCAAGGCTTATGGTGCTCAAGCTGTTGTTGTTTCTGTCGACCCTCGTCGTGTTTATGTCAAGGACCCAAGTGAAACTACTCACCATATTGTTAAGAATAGCCAAAAGGGTCCCAATGGCGAAGAGTACTGCTGGTATCAGTGCACAGTCAAGGGTGGACGTGAAGGACGTGATATTGATGTTCATCAACTTGTAACAGCTTGTGAGGCATTGGGTGCTGGTGAAATTCTTCTTAACTGTATGGATCGTGATGGAACCAACTCTGGTTACGAATTGGAATTGATCAATGATGTAAAGGCAGCCGTCAGTATTCCTGTGATTGCTTCCAGTGGCGCTGGTTGTGTTGAACATTTCGATGAATTGTTTGAAAACAGTCAAGCAGATGCTGCATTGGCAGCAGGTATTTTCCATCGACGTGAAGTACCTATTCAAGAAGTCAAGAGTTATTTGAGAAAGTGCAAGGTGAACTGCAGAGCTCTTGTTCCTGAATTGTAAATTAGAAAAAAAAATAATGATTAATATATCTTGCATATTCCTCCTACTCTTTGTTTTATTGTCTCCCCCACATCCAACATAACACCCCCCAATGTATCCCAATAGTCATGCGACTGACATAAAGAAAAACAAAATCGTCTTTGTGATGGATTTATATATAATTTAAGAGTGATTTCAATCAAAAAAACACCTCTTTCTTCTTTTTGTTTATTTTTTTTTTCATATTATTCATCATCTTCTCATTTTGTATACATATAAATAGTTTTAAAAAAAAGATCGCATTGTCTTTTTTTCTTCTTCTTTTCATATAATTCTTTTTGACCTTTTGATAATTTTTGATTATAATAATGTCATCCGATAATAACAAGATATTGACCTTTGAACTTAAATCTTCTTTTGATGGTATAAAAAATGGTAAATAAATAGTTCTTTTATATTTAAAGTCAATACAAAGTGGCCCGAGCGAAGTAGTATATTGAATTTAACAAATTTTAGTGAAAACAGTAGACTATAAACAGAATGTTTCTCAAGTTGTTGAAAATCTAGCAATTACGAAAAATAATGACACAAACGGCGTAAATCAAAAAGTAGGTGCCACACTTTGTGTGCCGAATGTGCTACCCTTGTGCTCCTTTATTATTATTTTTATGCTAAACGACACATGTGTTTTTTTTAAATAATAGAGAGAGTTACGACGTTCGATTAACGAAAGACAACTGCGACAACGTCAAAACGCAGCACGTTCAAAACAATCTATTCCGGAGGAAGGAGTTAATAATTTACTTGTTGCAGAAGTACGAAAATTACGTGGACGAGTCAAAGAATTGGAAGAAATCCGAGCATCCGAATCCGAAGAGTATGAATATGCAGTACAACAACAACGCAATCAGTTGAGAAAACAACAAGGTACGTTTAATATATAATAGAGGGCTATGAATTTATCATGATAAACTGAATAATAGGATTATCTTTCCAGATTTTCCTCTCCTCATTATGATGTACTTGAATTAATAATGATATATTTGTTTTTTTTATACTTAATATAGAAAAAATAAAAGATGAGATTTGGAATTTGGAACTAAAAAACCAAGAATTGAAACAACAGCTTGAAAACACCAGCACCAAACTTTCTCGAATGACAACTGAAAATAGTCGGTTAGAAAAAAAGCTTGAGCAAATACATAACAACTCAGTGGAACGTGATAAAGCTGAAGAAACAAACAATACAGCAAGGCGGCTGCTTGAACAACATCGACTCGCATTGGTTAAAGATATACGTTCACTTAAAAAGGAAAACACCCACCTCCACCAACAACTTCGTACAACTTCAACAGAGGCAACTCTTTGGAAAAATAAAGTAGCTCTTCTCACAAATAACCATGATCCATCTTTATCAGCACCACCACCTAAATTGCCCCTTCCACCTAACCCACCAGAGTCTTCGTTGAGCGAAAGAACAACATCCACAACGACACCACCTGGATCACCTCCCACCACATCCTTATCAGCTGTAGCAGCAGCAAATAAGCAACATCAAATTGTAACGGATACCTTACAAAATTCATTAGGACATGAGCAACAAACCATTTTAAATTTACGTACCGCTTTGGAACAAGAAAAATTGGATGCCATTGAAGCCAAGAAAATGTTGGCCGAGTCTCAGGAGACCATTGAAGAATTACGACGAGATGCTTTAACAAATCAGTCTCATCGACGAAAAAAACAACACCGACGTCAACATCATCGTTCTAAACGTCAAAGTATCAGTAGTAAACGAAGCAGCATTGTTCAAATGTCAGATAGTGGTGATAGTGATAATGCACTCAGCGATCAGGATGAAGGAGGGGACGATATTAGTATGATGATGAAAAATGAAGTTCGTAGTTCTCTTTTCGATGAACTTCAAAATATCTCCGGTACCCATAACAATATCAACCAAGTACCATTAAAAGATAAAGTGGATGTACAAACACAGACTGAAGGTAATTTTGGTAATACTCCAAAAGTGAATGTGATGACTAAGGATATCGAGATACAATGCAACATGGACGATGGCGAGAATTATTCTGCGACATCGACAGTAACATCATCTTCTACACAACAACAACCACAACCTACACCAACAAATAGTAATAATACTAGGTATAGCATGTATTTTGAACCCATCAAACGTGCACTTTATGAGACATCCACCACTCTACGTAACCGAAAAGCACAACGTCCTGTTTCAATCAGTAATAACGTTCGACCTACACCTACACCCAAACCTACAGTATCCACTCCACCTTCCTTATCATTAGCAAAACATCCAGTAAAACAAAATTCTCAACGGACCACTACTAATTCAACAGTTTGTCCTCCTACAGCACCATCAACAGTAGCAACCATTGGTGGAACACCAGGAAAATCCAAGCTATTGGCGTACGCATCCAAATATAACAATACTATTACCTCGGGTGAAAACAGGAAAAGCAATGGTAGTAGTGGTAATAGTTATAATCGTGACTCAATGTTAACAATATCTCCAGTCACACCAATCCCTTCCATTTCCGTTGCAACACCAAGATATAACTCTACTCGTGACACTATAGCAATAGCACCTAGTGCATCTGTTTCAGATAGTTTAACAGCAGCAAAAAGACGACAATCATCTCGGACAGCAACACCATCATTATCTCCTAGTAATATTACTCTTGATACATTGAATGAAAATTCAATCGCAACAACATCAACAATATCTAATGATGAAGAACAACATCAACGAGCCGTTGATCCATCCATTGTACAAGCAATAACACAAGCCATGATTGGTAATTGGATGTGGAAACATACTAGACACTATACTATGAACAAAAATGGTATTTCTCATCGAAAAGGGCATATGCGGTATGTTTGGGTCCATCCATACACACGAACTTTATATTGGAGTGGTAAACAACCTGGTATTAATCATGACGAAACAAAATCAAAAAGAGGTAAAAGAAAAAAAAAGATAAATTATCATGGTATCAATACAAAAAAAAAGGAGGTCATTGCTGACAAATTAAACTTTTTTCTATATAGCATTTATCAAAGATGTTTGGTCTGTTCCATGTACTGAAAATCCTTGCCCAAATGTACCATCGAATCTTCTCATCCGTACTTCAGCACGAGACTTGATGTTTCATGCAGCAAGTATGGAACAACATCATCAATGGATCATCGCCTTATGCTATTTACTGGGTCGTCCTGGTGATGTTGCAGAACTTAACAAAAAAAGTAGCAGCCATACATCATCACCTCTCAGCAGCGGCGTCAGTGGGTCCAATTCATCTACAAGCGATAATAACACAACAGTTTTGAACAGCTCAATCTATCAAGGCACAAGTAGCTCAACACAAGGTCAATTGGAGGAAGAAGATTCTGATGATTCCGATGATTTTATTAATATCCGACAATGTTGTAATGGGAAACATGATGTGTCAACTTTGGCAAGAAAGTAATCAGATGTATTTTTATTATTGGATGGAGAGAAATGGTATTGCATACTATATAATTAGCAAGTATTAGTCAAACTCTGTCATGAAATATCTTGCTCGATAATCATCACTATTGTATAAAAAAAAAAATAAGAATCAATCCCATTGTCTGAATAAAGAAAAACCCTTTTTGTACATTTATATTTCTGTCTACTGTCTCTCTCTCTCTTTCTCTTTATGTCACTTTACCTGCATGTAAGAATACCATTATCTGTTGGAGATGGTACAACACATCGAACCATGTTATTTTGTCCAGAAATCTTTGTTAATAATGCACCTGTTTGAGTATCATAGCAGAAAGCATTACTTGATGCCTCATCACCAATAAGTACAAAGTCTTCATTATATGTAAATGCCGGCTATAGAATTATAAAAATTTGATTAGATCGGTGGAGGTAAAAAAGTGTTTACTTTTTTGTAGTATCCCATCTTTATTAGACACCAATCATACCTGTAACATTTGTGAAACTTGTTCGTGTCCTCGATATTCAATCACTGTTCTGCCACTTGAAATATCCCATAAACGCATAGTAGAATCCAATCCTGCTGTCAAAACAAATCGCTCATTTCGCATGATGCGTACACTAGATGCAGCATTACCACCATGAGCACCTTCAATGCATCTTACACATTGCCCTGATACGCCATCCCATACACGTACAGAACCATCTGAAGAGGAAGTAGCAAATAATCGTCCGGTATGTGAGTATCGTACTTGAGTGATGGGACCCCGATGCATTTCATTCGTTTTTGAGTTGGTAAAACATTGAAGTGTTTTAACATCGTATATTCGTACTGCTGCATCTTCTGTGCCCGCTAGTAAAAAGTCGCCTGATGGATGAAAACTGATCGATTTGACTGGTAATGCATCCTATAGGATAGAAACACAAATATGAGACAACATGATCCAATCTCTATCTAATCTCCCAATAACATGCTTTTGCATATATTATCTGTTGACCCACTATAACTTTACCTGTAAATAACGGAAAGATCGTTTGACACCTGACTTTGATAAATCAAATAATTTAACACTCTGATCCTCGGCACAACTTGCTAGTACTAATCCGTTTGGATGAAATGAAAGATCATTGACAGGTGCTGTATGGTCGTACAATGTTCGGATCACTGGCTTATCCCCAGCTTCACCCGTTCGTTTTTTCATTTTTTGAACATCGAGCACTTTGAGTGATGAATCATGCGAGCCTGTAGCTGCAAATCGACCATCTGCACTAAAAGCAGCTGTACGACAAGGTCCTTTGTGTTGCGTATAATATAACTGTACATAATTAGGTGGTATTTTGCTAACTACATAATTATTATATGAGAGTGAGTGTGTGTCAAATAAGTTCAGAACGCGTGTACTTCAAAAAAAAAGATAGAGTTATGTTACTCTCCCCTTCTTTGTGGTTCTAAATATGTATACCTGCTGTTTGTATGGCTTCGGGATCAAAAGAACTTCCTTTTGCTTTTGCCCAATCTTGTGATGATTCAGACGCAAGTTTTGTATTATCTGCTGTGAATTCTTCGTCGTCCGATCCATCGCTTTCCACTATTATAAAAATAAAGGAGTGAAGTATACTGTCAATATTACATTCTGTTTGTTGGGGCAATTGGTTTTTGTTGCTCTTTGATTCTTCCTTCCTCTATGTAAATTTACTTTTCTCTTTTCCAAGTTGAACGAGTTCGACGAGTTTATGGCTAGGTGTCATATCACTAATTGCTCCAGTCGCGTCAGCCACGCTTTGTGCGATCGCCGAGTAACCATAAGCGATCAACTGACTGATTCATAAAAAAAGACATAGATTATTATTATAATTATTATCCCATTTTTTCCATGTTTGGTTTTTTATAATAAATAGATCATATCAATGGTATTATATACCTTATAATAAGCGACAATACTTCACTTTCTGGTACTGTAGGTACTTCCTCCATTTTGGTTAAAAAAAAAAAGAAAGTTTGAGAATTGCTGGGTTTTTGTTATTGAGCTTTTGTCGTACCATATAAGTAAGTCCGTTTCTCATTCAATTTTTTTGGAGTACAATAAGGACTCTCTGTTCCTATGCAACATTTCATCCATCGGTTTTCTATTTACTTTATACGTATATAAAACTGGTTTCTATAATAAAATTTTATGAGAACAAGCTATAGATATAGATAATGTATTATCGTATCTCAAAAATCATCTGGATGTAAAATGTTTTGCACAATAGCTTTTGATAGGCTTGTTCATGGACGACCTATAATGATAATAATTATTTATGTATATTACAATGCTTTTTTTATATGATAATACTCCATTGTATGGTATCATTTATATATACTTATTATTCTTATTGTAATTAAAGAAATGTATAAAAAACAATCATATTATTTTATTTGGTACGTTTAGTAAATATATAACTGCCTTTTTTTTTTTTTTACTCGACCACTGCTTGAGGTTGTTGTTGTTGTTGTTGTTGTTGTGCTTCAATAATGAAAAAAAAAATCCCCTATTGATGATGTAAAATATCCAAAACATTCTGTTCTATAAACTGTCCTTCATTCTCCTTTTAAAAAAAGCATAAAATGACGCCATCCATCTCTCTGTCTCTAGATATTCACTATGTAATAGCTTTTAAATTTCCAACTTTGATATTCATTATGCGGCCAAATCTTCTTTTTAACGTAAAAAGACGTTTTATTATTTTATGACAATATTACCAAAGAAAGTAAAAAAAAAAAGCCATAATACAATATATATATCAAAAGACAGAAGGGTTCTTGGCTTAAAGTAAGATTAATTTCGTCTTATATCGATGGAATTATAATGGTATGAACGACTCTATAGTTACAGTCATATTTTCTTGATGATAGAAAAGAGCATCCCATCAAATTCTTCCGTATCACGCTTTTTGATGCAACTTTTATATATATATGGGTAATGCTTCTTGGGCTGTTATTTTGTTGGAACTAGAAAACACGGTATGTATGTACCTTGAAAGTGAATTCCAATACATGGTATGTTCGGATGAGATACCTCGTTTTTTACTAGAATTATGGGATCTTGTAGGATAATGCCTAGATATTTTAGCTGTATCAAAAATTTCTACGCCATAAGTTTGTGATAAGCTGGTTACTACTTATCCACTGAATATAACAATATCCATTGTTTACATTATTTATAAACACAGAAATTATATATCGATATTTTACTAATAAGACAGTTATATCAAAGTGTGATGATGAATTTGGTTTTATCAGGTAAAAAGACAATTAAAATCACTAGAAGATTGTCGTGCACAGGATAAATCCGATTTTTTTTTGTTATGGGGTGGATGTCGTTAAGGGGGAATAATAAAATGTAGAAGTAGTAAGTATGAATTAAGAGAAGAAATAGAGATAATAATAAAAAATTAGAAACAGAACACTATTACAAACTAAAAGAAGAGAAAGAAAAAAAAAAGCAAATAAACTGGGGGAAAGGGAATATTTCAAAAAAAAGTAATACTGATAATAATAATAATAGTAGTAGTAGTAATAAGTATGTAAGGGTTAATAGTAATAATAATAATAATAATAATATAGTACTAATATATAAAAAAATGACATGCAATAATAATAATAAGTGATAAAAAAGTATATAAATTGTGTGCTTTTGTTACTGCATCATTCCACCGCTTGTTGGGGCAGGAGGAGGAGCATTACCCATCAACGTCGTTCGATCATATAAATTAATGTTGGTTGGGTATCCCACATGATGTTGTGTAAAATAGGGTGGTGATGGTACTGAATTATGTGACCACATGGACCAACCATCCGAAGAAGAATCTACACTATTTGTCCGTTGTAAATGAGGTGGTAATAAAGAAGAAGGTGTTGTCGTGGAACTTGTCGTCGGTAAGATGGGCCCGCAAAATGTCCGTACGTCTTGTTCCATCACACTAACTAGTGTCTTTGCACGCTCAAAATCGTACATATAAGTAATGGATGATTTTGAAATATCCACGGAGAGTTGTAAACATTGCCTGGCAAAATCTCGACATTTATCATCTTGATAATTTAGTAATTTGAAATAGACAATGTTGGCAAATAAAAATCCAATCAATGGCACATTGCATTCTTCTCGTTGTTGTGACATGTATTCCAAGATTTGAGTGATGCTGTTGGCAGCATCAATGCATGTGTGTAGACATTGAATAGAGAAGGGGGCACTCGGAATATGATCAGATGGGAAGAAAGCTTGATACAGTAATATTTTGTTGATGTTATAATAAATGTGTACATTGAGTATACAGAAGCGTGCAAAGCTTGATACGTCGATATGATAATGCTGGTTATTGTTATTATGGTTATGTTGACCATCGTTGTTGTTGTTATGATTAATATTGTTACTATTGTTATCGTCGTCGGCCATGACAGATGGTGGGGTCGTAGCACATGATGATGATGTAGTGGATGATGCAGGTTGTGGGCTAGAAGCATAGGTAATATCTGGGTTACGCCATTCTTCTGGTAAAGTACTGTAGAATTCTTGAAGTCGGTCTTGCATTGTTAAGAGATCAAGTGACAAGTTTGGATCAGATTTGGTGTCTTGTGCCGCTACTAATCGGGACATTACATCGTGGCGTAGAATTTGCAGCTGAATCATATAATACCAGGTGCTCCAAACATAATAATCCACGAGTTCTTGTGGCGGTGGCCCACCCATATCCATGTCCATCACTTCAGGTTTTTCTGGGGGTTGGGGTAAAGGACAACATGGATAAAACTGGCTCGATTCAACTGATGTACTAGATCCACCTTGCAAAACACGATACCATGTATTAAAATAATACATGCACCATACTAGTTTTGCCTCATCCTCTGTAAACTGTCGGTTGCTATCATAGAGGCCTAATTCACGCGCCATACTATACGCAATCCATTCATAAATATAGATCACGCCGGAATAACCATTTTGGTAACTACAATAGGACAATAAAATAGCTGCACGACAATTATCCATGGAAGGTTCCTCATCAAAACACTCAGACAAGAGTTCACGACCTTTCAAACAGTAGGCAATGGATAATGCTTTACCCATATTATACTGCGGAGACTCGTGGGCGGGGCGCTTACTCCACATATGTAATTGGAATGCATTGCGTGCTGACATGGCACAAATAGCATAGATCAAAACCTTGGAAGGTGGGTTGGCGGTATCACGGTATCGGGCCAAAAAATCCGTTGTATCAATGATGGGTAAACGAATGGCTGAGCAACATGGAGATCGGCAGTACAAATCAACAAGGTTGTCTGTGAGCTCGTCCGATATATCAATAGGGTAATCCTGAGGGAGTGCATGCGTTGGATGTGACCACGAATTCCAGACAGCGAAGGAAAACCCGGATGAGGTATGAATAGAGCTGGTATCATCCAGTTCCACAGATTGAGCTATTCGTTGACGCTCATCCGTAATCGAAGGGGATCCATCGTCAACCTCTGTGTCATTATCATTGTCCATGGATGGTGGTGATATATGCATTGATTTTTTGAATTGATCCACCAGTTTTGACAGGTCATTATATGAATTCACATTACTTTCAACGGAGAGACCACGCCCTGTTGACGTAATTTTCCATGCAAAAGGTTGTAAAGGTTTCATCTTGAATGCATTATTGGTCCTCTGAGAAAAGTCTCTGGTTTTCTGTGCAAAATCCTTGGCCATACGATCAATGGATTCTTGCCATTGATCCATGATTTTATTCATAGTAGTGAGAACTTGTGAGACATGGTTCGCCTTTGGCTCCGTTTTCATATAAGTACATTCAAAATTATTAGCTTCGCATCGACTACATCGGGGTAATGTCAGATCACATTGTTGCAGATCTTTATAACATTTTCCACATGGATAGACCGAGAAATTACTTGTCGATGCAACACCTCTTTTTGTCTGTTGCTCATCTTCTGCCGTCATATCCGAGGATGCAATCGATATAGAAGAACGAGTGTCAGAACGAGTATCAGACGCTTCTTCAGAAATCGATGGTACAGGTGACGACGTTGAATCTATATCGTCTCCTGAAGCATTCCGTTGAGCTAATCGTTGTAATGAGATGGTCGCCTTGAAATCTTTAGCACCTTCAGCGGATTTAAGTCGATCACCAAATTTACGAATACGATCACCCAATGTTTCTGTTGCTTTTTGTAACTTTTTTAACGTTGGAGCTGCTTCAGGATATGTGCAAGTGATGCCACGCCTTCGACACCGAGAACAAGCAGGTTTTTGACGATCGCATGCATGTCTAATAAAAGATGGAAAGCTAAAGTTAATCTCGGTTTCTATTTAAACCTGTGTCTTTCTCATTCCCTCTTTCTTTGTTTTCCCCTTTTTTTTTTTTGAATGCATGCCTGAAACCTCTGCAGCGAAAACATGCTGCTCCCAAATTGTTATTGGACTTATTATTGCTGTTACTGCCACTGATGCTATTTTTGTCGTTATTACTGGTAGTGTCGTTCTCAGTTTTATTTGAGGATGAATCAGATGCATCAGCCATATACGAAATTCGGAATGGAAAGATAAAATATGAAAAAAACGAGGAACCAAGTATATAAATTTGAGTGTTGTTGTTTGTTGTAATATGTGTACTTGTGTGTGTTGTAGAGATGTTTCTTTTTCTTTTTTTTTTACACGCTTTTATTATTATTATTATTATTATAGTTGAATGGTGTGATTTTATTTTTTATTAATCCTCTCAGTGTGTATAATGGTGGTTGTATATACAAATTATGTTGGTGAGAGAGAGAGAGAGGTAGTTGGCTTATTAAACAGTTTAATTTAAGGTTGTTAAGTGGCAAGGGAAAAGAGAAAGAGAGAGAAAAAAAAGGAAGGGAAAGGCTGGAAAACAAGTCGAACACACGCCATGAGTTCATTTTCTACCCAATTGGATGTTTGCCCGATACTTTACGCTTATTTGGGGGGGAGGGTATATGGATATAATAGTACTAAATTGCCTCTCTTGGGTGGGGGAGGAGTAAATTGTGCTTCGACAAGGCCCTCTTCAGTGTAACAATTGTACACTTAATCAACAACCATCATGGTGACAAATTATTTTCATATGCTTATAAACTGCTCTAATCACCCTTTTGATTGGACTCTGTTAAAGACGTCAAATCATCATCATCATCATTCATTTGACAACATACGAGTAAGTAACAATGGTAACAAGTTGTATAATATAATGTTTTGACTTATTGACGAAAATAAATAAAAGGCTCATTGTTTATTTACTATTTTTACTTGACCAGGTCCAACAGGTATAAACATATATAAAAGAAGAAGAAGAAAAAACACAACACCAAATATGAGAAACTAAGGATTGTTTACCCGTTTATAACCATCGCGAATTTCGGATATACTTTTTATATCAAATTTATTATGGGAATTAAACAATCGGTTTATATAAAAAAAGAAAAAGGAGGACCAGCCTTCCTTTGTGTCCCAAGCTTGGGTTATTTTTATTAATTATTTATTATGGTTATATATAATTATTATTATGATTATAGTGTGATATATTTGCCGTATTTTTTTTTTTTTTTTTTTTTACTTGGGACAGAAAGTGACCTTGTAACCATCTGCTCTGCACAAATAAGTGGATGTAGCATCATCATAAGCAAAAGCTATTATATATAAAATAGCAATTAGTATCTTTTTCTTTAATAATATGTATCACTTTTTTTTTAAAAAAAAAGATAAAAACTAAATTACTTACAGTATGCATCTGGACAAGCCTTGGTAAATGATTCAGCATATTTAGATGCCTTACAGGTATTTTCATCAAACTTTCCAGTACAACAATATTCAGGTGTGCGAAACTTGGAGCAGGCACTCTATATAATCATAATCAAGATGGATGAGTAATTGAAGTTGAATGATGCTACTATAAGAATGACATATAAAATTACTAAATTTTTACCTGACAACCAATAAATTTGCCATTTTTATCCTTCATTTGAAGTTCTTCAGCACAATCAGGTGCATTTACACAAGTAGGTTGACCACAGCGGCGGAAATCTTGTTTTGAGGTCTTGTCGGGGTTAATGGGTTCCATTTTCATAGGCTCATTGTATCCATCCACCAAAGAAATATCATAATAATCATCGCCAGCATGATCCTTGAATAAAACTTCGGCAAGTGTGGCTGGTGCCCACAAACCAGCAAAGTTACATTCCTTGCCGCTGCAGCTTCGTCTTCCCCAAACGCGGCCTTTCCAATTGGGATCAAATGTAAATGTATGTTTACCACCAGCTTCTACGTCAACAGAAGAGCCGTACAAATCACCATTCTGGGATTCACCCACGATAAGTTTGTAATTACAATCGTTTTGAACAACAATATAAGGATTGGGTGCTCGTGCGTTCAAATGATGGGCAGAAGGTGCTCCAGCAGCCAAACCAGTGAGTGCGGAAACAAACATTAAAGTGGCAGTAGTAAAGATCATGGTGTTATGTGAAGCCAAATAAACAGATACAAAAATAAAAATAAGAGGAAAGAACCTGAATCTTTTTCTGATGTTTCTTTTGTTTTCTTCTTATACTTTTTATTTTCATTCAGGATATGGGCCTGGACTCCTTTAACAAAATCATTGGTTTCAAAAAAAAACGAGACAAGAAGAATAGGAACCAAATCGCCGATATGTTTCACTGAATTATATTTTTTCTGAAGATTCCTTTCAAAATCAGGTACAGAGGTTTTGAAAAGTTATATCTAAATGCACATTCGCACACGCACACACAAACATACAGAATACTTGGCATGAAATCAAAGTTATTAAGGTAGTACGATCTAAAGAAAGTTAAAGAAAAGCTGCATTGACATCCGTTTTATTTCCAATTGTTCTTAGCGTCATCATATGAAGAGTGAGAGTAAGGGGAATGATGTGTTGTGTTACCTGATTATTAAAATAACCTATTTAAAGTCCCTCCTTCAAGATTATCCTGCACCTCGCCCCAATCCAATTCAATTCTGTCTTTCTTTTTTTTCGGTCTCTCTTTCCGTACATAAAAAACATAATAGTAATGCAGTCAGAGACATTTGCTTCAGCCAACCTCAATCTCAGTGAAACACCCACATTCACCGATCTATCCCGATGGCGATTACGCGTTGAAGAAGGTGCCCAGACCTGGCATTATTTGGAAACGGACGAAGAATGTCGCGCATGGCCTCAAACTTTTTGGGATAAATATCATCTCGGTTTACCAACTGTATGTATATTTCATATTCAATAAAAGGGAAAGAAACCACGATTCAACTCATATTGACGCTCGAGATTATTAAATAAATAGAATGCACCGGAATTACCACGCGGTAAAACACCACTTCAAGTGGCTCGCAATGGTTTTGAATTCTATCGTCAACTTCAAACTGAAGATGGTCATTGGGGTGGTGAATATGGTGGACCTATGTAAGTTTATTCTATTACAATTAGGGGTGGGGGAGCGGGTAGGAAGGGAGTTGCAGGAGAATATTCTATGTAAGTTGACACATATTTGACACGATGACTTGAAACATTAAATCATACAATTATATTTTTTTTCACATTAGGTTTTTGATCCCAGGTCTTGTGATTGTTCATTATATTACTGATACACCCGTTCCTGAACCCTTCCGTTTGGAATTGATTCGTTATTTATTGAATCGAGCAAACCCAGAAGATGGTGGTTGGGGTCTTCATATCGAAGGTATCTCTACTGTTTTCGGTACTGCTTGTAATTATGTCGCTCTTCGTATTTTGGGTCTTGGTCCAGATCATCCTGCTATGGTCAAAGCTAGAAATACACTTCATCAACTAGGTAATATTGCTACATATATATGCCCATTAGTATAAATACAAAAGTCATGTATCCATATATTTATTGACATGAGCGAAACAACAATTGAAATAGGTGGTGCTGCTGCCGCTCCTGCTTGGGGTAAATTCTATCTTAGTGCTTTGGGAGTATATGACTGGAAGGGTGTGAACCCTATTCCTCCAGAATTATGGTAAAACATCACTTTTTCTGCATCCCATGCTTCTGACCTTTTTTTTCTAACATAGAAAACGAAATACTGATTGTCGGTTGTTTTTTTTTCTGTAATATGAAACAATTAGGTGTTCTCCGAAATTCACGCCCTTCAATCCAGGCAATTGGTGGGTTCATACTCGTATGGTGTATTTACCCATGGGATATATTTATGCATTACGCAAGACTGCTCCTTTGACAGAATTCACTTTATCCCTTCGAGAAGAGCTTTATACAGAACCTTATGATCAAATCAATTGGAATAAGCAACGCAACAATGTCTCTGAAGCTGATTTATATACACCTCATTCCAAATTGATGGATTTTGCCAACGGTAAATTTTTAAATTTATATACATATATATGTATTTGATATTTTGTTTTCTAACTCTAAAAAATAATAATAATAGAGGCTCTCACTTATTACGAGATGCTCCCATCTAAATTGAATTGGTTGCGTAGCTATGCTATTAAGGAAACAGTTGAACAAATCCGAATGGAAGATGAAAATACATTCTTTTTGGATATTGGTCCAGGTAAAAAAAAAAAAGGATATGAATCACACAAATGACAAAAATTTACCAACTTTCTTTCTTCACGCGTTTAAAATCGAAAATTAGTTAACAAGGTTATGAATTGGTTGGTTGTCTTCTATCATTATGGCAAGGATTCACGCGAGTTCCGCGAACATGTGAAACGTAATCTGGACTTTATGTGGATGGGCCCAGAAGGCATGATGATGAATGGTACAAACGGAAGTCAGCTTTGGGATTGTAGTTTCATTGTTCAAGCTCTTGCGGAAGCCCAATTAGCTGACGTTGAAGTCTATCGTAAGCATATGATTAAAGCTTTGGAATTCATGGATGTCACTCAGGTAAGAAAACAGAAAATACATTCAGAAAAACAAAGAGGATCGAGGCCTCTTTAATAAAAACCAAAAATAGCTTTTTGGAGAATAACGAATAAATCCATTATAATAAACATTTTTTCTTTTTTCTTTCTTTTTCTTTCTTGACATATAGATTAAACGCAACGTGCCCGATTACCAAAGATGTTATCGTCAAGTTTCAAAGGGTGCTTGGCCATTCAGTACGCGTGATCAAGGTTATACTGTATCAGATTGTACAGCTGAAGGTTTGAAGGGTACCGTTACCTTGCAAAAAATTCCTGGCATGCCGCAATTGGTCAGTTCGGAACGTCTTCAAGATGCTGTGGATGTCTTGCTCACTATGCAAAACAAGGATAATGGCTTTGCCAGTTATGAAACCATCCGTGGTCCTCATTGGCTCGAACTTTTGAATCCTGCTGAAGTATTCGCCAAGATTATGACAGAATACAGTTATCCTGAATGTACGACTGCTGTATTGACTGGTTTATCAAGCTTCCGTTCGGTGGATCCAAAGTATCGCAAGGAAGAAATTGATGAAACAGCCCAGCGTTGTTTGCAATATATCAAGAATGTACAAGGTGAGGATGGATCATGGTATGGTGCTTGGGCTATTTGTTATACCTATGCCGCTATGTTTGCTCTTCAAAGTCTTGCCAGTATTGGTGAACACTATGAAAACAGGTAATGAGAGATTATACTTATTTGTTTGTGTTTGTAAGGTTTCAGTGTGAATTTTTTTTTATTAACTTGCATATGTAACTATTACTAGCGAACATGCTCGAAAGGGTTGTGATTTCATTGTTTCCATGCAGCAAGAAGATGGTGGATGGGGTGAGACTTACAAATCATGCGAGACACATACTTATTGTCAAAATCCTAAGTCTCAAGTTGTCAACACTGCTTGGGCAGTGATGGCTTTATTGGAAGCTAAATATCCTGATGAAGAACCTATTCGTCGAGGTGTGGAATTGATCATGAAGCGTCAACAAGCTAATGGTGAATGGCTTCAAGAAAGCATTGAAGGTGTCTTTAACAAGAATTGTAAGTAGCATCAACATTATTGTTATCAATATGAGTTCTTTTCATTTTGTTGTCAATTTCACATTTTGAGTGTATCAAGAGTATCTTATTAAAATAACCCCCGTACTCGATTCAATTTTCATAGGTATGATTTCTTATCCTAATTACAAGTTTGCCTTTTCTATCTGGGCATTGGGCAAGTATGCTAAATCCTATGGTGACAAGACCCTTCTCCCTTAAATTATCTAACTTTAACCATTTAATTTTCTTGACAAATGTAAACCCTGTCGTCAACGATACTTCCACAATTTTTCTTTGCTATATTATTAATAATATATCCTAATATTTTTCTGTTCTTACTATACACCATCATTAATAATAACAATAATAATAATAAGTGCTTTATATAAGTCGTTTATATAATCACTATTTAATAAATAAAACGATGAGAATAATGCTCTTTACTAATTACTAACGCTATATATTATATATCTTGTTTTTTATCATTCTTCAATGGACGTATCATAAAACAATTTTTAGCTGATCACACTTATGTCATTTTTTCTTTTTGACAGCATGTTCTACTTGTTATCAAATTAAGTGTATGTTCTAGTAGTTTGGAACGACATTCTCTTGATTCTACAACATGTAAATAAATAAACTTTAAGAAACTTTCAGAAACAAATCTTACTGTAAATTTCTGGGAACCAATGATTGAAAATCTTTTCCTAGGATTCCATAATATCCATCCGCATTGATACGATTTATTTCAATTTCTTGTACTTATTCTTATACTTGTATTTATTTTATCGGAGAGAAAATCCCTACTGTATTTAGACATAGGACTTTAACAATTGTAAAAAGATCCTATAGTAACAATTTATTTGCTTTAAAGCAACCAAGAATACCCTCAAGGTGGATTTACGTCTTACTTGAATTGCTACACCCAGTGAGGAAGAACGTAAATCCTTGATATGGGAGAATTTGGAGGAAATGTAGTAAAAAACAAAAAAGTAATACTTTTTGTAAATCAGGACCGGCCCTACCCATGTAGCTACTCGTTTTACTACTATTACTATATTTCTTTACCTTGCGTATTACTAGCAACCTTCATTTTAAATACAATTTATCAATTAGAAATTCTGAAGTTATAAAATGCGTGATATAGCTGCTGAACTCAGATGACGAGCTGCTACGCTGAGAATCAAACACGTTTATGCATGATGAAATATTTTAAGTCAACCATCGTAAGCACATGAAGGCAGCAGTATTTTCATAAATAACAACAATATACTGTATATCAACCATATAACGTATCAGCAACAGTACAAAAATAGTATTGCTCGGGTGCTTTATATTGTGTTTATATGCAACTTCATGGGGGGAGGTTACTAGCATCACTAAAACAATAGAAACTGAAACATCGCCTGCCCCTCGTTTTTTTCGTCCTTTCTATTTGTGTCAAAATTCGATGCTCTCAAACGACTTCTCAGATAAACTTGAATTGACCACTCATGTGGACTGTGATAATTCGGATCATATTGCAGGGATTACTCAACAACCACATGAAGAAAATTACAATGATCTAGTTATTAAACGTACATCGCCATTGCTGGTCGAACTTCAATCAAGAATTATACATTTGTTGAAATTACGCATGACAGCATGGGCTCAAAGGAAACGATACGACAAAGAACTAGAAGACGGAAAAACATTAATGATATATGCACCTCAGGATCCTACAGGTTATCTATGCGTTGGTCGACATTATGCATATCAAGGCTTTCAAAAACAAGCTATCGACACTTTTTCCAACGGCTTGAAAAATATACCCATAACCAACATACAGTACGATGCATTAATAAAAGCAAAGCAACAAGCAGAGGCTCGCCAATTGAATTCCTTTGACATACTCACGCGTCTTTCGTATGATATATCATGTTGTGTCATTGATTGTTTACCACAGGAAACAGTTAGCGAATGTTCACGGGTGTCTCGTACCTGGCGAAAGCTTATTTTAGAGTATCCAAAGGTGTGGCGTAGTATCTCAATCAATTCATTTAACAAAAAACAAGCATTACCCCTGTATATGTTATTGCCTTACGTATCTCAACATGTTGAAGATCTTAGTTTACCATGTCAAGAGAGCATGGATAAAGTTCTCAACCTTGTGGATGAAAATGATTTTTCAAACTTACGATCACTGCAATTAAAAAGAGGTTAGTGGATATAAAGAGAGAGAAAAGTTAAACAAGTAGTAGTTCATTTTTAGTATGGGATATAAGAAAGGGAGCTAAAAGGGATTAGTTATTTTATTATATAGTGGGATATGGATCTGCAGATGATTATTGCAAAGAACTTGGCGAAACATTAGCGAAGAATGTTTCAAAAACATTGGAATCACTGGATATTCTGTGCGCTAATGGTCTTCAATATATTGATCCTATTTTATCCGCTTGTCAAAATCTTACGGCTTTACGGATTATTACTTGGAACCGACCTACATGTATCAATCTGGTATCCACCCCAATATTATCGCAAGTTACTTTGTTGACCAAGTTGATATTGAAAGTGGAGGATGATTCAGTTCCTTTTCGAGTACTAGAAAACTTACTTGTAAATTCTCCCCATCTTCGCTGGATCTCCATAAATAATCCCAACAATAGTGTATGGGACGTTCTTCAACAACATTGTCCCAAAATCAAGGTACTCATTTCACATGAAACCGATACATGGGATATGGAAAGCGAATGTTATTATCATAATACTTGTCACGGGCTCGAATCATTGAGCATCGATGAAGACAGTTTGCACAATGCGGCATTTCCACTATTACATAAACAACTCGCGACGTTACAGCTATTGAGGATATACAACTATGAACGAGGTGGTGTTGGGGTTTCTATTCAAGCAAATAAAATCGAAGCTCTATCAACGTTTCTTTTCCCAAACCTAACGATATTATATCTCGACAGAATATCTTCCATGTTATCCCAAAAACTAGATTCACTCATCAAGCAAACGCCCAATTTGGAAAAACTTTTCTTGAATACTGTATATAACGTCCCAAACGGAATTTTCCAATGTCTTCTTTTGTTGCCCAGATTCTCGACGCTTTCAATGACTGAGGTTGAATTCGATGCACACGATCTATACCAATGTCTGAAGGGGTTTTCTCAGAGACAAGTCGAATCCTCTTCTGGATATCTTACTCATTTGAGCCTATCCATGTGCCTTATCAACAATGCTATAATGAACGTTGCAACCAAAATACAAACTTTGACGAATCTTGATGTCAGTATGTTTGATATTGATGGCACACCAACAGATAAAGCTGTGATGAACTTTGTTGAACATATTACCCAGTTACCAAAGCTTAATACACTCGGTATTTCATGCTGGAGAATCAAGATGGATCATATACAAATTCTTTCTAGGTGCACTTCTCTTCGTAAAATTTCTTTATGGCTCATGGAAGATGTAAACGAGTCCCAGGTTCGTCAAGCATTTTCATCTGATGTTCAAGTGGAATTCTACAATTGGAAAAACAGGTGGCTATTCTATTAAGTACAAGTATTATTATAGCAACAGTGATGGTCAATGTAACAACTTAATTAATGGATTATCTTGCACCCATTCATCACCTATTATGTATACCAACTAAAACATTCTATATTCATTAATAAAAAATTGTATATATATTAAACTTGTTTATTTTGATATGTATATAATATATAATACTTTAATTTTACAAATTCGCTGTACCTATATATACGTGTGTATACTAAGGGTAGAAATAACTATATATAAAACAAAAATAAAATAAAAAAGGTAAGAAAACTGGGAACAATTACAAAAAGTGAAAAGGAGATTTTGTATTTAAAAAGTGCGACAAAAATTACAAGTCTGGGATGAGAGAAAAAAGACGACAAAAAAAAATACGAGTGAGAGAAAGGGTGGTCATCGAACGATAATAGAAAGTGAGATTTGAGCTGGCTACCAATTATTGGTAAAATTCCTAACGAAAAGTATAAAAAACTGGCAGTCATAAACAACTGCGAGGCAAACATATATGATATCAATTTACCATTTAATATTATTCAAACCACCTGGGGATAATATGTAACCAATCATCAATGCGTACCTGAATATTCTTCCGAGTATTTGGATCCTACGTTTTTTGAGTCGTCAAGAAGAGCCGGTTATGTGATTAGTTGTCACAAAAGAAATGACTCTAAGTATGTGGGTTTTTATTTTTGACACACACTCGTAGAAGCTATCTAATGTTTATTGAATTCTAATATTGTATGAAATAAAAATATACACCGAGTTTAATTATACGAAAGATGGAGTTGAAACAGGATCGTACTTAATAAGATAAAATTTCCTCTCCGAACGTTAGATCAGAAATACAACATAGGCTTAGCATTAATATTATATTATATATCTAAATATTTAAATGTTTTAATATTGGCGCACAGTACGCTGTTGCACTAATATAATATGGTGTTTCTCCATGCGTAGTATCAGGTTATGTGGCGCTTCTTAGGCGAGGTTCTTTTGTGCAATGGAATAGCACTAAGTTGAAATGTGATTACCGCTATCCAAGAGCATGGTAGTCCTCACCTTGCATAAAGTGACCTTTTGATTGGATGTCTTGTTTTTATTTGAGTTTTTCACAGGTTTTCACCACTGGATTTTTCAGTTGATGTTTGGTTATTTTAAAGCAGGCTGAGCATTGTATGACATAGCTTTATAAAAAAAAAAGCCTAAACTTGTTACACACATACAATTGTTTATTTCAATAATGTTAACTATGTGTTCTTATTCCACTTTACAGACTCTTTCTTTTAATCATCTTGTAATTCATTTTCAGTAATTTAAAAACTATGGTTTTACCAAATCCATCGCAACATTTTAAAGAATATAAAGTTGTTATCGCATATGATTTTGGTACAACTTATTCAGGAGCAACGTATGCTTTCACTCATACTACACCTACAGAGGTGTTTGACATTCATAATTGGTAACCAAAAAAAAAAGATTCTTTTATCCCTCATACAATCACTGAAAGTGATCCAAGTTTCAGGAACAGTATAAACCTACTTTTTCGAGATACAACTTTTTTTTTTCTAATGTTAATACTATTTACAGGCCTCATAAAGGCGGAAATTTTTATCCAAAAGTACCAACACTATCGATGTATCCACGTCGTAACCAACAGCAACAAATTCGATCACCTAGACCATCAGTATTATCAGGATGGGGTCATGGTGCTAAGAAGGCTATGTTCAATCCAAGTACTTCCAAGCAAAACATACTCCTTTCCAACTTTAAACTCCATTTGGATGAATCTCTATTGTGTCCACCTCTTGAAAATGGAATGTATGTGACATATATGCTCTGAATATATATATGTAAGATAACTTCATATGTTTATCACTATCTAGAATAATTGAATTGATCGTGTAAAATATAGATCTCCTATTCAAGCAGTGGCAGATTATCTGACTGTTTTACATGAACATGCTATGCAAGAACTATCGCGTAGTTTTGCTCAGAATTATCCTCCAGATACATTTCGTTATTGCCTCACCGTACCTGCAATGTGGTCAGACAAGGCCAAGCAGCTGATGAGACAAGCAGCTATACGATCAGGTCTCATTTCAGCTTCTGATCCATCTGAAAGACTCATTCTTATATCAGAACCCGAAGCAGCTGCTATTTATTGTGAAGAATCAATGGCAAATCAAGTACAACTTAAGGATAATGATCGTATTATGATATGTGATGCAGGAGGTGGCACTGTCGATTTAATTGTTTATCAAGTGAATTTTATGGAGGACCCTAACGAAGTCGAAGGGAAACGAAGGAAACGGCAATTGAAAGAAGTAACAAAAGGAATTGGTGAAAGTTGTGGTAGTGTCTTTTTAGACAATCGTTTTCTTGAATTACTCAAAAGAAAACTAGGAGCACATGTCATGAACAAGATTAGCCCACGAGAAAAATATGGTGTTATGGAATATTTTAATGATACTGTTAAGCCTGAATTTAATGGGAAGGGTGATTTTTATATGGAATTACCACGTTCACTGAATGTGGATGAGTTACCAGCAAATTTACGTTATCTCGATAGTGAAGGAGGTTTGGATGAAGGAATGTTAAAACTGACAGGCCAAGAGCTCAAAGATCAAGTATTTGATCCTGTAGTTAATAAAGTGGTAAAATGGATAAAACGAAAAATATTTCCAGACAATATAACTACAAGGTGTTCTAATACATTTTATCCATGAATTTAATAGATATCACTTATTAAACGTCAATATCAACAAATTCCTGATGGGAGATTAGATTTCCTCTTTCTTGTCGGTGGATTTGGTTCATCCAAATACTTAAATCAAAGAGTGAACAATGCGTTCCAGGATTCTCAATTCAATCATATTGTGTGTTCAGCAGAACGTGCTGCTTTAGCTGTTGTGCGTGGGGCTGCTTATTATGGTGTTAATCCTCAATTGGTTGTTTCACGAGTATCAAGACGAACTTATGGTGTCGACACTCAGATGACTTATGATGATAATATTGATCCGCCTTCTTCTCGGGTGGTAATGCCGGATGGTGTTGCAAAATGTAATACTCGGTTTTCACCCTTTGTAGAGAAAAATGAAGAATTACCGGTTGATCATTGCATTCAAAAGGAGTTTTTCATTTATTATGGATCGGATAAATCAGTTACTATTAATCTCTATGCAACAGAAAATGATACTATCCCACGTTATTATAATCAGACAGGTGTACATCGTGTTGCAAAAATATCAATCACTATTCCTAAAATACCAAATATGAGGAGAAACCAACCCCTTCATTATGACATTAGGTAAACTTCCATATTATCCTTTTTTTGTTACGAAACAAACTACATTTACTCAACTTTACTAATATATAACGTGGATGCAACGACGGTTTTCTTCTGTAGAATGTATTTTGGTAAAACGGAAATTCGAATGGAAACTGATTTTCGTACAGGAAGAAAGTATAATGTCAATTGTGATTTTGATGTTGCTTTTAAGTATAGCTCATAATTATTATTCCATCGCTAGCACCATCATGATGATGGCTTTTTAATAATATATAAGGGCATATGGTTCATGCACACATATATCATGTATATATACTTTTATTCTGTAACACTTAAATTTCTAATTGTTTCTTCTTTATGTAAATTTTATATCAAGATTTTTCTCTCTATCACGCAATCTTTTTAATTATAGCAAATGATAATACCTAATAATAGAATGAGCAGTATATATACAGCGTTCTATGCTTCTTTTAAATGTGAATATATAATGTTGATATTATTAACCATAGACTTATATTTTTTCAAGAGGTACAATGTATTTATTTAAAAGAATGGACTTTTACAACTTACGTCCTCCACATTAGTAAAATATCACGCAATTCATTACAATTATCATTCTTTGTTGAATGAATATACTCTCTTTCATTATCATATCCTAATTGCTTTATTGGTGGCACAGCTGCAAGTACGTAGTAGAAACTAAAGACTTTAAAATGCCGGGTCAGTATTTTCATGGAAATGGTATTGATATATATTATTAGGTAGTGACAAATTTTGATAATTTATGAATACGATGAAAGACTAAAGTCATTTGAAATCTATCAACACATTTGACATCATATCAAAGTGAGGTTTTGCTGTGGATGTCAAAATTTGTGTTTTTAGATAGCATGAACAACTTGTTCTTTCTACAGAATATCTCAAAATAAAGGCCATCCTGAAAAAATATACATATGATGTTGATTTCTGATATATTATTTGTTTCTTAATAATAAAGTATGAATTGGATTTACTTTTTGTACTATGGTATACGTTGTTTTGGATCGATAATTTAATTTGCAACATCTTTTTTGATAAAGAAAGGATCAATGTTCCCCCGATTAATAAAACGGAAGAAAGTATTGTAGTAATAGATCATGTGCATCGCTTTTTTTTTTTATAAAACATAAACAATCTAAGAAAAGAGAATAACTCAAATATGTATAGTACGTAAATTATTAAAAAACTAAGCCCACTTTCGATGCCACCGCCACTGCTACATTATAAATTTCAAAAGCGCTAATAGTAACAATCCGAAGACATATGTAACAATATAATACCATGGCGATGAGCGAATTTTTCAGATAATAAATGAAGATTTTGCTAAGCCCTCCTCGCAACAGACACAAACAAAAAAAATAACCTCTAGTATGGTTTTCATCTTCTTTATTATTATTCCTTTTACTCCGTATTTATATTTTTTCAAACAAAATAATATATGATGTCTCTTTTTCTTTTTTTACATGGAAAAAAAGCAACCTCCTGTACTTTATTGGTGCTTTTGTCATTTTTGATATATTCAATTTACTACTTTGATACAATAACAGTATGTGCACAGCAACAAGATGACGATACGGTAGAGTATATTCTCACAGCACAACCTGTGGTATCTAATCCGCTTATAAACCCTCGTCGACGAACAGCTGCGACGTTTGTAAGGAACAACATCATATATGTATGGGGTGGTGACGGCTATTACACGGCAGACTATTACGATATCACTCCATATTTTAATGCTATCAACATTGCTACTGAACCTGACGATAACGACCAAAAAATATTAAAGTACAGCTTTGTCAGTAACAGTCGCGACTATCATAATTTTTCAGTTGCAGCATCCGCAATTGTAGATCCAACCAATAACGATCGTGTATTATTTTTTGGGGGTACACGCAATTCCTATATCGGTGCAGCTGAAAACGAAACTCTCTATTTGGAACAATACGATTTTACTACCACACAATGGACAACTTTACCTGTTGTCGCAGAACAAGATGGTGTTAGTATTGATCCTCCGAAGAACAGGATTGATTTCTCTGCTATTGTTCTGCCTAGTAATGGAAACATTTACATTGCAGGTGGTTATGATAACAATTCGAAAAACTCATCCGCTAGTTTAGACGACAACAATACGCTGATATGGATGTATGATCCAGTCCGTCAAGTATTTAGTCCTGCGTCACAAAATGATACTCTTGTTATTCAAGAAAAAAGTAGACCGATATATGGATTTTTACTTGAGTAAGAAATATAATAATAGTAGTAATATCTTGATTTTTCTATTAATAATATTGTATTATTAACTTCGTATACATGATTTTGCATTGTTAATATTATTACTAACAATATATGACATTACTAGCGATGACCGAATCTTGTATTTAACAACGCTTAAGAACTATGCATGGATATTCAATCCAAGTACAAATGAATTATTAAATCAAACCATAAATGTACCAAGTGATCTTTTTGGAGCGTCAATTCTTAATCAAGATGTATTCTCAAACAAGTACTATTTTGCATTTTCTGGTAACAAGATTATTATTATATTATACATGGAAATTTTCATAGGTTTTTGGTATTAGTAATATATTATTTGATATTAACCTAAAAAACTTAGAACCGGGTAATAATCGACAGATATATTATTATGCAGGTAAAGTGTTTATTAATGGCGATTATGTAAGAAATTCTTCTCTATATGTCATTATAGAATAGGCTTATGATGATATAATCATATGTAGATATATTTAATTCGACTAGTGGGGAAACGGTACGAACTTTACTTACACTTAATGTTCAAAACTGGACCTGGGAACGAGGATACGATGGGTGGGAGGATGATTTTTTAAAAAATGCGCTTTATCCACGGTATGGTAGTAGTATCGGTGTCTTAGATGATCAATATCTTTTAATAATGTATGGTGAGTCTATATTTAAACTACTTGTTAACTACAACTTCATACTATGCAAGTGTTGAAGTGACTGATCTAAAATGGTTTTTTATATAAAAATAAGGCGAGGAGCTCAATTATGAATATAATGGTTATAAAGTTATCCAATTTCAAAACAACAGTCTGGGAAGCAACAACCCATTTAATGTAATGAACCTAACTGGTATGATAGACGCAAAGAACAATGAGGATGCTTACAATAATATTTATGGAAAAATTTCAAGAAAACTGGGTGATGGGGCAATCACTGGTATTGTTATTGGAAGCGTTGTAGCAGCAATTGTTTTGCTTGGTGGATTAGGTTGGCGGTATCGAAAGACTTTAAAAGCATTTATTATCTGGGCCTTTACAGTTATTTTATACCATCCAAGGTAGTATATTTTTCTGTATTTTAAATGTAATAAGAATAAAGGATAAGGTTTTAATAATGTAGTTGTATTATGATTTTATTACTCAATTACTTATTAATTAACTAGGATCGGAGAACCACGGTGGACTGAATATAGTCATACCGTGGTCAAGATTATCCTGGGAGTTGTGTTCTTTGCTTATCTTGCATATAACATAAACCAAGTTATAAATAGCCCAATATCGACGTTGAGGATTCCAGAGAGGACTTCTAGTGTGATAACACCAGGTATTATTAATAAAAAAAATTCCATAGTTCATCACTTAAAAGCATAAAACACAAAGTAATTAAAATTATACCAGATATTCGACTATGCTTTCATGGGGCCTCTGTTTCAAATCTTTTATGCAAAGTGCATCATATGGATGGAATATATATCAACAAGACAGATACAGTTATGCCATTTGATACTTCGAAACTTTATCCATATTCAACATACAAAAATCCACACACAAGCACTGATTGCTGGTATATTCCACGAGGAGCTGCCAATCTCAGCGAAGGAGATGCAATGGAACTCTCATATAGATATGTCCCTAGCGAAGATGCCATTACACATTCCTTGCAAATAGATGTTTATCCAGAAACAAAAGAAGCAAATCCAAATGAAATTATTTATTTTTTTGATAACAAGAGTACATCATTTTCTCCACTAGATGGGCCAAGACGATTGGATGATCCTGAAATTACCAGCTTTGCCAGAGAAGATTTCGAGGCTATGCCAAGTTCAAATCGATATACTATGGAATTAGATAGCGCTGGTATTATTACGTATGAACTTCGAAACCATCAGTATTTGGCAAATAATGGGTGGAACAGAATTGGGTTTGCTCAAATCTATAACGATACACCTGAAGTTACAATAACTCCTCAAATTGATGTTCGAGATAGCCGTACCACACACCCAACACCAGGTACATTTAGTTCCATGGTTACCTTTACTCCTACGGAAATTGCTAAAATAACACTTCAAGACCAGCCTGTTCGTTCACTTGTAAACGTACTTGGTTCCGTGGGTGGTCTATTGACCATTTTAGTTGCACTTAATAGTTTTTTCTTTGGTAGTAGACCCAGGTAAGCTCTTATATAGAAAATTCCAGCCATGAATTATTATTAAACTACATTGATATATTTATTGCTATTTTCATGACACCATGTATAGATCACCACTGGGACTTATACATCGATTCTCATTTGATCAAAAGTTCTCCATGCAAAAAGCACTCAATAAAAAATTTGGATTTCTTGAACGTCCAATACCATTTGTACATCCAGTCGATTCACAGTTACTCGTCAAATACAACGACTTACTTCGAAGCGATTATGGTTTATCACATCTTCCGGTAAAAGCAAATCTCCCACCACAAAGAGGAGAGGTGCTGGAACAACAAAGCTATATTGATGGCAGCAAAAAACAAAACAAAGATGATGATTATGATAACAACGACTATTATACATTATTTGCGACTAGCCCCATTTCTCCATCAGAAACATCACCCAATAATCCACCTCTTGAACAGCGTTTACAAGTTCTTGAGACAGAGAGACAAAACGTTCACCGTTATATCTGCGATCTGCAGCGCCGATTTCAGCTAATGGAGCTGATGTTAAAAGGATATTATATTGATCCAGAAGTTTTTACAGAATTGAACAATGGGTTCAACCGTGACGTCAGGGGACTATCATCTACTACAAATAAGAACGACGGCAGGAATGACACTCCTGAAGAAAATATGGATTCAACCTCTTCATCAGTTTTTGATACAACGCTACGATCTCGAATAACATCAGCATGGAGACGACGATTTCGTGATAGCGATGGTAGTACTAGCCAGCAAGGACTTAGAGTGCCCAGTAGCAACAACAATTATGATCAGCTTTCAATGGAGGAAATGATGATGACTGATCATGATACACCAGAACCTTGTTTTAGGAAATAATATTCGTAACACCGACACAGAAATAACATCATTTGTTAGAAACTATTAAACATTAGTATGAAATAATATAATAATAGGAACAGAATACATTTACATAATACATTTAAATTATTATAAATGTAGCATGTTTTTTTTTTGAAAACACGTAACGTTAGTAAATAAATAAAAATTCACATAGAAGGTTTCAGAAAATCTAGTATCAACAGCTGATTGACATTTAAATATAAATATATTTTAGGTAAAGAAAAGAACTTAGAGAGATTTTTAAAAACATATAAACCAATTTTGGAATGCCAAAAATTATTGATACATTATTTTTAGTGCGTAAATGAAACAAACAACAAATACTAAACATCCAGTTTATCGATTGTAAAGAATGTTCATTTATTTGATTTTGCTAATTGTAATAGCTTTATAATAAAAGAGGTATGATAAATTATAAAAGGGAGTTCTAATAATATAATAATACAAAATTGAAAAAAGTATAAAAAAAATAAATAGAAAAATGAGGGTTCTAATATCTAATATATATATATGAAAAAAAGAGTGTCATATATTTTATCTTACGATAGCAAACAATAACAATGTAAATGTAATCATTTTGCAAGAAGCTAAAAATGATTTTAACTCATCCCTGTGTGGTATATAGTATTCGTTGATGTTGCTAGCAGCTTCACCTGCAAAATCTCTTTATGAGTATCTTTTTTTTTTTTCATTTGTATGTAGTAGTGATAATACGAAGATCCATACGAAGAGTGAGGGCATTTTGGTGTTGGGATTAAATATCACTCTCTTTGTCCTAATAAATCATGATGTACTGTTATTAAAAATCCCTTCGTTCTTCTTTCACCATTTTTTGTTCATTTAGTAATATTATATTTATCATCGCAAAAAAAGCTTCTTGTTACTTCCAAAGAAAGTCTCAAACACAACAAGCTACCAATAATTCTCGAGGATACTTTGCTCAATATACTTTTTTTTGAAATACGGTAGAGCCAGTATATGCCACCTTGATATTACAATATAATAAACATTGAATTATTTTAGATACAATGATAAAACCCTTCAAGAGAGTTTTTTTTATAAAAAGAAAAACCTTACCTTCATGACTTTTTTTGAATCTCATAAGCTTGTCAATAAAATCCAACATCTCATACCACTAGTGGCGGATGCTAAGGGTTCCATGATTATAGTTAGGTGGATCGTAACTTTTGTATATCATTTTAAAAACTCACTGGAAACTTGGAAGTATATATTATATCAGTTAAGTGAACTAAAGTATATTTGTAATCTTTAAAGATATACTTTATTCACCGAAATAATCCATTTTCTAACATACTAGATGAAAAATAACTCGAAACATGAAAAAAAGAGAGATGGGAAGAAAAAACAAGTTTATATCTGTTAAATTCAATATTAGACTTTTTCTGGCTATCGTGATATTCAGGTACTATTAGTAGAAAAATATCTAACTCCTGAATAGGGTTGATTACCTATAAAAACATGAACAATTATAGAATACCTATCCGAACCACTGGATCATTGGTTGCGTTTTTAATATGGTTCGTTTTATCATCAGGTTTCATTTTATTATAACCCCGATTTCAAAATGATGATTTATGCAGCTAGTTCTATATTGTAAATAATCAAAGGATGATCGATAGGCATGATGTAATATAACCCCTAAAATTTGAATAACAGTGAATACACATTCTTTAATAATGTACAGGATTTTGATCAACATTGAAATAGAACATATTTAAATATATTTATAACGATGAGAATGACGCGCTGCTATAGATGCCCCCCTCCTGGATAATGAATAAAATCATCATCATTCTATAAATGCTGAATCGAAAGATCATTTGTTTGCAGCATATTATCATACGGGTACTATTATATTACTTTGTAACCTAGCATATTTAATTTTATAAATATATATATGCGTAGAATAGTCGAGATTCGTTATCATCATAATATTGGGTGTACTCAATACATCTTATACAGTTTACCATTATCGATCTATGGATAGTATAAAGCAAGAAAGCAAATTTTAAATTTCTAAATAATATTTTTGATCTATTAATATGATAGTAACACATCACCTATAATTGCATTTTGTTTGATTCACTAAAAAAGAACTATAAGCATTTAATTTGATTATGCTTCGACATTCCATTTAATTTTGTAAACTCTGTATTATCATCCAAGATCAAATCAACATTATGAAAATATTTTGTATGAAGAATTCCATAAGTATATATATTTTTTTCTAAGTATTATGATCACTGTTTTATATACAATATGGAAGAATGTCAGAAGAATCATAGTGATTTAGTTTCATAATGGCGAAGTACTCTTCTTATTTATAAAGTTTTCCATACATGTAATGAAATAGTATAATTACAATGGTCTCCCGTTAAGCTCCCCGAAGGGTAGTATCAGAAGAGTTGAATTTAATGAGAGGTGAAGATAAGTGAGGGTAGCTTAAACTATTAGTAAAAAATACACTCTTTTATAATATTATGAGCAGAGGGGTAAAGTTTGGTTAACTTAACTGAGGGTTGAATTTATATGAGGGAGAATATAACTGGGGATCATTGCAATCTAAGTGATGACCCAAACACGGTGCATATGTTTTTATTACAGTAGGTTGATTAACAACAACCATTATCATGATCATCTTATTTAACTTACATTGCTTAAAAAAATTCATCTATTCAATCTTTCCGCGGAATTGAAACACGGACTTTTGGCGCGACTATTGGATACTTTATATGGACAGTATGTTTTTCAGTTAATGCCACGTATCTTTATTTCCATTGTATAATTTCCCTCAAAGTACCACAAGGAAGCGACCCCCATGGAGATCTACTAGAGCGGAGTAAGTAAACATTTCTTTACCATATACAAACTCATGAAACGAACAAGTGGATTGCTTCTTTTCAGTTGATTTGTACGCATTTTTTTTATTTATTTTATTTAATTCCCACCTTTCACTTGCTCTTATTGAAGTATGCTCTAATACATTACTATTTAATTTTACTAATCATTATCATTTTATTACTATATCTATATATGAAATCATTATTGTTATTATATACGTATTACCATTATTTATTATTGTATCTATATGACTTGTAACTTTGCTATGTTATCCTTGTATTGTTAATTTCAACCATACACATGATAATAAAGCCGGACCTCGGATGAAGTAAAAACGTTGATAACACGTGCTAATAATAATAGTAATTACTATAAACCCAACAATGATGATGATAATACTTGTTAAACAATGATGTATTACAAACGTATTTAGCTTCTTCTGCTCTTCCAAGAAGCAATAAACTCCTATTATCATTATTATTGTATTAGAATTTACTCTAAATGTATTATGTTAAACCTTAATTTTGATACTGGTCTTTAACAAGCAGTTAGTAGTACAAGAACAAAGAAAAAACTACCTTTTGTTTCTCTCTCTCATAATCACATCACCTTTTGTTGCTCGTTTTCTTCTTATGTGTTATGTAACACATCGTTTTCTGTAAAAAAAAAAATGAACTTGTACCATCTTGATAAAAAAAAACAGAATTAACAAGATGTGGTATTTCTTTGATGTCGGGGAAGAAGAAGAAGTAGAAGGGAAAAGAAGATGAAAGAATAACAATCATATTAGTGTTTATCAAATGTGAATAATTATAATGAATGGGGTGTGGGCAAGTAACTGTTAATAAATAAATAAGCTGCAGCTCATAATAATAATTGTATTTTTTTTTATAATTCATGCACCGAAAAGTGTGTGCCTTTCTTTTTTGCTCACGACCCACTAACACTCCTTACCCTCCCTTTCATATTAAGTGGCAGTAAAACGTTTGTTTTATTACCTGCCTTCTTTTTATTATTATTATTATTATATAAATATTATATATATAAAGTATCAAGGGAGTGACAGGCAATTTCATAAAGTTAATCTGTCAAAACATAAATTTGACATTTTAAAATATTTATAAAAAAGAGATCGCTTCATCCATAACCGGGTCATCTTATACCGAGGTAAAAAAAAAAATAATTCCATTTAATATTTTCACACACATGTAAAAAAAAAAAGAGAATTTATTCAAAAATAACAATGCTAATTACAAGAAGAACAAGAAGAAGAAGAATAACAGTCTTAGCTTCTTTTTTTTCTTTTTATATATATTTTCTATCGTCACACAGCAACCACCATCGTCGTCAACCCAGAAAAAAAAATTATATTTAGTTATTCGTGTGTTATTAATATAATATTCATATATTCATTCTCTTTTTCTTCTTTTACAACAATAATTCCAACAATAACAATAACAAAAAAAATATATTATATAACGCGCGTGTCATCATCAAAAGAAAAAGGGATTATTATTTGCAACAATAACAACCAGTAACAAAAGAGTATTATATTATTAACAACTCGACTTGATTGAAAAAAAAATACATTTCACCATAAAAAAAAGCATATCGAGTCCAAAAAAAATACGAATTCCTTTTTTTTTTATATAACATCATCTCGTAATGATACCGGGTAATGCTCGACACACGTCTCCGCGCACCCATCAAAGTAAACAAAAACGTAATCCCGTTCCATATCCTCGGGGAGGACGACATATAGGTGATGGTGTGTTACCTCATCAACAATCCCCTTCATCATCAACCACAAACGTTGCTCACCATGAACGTTCTGGTTCAACGGAGTATAAGGACCTTGAGTATTTATCACCACACCAACAACAAGCACAACAAACACAACAACAACCACATCAACAAAGTAAGAGTCAGACTGACAGAATAAACCTTTATTCATCTATTTACTTTTTTCCCCCCTTTCTTTTCGCCCTACAATATAACAATCAAAAAAATAACATTTTATCTATATGTTAGCTTCTGATCCATCACTTTTATCCGTTTATTCAGCACCAAAAGATAAAAAGAAACCATTATTTCGATTCGGTAAAAAAAAGAGTAAGTGGCTGTTTCTATTGTTTATCCAATATCATTATTATATGTATATGATTTTCGATGATGTATTTTGTTGCTATGGGAGATAGTGTGTCAAAAAAAAAGAAAGGATATCTATGGGCTTTGAAAGGGAGAAAGAGGAGGAGGAGTCTTTTACTTATCTATTGGGTCTATTGGGGGAGGAGGGGTTTCTTTTTACTACGTTCTTTATGGTGTGTGTGTGTGTGTATACGTAATGGAATAAGGAAGAAAAAAGAAAATGATCTTTCTTTTGGTTCTAATCCATGGAATGGGATTTATCTATTTTTTTTATTATTATTCTTGTTATATCGTGGTTTTTTTTTTTTGGCGTGTGATTGTATATATATGTATACATATGGGGTTCAAAAAAACGGGTCATGTTTCGTTACATACATACAAACATATATATATATATCTATATATATACGTACAAAAAAACAGGCCGATCTGACTTGTCTTCCGTCTCTACAGCATTGTCAAGTTCCGTGGGTATCGCTGCAGGTGGTCCACAACCCATGGCAGCAACAGCAGCAGCAACAGCGAGTGGAATACACGGAAATGCGTCTATGACATCACTTCATCCTCATCCACGAAAACGATCCAACGAATGTGAATTTCGACAACCTCATCCATTAGACGCATCTTCTTTGGATGATTCTTCTATCATGACAGGTACTACCATCACAAGTCAACGGTCTCCTTATAGTGGCTATTATAACATGCATGGTACTTATGGTGATCGAAAAAAATCGGGTGGATCGTATGCAAGCCGTAAAGGGAAAGATCGTGAGAAATCTGAAGGTAGCTTTTCTAGTACCGGAAGATTGGATAGCGGATATCGAAGCAAGGTAAAATTTTATCTATTTTATTAATTGGTTTGAGAATTTTTATTCAATGATAATAATGTACTATTTTTGTATCATTATTTTAGGATACTATGGAATGTAAGCAGGATATATATATATATATATACACGAATGGGAATAGGATCAAAAGGAGATTGGGGAGTTTTTATTTATATATTTATTGTTGTTATGACCGGATAATTAACATATCCTAATTGTATAGTATATGTTGATCAAAATTTTGCAAGTATGGAGGGTATTGTCAACCCTGATTTTTATTCTGGACAACAACAGCAACAACAACAACATAATAATAATAATGGATATGGACATCCGATATTTCACCCAATACAGGTAAGGTTTATTTGGAAAGGATAAGGAAGGAGAAAAAAGGGGAAAAACAGGGCATGCATGATTTTTTTTTGGGTTTTCCATGCAAGATGATAGGATATTCATTGTTATTGTTGTGTTTTATATTTATTTACGTCAGCATCAGGATTCTGCAGAACCATGGGCGCCACCAGATAGTTGGGCTGTACAACCTGCAGAAACTATACCAGGATCTGATATACAATCTGCTACCATCATTGATGATGGTGCCTCAGAGTATGATGGGTATTCTTTAATGGAAACACAAAAATATGATATGCCAAGAAAAAATGTAAGTAGCTTCAGAAAAAAAAAAGAGAGATGGAGTCAATGTTGTTATTCTGTTGTTGTCTATTATGAAAACTGAAACAATGATATATAGTACTGTATTCGAATTTTTCGACCAGATGGTACATTTGCCACTTTACAGTTACCATTGTCAACAACAGCAAACGAGATTGTACAACGACTAGCAAGCAAATTTTTCATGCCTGATTTAAGCAAACTGAACTTGATGATCAAACGGAACAAATTAGGTAATAATAGGAGCTATCGATAAGATTTTGATTTTGGGGGGAATGTTAACCAAATGACACTCTATAAATAGAACGAATTCTTCAACCAACCGAACGACCATTACAGTTACAAAAGACTTTACTTGAACAAATGGGATACAGTGAACAGGATAATATTGAAGATGTAGGACGAGAGGATAATTCATACTTGTTACGATACGTATTTGGTCAAAACATGGTACAAATAGCACACGAAGAAGCCGATTATAGCGAACAACAACATATTGATTTACAAGCACGTAATTTACCCACTGTACCGATCTTTTTATACAATTACTCACAAAGGATTGTATCGCTCGATTTATCGAAAAATTTACAAATGGAAATCCCTGTGGATTTTATACAAATGTGTCGACATCTCAAACAACTCTGGCTCGCTAACAATGACTATGTGGCTATCCCACCATCGATTCGATTTGTACGTGGATTGGAACATTTAAATATTTCAGGGAATCGATTACGTGATTTACAACATGCTCGATTGGAAGATATTCCTGGATTAAAAACAATGCGCGTTTACAACAATCGATTGGAAAAATTACCTCGATCTTTTGCCGCGTTTAAACATTTGACGATGCTCTTTGTTTCCAACAATGCCTTTACCACATTTCCTGAAGTCATTTGTGATATTACTAGTCTTGCTTACCTCGATATTAGTTTCAACAAAATCCAATCCTTCCCAGACGAAATTGGAAATCTCAAAAACTTGGTTCGACTTTTTGCCATTGCCAATCGATTTTCTGGTAGTTTACCTCCCAGTTTTGCTAAATTGGAAAATCTACAAGAATTGGATATTCGTCAGAATTTGATTACTGAATTAGATGTTCTTTCTGAATTGCCCAAATTGGAAATTTTATTTGTCGGTTACAATGCAGTCAGTATTGTTGGATGTGAATTCAAGAGTTTACGACAGTTGAAAATGACAAAAAATCATTTGACCCAGTTTAATTTGGGTGGTGCACGACGACCTTCGGAAGATAACAGTAATTACCATTTGCATCACCATAATCAAAGCAACAACGTCACGGGTATTCCTGCTCCGATTGCTACTAGTTATGAAGGTGCCATGTTGACGGATTTGGACTTGTCTAGTTGTATGTTATCTTCTTTGCCAGAAGATGTATTTTTATATACACCATTGTTGGAAGAATTGGTTTTGGATAGTAATACGTTGAATTCGATTCCTTCCAGTATTGGTGCACTCCGTAAATTGCTTCGGTTATCTGTTCAAAGCAATTTCTTGGATAGTTTACCGTCAGAAATCTCTAAATTAAGTGAACTCAAGGTGTTGGATGCGCAAAAGAACAATTTGAAAATGTTGCCCAAGGAGATTTGGTTATGTGCTTCATTACAAACACTCAATTGTTCTTCCAATTTATTGGAAACGTTCCCTAAACCATTTTCAGCACCAGGTGTAGCTCTTCATCTTCCCATGGCTCCTCAATCTGATGTTGTCGTTCCACCTTCGGTTGTCGCCAATGCAAACGATGGTGTGCTTCCAAGTCCACTAGGCGGTCATGCAGGTCAAGGTATGGTACCAGGGACCACAGGTGCCTTTAGAGATCCTAGTCAATCTTTGGATGATAATAATGCCATGGCTGTCAGTCCCGGGAGTACATTGCAATCACCACCCAATTTCAATCCGCCTTCTTTCTTTGCAAGTCCACGCAACCATCCACCTCCCTTGTCCTTGTCTCTTCGTCGTCTTTTCTTGGGCGATAATCGACTTACCAATGAAATCTGGTCACCACTCATGTTGTTCCTGGAATTACGAACACTCAACTTATCATTTAATGATTTGGATGAAATCCCACCTGAACATTTATGTCATCAACATTTATACGAACTTTACTTGTCCGGCAACCATTTGACTTCTTTACCAGCCGATGATATCGAAAAACTCAGTTATTTGCGTGTCTTGGCAGTCAATGGTAATAAATTACAAACGTTACCCGCAGAAATTGGCAAATTGCGTAAACTGTTGGTATTGGATGTGGGTAATAACGTATTGAAATACAATATTGCCAATTGGCCCTATGATTGGAACTGGTAAATCATTCTTCCCTCTTCTTCTTTATTGCTATGTAATTTATCATACACAAAAACAAAAAAAAAGAACTAATCAAAACCATGTATAAAAAAACACATATAGGAATTGGAACTTGAGTCTCAAGTTCTTGAACTTGTCTGGAAACAAACGATTAGAAATCAAAAAGATGCACCCTGAAGCCCATGGACCCAAAGAAAAGGATTTAGCAGATTTCAGTGCCTTGACACGATTACGGATGTTGGGATTAATGGATATTACTATATTGGGCGTATCGATTCCAGAAGAATCACCAGATCGACGTGTGCGTACATCACCTTCCGAAGTCAACAACATGGCCTATGGTATTGCTGATTGGTTAGGCTCGAATGAACATTTGGGAACATGGGACTTGGTCATGCCACGTTTCCAAAACAATGACGATGAAAGTATTTTTGGTCTATTTGATGGACGCAAGAGTTCACGTTCTGGTTGCAAATTGACCAAGTATTTAAATGATCATCTTACATATCATGTCATGAGCGAATTACGTAAACGCAAGGAAGATGATACAGTCGTTAGTGCGCTTCGACGATCGTTCTTGTCGTTGGAAAAAGGATTAGGTGGCCAAATTGGGGATGAAAAGGATTCAGGTGCTTCTGCTGTCGTCTGTTATATTTTAGGCACCAAGTTGTATGTGGCCAATGTGGGTGATGCCATGGCCGTGATTTCTCGTAACAATGGTCAAGCTTATGAAATCACACACAAGCATATTTCATTGAACCCAAGTGAAATCTCACGTATACGAGCTGCAGGCGGCTTTGTTTCCAACACGGGTAAATTGAATGGTGAACTCAAAGTTTCGCGTGGATTTGGTTATTTTGATTTGATTCCTGTGGTCAATGCCAACCCTTATGTGGCGACGATCGAATTATCCGAAAATGATGAATTTGTCATTATGGCCTCGCGTGGCTTATGGGAGCGCATGAATTATCAAACCGCTGTAGATGTAGCACGAACAGAAAAGGATGATCTGATGGCAGCCGCTCAAAAATTACGTGATTTTGCTATTACCTATGGCGCAGAAAAAGATTTAATGGTTATGGTCATTGGTGTGGGTGATTTGTTTGATAAACGTGATAAACGATTCCGTTATTTACGTGGTCCAGGACGTGGCGCGGCAGGTGCGGATGCAGCTGGTATCTTGTTGGATGATGTTTCTTTGGGCCCTGCTGGTTTATTGGGTGGTAAAAATAAACGAAGAGGAAAAGAAGAAGGACCTGGTGATTCTACCTTGGCTCGTTTGGATCGTGAAGTCCCTCCTCCCATCAATCAAGTCGCTTTGGTCTTTACGGATATCAAGAGTTCTACCTTGTTATGGGAAACGCAACCAGAAAGTATGCGATCGGCCATCAAAATCCACGATGCTGTCATGCGACGTACCTTACGTAGTGTCGGTGGTTATGAAGTCAAAACGGAAGGGGATGCCTTTATGGTCTGCTTCCAAAACATCACATCTGCTTTGTTATGGTGTTTTACGGTCCAATTGCAATTATTGGATGCCGATTGGCCAGCCGGGATCTTATCAACAGCCGAAGGACGAGAAATCATAGATCAAGAAACAGGTCAAGTGATTTATCGAGGTTTATCTGTCCGTATGGGTGTCCATTGGGGTACGCCTGTATTTGAACGAAACCCTATTACCAGTCGTATGGATTATTTTGGTCCTGTTGTTAATAAAGCAAGTCGTATCTGTAATGCAGCCGATGGAGGTCAGATCTGTGTTTCATCAGATGTCGTGGCAGCATTACGTAATTTCCCTGGTGTTTTGGATGATAATACGTTGGGTATCGATGATTTACCTACCTCGGCCAACAATTACTTGATCAGTCGCGATATTCAACAACTGAAACGTTTAGGTTTCCATGTCATGGAATTGGGTGTACGACGATTAAAAGGTTTAGAAACACCCGAAATGTTGAGTTTTGTGTTCCCTAAACAATTGGCTGGACGTATGGAATTGGAAGAACAAAATGCCATGTTGGAAGAAGGTACAGCCACAAGCACAACCAATGCAACCTCCACAGCTGCAGGAACACCAGCAACCACAGGCGGCACGACGACACCTGCAGCAACAAGTGCACGAGGGAATAAATCACCTTCTGCTTCACCCCGCCTTTTAGCTACTGCTGAAACATCAAGAACAGCATCCCCTCATCCAACAGAAGAAGTGGAAGATGAAATGGATATGGAGGATAAAGATGAAATGGAACCTGAAGATCCGGCTGTAAGAGTGGTTGAAGATAGTTTTGCTAAAAGATTACCTCCAAGACCTTCTACCATGTCCATCAAATCCAAGAATAGTATCAACACTGCAGGTATACCTATGACTAGTCGAGCCATTGATCCAAGTCTTGTTTGTGCCTTGAATAGTTTGGCCATTCGATTGGAACGATTGACAACGGGGAATAAACAACGTATCACAAGTAATAGTACGACAATGACCAAGATGATTGAACGACATATCATGTATGATGCCAATGATGAAGAATTAATGACATTAATGGAAAATTTTGTTACTCGTGTTGAGGTAAGCATTTAGATTGAGCCGATCGATCCATGAATTGATCGTTTGATAAAAAAAAACGTGGTAAAACGTGATAATAAGTTATTAATTTACAATGAATGATGATGTATGATTTTATTATTAGAATGCGGTCTCGACACTTTATTTACACAAGGTCGGACATTTTGCTAATGTATTAGAAAAACTTGGTGAAGCTATTGAAGTGGATTCAATGCATATTTTACGAGCATTACAAATGTATTCTGATGTAGCTGGATTGACTGAGTCGCCTGCTGGTCTGGCCACTTCTTCTCAACAATAATCTTCTTCTTCTTCCTCCTCTCCTCTCCCCCCTATTGTTTATAAACACATCCTTTTTATTATCATATCATTTGTCATCATCAACATCATTCTCCTCTTCTCCCTCATACCCTTTTTCTTTTTACACACAAAATCTTGAATGACTATCAAAAAAATAATAATAACCAACACTACAAAGTTTTTCTTTTCTAGTATTATTTTATTATTATTATCCTTCTTTTTACTATTATCATTATTATATTCTTATTATTACTCAATACATCTTTAACTCTCCCTCTCTCTTCTCCCACTTGCCGTTTTCCCTATAACAATAACTCCATCACTAACCTCAACAAACATTAGCATTCTTTTTGTTTTTTTTTATATCATTTTCCACTTTACGCACTCACAATAGCACACTCACTCACTCACTCACATAACTATTTTTTTTTCTATAATCCATTCATATAACAACAACAATAACAATAACAACCACAACCACAAAAAAAAGAGATTTCAAAATGTTTTATACCAATTTTTATTATCCAATATATTTCAAACAAGAATGTGATTACGATAAAAGTTTTTCCGAAAATTAATTTTTTTATATAACCACAAGGGTGTCAGTTCATAATATAATATGATATTTCATGAGTTCATATCATTCTTCGCACTGAAACCCTATATCAGGCTACAAATTCATTGGGGAAAAGGATGGATGATTGAACGGCCTATAAAGTTTAAGAAGAAAAAAGAATTAAGCCTTGAATAAGTTGGTAATCTAATAATTACAACACACACACGCGTTTTCTTATAATTCAAAAATTTCTTTTTTGGCCTGTTTACTTTTGTGTGGAAGTCTTCTCAGCCATTGTTTTTTTTTTTTTTGTTTCCTTCCTTTCCTTTCCCTTCTTTTTCTTTCTTTCTTTCTCTTTCTCTAAACCCTAAACCCTTTCAAGAGCAAACAACAAATCCAACCAAAGTGACTTTTCAACTTTTTTATTATTAAAAAACAACAACAAAGAAAAAACAAGAGGAAACTTTTCTCTTATTTACCCTATCGGTAAAAAAAAAAACGACCATTCAAATATCACAGCGTACATAACACACAAACATCCCACTGCGCTTATTGACTAATCTGTCTTACTCCGTTGAAACGTTCCCTCCCCTCCCTCCCTCTTTCCTACTCTTCTTCTTTCCATTCCAACCCCTCTCTCTTTGTTATAAAGCATTAGTAAATGCTGACTACCCAAAAAAGTGAATCTTTGGATGCACCTGTGGTAACAATAACAACAGCAACAACAGCACTCGACTTTAATAATAATAATAATAATACGAGTAGTAGTGATAAACAACAACCACTCGATCATCCTATTCTTATAACTCGATCTTCTTCCAGCTTCCATCATTCAATTTCGCATAATAAGCGGTCGATCGGAAGTACAGCAGATAATATCCTTCATAGTTTAAAAATATCAACGAACGTGCAGCATCAAGATCATTCGACACCAGCATCGCCGATCCCTTCGGCTTCCGATGCTCAGGTTGTCATTCAAAATATTGATGACTTTGTCATCAAAGGACCTATTGGTAACTTTTTTTTAAAAAAAATATGAAAAAAAATATCAAACATATTGATATATAATTTTCTACTCAATAGGTTATGGTTCATCAGCGGTCGTCTATAGTGCTGTCTATACACCATTGAATTATCGAGTAGCACTTAAAATGATTGATTTGGATATGTTTGAGCGAAATCAAATCGATGAACTTCGAGTAAATATTTCTTATTTTTTTTTGGAACAAAAAAAAAAACATATGAAGATAAAGAAAGTGACCATTTGGTTAATGACACACGCTATCTCTATCATTATTATTATTATTTTAGCGTGAAACAACATTGATGGCATTATCCAAACATCCCAATGTTTTGCGTGTACTTGGTTCATTTGTGGAAGGTTCTAAGTTATATATTGTTACTCCATATCTTGCTGGTGGTAAGGATTTTAAAAGAAAAAAAAATGGGGTGTGGGATTTATTATCTCTTTTACATAGATATAAAAATATATATAAGAGATAAGTTTATTTTATTTTAGAGATAAAAAGAAAAAGAGTTACTAAAAAAAGAAGGGGAAAATCTTATTAGGATCTTGTTTGGATATTATGAAAACGAATTTCCGTGAAGGATTGGATGAATTGAGTATCGCTACGATTTTGAAACAAGCGTTAGAAGCATTGGCTTATTTGCATAAGAATGGACATATCCATCGAGATGTCAAGGCTGGTAACTTATTAATGGATGAAGATGGTACGGTATTATTGGGTGATTTCGGTGTCTCGAGTTCTTTAATGGATACTGGTGAACGAGGTGTACGAAAAACATTTGTTGGTACAGTAAGTAATCTATTTAACTGGAGATGTGTGTATATGCAAGTGTGTATGTATATGTGCTGCTTGCTGCTGTTGTTTGTGTGTGTGTGTCTATTACACTCTGCTCTGTACAGGATGTTTTGAGAAGGAAAAAGAGCCACGTGGTGCTTTTTTTACTTTTGCAGAAAAAAAAATTATAGACTGGAAACTGCTGCATATAATATTTATTTATTTATTATTATTTTTTATCTAACCTTAATTTTATTATTTATTATTTATTATTATTTAGCCTTGTTGGATGGCACCCGAAGTCATGGAACAAGCTGGATATGATTATAAGGCAGATATTTGGAGTTTTGGTATTACAGCGATTGAATTAGCTACAGGCCATGCTCCTTTTGCCAAATTACCACCTCTCAAGGTAAAGTATCTATATATTTCTATGATTTATGTATATTCAAACAAGTTTTTTTTGTATATATATAAATGTGCGACCTTCGTCTCTGTTTATACTCACGAGAACATATACAAATAATCCTAATATTTATAAAACTTAACATACATCTTGCATATTTCTTACTATTTTAGGTGTTAATGATGACTTTGTCTAGTGATCCACCTACGTTAGTAAGAGAAACAACGAAACATAAATATACACGTGTTTTTAAGGATATGATCGATCTATGTCTTAATAAGGATCCTGCTAAAAGGTAAAACAAATAGGAGAAGAAAGGAAAAAAGAGGGGGAAGAGCAAAATTTAATGTTATTATATAAAAAAACACACTTTCTTATCGTGATTTTGATTTATATATAAAATAGACCTACAGCAGAAAAATTATTACAACATCAATTCTTTAAACAAGCAAAACGACGAGAATATTTGGTGAAAACAGTATTAACTGATTTACCACCCTTGGAACAACGTCCTCATAAAAAGATTCCACAACGTCAGATTTCCATCACCAAGACAGATGAATGGGATTTCCAAGATGATGATACCGATGAAACTTCTCCAGACGATGCTACAAAAGAGAAGCAACCTTCCTCTTCTACGAGTCCACAACAACCCACTGGCACTGGTGTTGCTGCTGCTGCTGCTGCTGCTGCTGCTGTGGGAAGTAATCAACAAGGAAGTGGTAGACGACATATTTCATTTGGCGATGTAGTTGTCAAGAACCCACCACAACCTTATGCCACTGCATCTTCTGTCCAAGCTGAAGTCGTTGTAGCACCAACAAAAAAATCACGTTTTGTTGTTGAAGAAACATCGCGCGAACAACCTACAGATGTGACTGCATCCACAACGACTACAAGTAGTTTGGGAGGTATTCCTATTTCGCGACAAGCCAGTATTGTTTCTGAATGTAGTAGTCCCATGTTAGCTCCTACCTCGGGTGCTGCTGCTGCTGCGATTGCCATGACAGATTCAGATGGAAGTGAAGGTGTGAAAAAGGGTCGTTTCAGTGTCAACAAACAAGCAGCAGAAAACAATCAAGCGACGGTGGATTCGACTACGACCACCTCCTCCGATAAATCGATTACCAAATCATCCAGTCATGATAATATGGCAGCGATTGATAGAGCCGGATCGACGGATCGTAAATCAAGATTCGAGATTCATCATGGTGATCAACCCACAGCAGCAGCTACCGCCACTGCGACGAGTACCACCTCCTCTGCAGCATCTCCTCAACTTTCCGCTGTTACTGCATTGAATAATCTTTCATTATCGCGTGATAATTCATTATCGTCTACCAATGGTCATGCTTTAACAAGAGATGGATCATCTCATTCTCGACTACCGGCAAGATACCAGCAACCTTTATCAGATACCATAACCAGTACCAAAGATGATCATAGTAGAAAGGTGGGTCGATTTGAATTATCCTCGGAATCAAGTCGACCTAGTATTAGTAGTAATCATAGTAACCATGATAAAGATGGTAAGATGATATATATATATATATTTATATGGGATGAGAAATATATAAAAAAAAATGGGGAAAAAAAAGATAGATGATAAGGAATTGCTAACATATAATATATATAAATATATATTTAGTGTTACATCCTTACGAATATTCTTCATCATCAAGTACATCTCCTTCCTCTTCTTTATCGCGTGGTCAATTATTACGAGTAGGGTCCGATCAAGTGATGCCCACGTTTCAAACACATATGGAGGAACTTCTTAAGGTTAATGAAACGCAACGTAATCTATTAAGAGAACTTTCTGGCATACTTAAATCAACAACAACATCGTCTTCATCTACATCATCATTATTATCATCATCATCCATTTTAAAAAAATCAGCATCCACCATCGATACTACCCAACTGGAAAGGTAAAAAATATATTAATATAGTTAATGAATGTGAGAAGAGTTTTTTTTTTTTATGGGATGATTAATCCGGGAGAACGTTTTTTATTTTAGATCCAATCCAAGCGTAGATGAGCTTTTATCGACTGTGGTAAATATCTTTTATATATACATGATTTGAGAATATACAATGGTATAAAGAAGTAGTTGAAGTTAACAAGATATGAATATAATATAGGATACATTGGAAAATCAACTTCAAACATCGATACGAGAAAATCAATCATTACAACGAGAAAATGAAGCACTCCGAAGGGAAATTGAAAATCTTCGTCATAAGTCATAACAATAATAATCATAATAAACCACAACCACAAAACACATTCATTCACGCTCATAAATTTCTGAAACGTGGAGATCGAATTTTTATACATATATTTTTTTGTGTGGGAGTGTATTCAAATAACCAAAAATCTATATAGTCCCCCCACAAAAAAACAACTATCGTTACTTTATTTTTTTAACACAACTTCTTTTTTTTTTCTTCTCTTCTTCTTTCTACACTATCATTTTTTTGTATTATAAAATAATATATATATATATATATATATATTAACGTCAAAATATTTTTATATATAATTATACAGAAAATAAGAAAAACACGTAAAAAAGAAGTACAAAAAATATATATTATATAATACTGTTATACCTCATCCACCCAAAAACAGAAAGAAACGAAAAAGAAAAAAATCCTTTTATTTTTTCACCAACCTCCTGTCTCTTTTTTTTTCTTTCTTTCTTATATATATAAAAAAAGAATAATATCTGTGCTTTCCCTCCCAGTTTTCGGATGAATACGACGACCTTTACATTATTATACGAACAAAAGAATAGTAGTAGACGACAAAAAAGCACCAACCACTTATTTTAAAAAAAAACCTTTTTTTAATATATGTCGCAAGTCCCCTTATCGTCGACGTTCCTGAAGGGGTCTTCTTCTTCCAACAATAACTCCACCTCCTCATTTGATCTTTATCGTTCTCGTCCTCGATCCGGTAGTCTCATGAGATCATCTTCCAACCATTCACCACCTAATAGTAACCATAGTTCGAGTAGTGGAGGCGGTGGCGGTGGTGGTGGCGGCGGTAGCGCTCATAGTATGGCACGTCGTTTTTCAGAAGCTTATACTTCACACCGATCCTCATTTTATAATAGCAACAATAACAATAACAACCACCATCATGAAAACAACACTAATGACAGCACCATGTTTCAGCATACCCATTCGAATTTTTCAACATCATCACTGGGTGGTAGCAGTACTTCCATGACGGATACCAATTGGGCCAATCGACTGGATGATTTTGAATTGAAATCACCTATTGGGTATGGTTCTTCTGCTGTAGTCTATGGGGCTATTTATAAACTAACAAGAAAACTAGTCGCGATAAAAATGATTGATCTGGATATGTTTGAACGTAATCAAATTGATGAACTTCGGCGAGAAACTGCATTGATGGCTTTATCGAAACACCCTAATGTGTTACGCGTGTATGGTTCCTTTGTCAATGGATCCAAATTATATATTGTCACGCCTTACTTATCTGCTGGTAAATCTATATTTTTTTTTCATTTATCTCAAAGATATTTTTATGCGAACATTGGAAGAGTAAAAAGAAAAAGAGGGACATATTTCTTAGTAGCTATGTTATATATATATATATATATCGAAAGAACAAAGACACTGAATTCAATGTATATTGCTATTCTTATTATTTTGATAGGATCATGTTTGGATATTCTCAAGACAGGATTTCAACATGGTTTTGAAGAAATCACCATTGCTACCATTCTTCGACAAGCGCTGGAAGGATTGGTTTACTTACACAAGAATGGTCACATTCATCGTGATGTGAAAGCAGGCAATTTATTGATGGATGACCATGGTGGTGTCCTTCTTGCCGATTTTGGAGTTTCTAGTTCATTGGCTGAGAAAGGAGATGTGCGAAAGACGTTTGTGGGAACGGTAAACTTTTTATTATTATTTGCCTCTCATTTTTTTTGGGGGGGAGAGAAAAGGAAGAGGAGAGAGATGTTGGTAACTGGGTTATATTATTTCATCAGTTTATTAGTTGATTAGTGGAGAGAGACAGAGAGGTTATAGATCACAATACACACACAACACAGTGGCTACATTGGATATACAGAAACAGTTAGATGAACTGAGAGAGAAACAGAAAGAGAGATGGGGAGAAAAAAAAAAGAAATGACGTTATATTTTTTTTTCGGTGGTTGATGATGATGATATTTTTTTATATTTTTCTCACACACACTCCCTCACATAATAATAATAACACACATCTTTTTTGTTTATCTTAGCCATGTTGGATGGCGCCCGAAGTAATGGAACAAGCAGGTTATGATTTTAAAGCCGATATTTGGAGTTTTGGTATTACTGCACTAGAGTTGGCCAAAGGGCATGCTCCATTTGCAAAATTTCCTCCTATGAAGGTAAATATATAGATATAGATATTTATAACCTTATAAAGTTGTTTATTATTATGATAAAACGTATCCCAATCCAACTTTATTGTTATTGATACTCAACATCTCTTTTTTTATTTTATTTTGTGATCACCAGGTACTCATGCTGACCTTGTCCAACGACCCCCCGACCTTAGATCGGGAATCGACCGTGCACAAGTATTCAAAAGGCTTCAAGGATATGATTGACTGCTGTCTTCAAAAAGATCCCCAGAAAAGGTAAAAATCTTTTCGAAAAACCTTATTTCATAAACTATCCTCTTTATATAAAGAGAAGAAGGATCAAAGGTGATAAAAATATGAAAACTTATTCATTATTAAACCCTATAGACCTACGGCTGAAAAATTGTTACATCATCCATTTTTCAAACAAGCCAAAAGAAAGGAATATTTAATCAAATCCATTTTGGCTAATGTTCCTCCCCTGGAACAACGGCCACACAAAAAGGTGCCACAAAAAGCTATTACTTTTGAATCAACAGAGCAATGGGATTTCGATACACCCACCACTGAAGAACCTCCTCCTATCGTGCCACCAACTTCTGTCCCTGTTACGGGTACAGCATCGACAACCATGAATAACACAAATAATAGTAGTAATCATAATCCTATGTTTCCAGCAACTCCGGCAACTCCAGCAACAGCAGCAACGAATAATAAGAAACATATATCATTTGGTGATGTAGTGATTCGTGACCCACCAAAGCCCGATGTTGAACAACAACAACAACAACAACAATCACAACAATCACAACAACCATTACCACCAAAAAAGAGTCGATTTAGTATAAATCCAGAAAATACAAATAATTCTACTACTTCATCGGCCTCTGATATTGTTCCATTACCTTTATCGAGACTTTGTAGTCAAGATAGTATACAAGGAGGTAAAAGCAACAAAAATTTCTATTGAATTACTCTAGTATTTATTATTATTCCCGTTTTTTTTTCTAATATTCATTTATTATATAATTAGAACGAAAATCAAGATTTGAAGTTCAACAACAACATACAACTCCCCCTCCTTCCCAACCGAATAAAGAACAACATCATCATCCATCTTCAAGTTCTGAAAGTGCTCTTTCACGAGAAAATTCTAATTCTTCTGGATTATCATTACCAAGGAATAGCTCTACAAGTTCAACCAAATCAAGTCGATTTTCTGTCGAGATTGAAAATCCTGCTGGACGGGAGGGTCAATCACAACAACAACAGCCGCCACCTTTACCCCTTTTACCTATCAATGACCATCCGGTATCCACATCCGCCACTACGGCCGCCATTGCCATCTCTGCATCTTCTGCTTCTCTAGTATCTTCGTCTTCAACTACGACGTCCACTCCTCAACCACCTACGATTACACCTTCTCCGCCAGTTACAACAACAGCAGTAACTTTACCCCTAGAATGTCGTAAAAAGGGTAGATTTGAATTAATTGGTGATACAACGAGTGCGACGACCACGACCACCAGTACGAAATCAAATTTAGCAACAGCAGTAGTAGGTACACATCCTCATGATCATATGGATTCACCATTATCTTCCTTGTCAGGATCACCGAATACATCCCCTTATACTTCATTAACACGAGATCATCAATCGGCTGCTCATACTGCAAGACTCTTGACAACGACAGCATCAACCATAGCCAACAATTCACAAGAAAATGGTAATGTACCTCCTATTGTATATACCCAATTGGAAGCTTTGTTAAAACAAACGGAGGCTCAACGTTCATTATTAAATGATATGATGGTCAATGTAAGACGTGGTTCAGCAGAGACAACAACAACAACAGCAGCAACAGCAGTATCCAATAATGATACAGTGGAACATTTGCAACAACTCTTGACAGCTTCCCTTCGTGAACGTGATCGGCTTTCTCGAGAAAATGATTCTTTAAAACGTGAATTAAATAATTTACGTCGTCAACAACAATAATCATCATCATCTAATATTATGAAAAAAAACAACACACCATTTTAAACACACAGTCCCTCTCCCCCACCCAGTCCACGTCAACAAATTAAATCATTTATATATAATTATATATAAAAACTAAAAATAAAAATAATATCAAAAAAGAGGTTTCAATTCCATTATGATTATGATTATTATTCTTTTTTTGGTTTACTCTATTTATACGTAGGATGGGAAAAGAATGAAAGGATCAGAATGAAATTATATTTGTTGGATGGGTTATATATAATGCTATATATGTGAGTATGGGTGATTGAAGAGTAATTTTTATGATGTGATTAGAAAATGTAAAATGTATATTTATATATACAAATGTGTCATGATTGGTGTGCATAATAGAAATATAATACTTTGGGATTTCTTTTTGTGTGTGTAATGTATGTGCGTGTATAATGTATAAGAGAAGAGATAGGAAAAAAAATAGAATGATGGATAGTATTTTTTTGTAATAATAATATGTGAAGAAAATAGAATATAGAAAAAGAGAGACATGATGAGAAACAAGGAAAAATGAAGGGTATACAAATATAATATAATATGTTGTGTGCGTTTGCTGTTTTTGTATATGCTGATTTTTTTTCCGCAGTAATAATCGATGGTCTAAAATAAGCTCATTTGTTCACAATAACTAGAAACTTATTGATCATCGTGACTACGTTTACCAGGTTTCCGTAACGTTTCAATACCATACAAATACCCATAATCAATTTGACCTTGCACCACTAGATCCACCTTGGTAGGCGACCAGTCCCATTCATGTAACTTGGTCACGCTACTTTTTTCAGAAGGTTTCACATACATGGGAAGTGGATACTCCTCTATACTGTATCGATTCATCCCAGCCTGACTAACAGTGACTAATAGTTGGAAACCGTGCGCAGACTTGAAACACGAAACACTATGGATCTTGACATCGACATGTGTACCAATACCACCCAATGGTACTCTATTTCTTGGTAGTTCTTTATAATAAAGAACAACCCGATCACCAAAAAACACAGGCAATTCCCCACTCATATTAACATGGATAGTATAGGGAAACAACGTTCGAAGTTTTTCAGTCGATTCAGGTGTTAATAAAATGATGGTGGAAGCCGCCATCGGTACCAGTGTATAAGCAGAACCATCCAAGATAGAGTTCACAATGGATTTTTCCCATTCTGGATTATATCGAGGTCGGACAGCATGTACATAGTTGACCTTGAAATATTTGATCAAACGCTGCTGTTGTTTACTATTATTCCCACGATGACCATGATCTATAGAAGAATGTCGACGGCGATAATGATGGTTGGAAGGTGTCGCCTCATCATCCATAGAAAGACGAAAATTGTTACGAGGATGAATACCATGCGATGGATTGCGAAGATGATCCAGGAACGTTCGAAATCGTTTCACATGATGTAAACGGTCATCCCACATGACAATGTGTTCCAAGGATGGCACTCGATCCAACATGTTTAATATAAACGCCTGTTTAAAATCCATGGTGGAAAGAAACACAGACGGATCGTTTTCAATTTCGGGATCAGGTCGCATGCATACCATATCAAATTGTAAACCTTGTGCCTGTAACATACGTGGTAATACTTGATGGAACGGATGGACACGACGTCCTGTCAAGACGACTGTCAAGACATTGGGATCTTTGATGGATGCACGTGCTTGTTGAAGAATATGTGGATTCCAAAACTCTCGCCAGCCTGAATCTTCTGCTTCTTTGCCTAATTCAAGACTACGAATGTCACGCCACCAACCTGGACCCAAAAAGTTCTCGGTCGTTAACGCATGGACAAGTGTGGCATGCCATAAAGTTGGACTGAGAAGTGGGGAATAAAACAAGGTGGAATCAAAATCGTAAATGGCAAGCTCTGTAGGTTGTCGATGGGTTTGCTGTTGTGCAAATGGTGTTCCGTCAAACTGTCTGTTAAGAATGCCCTAATACATGAATAATAAAAGATGAATTAGTATTGTTAATTTTGTTTATGATTTTTTTAATGTTGGTAAAAAAAATTGTTTCTTACTCGTTCTTCTTGAGTCACATCGTCAATGGAGAGTTTCATTGTATTGGAATTAGAATGAAAGAAATAAGGAAAGTAAAGAAAGGGTTTATAATAAACAAATGAGATAAGAGCCGCATTATCAAGTCGGAGATGAGAAGATAACTTTGCTTAGTAGTCATGATGATGATTTTTATGTAAAAATGCCGTGGGTTTGACCGACTCCATTATTTAATTAACAACTCATCCGGATTCATAAATCATAAACTTATTAGTGGTAGTTTGGTTATTGGTTTATAGTAATAGCAAATCTATCATCACCCCTTATTTTAATGGTGCAAATCATTTATGTACTAGTAAATGGAATGTTCATTGTTACGACCCACATCTACCATTTTATTATTATTCTTTTATAGTTATCTATTATTATTATAAACTAAATGAACAGAGCCTATTCATTTCATTATAAAAATTTAGGGTAAAATACTTTATTATATATGTATATATGTACAAGATGAATAACAGTAATAATAATAATAACACTTTCTTTTTAAACATCATGATAAGCATGAATAGTAAATCTAGCACGAATACCACGTTTGTTGACGAATAAAAATTCACGTAAATCATTCTTCAAAGTCACTTCTTTGCTTGGAATAGTTTTACGCCCTTCTTGTTCTTTTTCAGGTTGTATCACCTTAAGATTAGTTTGATAAAGATAAGGTGCAAGAAACGGAATGGGTTGCTTAGTAACAAGAATAAGCTATATATCGTTATATAAAAGAAGAGAAGATGATTTGTTAAAAAGCGAGATCTTCATTTTCGCTTCATCTCTTTCACATTCCTCACACATGTTTCCTCACACATCATATCGAGAACAAACAAACATTGCCCTTAGTTTTTTCTTCCCCTCCCAATAGAATGATCATGTTACATTGACATAAGAAAATCCGGGTTTATGTGGATAAGGAGTATTAGGTGACACCATCACTTGTTCAATTTTTGAAACGTCCACATTGGTATCAAGTTCAATACGGTTGATAGCGCGTGCTACTTTCTTTTCAAAATTGGGAACAATACCACAATTAATTATTTTGAACGGTAAAACACTTGAACCTGCATCGCGTACGCGTTTCTATATATACAATGTCGAAAAAAATATGAGCATTTCATTCTTTTTTTTTAAGAAAAAAAAACAGCTGGACATTGGACAATCTAAATAGAATGAAATAACTTTTATCTTACCACTTCAGTATCCACTTGTTTTTGAATCCATTCTTTGGCAGAATGGTCAATGTCAAAATCTTGAACGTGATTGTCAAGTTGGTTTTCTTGCTGTGGTTGTTGAGACTCCATTTAGAAAGAAAGAAAAACAATACAGGAACTTTTAAGGTTATCCTCTCTGCTGTAACCAGACATTTTTTTTTTGCATAAAAAAATTGTGTTTACAAGTCACGATGGTTGATAAAACGAAGCTTTCAATTCTTCGAATTTGGATTATCCGATAATACTAATCACTCATTTATAGTACGTAAGTAAATTGATGTATGTCATGAATTTATTGTATACCAATTGCTTTAAGGTTTTCTAGTTCTTACTGTTGAAGCTCCCTGAGAAACGAGAAAAAAAATGTTACATCGACCCTTTATTAAAGGAAACCAAGTATCATTATTAAGTGAAAGATACTAATGTAGTATATGATACTACTTATAAAGAACTTGTCCAACTCATGCCCCTTGGCTTTGTAAAACTTTCACTCTAAGAATTATATATAACACTGCTTTCTACTTAGTAATATCCAACATAGTAGTGACGATAGCAGATATCCAATAACAATCTTTCAACAATGGTTATAGTTATACTAAGAAATTAATTGTAATACAGACAACTGGTATGGTATGAAAAAGATTTACAAGCATATTATAATGTATAAGAATTCAATAAAAGAAAGTGTAATAAGTTTTTGATGGTAATGTATAATAATGATGGTTATATATAATAGTGATGGCAAAGTATAATAACGATAGCGGTATAAAATAATGATAAAGGTGGTATGATGACGATGACGGTGGTATAATGTTTATGAGAATACGTACTATTAACCTGGTTTTGTGTTTCTTGTATTTGATTGTTTTGGTTTTGGAGTAGAATAGGAACAGACAAACATGTTTATTACGAATGGTCTTTTGTTCCTTCCGTCGACAAAATTCGAAGCACAAATCAGCATTAGCTAAGGCTAACGACTATATTGATTGTTAATGTAAATTCATAAGTGCACTCTCTACATCGAAGAAAAAAAAATATATAACTCTTACCTGCATTGTGTTCAATCCGGTAAAACAATTAGGGAGCCGAGTAAAGTCATGGCGGTCCTTTGGGATGAAGGATGTGGATATGTATGGGGAAACGTCTGTATGCTGTTTGATGAATTAAATCCATTCCAAATAGTGTGCATCGAAAACCTACCTGTGGGCAGTTAAGGACACATTTCAGATAATCGCTGTATCATTGATAACTATTGGGAAAGATGCTTTGGATAGCTTACTTTCAACTAAAAGTCCCATTACAGTATTATTTGGGTTGTCGCAACCGTCATTCACTATATTGCCAATTACGCCCTTCATCTCGTTGCTTAATTTAGCAAGATCAGGGCAGCTGCCAGATTTAACCTTGTTTGGTGGCTTTATTTCAGTGATCACCAAACCTTGTTCAGGCATTTTTCCATATTTGAAATTGATTGAGAGGTCAGAAAATTCCAGATCTCTCGATCCTTGGGCTTGGCCATTGGTCCTATATAATAAAAGTATCAGTATAGTTACATGGAAATATATATTCTCTTCTACGCTTACCCTTTTCTATTTGGTTTATTTGTCCCCTTCGTAAAAGGGAGAATGATGGGGTATACTACAGCAGTTGAAAATGTGCTTTCGTTGTTGTCTGGTTTTTTTTTGTCTGTTACACCTGATGAACATTTTGATATGTTACTAACGAGGTCCATATCAGTTAATGCTCTACAAGTAATATGGTAAATCTGAAATGATACCTGCCTCATTCCCTCTAAAATAAATCATAATAACATACATGTTCCTTACAGACTCCTTGATCAGTTCTGACACCATGGAAAAAGTTCACCAAGTTCACCAACGAATTTAGTTACACATATTTCCATATACAGGGATTGTAGTTACACAGCATCCATCTATGAGCAGAGTTCGCCATGTTCGCCAAGTTCGCCAACTCCATAACCCATTTATAGTATCCTGCGTTGAGAAAAGTTTGCACCAAAGAGCTCAGCCATTATTTTTCATATTAAGTACTTTTGTATAAAACATTTTAGAAAATAGTTTAGATTTAAAATAACTATAAATAATGCAACAACTAAAATTTTATTTGTTAGAAAAATTTTCTATTCTTCAGCACAAGAATCACAATGATTCTTTTTTTTGCTATATGTTGTGTTTTGAGCAGATTATATGAGAAGAGTAACAATGAAAATAGAGAGGGTTGATTCTTTATAAGGTGGTAAGTGTAACAGAGGAATTATACATCACTAATCTTGGCCAGTATAATGAGATTCAAGGCGATCTGCAATTTGACTGCATGAATTGAACTTTTTTTGTGCGGCTTAAACTATATACCATTTTTTTGTCAATACCATATATTTACCTATCAATATTTTCCTTTGTTTAAATAAACAAATATTAACATGTACCTTTTCACACCCACGATGAACTTTACTTGTTTTATCATCTATCTCGCTGATAGGAAATTTGGTGGCACATTCTTCAACCATTACATTCCATGTTTCATCGTCAAAATTGAACTCATGTTTGGAATTTGGATAAATGCAATCAAGGTCATCAATAAGAAAAATACATTTGAATGATGAACTAAAAAGTTTAAACCAGATACATTGATCAGTCAACCAAAGTTCCTATCATTTAAATAATTTGCACTTACAATTCTTCTTGATACATATCCAGCGATCCTTTCTTCTCTTTAGTTATTTACTGTAGAAAGATCACGAAATTTAAGTAATTTTTCTGTAACTGGTACATTTCCAACAGTAACTATGCTGAAAAAAAATATAGCATTACCAGATCTAGGAATATAAGTATGAGTGAGTGAATAACTATATATAATACCCAACACTGATTATTGATAACTTTTTTTAACGATCAAGAACTACTTACTTTCATGCAATTTTATACAATTACAACATGATTGATTGCCGCATTGAGTACTGATTTAAACCATTATGAAACAAAGAAAAGTAATGATATTTGGCACAAAGTGGCAGTGCGTCTTGGGCTTGTGGGTTTTGATCGGTGTCGGTTAAACAACCTGCTCATACTTTGATTTTAGTTCAAAGTAATTTATAAATCCTATACCATATACTACTAAGTAGATTTCGAAAAAAGAATATTATTTAAGATAAGATACACCATAATATGTAAAAAAAAAAAATAGAAAAAAAATAGAAAAAAAAATAAAGATGAATAAGATGGGTAAGTGAGTGAGTGAGTGAGTGTGTGCGTGTGTGGAAATGGAGAGTTTTAGAATTTGGTGTGGATATGCCAGCTGTTGCGAGCTAAATAAGAGAAAAGGGGTGAAATGCTGATCTTGATGTTAATTTTTCGATTAATGCCCATCTTTTATCATCACCTACTGTACCATTTTTTTTTATAAAGAAGCGTCTAAACCCTCTGTATCTTTGGAAATAGTCAGTCGTATGTCACGGCTTGAACATTTAGGAAAGTGCCTGCATACTTATGCATTAAATTATCCATTGCTTCTTCTACTTTCTTGTTATTCTTGATGACTTACATAGCCTCCCGAGATAATAACAAGGACCTTGTTGCATAAGAATGTTTTTTTATAAGGATATGTGCAATTTCTTCAGGTTCGGAAACAACAATATATCCAAAGCCTATATAAGCAATTGGTCATGGATTAAAAGCTGGTCCTCACATACATCATCGTTTTAAGGAATCAAATTTAAACAGTAAAACTGCCCTGAATTTTCAGTAGCTGCAGGCGATTTTTGATACTTTGTGTAACCTACTTCTCAATGCCTTCAATTCCTATCAGTTTAAAAAATGAAGCCCCACATTTTCTTATTAGGAGCAAAAACCACGCATGGTTGTTTGCTGTTGTTTGTTTTTGTTGCTCTCTAATAATGATATACTACTTGAATAACAATAAAAAGTTGTAAATTACGTGATTTGTGGGATATATCGCATCTTTTTGCCCTTCACTAATAATTATTTACGCTGAGATTTGAAAAATACATTCTTGAAAAAAAATGACAAACTGCTTTGGTTTATCTATTATTATAGAATTGAAACCATCCAAGACAGCTTTGGAGGTTTCGATTGTACGAAAGATTCAAAAAAAAAACCTTTTATTTTCTTTTCTCTTCTCTCCCCCATCAATATGATACTGTTCCATGTGCAAGATATAAATTCTATAAGTTCTTCCTTGGATTAATTCTAATTGAGGTAATAATTTAGAGAAAGAAACTTACTTCCTCATCAAAGACATAATTAAAGCAAGGCGTAGGGGTGTTTTCAGAACATAAATAAATGGATGACGCATAATACGATCCATTACGAAGGATACAACCGGAAGTAAACCCAAAAGGATTAAAAAAAAAGTCCGAATCATTTTTTCCGGGCAATGGTGTCAATTGAAAGTCGACTGTTGGGGACCTTTTTTTTGTGTTTCTTTTTTCTTTTTCTATTAACATTAATAACGTTTTGCTTACTCAGCCATGACCCAACCTTTAAAGACAACATCGACCCATTCTGGTGAATTGCCTATTGGTGCTGACGGAAAACCACTCAAGCCATGCTGTGCTTGTCCTGAAACTAAGAAAGTCCGTGATCGTTGTATTTTCGATAATGGCGAAGAGAATTGTCAAGATCTTATTAATGCTCACCTGAAATGTATGCGCGATCTTGGATTCAAGATTTAAATATATTCACCTTATCGAGACCTTTATACAGCATACAGTATACTCCCCTTGAACGATTCATAACTACTTTATAGACATTCATAATTTTTTCTTATTCAAAAAAAAAGACCTCCCTTCTAAACAACACCCTATTCTCCCGGTTAAATGTATATCAATTCCCTATAATTCCGCCCATACAAAAAGAAATAGCAAACAAATATGTAATATTTCATCATTTTTTTTAACAAAAAATATATAAGTATCTCTATCCATATGATGTTATTATGAAAGTGTGTGTTTATTAAGAAAATAAATGAAGCTACATCATTTCTAATGGAAAATAGATAATATTACAAATTGACAGGAAAGAGATACGTTTTTTTTTGTGGGATGATAATTTGAAACGCCTCTTTCGACCAATAATGAAAAGTGGCATATATGCCAATATTACATTGCTCTATGAGTATATACGTAAAATATCTTTTCTGCCAAGGTGATGCTATAGACAACCTTTGATATTATACAAAACTATGGTAGTAGTTCTTTTTTAGGTTGCATAATAGTGATACCTGATGTTGCCGTTTTTTGAGTGACCCCATTCCGATTGATTGGATCGATTTTGAAGGGTAGTTATTCTCCTCTGGTAGGATATTCTATCTTAGTTTTAGTTGGACAAAAAAAAACCAATAGTAGCATTGTTGTATTACGCAAATCCACTACTAAATGTATACGTGATTCTTTCTTCTATATGTTTTGCTTATAAGTGGTACTATGCTAAAATAAGCCATGTAGGTGAGTAAAATAATATTAGCTAAATTTTACACAGGAAGGAAAGAGAAGATTAAAGAAGTTTTTTTTAATACTATTTTATTCTTTTCAATTTCATCATAAAAAAAATGCTAACTACTAAATAGTAGATCATATAATTTAATATTTTGCTATAACACGAATATTTAGTTTCATATTTAGAAATGATCCAGCAAGTTCGAGAGGAAGAGAAGAAACGTGGAAATGATGAGAGGGAGGCGACAGAATGACAGGAGAGAAAAGAAAAAGGCGATCAAAAAATAAAATGATAATAATATAATAATAATAAATATAATAATGTTATTTGTTGTTGTTGTTGTTGTTGTCGTTAATTGTTATGAATTAATATTACAAGATATTATTTTAAAAAGTGAAAGAAGGAGTATTGGTTCGAGAGAAAAAGATTAAAAAAAGATAGACTATATAAGAATTAAAAATGGAGAGGAGAGAGAAGGAAAAAAAAGTACATTTAACTACGGTTTTGGTAATCGTAATCTTGAACTGGATAAACTTCTTCCTTGGATTGTTCAGCATGAGCATGGACTTCAGCAAAGCGACCAATAGGATCACGATGTAACTTGGAGTGACGAATACTATAAGAGAAGTAGACGATCCAACCGACACCCATCCATACGAACAAACGCCAAATGGTGGAGACTTCAGCAACAGCAATCAAAAGGACACAAATGACCATACCAATGACAGGGAAGATGATAAAGAAGATGCGACCACCTGGAATCTTGAACCAACGTTCTACATCAGGACGAGTGAAGCGCAAGACAATGACACCACAATGGACAATGAAGAAAGCAAGCAAGGTACCAACAGAGGTCATGTTACCGAGCAAATCAACGGGCAAGATAGCCGATAAAATAGCTGTGATAGAACCCACAAGAATGGTGGACATGTAAGGAGTCTTGAAACGAGGATGGACCTTGGCAAAGATAGCAGGGACCAAACCATCCTTAGCCATGGAGTAAAAGACACGAGTTTGACCAAGCATAGTAATCAACAAGACAGAGGACAAACCAGCCAAGGCACCAAGAATGGTAATAACCTTGAGCCACATCCAGCTTTGTTCAGTACGTCTTTCAACAGCTTCAATGGCAGTAATGACGGGAGTAGGTGTGTTAAGTTCAGTGTAGTGAGCAGCACCAGTCATGACGGTACAGAAACCAATGTAAAGAACAGTGGTGACAATAAGAGAGCCAATAATACCGATGGGTAAATCACGCTTGGGGTTCTTGGCTTCCATGGCAGCAGTGGTGACAGAGTCAAAACCGATGTAGGCAAAGAAAACAGTTGTTGCTGCCGCAAATATACCCGGCGCACCAAAGAAATGCCAATCACCAGAAGTGTTTGGTGGGACATAGGGATTATAGTTTTCCTTATCAACGAAACCACAGAGAGCAAAGATGAACATGACGACGACAATAAGCTTGATGACGACAATGACAGCATTAACCCAAGACGATTGTTGAATACTATCATTATTTTTAAAAGTAGGAAAGTGAATAAGAGAATGGTTAAGTTTGTGTTGTGGGAACTTGAGAAGAATAAAAAAAATAGACACATGTTATAGTTGAAAAGCTTACCCAATGCAAAGAACGATGGTGACAATGATGATGACAACGAAACCAGGAACATTAAAGGCATGACCTTCTTCATAATAGATACGAGCAGGATTTTCTTGCCAAATGACAGTGGGTTCGGTCCAGCTATCAGCAAAGTGGATATCAAATAATTCAAAGAACTTTTTAAAGTAACCGGACCAGCCGACACCAACTATTATTTGCGGATAACAAAATTGTATTAGTATTATTATTTTTTTTTCTAGGGTTGCACATATAAAATGATGGGTTGATAGGGATTATATATTATGTATATTACCTGTAGCAGCTCCGACCATGTATTCTAAAACTAAATCCCAACCTAAAGTCCAACCTACGAACTAATGAAGAAAAGCAAAACATATCGATGTTAGTATTAAGAAGTAATGTTTGAAAGATAGGAAAACTGTTAATAATATTTACCTCGCCCATAGTTGCGTAAGCATAAGTATAAGCTGAACCAGATACTGGAATCATAGAGGCCAATTCAGAGTAACTCAATGCAGCAAAACCTATTTTTGTTTGATGATCATTTAGTTTATCTTTTTTCAATTTTCATTATCATGGGTATATTTATTATACGCACCAGAAGCAAATGCAGCAACGATGAAAGAGACAGTAACAGCAGGTCCAGCGTTCTGAGCAGCAGCTTGACCAGAAAGCACAAAGATACCTATTATTTAATAGGGATAGGAGTAAAGCAGAATATTGAATGAATAAATTGTCAAATTTTTCTACTCCTCGATCGTTTCATTGTTTTCTTATTTTGTTTCGTTGTTGATGCTGTTGTTGACATATAGTATGAGATGGGATAATTGACACATTACCAGTTCCAATAATAGCACCAATACCAATGAAAATCAACTGCCACCAGTTCAAGTATTGTCGAAGTTCAGTATTAGCATATTCAGCAAGTAAAAGTTCAACAGGTTTCAAAGAACCAAGACGTCGTCCCCAATATTGAAAACCTGATTCATCGGGTCGACGTAAATAGCTTGCAGGATCAACCTTGGCATAGCGTGCTTGGAAATCACTCAAGAAACCACCTCCAGATGATTGTTTAACACCTTCTTCGATGTGTACACCGGCACCATGAGGACCGTCCTTTATATCATCCATGATTGGAAATAAAAGGGTTGTTTAGAGGAAATGAAAAAGTAAGAAGAAAAAAAGAAAAGAAGAAAAGAAGAAAGCGTGAGATTATTTTTTCTGATCTACTAAAAAGCTTTTATCTGTTTGTTATCGCCCGAAATAAAGGTGTGGTAATGTTTTAGGGAAGTACGTAGTGTGTAAAGTAATAAGGAAAAAAAAAACTTCTGAGTATATAGCAACTATAAGTATAAAATAGTACTACTCAACAACAATTATTTCACATAGAAATATATAATTATCATCCTTAACAACAAGAAAATATAAAAATATGAGACGGTCTTTCTAATCATATAGTAATGAAGAGATACGTTATTATAATATATAAAGGTGATACGATCCAACTATTAACTATTATACTAATAGATATCACAACCATATAATTTTAACCTTTTGGTGTAATCATTATAATAATAGGTTAATCAAAGAACATTATTATATCATTCTATACTTTTCTTTTTTCTTACTCTTGAAAGTTCATAATCATAACTTGAACGTTGTTATAATGAGATATACATTTTTATTTCACACAAAATACTATGCACGAATAATACGCTATAATCATCATCAACTTTTACAATCTAATTCATTTTCGGATCAAAATCAAATGTATTACAGTTGTGTTTAGTTTGGAAGCAAGTTGGAGTCTTTTATTTCTTTCTTGTGTCTCCATTCCAACACTTCCATTCACCAAGATAAGGAACAGTTTTTTTTATCGTCTCAATATTCTTGACAATCTCATCCAAAAAAGGAATTTTGTAGCTCTTCTCAAGTGTCATGCGCACATTTGATCTTAAAAAGGAAAATCAGAGTTACTCGGGTTCATGTGAGGTAACCCATCACAAATTCTCGGTAATAAACACATTATTATTTATCAAATGCCTGCCTTTTTCGGTGGGCTGTGTGGGTTTCTCGTGTGTTAAGGTTACTTCTCATAAAAAATCCCTTTTGAGAATCACGTTTCATTCCAAAAGTCTTGTTTTTGATTACAACCTTACTATTACAACCACTACTACCACCATTTAAGATTCAGATCAAAGAAAATATTTTTTTTATGCTATTCAAACTTATTATCACGCCATTATTATGATAATATTGTTGTTACTGTATAGCTGATTCTATTTTTTTTAAAAAAAAGTAGTACATGTTCCTATTTTTGATACATTATAACAATAAAAATAAATGTTATATTAAAAAATAAAGAAAAAATGGCTTTGATCCACTCACTACTACTAGTAGTTTGATAAAATAATATTAAGTACCTCAACAGAATAAAAAAGGTTAAGATCGCTAGTTCGAATACGGAAACTTTATCCTAAAACAATTATCTCGTAGGTAATACACCCTGAAAGTGAAAAAAAAAATGGATGGGCTAGGGTCAATCATGTATGTGTTTATGTTATATATATTGGGCTGGAACCATTAAGAAAAAGGGATTTTCTTATTGGATAATAAGAAAGACTTTTAGGACACCAGGTCATGATTTATAATTACACAAATGAACGAAGAAATCAAAATTCGCGGAAGAGACCTTTATGGTTGAGAAGAGTAAAATAATAATATATATATAAAGATGATCAGGCCAAGCAATCATTATGAAGATGATAGATCATAAATCATAAAAAAAATCATTCTTTGCCGAATATCCTTAGTGACATGTAAGTTTATTTTTCTTCTTGATATGATATTCAGATATGTAACAAGAAGAATTATATATGTTGTGTTGCTAAATATATATTATTTTATACCAATGATGGTAAATGAAAAAAAAAGTTATAATAGTAGGCATGTGTCCTCTCCTCTTCTTTATTTTCCTTCTTATAAGACAGTTATGTGTATTTTCTTATTCTTCTTTTTTTTCCCTTCTTTTTAACCACCAATTATTGGCTCCATTGGTAAAGTTTAAGATAACTGACTTCATATGATAAGTAAACCATCCAAGGGCCAGTTTTAACATGGGTCGATCAGATCAACATAGTAGTTTTGTTTATATATAAAAGCAACAACATAATAGACTTTATTATTATTATGAAATACTAGATGATAGAAAGAGAAAAATTGAATAAGATTGTAAAAAAGATACCCTTTAAAAAATAGAATCCTTATTTGTATCATAATATGGTAAGGATCACAAAAATATATAATGAACAACGCTATCCATTCCCCATCCAATCTAGCCAACTTATGGTTTGGCGTTACACGAAAATCTTACTTTGAGTTACTTTTGTGTTTATTATTTCTAAAAGAACTAAAGTTATTTCTGATTGATTTAGTATAGTCCTTATTATTCTTTTGTAATAAAAGGATGGCTCAGCAAATAATATGATACTTTATTATTATTCCCTTATAAGATACCATGATAGCTTAAGTAATGATCAAGGATGAACCCCTTTTTTTTTATTAATCAAGTATGTTCAAGACAAACAAGATAACAGACTGATAATAATATTAAGAAATCCAGGGATGATTAGTATTATTATTAATAGGAATAAACTAATAATAATCATCCTATGATATACGCACAGACCGCTCTTATATGTATGAAAGATTTTATATTTATGGTTCCCGTTCCTTTGGAAAAAAAAAAGGTAGTTGTTTACTTTTATCGACTACTTCTTTTAACATTCGTCTCAATAATAAAATAACTATGATTACATATATAAGAAAAGAAGTTATATCTTATCTTTAAGGGACAGCAGGTAGAAAAAGGTGTAAAATACTTGATACTATCTTTGAAAGAAGATTTAATGATAGCGGGGTTCATGTTTATAAGAGATGATAGAGGTATAAGTGTGCTGATCTATCTCTATGCTTTTACCAAAAACTTACATTTTGTGGCCACTTTTAACTCAATCTTACTATTTTTTTTTTCAAGTGGCGACATCTTTTTTGCTATCTAGAGTAATAGCATATGAGAGAATCATCAACGACAATAAGTTGGTAACAAGAATGGAGAATTGACTATGATAATAGTTAATTTTTTTTATAAAGGAAAGTAAGAATTTCGTAAAGTTCTTTCAAATTGCTGCATAAATTTTATTTTGCCTCCTTTTTTTTCATTAAACATCAGTTTCCGTCTAGCCGTTGTGAAAAAATCTCTGGTAATGGTAAATAAAAAAGTAACAGTTTGAATGATGTCGGATGAAGCTGTAAAAAAAATGTTACATTCAATTAAAAGTTACACAATCAGCGATGTTTTTCTTTTTATTGTTTTACAAAAAGATAACGGGGAAAGAAATCGTTCTACTAAGTTAGCAAATGACGATAAACACTCTTCTGTGCCTAAACAATCATGCTTCACTGTCCCTGGTTGTTTTTTCTTTCATTAAGTAAAGAAACAAAACAAGTCATTCAATATAAACAAAAAGCCTTGTTCATAATACCAACCAATATAAATAGTCAAAAAGTTCGCACGGACAAAAAACAAACAAGCAACAGCGCCTTGATGTTGTTCTTCAAGTTAAAGAATTCAACCCACTAAAAGATATTACGTTTATCGTGTGAACTATTTCATCGCTTAAAACACTTGGCAAATTAATGTGATGCTGCTTACGTATGCAAACAGTGTTTTAAGTTTACTTACTATACTTTATTCTCGTGCCTCCAATCAAGACATGGGGTACTGCGCGGTGTAAGTAAAAATACATCCTCATCCTCATCTTTAGTATCCTCTTCGTCATCATCATGAGCAAATGTTTTTTTTTATGATGACATGAATGTTTTCCATATTTTCTTATGGAAAAATGGCGTGCGAACAAAACATCTAAGACGATCTATGATGTATCTATATCAAATTAAAAATGTAAAAAGAGAGAAAAAAAAAAGAGTTAGTTTCGATCATTATTTTTACAAGACGACGTGTGATCTAAATCGTAAAAAAAAAAAAAAAAAAACGTGCGTCCTATTATTATCTTTTTCACATAAATCATTGATTTGAACCATACGATGGTGAACCATCCTATGAACAATAATAATAATAGTCTACTATCAGTGGACCATTCAATAGAAATCAAATTGACATTGTGTTTAGGTTGTACATCATTATTATTGATATGTAAAAAAAGGTGAGATACGTACTTTTTTTTTCTTTATTTGCTAAACTACCATTAGAAGGACAGAATTGTTGGAAAATTTATTTCTACATTCGGATAAGAATTGGGAAAGATATTGTATTGATAAAGTGTATCATATATCCATTCGAATCTATCTATCGTCATTCGTAACTAAGTTCACAGCAACCACATTTACCGGATCATGAATTCTTTATAGAATGTCATCGTTGTTCTTTGTTGTCGCTGCATGAATAATTTTATATACCATAACAAGTAATTTGATAGTGATGAGATGTTGTTTTTACCTTATCAATTCATGTCTTCTTTTACCTCTCTTGAACCATTCGGAATAATTGAGTTCTTTGTTGGGCTGCATCACCCTGTACGTATTTAAATTTTTCTATATATTTTACAATCTCCTCTGCCTTCCAGGACGTTTAGCATTTCTTGCTGTGTTTAGTTATAGCTGTGTTTAGTTATAGCTGTGTTTAGTGATAAATATTTCTGTTTTGTTTATTTGGATGCATTACTAAACGAATACATGACTTTTATTTGTTTCACTAAATGGCTAAACATGGCTTAGATACACAATCCAACTCTTCTCTTCCCTTGCAACCACATAACTCTCATTCGTTCGGTTAAGTCACTGTATTGTGTAACTCCAATCCATCCCACAGCAGCATCGACCACATGCCTTCCATTGATTTTTTTTTCAAGTCTTCATCATTTCACACACCTTCTTCTATCCACTTGACATTGGGAATGGGAAAGGGAAACATTAACCAGAAACCTGGTTCAGCTGTGTCCCCTCCATTCCATTCATAATGGATAATAAAAGGGGGCTTGGTAAAAAAAAAAGTAGGAATAATAGTGAAATGGATGTGTGAATTAGGAAAACAATAGGCCAATAATTTAAATTCCATTTTACCATTGTAACTTCTTTAAATCGTAATCAAAATACATATTACACCAGAATGGGCTAAGAAAAAAAAACGAACATACGTAAGGTATTGTTCTTGTAGGACAATTTTAAATCTGTACGTTTTATAATAATTCATTTGGAAATACAACATGTTACCTCCACAATAATGGCATTTATTGGATGCAGCTTAATAAGTGAAATTTATTATTGATTGAGAAAAAGAATAGATCGAAAGGTTAATTTTATAATAATCGTAATTATAAAAGCTTAGTATGATTGATAAGATTTTCTTTTTTTAATTGTTTTATTATTCAAAAATTATAAGATGAAGTGATGATGACTATTTATTATAATGATCCAATTGTTTTCCTTGTTATTAGAATATTCATAATAGTTTATATATATAAAGTATATGGGACTAGTACTAGACAAGTCAAACTAGATAATATAGGAAGAATATTGAAGACTAGTGTATCGCGTGGCAATGAGATATAGTAGTAAACTTTGATATATTTCTATCATCTCCATTTTTTCTTCTTTTTTCTTTTTGGTGCGTTCATACATAGTTTAGTTTGTATTTGATTAGTTTTTATATTTGTGGGAAGTTTGTTAATTCTAAATGTACAAAATAAAAGAAGTAGCAGAGGGAGGGGGAGAGGTGGTGGAGATGGTAGTGAAAAGGGGCACGGGTTCCTCATTAGGTATTGGTTTCTTTCATTGAATTGAGAATACATATTTTTTGTGTGAAACATAATACAACAGGTGATTTTAGTGATACGCCATTTAAAGATTATCTAACAACATTAAGATGGAACTACGACTATACTAAACGACACCATTTGTTATTATTACGATAAACTCTTTCTTTTCTTTTTCAAACTGCTTTTTTTCTAATTGCTATTTTGTTAATCATAATTTCACTATTATAATAAATAAGCGTTATAACAATGAATTCTTTGATAATATATGAATGGAGCGAGTTGGTCATTCGATGGACGGTTTTTATTGGTGCTTTCAATGAAGAATCTTAGAAACCCTTTAATTTATCAAACTCTCAGTAACTGCGTATAATAAAAAATGGTTTCAAACATTTATACCCTCTTCTGTTACTACTATCACCATAATATTGACTAAAAAAAAAGGAGGAGGAAAAATATATGTTAGCTTGAAAATTCTATGGTGGTGGAAGGGGCCATACGTAGACATAGAAAATCTTCTTAATTCTATATAAGATAAAGTGGCATCACAACATCAATCACAACAGATTCCAATATAGTATGGTGCTAATGTTTTTATACCATTCGTATATTTATACACATTACTTTTACAAATTATATTTTATAACCCATCTTTTCTATTTTTATTTTTTATTTTTTTGTCATATTATTATTACACTATAGACATCAAGATACCGTGGGGAGAAAAAGGGCAACACCTACTACCTTATTAATATATACATCTTTAAGACCTAAAGTTATTACATATTTTCTTTTTCTAGTAATAATCGCTATATATATTATAGCTTTGTTTTTCTTTTATATATTTATGAAACAATTTAAGATTTAATGTGATCCATGAATAGATAGGAGCTAAACAGCTTTGTGATTTTTTTTTTTTGAATTAGAAAATATATAAATAAATAATGGCTAATATGATATTTGGAGACAGTAACTATTTCAACATTAACGTTCATAACAACAATTCACTTCTTGATGTGGCATAAAATCATGGTCCTAAAATTTGAATAGTACCACAACATATACTGATAAATGATAACAATAAAGCGACTAAATGGATTTCTGGGGATTTTGCAAAAGAAATCAACTTCCTTTATATCTTTTATAGATGTATGTAACACGTATACGTATCTAATAATAATGAAGGAATATTAACATTTTGGATCAACAACCTGTCCCAATAAAAGAAAATATGACTCAAAAGATCAACAAATATTTGACATGTCACAGATTTCTTCTTTTTTTTTTTTCTTGCACAGATAAAAAAAAATATATCATCTCAACTATAAAATGATGCCACCATACTCCTTTGCTATTAGACCAAATATTTTTGTCATATTACGTACGTATAGTAATATATAAATAATAAAGTTCTTTATTGAGTACTATTTACAGTTGTCTTTCTATTATCTATTTATTTTTACTATCCACATTTGTTTAAGGGATGCGATACAGTTTCTTTTTCTTGTTCTATTTTTTTTTATATATAACTAACATTTTTATAAATCTGATCTATGCGATTTTTTTCCAAGTCATATACTTTAAACAGAACAGAGCTTCCTTTGAATCAGCAGAAATGAATCCTGAAATTGTATATAATTTTTGTGAAATATTCAGCTTATTATAATGTTGTACATATAACAGAAAGTAAATTGATGCTCACTCTTCATTCATAGGGAAACAGTAACTTGATTATTATTGTTGTTATTACTACTGCTAATAATATAAAACAAAGTCGCATATGTTTTCTTTCTGTTAATTGCATGAATAAATTTTTGTTTCCCTAAAACCAACGCGAACAGGTCATGTTCCTAGGTTTCGAGGTGTTGCTGTCATTATGATATGCAGTTGTTATTGTCCAAATAATAAAAAGAGGACAAGGGGAAAAAATATAATGAAAGTAGCATTATTCTTCAAATGATACAGATCTTATAAACATTTTTTCTTTATTTAGGTAAGAAACATTTTGTCGTCCCCCCCCCACTTCCTCGTCGAGCATATCCTTGCCGTGCACAATAGATAGACGCACTCTCTTGTTATCTAATGCAGAATATTTCTAGCCTTTGGGAAATGTTAGAAAGGTTGGAGATATGATATCAAACACATGAGAACAACCATTTTTTTCGAGTATGTTGTGCTTGAACAACGTGTTCACTGAAATGACTGATACACTTGCTATATCATTTTTATCTATGAACATGACCGCATTTGCTAGTGTTGACAACAGAGAAAGTAAATAGACAGAATTTCCACATATAGAGTCATATAGGTCTATACAGCAGGATGGATAGGAGGAAATGCTTCCTTCCCTTGCTATGATATAGACGTGAATAAGTAATATATGATAGTAGGTCCTTATAGAAATGCTCTGTTTATTTAGTTCTACATAGTTTACGGTATCCTATTTGGCGCTATATAGCTTGAGGCAATCTATATAGAATTCATGATACTAGAATACCGCCTATTCAACCTATTCAATCAATGGAGATATTATATATAAGGAAATATATAGGATTTTTTTTAATAATCTATATAAGATAGTTCTAGCATCACTAGATATTATACCTAACAGGTGAAAAAAAAGCTGTTTTCGTAGCCCCAAACCCGCCTGTACAGAATTGCTAACCATTTTATTTTTATATTTATTTTTATATTTAATTAAAATTAAGGAGTCTTTAGGTATTCCAAAAGACTCCATCACAGCCTTGTCGTTCGTCAAGAGCAGATACTATCTTCTGAGAGATAGTATCTCTGTTGATACCCATTCCGTCGATGATGACGGTGTCCATGAGGTCACTTTAAAAGAAGCATCAGCGAGACAACAAACCGACAATACCGTAATGTCTTGCTAAGAAAACCTCATGGCGGCAAGACTGTGACAGGCAGAAGTACAGCTATAAAGTTGTAAATTATTTGGTGGTAAATTTTTATAACTTTTGGGTTTTTTCTATGTTATATCTACATCGCCAACTCAAATCTATTTTGCTTACCAAGACATACACCAAAAGCACAAGTGATTTTGGGACTGGTAGTGGGAGGTGGTGGAGCCTCGGATTGGAGGTGCCATACGGAAGCATGACTGCCTTGATGCAGTCGATAGTTGCCTGGCAGGCAAACATACGCCCGAGTTCGAGCAGCCCTTGCGGGCAAACCTGTATACATGTAAGGAAGAAAAGTGTTTCAAGTCAGAAAGTGAATAATAAACTCTATATATCTATTGTCTATAGATAGACAAATATGATATATATATTAACAAACAAAATTTATATATACCTCGATTTAGCTAGAAGAAACGTGTGTTTCTCATGGTTGGTGCTGACACCAGCAGGGAACGAGGCATGGGATTTGGCATAGGGAAATGATGCTTTGATGGTTTTGTGTGATTTATCGGTATTAAATATTCCTATTCCTTTTCCAATATTGAAATATGATTCCCTAGCCATATCATCGCTAAGGCTCCATAATTCAACAGATGACCAATTAGCATTTTTATATTGAATACTTGGAAGTGAGTCAAAATCCGTTACAGGTAGGAATTTTGATCTACTGGAGGAAGATGATGGTGGCGATCCTGATGTTGAGGGCATTCGCTGATAACAAACCCTGCTTATTGCACATTTCATTCACAAACAAAACACCGTCGTTTAATATTCAGTCGTACGTTTTCTGGGTTGTATATTTTTTGCATTTTCAATCAATCTTTGTCTTGCCTTCAGTAATTGTGGCTGTTGATGATGGAATTGTTTGCATGTTGTATCGAATGTTTCAACAAGTTTTTCGTGTTTTCCCATGTCATCATTAAAAATGTTATTGGATAAAATTTTATAGAGTAGTTGAATAGTGGAGTTTATCATGTAATTTCTTTGACATGAAAAGTGGTTTTTGTTCAATAATAAAATGTGTCAATGCAAATACAAGTTTGAGGTGTGTGGTACTGAGATGAAAATAGATCGCTCCAGCACTGAGGAATTATATAAAACTATTTGTTCAGCAAGACAGGAGAGTGGAGCAGCAAACAGAGTGACGACAATGAAGATCATGGAGGGGCTGGACGCTGCCCCATCGTTTGAAGACAATACTCATTGGCGCGTCGGTAAAACCTAAGATCAACGCTATACTGGATTTCGATTAATATTGATGGCAAATTCTAATTCCTCGTAGAAGATTTTGAACGCGACATCCGATTTCATAAGGTTCAGTTATTCAATTGGAATTGCTTTGTAATTTGTGATATTATAAATCCTACAAATGGATATGTGTTAATACAATAAAGGGTACCACGTACTACGTCAATGAGACGTGAAAACTTACTAACAAACTTTTTTTCCGCAAGATTAGTAATATTTGATTTCAACAATATCAATTTACTCATCTAACTGCTGCCCCTGTTTTTCGCTTAAACTAAATGACGATTGAAGCACTAATAGTCATAGCTGCTTCATTCAGCTATTATTAACTTCTCTTTTACACTAGAAATTATGGTAATGATATATCTAATAAATAAAATAAAGTATATAGAGCGGGGTCACCTGAGTGTAATATGAATGCAATCTCACATGTACTCGCGTCTGTATCACAAATAAAAACAAAGTTGCATTATGACTTGTTCTATCAAACTTTTGTATGAGGTATTATTTACCAATAGAAATCCTTCTAGTTATAATAGGATATGGTATTTTATATGGCGGTGCCTTCAAGAAGATACTCAAACCTTTGTTGATTTGAGTCATAGTATTCGGAAAGATATTATCATAATAGAAGTACCAATGTTTCTATTTTTTCACGGGTACATATGGTTCAGAATTTCTGATCGATGCCATATTATAATAGGCATGTTTCAAGATGCCGTTTAGTAGATGCGATTGAGTTATTATTAAATATATTCTTATATGTAAAAAAATGATCCAGTTTATAATACATATTTAAAATTGTACATTGGTTATATAGTAAAATGTCTTTTGATGTTTGCTAGACTCTATACTTTTATGAATGTTGTTTTTACTCTTCGGCATATTAAAAGAACTAATGTTCTATTTAATTGTAAAACATCAATACAGGTTGAAATAATAAATTTTCAAAAGTTTTAATAAAACTAAAAGAGAAACAAGCTTTTTTCTTGGTGTGCATAAATGCATTGTCCTGTTACATAGTTACAATTAGATTTATGTAGCCCTGACTTGAAATGATACAATAAATGGCTGGCGTTATTAAAGTACTACAGAAAACCTGGTATTAACTAGTCAAATTGTTTACAAATAAACACTTTTCTTATTCAATTAAAATTGTTCAATGACACCCTTCTTTCCGAATGACATGGTTACGAATACTTTAGGGTTTGTAAAACGAGGGAATCAATTTTTACGACTAGGAACAATTTTCCGCATAGTTTAGCAATATTTGTTAGATCCAAAAATTCCAGTGAAGTGAGGAGAGAGCTTTTTGCGCAAGGTTGTAATTTTATTGGGCGATCATCAGCAGTCTCGGCCACTCCGAACTTTATCTCGCTTTAAACTTTCCTTGATGAAACTACAGCAACAAAAAGGTTTGTTTTACTCCTTCTTTCCATCTAATATATTTTTCTACCGTTACTCCTCCGCCCCCCCTCACTCTTTTATTTTATTTTCTACAACGGTTCACCAACCCATTGTACGATTATTATCATGGATCACGATCACGGAAGCGATGAACGTACACCATGGAATATCAATATACCTTATGCTGGTATTTTGGCAGGCGTTATTGCAGGGTTAATTGTGTTACTGACAATCCGGCATATTTTTTATACCTGGGCGAAATCCCGTAACAGCAAATTCATGAAAGTATATAATTGTTGGGAACGGTATATTGTCAACAAATCTAGTTATACACTTACTGGTATTCGTGGCCGACCTTTATTGCCACCTATTGGAGCCATTCTTATTGTGATTGTATTGTTGTCAACGATTTTACCATTATTACTTGTTCAAGTGGACCTTGCCGTTAACTCCAATCGTGCCGGTTTTCTTGCCATTGCGACGGTTCCATTTTTATTGGCATCAACGGGAAAACACTCTGCGTTTGCACTTCTTACCGGTATTTCACCTGTGAAACTCAATTTTTTACACCGATTATTGGCAACAGCAATTGTGGTACTGGCAACAATCCATATGGCGATGATGCTTAAGTCATGGTCTAGATTCCCTGCCTTTATGCAAAGCAAATTGGAAACAACCAAGGTACAATATGGTCTAGCAGGTTATGGTTGTTTATGTGTCGTCTTTCTCGGAAGTCTATACCCCATCAGACGATTTTGTTATGAAGCATTTTTGGTGACCCATTTGATTGGTTTTGGATTTTTGGGCGCCATCGCCAAACATACCCCTTATGCCATGCGGTATTTCTTTGCTGGATTTGTTTGTTATGCATTAAATGCATTTGCCGGATGGATCGTCAAGTCACGTATTGCTCAAGCTCGATTCGATATTTTACCCAACCAATGTACAAAGATCTCATTACGTCTCTCAAGTCCTTTGGTACATCGTCCTGGACAACATATTTATATCAACTTGCCAGCACTCTCATATTTTGAATGGCATCCTTTTACAATCACCAATACGCGTAGAGATGCAGCTGGTGTGTGCGACATGATTGAGGTCCATGCATGTGTTCGAGGAAATTTCACAAAAAAACTATATGAACGAGCCCAAGACGGTCAAAAATGGACTGCATTTATTAGTGGTCCCTGTGGCAATGGATCCCTGGATCTTGAACCCACAACAATGCTATCGTCACACGAATCCATCTTATTGATGGGTGGAGGTGCTGGTGTCACTTTCCCTATTCGCTTATTACGCGAATTGGCTTTCCATTTGATGGAATACGATTTACCACTCAATTATATTACTCGAGATATTCATTTCTGCTGGTCTGTTCGAAATGCTGGTCAACTCGTTTGGTTTAGACAAGAATTGGAACATTTATTGGCTCTCTTTGATAATGCGAGACGATCTGATAGTCGCAAACCACGTCTCACAGTCACCCTTTTTATTACTGGATCAGACGCAGATGCAATTAATGAAAAAATTGAAGATGACGATCAACATCAAAATGAAGGCAATGTCATGTTAAGGGCAACAGCGGATGAACTATCAAAACCTGCTTTGTGTGCCAATACTCGTATTGATGCTCATAGGTTACTCAAGAATCTTGGTGGTCGAACGCCTGGTGTATTTGGTAAGATTATAAACTGTCACTCAAGTCCTTTGCTTCCAGAACATTAAATAAGCTGATATACATTAATTTCTTTTTATATAGCTTGTGGACCCCCTGGTTTCAATGCTCATGTCAAGAATGCAGTAGCTCGTCATACATCTATTGGTTCCAGTCCTCATTTACATTGTGAAGAATTTGAGTATTAAGTCAATTATAAATATATACATATATCCAACATCATTTATTCATCTACCCTACTACTTTTAACTATTTTGTAAATTTTACATTCCATAATTGTACTTCTTTTGCTATCTCTATAGCTATTGTTTTTTTTTTTCTTATTCATTTTTTTGACTGTACTTTTACCAAAAATCATTGTAGTCCAATTTTTTTTACATATAAATATAAATATAAACATATTTCATTACTTACAAAAACAATTGAACACCTGCTAAAACTGTCAATTAAAAAAATTAATACATAATAATACTAAACATGTACTATGTCTAAATAAAATAAAATAAAATGCGTTATGAAATGAATGAGAAGAGTGCCATCAAGACACTATGAGAAAAAAAAAGGAGGGGAATATAAGTTATAAGGCTTTTTTTGTAGAAAAAAAATTAATTGGCAGTATTGGCTTCAGCTTCTTCACGGATAACAGAAGCAAGACGACGTAAAGCTTCATCCATTTGATCAGTTTCAATGCAACTGTAAGATACACGAACACAAGGAGTGTCGTTATGAAGGGGCATAAAGGCCTAAAAAAATAATTATGATATATGGTTAACCATTTATGCTAAGAAAATGAACAATTCATGTAAAAATTACATACCACACCAGGAACAGCCAAAACGAACTTCTTGACGGCCTTTTGCAAAATCAATTCGTTGGAATCAGTAATACCACCCAACAATTGAAGCCAAACAAACATACCAGAGTCAGGTACAACCCATTCGGCCAAACCCTTCAAGTGACGATCCAAGCATTCGACAAAGACATCACGTCTTTCACGATAGAATTTGGCAACACCTTCAACATGTTTGAAGAAACCATCATGACCCCATTGAGCAAGTAGACCATAAGCCATCAATTGAGGTACACCAGCAGGTTGCAAGTTCGTTACCTATATAAAAATAAAATATTGAAATATAATTCGTTAGATTTATCTTTTACCCGGAACTATAAAAAAAATAGAAAAAAATATGAATTTGTTTCATTTACCATGGTGTGCATATTCATACGCTCAATCAAGACCTTAGGACCAGAAACCCAACCAATACGGATACCAGAGGACAAGATCTTACTCATACTATCCATACGCAAAACACGACCATCCACATCCATGGAGAAATAGGAGGGAGTACGTGGGCTGTTGAATTGAAGATAGTAGTATGGATCATCTTCAATGATAAGAATATCATGCTTTTGACAAACTTCATAAGTTCTCTTCTTGCGTTCCAAAGTGGAGCTGACACCTGTAGGGTTACCACCAACAGGAACGGTATAAAGGACCTGAGGGCGGGGTTGATCCTTCTTACCAGTAGGGTTAGATTCAGGCCAGTTGGTCAAGATCTTATCAAGTGCTTCAGGATCGATACCCTTAGCGTCAGTACCAACAGGAACCAAATCAATAGGTTGAGTTTCAAGGAAAGACAAAGCACCAGTATAAGTAGGCTCCTCAACAAGCAATGCTGTACCGGGTTCAGCAAACATTTCCAATGCCTAAAATGTTGTCAGATTTGTCAGCACACGATCCATTGTAAAAAAAAAAAAAAAAAAAAAAGTATGGAGTGGACAAGGAAAAAACCTTACCTTGGTCAAGAGATCTTGAGAACCAGGACCAATGGTCAAATCGAATTCCTTACAAGGAGGAGCATGTTCCTTGATCTGAAGTTCACGCAACCATTGATTCAAATGAGGCAAGCCAGACTATTTTCATAAAAAAAAAAGTAGTACAGCGTGAGAAAAAAATTATAAGTAACTGAGTATCTAAGCAAAGCCATTGTTTTTTCTTCATAAGGAAAAAACCGAAGATGCTTTAAAGTAGATGCTTACAGTAAGGTCATACGACAAACTACGCTTAAACAAGTCATCATCAAAAGTGATCGTCTCGCCAGATTTAAGTGTCACGGACATGCTTGCATAGGGAAAGGTTTCGGGATTGGGTTGACCAGCACCCAAGGAAAGCTAAAAAAAAAAAAAAAAGAGAATTAAATTATCAATATCAGTATTATATAACCCCGTATTTTTTATATAAAAATATTTATGAAATGAAATGATTTATTTACCATTTCCTTGTTGTTCATATAAGGCATTAAGGCGCGAACTAGTAGTTAAAAAAAGAATACGATAAGATTAGTCATCATCCATTAGAATAAGGAAATCAACGACTATAGTGTAATGACAGTAAATGCACTTACTAGCTGAAGGATTGCGTGCCTTGCTACGAGTGCTCAAGAATTTTTGATAGTCCATGGTAACTGTTGCCTGAATTGAAAAAGGGAAAAAAGAGGAAGTAGAAGAAAAAAAAGAAGAAAGCCTACGGAAAAAAGAAGTGTATCAGGCTAAAGCATTTTATAGGTTTCGTTTGGTTTTGTGTTTTGATCTCAGCATGACTTATTATAATTATCAAGATCTTCTCAATTCTACTCCGGAGCTCGGAGGAGGATCGTTTAACAATGAGAGAACAAAAAGATTGGATCGCATGGATATATGACATAGATTTACGTATGCATTAAATAACCAAAGGAATGAAATTTCGCACGGGGGGAATCACATATATACAAGTACTTATCTCTCTTTTGAGAAAGTGACTCATATGGCAGTCCCACAACAAATCCAAATTATTTCAAAAGGGGAACAAATTGTTTGGCATGTTTTATGTGTAACATTGCATATTGTGGCATATCTTATTTAATGATGTCAAAGAAAATGTGTTGCTGCTGATATATATAATAGTAAATAATAAAAATAATAAAGTACAGATATTTTTTTTGGGATATATATATGATTAGATAGAGAACAGAAGAGGAGGGGTAGGTATTATGTACAACATTGAAAAAAAGTCAGATAAGAAAGATGGAGAACGTTTGTTTTTTTTTTAGTGATCATGTCCATCGCTAGCTCCAAAACCACCCAAGGATCGGAATCGGCCAAATATCATTTCACCAATGAAAATACCGACACAGATGACAAGGAAATATCCGCCATTACCAGTCATAACAACCATCATAAGTAAATAACTAACAAAAGAACCCAAAGCTGTCAAGAAACTACGGATAGTATCAATTGGCCAAATGAAAGGTGGAACGCGTGGTAATCTGTGACCTTCAGGGTATGTATTATAATTCCATGGATTATTGGATGATGTTGAGGGTGATGATGACGCATTTTGAAGATCGCCGTCATTTTTCTATATAATTCCAGAAAAAAAAATATTGTCAGTAATTCTTCTTAATTGAGAGTAATCGATGCATGGATCACTCTTTTGGTAATACAAGGTCTTCATTAGGGTTTTCATTGTTCTATTATACCTGGCCAATACTTGTTGTCGATGTGGCAAATAAACCAGCAATTCTTGGTGGTGGAGTGATTCCACTGTCACTCATGCCATTTAAACGTTGATATCGAATTGTTGCCCAAGATACAAAATAAGCTTCAATAGCAAAAATGCTACGTGATAAAATTGAAATAAAAAGTAATCCAAAGCATGTACCGATATAAGCGGGTTCAGATTTTGGCAACCAAGCATCTAACCATATAGCATCACCAGAGGATGACCAGTGGAAAGTACCCATACTCATACCCATCATGCTATGATCCATTGTGTATTATTTTTGATGTATGTATAAAAATGTTATGCAGAATGTTAAGGGTAAGAAGAAGAAAAGAAGTTAGACAAAGAAAAAAGTATGCAACTCCTTTTCCCTCCTTCAAAACCCACCTTTTAAATATTATTTAAGCTTTTTAAGTTAAATTTAAATCCAGAGGTATTGATTGGAGGAGCAAAAATCTCGCATTGTTTCGGGGTCCTTCGTGTAACTAGATAATAAACAGGTTCCGTCATTTGATGATTGTACTGTAAAAATGAACTTATCTCCTTTAAACTGATCCATAAATCTCTCATTCCCTTCTCTCCGATCAATAACATTGATTACAAAGATCCTGCAGAAAAAGGTTACATTTATTTATTCTCGGAGGGTTACGGTTTATATTTCTCATCAGATCATTCGATATTCTTTGTAATAGGATCATTCCTGTGTCCTATATTTACTATCATCATCGTACTTATTTTATATCACTAGGTATTTCGTATATATTGGAAAGAAGACAATCGAATAACTGCATGCTTCTTAACAAAGAATATCATATGATGAAACCACCGTATAACAGTGCTGCTATTTATAAACAAACAAATAGCAAAAACATTAATGTACATCCACGCACGTTCGCGCTATGAGGTACTTCTAGTAACAGATGTAGATTGTTAATGTAAGTCAATCATCACATTAGAAAACTAATAAACGCGTCTCTAAAATGATGAAACATACATTATGGCGTCAGTAACCAATACATTGGCATTCATGGCCTATATATAGATCGTTTTTCTTCAATGATACAAACATGAGGAGGAATATATGTTACTAAGAAAAAGAGGAGTTACTGGCTTTCTTAATGTTGGTTAGTTTAAACAATCTGAGCAAACAAATAATAGATTTTCAGAGAACTACAAGAAACCTTCCTGGAATGAGTCAACTTTGTTCCCGTGTAGGAACATAAAGGGAGTCAAAGAGAAAAATGATCAATCTTCTATTTTTAACAGATGAATCCTTACTGCCACCAGGGTATTATTATATATTTATCCCTGTCTTCTTATTTTGCTTATAGCTGTATAAAAAACCCCTTATGTTACCCACTTTTGATTTGAATGTCTCTGCAACGTGATTATAGATGATCACTAACTGTGCATATTCGATATAATACATACCAGGAAAGAAAGGAGTTATTAGCCGTTTGTTCATTTTTAAAATATGCCAAATATTATTTTCCTTCTTGACACTGCTCCTTATCAGAACGTTGGTTTGACAGCTTTTTTTTCATAGTGGCAATTAAGCGTATTTATCATAAGTTGAGTGCTAAAATAAAATAATATACGCAAATATGCTATAGCTTGTGATCCATCCTTTGCTATATCATTCTATCTAATAAAAGCACAATGGAGGCAGTATCGAGAATGTTGAAATGTACATAGTCTTCATAATAGACGTGAAAGAAAAAAATCTTAGTGAGACTTTATATTGATATAACATAATTCATACATGTTGCGTATACAAAGCATAGAAGAATAAATGAAAAGTACTCCTTTATATGTAAGTTATGTATGATTTGCAAACAAGTGGAAGAATAATACTCTCTATATCACGAGCAAATATTTTTTAAATGAGTGAAAACCATTTTCAGTTGTTAACAGTAGTTGTTATGGTAGCAAATTAATTAAGACAAATACTGGATGGGAAAATATTTTGCAGTCATGCGCGCATTGACCATACACCATTATGCAACAAACACAGAAATAAGCTTTAAAAAAGTGCTTCTTTTTATTATACTTTGATTGGTCTTCGCAACCTGTCTCAGTTAAATAAAACGAGGACCTAACACCATGTATAGTCAAGAATATCATCAGTACTTATAACATTAGTTATGTAAATTATATAATAACTAAATCATAATAATAATTCAACTGTTCGTCGTATATTCCAATACTTGGAAATCATTCCTTGGAAATCACCTTTTCATTCAGTAATAATAACAATCAATATTTTTCCTTTTTTGGTTTCGAGGTCATTCGGGATATGTTGATTAGGAACTGTCAGTGTATATTCTGTTTATTGTGGAAAATTGTGATTACGACTAGGTATAACATGTAAAGTGATGATAAATGGTACAAGATCGGAGGAGGTGCACAGTATAAGGATGATGATAGTTGCAAAATGATTGAAATCATTAATTTTTTGACATGAATAATGACACTAAACTAATAAATCACTGAAATAGATAAAGCCAAGTGCTAATTAAAATTAAGGATTGATATAAGAAAAAGCAAAAGAAGTTTATAAAGTGGCATTTATTATCATGAAGACAGAGCCAAGACCGGAAATGCCATTTCCGAAAACAAAGTTCTCGTGACACAATGCTTTAGCCAATGGCAACCATGGTCCCCTTTTTTTTCCACACAACACAGTTGTTTCGAAACAAGGTGTGTCCAGTTATTAAACTCTCTTTTTACTCAGCCTTTTTTTCTTTTTCGTCATTGCTCTTTTCTTATTCAACAACTATTTCTAAACACTCATAATGACAGCTGAAACAATAGCTAATGAGGAGGATTTCTTGGAACAAAAGTTACAAGCAACTGATCTCATAAATGGGGACAATGAAGAAGTAGTTTCTCCCGCTACTTTATTGTCGTCAAGTTCTCCTTCTTCTGAACAACAAACAGACCACGAGGAGGACCATGAACATAAGACTATTACTACTAGTACTACAGCAACAGGTATTTTCATAGTATATTTCATAACGCGCTCGCGTGTTCCGAGTTATTTTTTTTTATTTTTTGCGGACGTGGGTTTGACATGTTTTACATTTATAAAAAAAAAAGAAATTGATATAGAAAAAACCCCCGAGGAAAATAATTATCAAGAAAAAGAGGAACAAAAAGAAGAAGGAGAAGGAGGCGCGGCTGTAGCAGCAGCAGTGGCAGCAGCAGTGGCAAGTGCAGGACTTGGTTCTACCACATCATCCCCAGCCAAACATCGACCTTTACCGATTCAAACAGGCAAAATTACAGATGAAGAACCTACTATCGAGAAAAACACGACAGGTGGGATGGAATCTCCTGGACCAACACCTCCTCCAAAGAATATGGCTGATTACTTGACTCCTCCTACTCCTGGTGTTCTTCCAATGGCAGATCCTAATTATCGACGACAACTTGAAGAAGAGGAGGATATGCATGAAGGAGGCTCACAATCAAATACCTTTACACCTATCAATATTGATTTGAAGCAAGTCAAAGCTAATTTACTCGGTCCTAGAGAGCAAGAATCTGCAGGTAAAAAACAATATTATTCAGTGATAAATTATGTATAAAGAGGTAATAAAAAAAAAGGAATAGGAAACAGGAAAATTGATGGTTGGTAATTCTTTAGATGAAACGATGGCACAAGGAATTTCTGCTTTGTTCAATAATAAATTCTCTCATGCCAAGGGTATCTTCGAGTCTCACGCTCATGAGTGAGTAACTAACTGTCTTATCAATTGACTATGACTTTTTTTTATCAAATCCATTTCCAGCTAATTTATTTTTTGGGAAATTCTTGGTGAATAATGTTGATAGAGACCTGTTACACTCACTTGGATTAGGTTCTATGGCGTTTTTGAAAGGTAAACCATATCTTTTAACCTTATTGTTACATGATATTGAATAGAGTTTATTAACATTATTATCGTTCTTTTGATTTATAGCTATTACGGTAAGAGTTATTTCTTTTGGTTATAATGAATAGATTTACTTTTCTTAGGTACACGAAACACCTAGAAATTTATCGACTTATTTAATTGTATGAATATTTATGTATAAAAGTCGGCCAACCCAAGAGACGCAGACGTTGCTATTGCAACATTGACCGAGACATACCAATTTGCTCAAGCACAAATCGAAGCAGCGCAAGCTAAAAAACCATTCAAAGACACTGTATCGCACATGTTTACCAATTTGATGGGAAGTAACACGACTGGATTACCCACAAATACAAAGCCATTAAGTCAAGATCAACTTAAACAACAACCTAAATTTATGGCAAATGGAGCATTACGTGCACATATTATTAAAGCCGAATGTGGGTTACTTATGAGTATGGTCCATATGTCACAAGAAACAGTCATTGGTTATTTGAAAATGGGATTGAATTTACGAAGAGGTATACATATATTTATTTATTTTCCTCTATTACAAAGTTGGAGTATAGGATGATTTTCTAAATGAGAAAAAAATATTTAGCGTATACAAGTTACAGTTTGGTGTGGCAAGAATATAAACGTATGGGTCAAGAGTTCAACCAACATATTGATAAGAATACCGTCAGTGCAATTCAATTTGGTATTGGTTCCGTACATTTATTATTGTCTTCGTTACCGCCAAAGATTCTCAAAATTGTTTCGGCTTTTGGATGGAATGCTGACAAGCATCTTGGTTTTGCACTTTTGAAATTGTGTCTTGAAGGCAGATGCATTCGTGCTCCATTGGCATCCATGATGTAAGTTGAATAACAAGACAATTATTTATCGGAAAGGAAAAAAGAGAAGAAGAGGAGGATAAAACATGATCACTCCTATTCAACAGTATCGTTCGTTTCATTCTTATAGGTTACTATCATATTATGTCATTTTAACATCGCACGCACCTCTTATTTTAAATCGAGAATTGATGCAACCTGCCGTCGATTGCTTGTTGGATGCGCAAAAAACATACCCAAGTTCAGCCTTCTTTTTATACTTTGCTGGCCGCGTTTCACGATTGACACGTAGCATTTCATTATCCACACAATCATTCAACTATACGAGCGAAGTGAGTCGTGGAGAATGGGCCGAAGTATCCATGGGATTATTGGCCAGTTATGAAATTGCATTCAATTCCGTCATGGAACTCAATTGGGAGGAAGCGGCAGAACAATTAGCAGCCATTGCCCCTTCACATACCAAACCAGCATTTATCAAATACTTTTATGGTGCATGCATGGAAATGTTGGGTAATCGAAGCGAAGCAATCCTTGCCTTCGCTGAAGCACCCAAATTGGTGGCAGGTAGTGGATCTCAAGTAGAACAGTTTATTATTAGTCGTTGTACCTTTTTTGAAAAGAGTGGATATCAGGATTTGGATCTTGTACAGCCTGCATTGGAGATCTTGTTGCTTTGGAATTTGCTTCCCAATATGAGTGATGCATCTTTGGATATCTGTCTTGCCAAGGTGGATGAAGCGTTAGATAGAATCTATGAACGAGAAAAACAAGAATACCAAATTCGAACAGTTGAAATTGCTCCTGGTGTAGCACCTCCCGATTATTTTGATCATCGTGCTACCTTGTTGCTTATCAAGTCTTCCATATTAAATTCATTATCGCGGGGTCGTGAAGCAATCCCCCATCTCAACTGGATTTTGGATAACAGTAATCGAATCACAAACGTCAAGTGGGCTGTTCCATTTTCTTACTGGTATGTGATAATTTTTTTTCATGTATTTTTTTATTACTGGTGTGAAAGCATCCTATTAATCAACATTTATATAGGGAATCTGGTGTGACATGTTGGTGTATGGAAGAGTATTCTCGTGCACGAACATTATGGGAATGTGCCCTTGGTTTCTCAAGCTATCCTCTTGAATACCGATTGGCTATTGTAAGTTTATATCACTACTCATCTATGAAATGAATGTACTAGTACCCTTTATCTGTTTTATTTACGATAAGTTCATCTCTTTTTTTATTAGCGTTTAAATCTTGCTATCACACATGCAAATGATCTTGGTATTCCTTCTGGCCAAACAGTCAAACCTGAAAAAGGAATGAGCACACACGGTCGTAAACGGTTATCTCTTGCACCCAGAATGTCACCACCTGATTCCCCAGTTATGTTAAACGGCAATCATACCACAACAGCCAAAGTGGATAGTCCTCCAGCCTCACCTACGATGACATAAAAATTGTACGATTGAATCGTATATATTGCTACTCTATAATTTTGATCATTATTATTCCAACTATTTATTCTATCACTTTAAATTTTCTTACTTTTTTCCTTGTTGCTTTCTCTATTATAGTACCCTTTTATTATTATGTATTTTGTTTATTTCTTTTTCTCTCAACAATTGTATCAGTAAATATAGTAATATATTAGATAAACTAATGTATAAACGTACATATATATATATATTTGAATTCAAATGTTCAATTTGTATAAGAAAAATGCCAATATGCAAAAGAATATAATTTATTTTTAGTATTTCAAATATGCCAAAAAAAAATGTTGTCAAATACAACTAACTACGTAATTGAATGCAAATTTAGGTTTACAAATATTTATGCTGTTGGAGAAGGTTTTTGTTTACTATTCCCCGTTGGTGGGAAGAATCCTGCCTGTTGGGTCACTTGCGAAACATCCATTAACCCAAAACTTCGTGCCCAGTTATCTTCGGAAACCAAGGTACCATACAATCCTTTCATATGGTTTCCAAGCTATAAAAAAACAGATCCATGTATCAAATTAGTAAATCTGTACTATTTTCTACATCATAATTTTCCTTTTTCGCCTCCTAAAGCTATCCTTCTCATTATATATACCTTGTCAAGTTCCTGAATAATATTTTCCATCATAGCAACATAAGCGTAATAAACCATATAACTATCATCTGAGGAGACATTAGTTGCAGGTAATACTTGTTCAAGCTTTGCCATGAGCACTTGACGTGACATTTCAGCAGGTGGTAAATAAGGTGGGAGAGGTGTCTTGAGTTGTAAAGCAGATGCCAATAAATAGAAATACAATAGAATGTTTCCTCCCATATCCATCCATTCCTTGTTCGCTGGTAACATAAGTGATCGACGTACTTGGATTGCCCAAACATCCTTCAAGATAACAATTCGCATTGACAAAAACTTGTCCAGGATACTCTGGCATGACGTCAGCATGGAGTCATATATCTTGACAGGGAATGGACCTGTAGTTGGCACGAAAATATAGGGTTAGTTACCCAAAACTGGATTATGACAAAATAACAAATGCTCCTCTCTATCCCTTTTTTTTCCTTCTTTTTTATTCTACCCCAAAAAAATACCTTTGAGACGAGGTTCATTAGGCGCATGAGTTAATAGTTCTTGAAGTGTGACTAAGCTAACTTGAAGAGCTAATTCAATTTTCTGGAACTGTGCAGCTCGGATTTTGTTGCGTTCAGCAAGAGCTTTCATCTGCTGTGGCGTTGGGGTATAGTCGGTTCGGTTTTGGGTATCATAGAACATCTCTTCAATTAAAAGAGAATATACATCTTCGCTTGTGTTGGCATTAGTTTCAGAATAGACAGAGACAAGCTGTTTGTATAACCAGGAAAGATGTAGTAAAAGATCAGAAAGTCCTTTTCGTAACTCTTTCCTTGCTTCGTATCTTTTATTAAAAAAAATTAGCCTGTTAATAACAAGTACTGAAATCCACAATGAGATCATCCAATAAAAAGAAACAGTAACTTACGGCCAAATATATGCGGTTACAATGAGACCTACAAATAATAATTAATCGATCTTTTCAGCTAAACATACTCAACATCAAGTTTAAAAGCTCCATTTCATTTCAGAAAGATTATTTACCAATAATAACACCTAAAGATACCGAAACACATCGTTTCCAAGCCAATTCAATTACATAGGCTGATGGATAATCTTCTCTGTGGTTGTAACTGTACAAAACAATCAGGTTGTACGCAAGTAAAGCAAATTGACCAAATCGACCGTGTTTATGATTCAAAATGATATAAAAACATGGAATCGAGAATGACCAGGTAAGTAATAATAGCATGATTGGATTCTTGGGAAATAGGGTATAGACAATGGCAGCAACAATACATCCAAGAATAGTTGCCAAAACACGTAACACACAGATAACATTAGTGCCACCGAGCGTGGGTGTGCACACCGCCATAATCTATTGAGAGACAAAGTGTAAGTTTTTGGAAGCTTTAATATAAATTATATCCAAACAGGAAAGTTGTTGAATTGTTATTATTACCGTGACTAACGTCCACTCCATGCGAAACTCGTGGAAATACATTTGTGTTTGAGGAATAAATGCCAGCATTGCGACAGCAACACTCACAAAGCTTGTTTTAATGGCATATTTCACTGTATGTTGTCTAAACATAGAAAAGAAACCCCATAGTTTCAAAAAGAATTTTCGAATCTGAGTGGTGGGCGAAGGGGTTTGCAATGTGTTATGTGTATTGTGGTTATTAGGAACAAATATCTCTTCAGCTGTCTTTTCTTCTGAAGGAATATTATCCCCTGGTCGACTTGCTCTTGCTAAAGATTTATACATGTGCAGATGAATTAGTTTTTTTTTTTTTTTTTGGTATAAAAAAGTTAATAAGAGTGATAATCGAGAAAAACTATGATTACCAAACATGAGCTGCAGCACCGTCTTGAATCGTTTCAATGGATTGGCAGGAACTTCGTGTTCATGTCCATAAATACTTTGAACATATTCCGTAAGTACCACAAGCTCCTTTGCAAACTCAACCATACAAAAAACAAAAAAGTAGACCAAAAAGACATCTTCGGCAGGGAACTGTTTCATAAGATAGGAATGTAATTGACTTGGATCCATTTGTTGCCATGATTCCTTTCGTTGTCTTTTGCCTCCTTGTTTCTTACGTCGATATAAATGAACCAAGGCCCGTTGTTGAGATTCTTCAAACACTTTCAAAGCCATATTCATGTTCTGTTTCATCATTTCAAAAGAGGGTGTTCGACTTGTAACATTTCCCGTGAATCGGGCTTGAATATGAATGATCGTTTGTTTACATGTGTATGCCAAGGATTTCATAGGTGCCCTGATGGTACGAATAAATTGTACCAATGCCCCTTCTGGTTCGTCCACTTGTCCTCCATCTTCTTCCCCATCAAATGTTCGATCCTCCAATGGTGATTCGGGTACAGTTCCCAAATCATGTGAATAAGTTTGAGGTATACTTGTGGATGATACTTCACGTTCCATTTGTGTAGATGACGTTGGACTTTGAACCACGGGTGGATCGATTCCTTCAATATGAAACAAGTTTTGCTCCAAACTATGTTCTCGACGTAATTCATTTTCCATTTTTCGACGTTGACCGTCTGCTCTAACATTAATTGTTTCCCGTCGTTCCTGTTGTTGTTTTGATTTTTGTGGACCTGGCTCGCCTCTAGAAGAAACGGTAGGATATTCGGCTTTTGTTTCCTGCATCGCTTCAAATTGAAGACCGCAGCTACTGCGCAAACCACTTATATGCTGGGCAAGCCGTTGGAGACTGGTGACAGTCTTGTCATATCCATCTGCATGGCACCACATTTCCATACTATAAAATTCAAGCTTGGCTTCTTTAAGTGAACTTTGTAATGCAACGAAACTGCTACGGTGCGATTTGATGGCATCTTCTAATGATTTGTTGGCTGTGAATTCAGGAAGGTCTGCATCAAGTAAAAATGTTTTGGTCAATAACTTTAACAAGATACGGATGGACATGAGGGTTGCATCAATATCCGTCCTATTTAATTGTTACATTAGTATTTTTTGGATTTTCTTTTTAGGCATTTTTTTAGAGCAAAAGGAGAAAAAAAATAAGATAAGGCCATACTTACTTTAGCTTCTTGATGGAACGCACTGGCCAAATCAATACACATACAGCTACAGAAATAGCTGTGCCAATCATGACAATAGAAAAGATTTGTTCAATCTTGGTCGTGTCGAATTCCATGTTATAGGATGATTCTCGGACAATGACAGAGAAAAGAATAATAAATGCCAAAGATGATGCTAATATATATGATCCATTTATTTAGTACTATTGTTAGCATTACTGAATATGATCAGTTAAAAATGTTGAAACCATTACGTACCTGTTCGAATACTTGGTTTATTGATATGCGCTTTGAAATAAGATATGACAAATGTACTTCCTGCTAACCACACACCTAACGTCACTATACAGGATTCAACATACAAATGATGATCCACCATCAAATAGTCACTGGTAGCCAAACTCAATAGACATATAGCTAATGCCAATACAGCATACATCAATCCAAAACCTGCAGCTTCCACCATACCACCCATTGTCTTTGCTGGATTGAAGAAAACAGTAACTGTACAAACGATATGACTTGATACTATAACGAAAAATTACTTCATTATTACTTCATTGGTTACAACATCATTTATTATCAACCTCTCCTCTCCTCTCTTTTCTCCTTCATCCATCAAATATTCTTTTTACAAAAAAAAAAAAAAAAAAAAAAAAAAACTTACTACTAGTTCCACCAATTAATCGATTCAAAAATGGGATAAATGTAAATAAGGCACCCAAAACATAGGCAAAACTACATTTCAGAACCATTTTTTGTTTATACGTCAGATGGCGCCATGAAGCAACACGAGTCAACCAAGCTCTAGGTCCAGATGAGGGTATCTCATTATTCAAGGGTCGTTTTGCTCGGTTCACTCCATCATCCGAATCTGATGAAGTATCATCCTCATAATGGTCTCGTGGTGATAAATTATTTTTAGATAACAAGGCAGTTCTTTCGGTTGGTCTGAATGCAACAATAATCATGAAAATAATCATAATTGTTAAAATACAAGCATTGTTTCATTGCATATGTAGTTGTGATAGTGTAATACAATTTCATCCACATTTATGGTTGACTTAGGGACTTACGTTTCAATGTTTGGGGGCTGATGATTATTTGCTTTGCCTTTGTTGTTATTATTGTTATGATGCGAATTATCCAAATAGAGAGGCACTGTTGAAAGTGATACAGATCTTTTTTGACGCGTTCCATCATCCAAAACAACCTCGAAATAATTAAAATCGTCACTGAATGTTCCCAAAAAGGATGTAGGGGATCTAGATAACTGCGCATTTTCTAGCGTACCATAGCGTTGTTGTTGTTGCTGATGATGCGATTGTTGGGGTATCCACCAACCATTGCCAGCGTTACTAGTACCATTACCTACTGAATGATTCGCTGTATGATAGGATTGAAAAGACGCTGCTAATCCACTATCAGAAGTGGGGGTTAAATAACTTCTTGTACCATATGTAGTTGGTATAGAAGGGGGTATAAAGTTCATTGAGTTCGATCGAGGCATTCTAGTTGTTGTTGAAGGTTGCTGTTGTTGCTGAGGACAACGAGGACACGATTGTAAACCATGTTTACAAGGTGAAGGAGTTGACATTGCTGTTAAATAATCAATGTGATCTTGATCTTGTTCTGCCATGTTCCACATTGTAAGTTGATTATCATTAGTTAATTAAGAGAAAAAAGTTTTGATTGAAGAGAGATTTGAAAAAGAAAAGAAAAGAAAAGAAAGACCTCTTTTCCTTTTTTTCCTTCAAAGAAAAAAAAAGATGTACTATCAAAATAAATCTGTACCTTACTATTTTTATTACAGATATTACTAAATAACCCCTCGGGGTAGGTTGACCTTGACCCCCTTTTGGCTTTTCCGAGGTTGGAACAAGTGAAAATAAAAAGAAATGAAGCAACAAAAAAAAACCTTTGCTCTTTTAAAACAAATCCTTAATCACGAGTTATATCTAAGCGAAGCCGCGTTTAACGTTACACATTACGAAAATCGTTGTACAAGATCACAGTTTAAAAAAAAAGAAGGGCATCTCCAATTAGCGATCAAGAAACTGTTAGTAATATGATGACATATAGTCACCATCATCATCATTATCAAACATACATCTCAATCAAAGGGGTTATTATTGGTTGAAATGTCACCCACTTGTTCATGATTTATGTTTGAAGAGAATCCATCCTAAAAAAGCATTTTTTGCATGGTCGCATGATTAGAATTTTTAATATGAAAAATTGCGGGGTTGTGCCTGATGTACAGTATTAAAAAAATTAAATACCAACAACATCACCATTTAAATGGTAATGTTGAAAATCTATCTGTAATAGAAATAAGTTACCAAGAAATGATATCACATGTTGTAAGTATTCTTTTGTTTGTACAAAAAGAATGAGATAGCATAGTCATTAATAATATAAGGAATAGATACATTCCTCCTCCTGTCAATAACCCTAATGGCATTTTTATAGGATGGTGAAAACGGTCAGTTTTGTTTCAAGTTTTATTATTGTTGTTGTGTTTATGTAAGATATCCATGTTATCTGATCGTTTCAAAACGGCCTTGATTTGTATCAATAAACTCGATTCAATAAACTCGATTTTAGTTGGGATGGACATACCACTTTTCTTTGTAACTTTGTTGATATCATCATGTAGATCGACGGTAAAATACTATGAGTATCCTAGCTTACGGATCTAGACGACAGGTGAACACTAGGCAATATTAATGAACCATGATATATGACTGGTGTTATTCCCTGATCGGTTGAGTATTACGTCATTTAAACTTTTTTATACACTGACAGAAACCTTATATTACATACCTGGAGTTAATAAAAATTACCCTAGTTTTTAAACAGCACCTGATACCTAAAAATCACATTTTGTTGTCAACACTAATACAAATATATGATCCCTAACTATCATTTACCTTGTTCATGGGTACACGGTAAAGTATACCCGCACTACTTCTGATGAATATTGATAGTGTATAGTATATGTTATAAAGTTTATTTGAGGTCAAGGCACCTTTTTTCATTCTCTTTATCTTTTTTCGACACAAACAACATTATTATGGTATACTTTGAGTGCCGCAAGGAAGCGACCACATGTCTATAGGTGCAGGTCAATTCAGTCTTCCACAATAATAAGTATAAATTTTAACATAGTATACTTTGACTTACATTATTCGATAGGAAGGTTTTTTTTTCATTGTAGGTAATTCGGCTTCGAGTACACATGTACAAAAGTCTTAGAATTAAAAATGACACGAGTGTATGTTTATCTTTTTCTTTCATTTTATATGATTTTCGATAAAAATGCCAAAAAGAAATAAGTCAATAACAAACAACAGTCAGATATCCAAGGTACACCATCCAAGATAAAGTGGATAAAACGGTCGATGAACTCCAAAAGAAAAGCTTCGAGCATCCTTTTGTAATTTTGAACGATCAAGTGTCGTTAAGAGTGCTAAAATCTGTATTGATGAAACGTTCAAGTCCTCAAACATCAAGATATCATGACACTTATATACCCAAGGAAGAATTAAACTAAACCTAAAAGATCTCTTCAAAGAAAACTAATGTTGACAACACTTCACTTTGTGTAGCATAATGACATAATCTTATTTGATAGTAAGTATTCATCTGGAACTAATAATGACCAAAAGGACATATATTAAACGTTTCCAAAAATGCAAAAGTCTAAAATGTAAAGAAAGAGATTTGATACAATTATTTAGTCCCGTAACAAAGTTTCTTTTTGTTAATAGTGAAATAGTCTAGGTGTTAATTCAATTTTCAATGCAACAAAAAATAATGTTCAAAACTTTTATTCTTGAATGAACAATGGGGATGACTTTAAAGACCAATTTAAATCATTGTATGACGAGCAAACTTTATTGGACGCAAGCAACCCTTATTACAAGTTATTAAAGAAGATCGAACAGGTAAAGTTATCATGACCTTGGATGCTTTGAATCGTTTCTTTCCCTCTTGAAGACGTATATAGGGTTGGTACTGTATACACATATAGTTGGCAAAAAATGACATCAGTTCTGTCACTATTAAATAAAACAAGTGCGAAGTGTCTTTGAAAGATACTGGGTCAAAATTACATGATTTTGTCGCTGAATAGCACATATAACTTGAAAAACATGTATAAAGCATTGTTATGTTGCTAATATGTCTGAAGTATCAAGATTCATCAATTCAGAAAGCATGTTTTTAGACCGACCTCGATCTCACCGAAGTTGATTTGACTATTAACATTTGGGGTCATTATTGAAATCAATTATGTGGATAGAGGATGACATTAGATTAAAGCGGCGAATACGAATGGAGACTGCATCTATCTTTTTAGTACATGATTGTTATGATACTAATATTCATATTCGGTATGAATTATGTAGGGATGAAACGTAAAAGATTTTTCAGAAATTGCTAATGGTTATGGTTTGCACAGTGGATATGGTGAGAGCAATGTAGAATAATTATACTGGTCAAAAACATATAAAAAAAATCTGATGCTGGTAACACGAAGTTAGGAAAAGCCAATATTTCAGAATCAATTAGTAAAAGAACGAACAGCAAGGTCAAGTTTTATACTGAATTGAAGTGCATGATTGACCAGTTGGTTGGAGAGCATCCAAATGTAGGTATTATAACCCCAGCATTACAATTAAGAGATTATTCTATTTGTTTTTTCCTGTTACTTTGCGCCCGAATTATTTTCTTTTTGCGTTCTATGTAAATTTTATTAAACTCTATCCTTGAAAGTTATAATAATAATAATCACTTTAAAAATGAATTTCTCGAAATTGCTCATGAAAAAAAGAATTAGTATAATAAAGAGGTAAACAATACATGAATTTGCATTTTTCTGGTTTAAATTCTACCCAAAAAAAAGGTACTCGAATTTACTCCTGTATGTGTTATATAATAAATTCTTACCAACCATATACTTCAATATATTTGGGTTTTGAAACAACTGGAATGGACTGTTCATTGTATTTATAGTTGGATATAGGAGTGACGGTAGGAAAGCATTTTACTAGTAAATATTCATGCAAGTGCAAAATCTGTATTACAGGATTACATCATCTTCATCCTTCATACTATACTTTTATAGTTAATTTATTATCTTATTGACATAGCATAAACATCCCTTATACCCTTTAGCTTTGCGCACGTTTATTATTTAATAATAACTGTCAAAGATACTGTTTCAAACTGATAAGGAATATTCTGATTGTAAATACGGTTTTGGATATAAAACACAAACCCACCATAACAATAAAAAGCATAGCTGCATCATCGCCAATGCTTTTATAGCAGCCATGCTTGTATAAATAAAAATCAAATAGTCAAAAAGGCTGATAAACTTGACATTGTTTATAAAACTGGCTTGTTATATGCTAATAATATTTCTGATATAATTGGGATAATTCTTTTTGATTATAGCTAAAAAGAATGTCACACCAGCGATATATTTATAGTTGATGCTCTAATTTGGGATCACTCAACTTTAAAGAGGTTTATAAAAGAAGCTTAGCCTTCAAACCCAGATAACTGCTACGGACAATGTACCACCACTTTACCAAATTTAAAAACAAAGCCGTTGCATTACAATTACTATCAAATAACTTCTTTGATCTCATGATGGATATACAAAAATATTACAAGGATTCAAAGTAATATAGAATTAGGGCATATCATTATTCTAATAAAGCAACAATATATGTATCCATTTTTTACTCTTTTTTTTTATAGGAAGGAACGTCGGGTCACAAATGTCTTTCCTGTGTGTAACAAGTGGATCGACATAAAGTATAACTGAAAAGGGAAAAGAAAAGCTTCGCGTTTCCTCTTTCTCTCTTTCACATTCTTGCTTTTTTCATCTTTACAGCAAAACCCTTGTTTCAAAAAGTCACCTGTACTTTATTTTTTTTGGCGCTTTCAAGTTTATCATTTTTAATGAATTACGATATATTATGGGTGTTTCTTATATTACATTTATTTTTGCTAACGTATTACCCTGACCCCATATTTGCTCTGAAAGTCAGTGATGATGAATTGCTTGGAGATTATTTTAGCGCGTCACAATCAGTTACATCCAATTTATTAATGAACCCTCCAAGAAAAGATGCAGCAACATTTATGCGAAACAACACATTCTATATATGGGGTGGTCAAGGCTATTACACAAATGATGATAACTTTTTTGACATTGTCCCTTATTTCAATGCCATCAGACTAGAAACCAGTGATACGTCGAATGAAGAACAAAAATCGCTAGTGTTCAGTTTTGTAAACAACAGTCGCGAGTATCAAAACTTTGCAATGGGGGCATCAGCTGCTGTGGATCCAACAAATAATGACCGAGTTTTATTTTTTGGAGGCTACCGAAATACCCAATGGGAACAATATGAAGATGGCCCGATCTATGTTGAACAATTTGACTTTAGCAACTCTCAATGGACAACTGTGCTAAGTGTGGCTGAGGACTTGAATGGTACTCGTATTCCTGCGCCACGCAACCGAGCGTGGTTCACAGCAACGGCGGTGTCTAATAATAACAATAATAATGGAAACATTTACATTGCAGGTGGCATTATTGGTGATTCAAATAGTACATTGGACCCTGTCCCGATATGGATGTACAGTCCAACACGCCAAGTATTTACCCCAATTATACAACAAAATGAAAGCATCATTATTGCGGATGAAAATGAGACCATTTTTCCATTTGTTCTAGAGTATGTATATGTGGTAGCAATTCCAAAACCATAACAAATGATAATAGCATATAACTATAAGATTACTATATTCATAAAAAACGTCGTATATATAATTATAAATAGGAATAACCGGATTTTATACCTTACAACAGTATCCAAAAACTATGTCCATATACTTGATACAAATACAAACCAAATAATTACTCAACCTGTTCAAATTCAAGAGGGGGAATTTCGTGATAACATCACAGGCTTGTCTTTAATTCAAATGGATCAATATTTCGCTTTTACCAGTAAGTTTAAAAGATCAATATAGCCCAATAAATAAAATGAAGAATACGGGGATAAAACAATAAAAAGCCAGATACTTATTATATACAACATTCTACTATATTCTAATGCATTAGATCCTGATAATCATAGAGAAATAATTTATTATTCAGGTAGGTATTTTATTAATTGAAAAATATAACGTAACAGCCCACTTGTATATAGTGTATCAATTAATAGAAATAATTGAATGATAATAACAAATGCTTTCTATATATGCAGACTTTTATGATACCAGTAAAAAAAATATAACAAGTCACCTATTTTCGTTTGACATTAATAATTGGTCTTGGGTTCCAAGGCCATTATCTGAATTGAGAGGAGGAAGCAGTTCAGTTATATATCAAGGATTTAGGCCCCGCTATGGTGCTTCAATTGGTGTTTTCGATGATCGATATGCAATAGTAGCATATGGTAAGTCACTTTTATCACCGATTATTATGTATAAGCATATAAGATATATATCCTCTAATCTTTAGGATTGTACATTATATAAATAACCATTTATTCGTCTTAAAAAATAGGCCAAGATATAAACTATGCATTCAGCGATTTTAGGATCATACAAAAGAGAACAGTAGATGCTAATACGCTCGAAGCTATACTTGCCCTTGGTCCGAATGATGTGGACTACTTGAAATCTGTATACAGACAAAAATTTGATGATTTTTTCTTAACAGACTTGTTAAGTAAAGGTGCAATTGCAGGCATCGTCATTAGCAGTGTTGTGGCAGCTATTCTAACTTGCTTCTTTGTCTGGCGCTACCAAAGAAGCATAAAACGATTTATAACCTGGTCGTTTGGGTATCTTTTATGGAATCCAAGGTAATGCTTGACTTTATTACTATATTGATTATATAGTGTGATCTTTTTTTTAGTCCATCATTTTCTTATTATAACTTGTTTTACTTGAATTTTATAACAGAACAGGAGAACCGCGATGGACCGAATATAGTCATATAGTAACCAAGTTTATTCTTCTTTCTTTGTTTTTTGCCTACCTTGCATATAATTTAAATCAAGTTATAAATAGTCCAATAGTAACACTGTCATTTAAACCACCGGCTGAAAATGGTGTTATGACTCCAGGTATAATATTAATTCAGTTTTGTTTAGTGGTACTTAATTATGTGTTGTATAATAATAAAGTAATAAAAAGTGTAGCAAATAGCAGCTGTGAACAGTAGTATAATTAAACGAAATTTCACATATGTAAAAAATATATAGACACTCGACTATGCTTCCAGGGCACATTGGATATCAATGTCACTTACAGTATTAAACATGAAGCAGGTGTATCGAAAAATAACGTTAAGAGCGCAACTAGGTTTCCATCATCCAAGTTTTACCCTTATTCAACCTACAAAGTAGCACATACCAATGCTGATTGTTGGTATATCAGCCGAGAAGCAAATTCTCTAAAAACTGGAGATGTGATGGCAATTGAATATACTTACACTCTTGACAATGTGTCAACAATGCATTCGGTTCAAATCGATGTTTATCCGGCAACAGCGAAGAAAAACCCCAATGAAATTATCTACTTTGGAAACAAAAGTCTCGAATTGACACCATGGGAAGAAGAAGGAATAGATGATCCACAAGTTCTCTCATTTGCTCAAGATACAAAGAATGGCATGTCAAATGATAATCGCTATACGCTGGATTTGGCAACATCTGCCATTATCACTTACGAACTTCAGAAACACCAGTATCTAGCCAATTATGGATGGAACAAAGTAGGGTTTGCTCCCATTTACAATGATACAGCTGAAGTCACTACAAGTTTACAAACGGATGTACGTGGTTCCGGTGGCGTACCAATAGACCCAAACGCACATTCTTCATTGATTACTTTAAGGCCAAGTGGTATCGTTGAAGTGACACTCCAAGATCAGCAAGTAAACTCACTTGTAAGCGTCCTTGGTTCTGTGGGTGGTTTAATAACATTACTGGTTGCATTTGATAACTTTTTCTTTGGAAGTAGACCACGGTAAGTCTAATAATACTTAAAAAAATGTATGTTACTAGATACGTTTGCATAATTGCTAATTAAAATGAGTCAAAACAAATCGTTTGCTTACATATAGATCTCCATGGGGAATCTTACATCGTGTATTTCCAAGAAATCACAAGTCATCATTTGAAAATACGTTGCGCGACAAATTTGGTTTTTTGAATAGGCCAATTCCGTTTGTACACCCAGTCCACCCTCGCTTTGTTGATGAATACGATAATTTGAAAAGAGGCGATCATGGATTATTGATTTTACCCACGACAACACCACTATCAAAAAATAGCCAAGAGCATAATAAAAAAATAATAGAACATGAAAATTATGGTGACCAAATCAACAATGAAAAAACAGTACTTCATCTTGATAATGTATCTTATAGCTACAATGGTGAAGAGAGTTACATTTATGGTAACAGCTCTAGCTGCACACAAATTCCAACCACAGCACTGTCACCGTTACCATTGAGTGCAACAACAACCCCATCAACAGATCTAGAATCCCGATTACGAAGTCTAGAAGAAACAATTCAAAAAAATAATCAAGAAACGGAGAATGACCGTAATTACATTAAAGAGCTAGAACGACGACAGCAACTCATGGAACTCATGCTAAAATCTTACTATATTGATCCTGAGGTCTTTATGGGACTAAATGATTCTTATATAAACAATGATAATGAAATGATACGGCAGTATATGGCAAATAGTGATTCATCATCATACGACGACACAATAATGAAGGATCCATCCTCACCATCGCACCGACCAGTACCATTGCGTAATCGTATTAAAACTACATTGGGGGATCGCTTCCGTAATTATAAGAAGAACAAGCATCAGCAGTTGAAAGAAAGAAGGGATAGCAGAAGTAGTGATCAGCAATCAGAAGACAAGAATAACATAATTATGGATACGCACCACGTGGACAAGGATATCAATAGTGCCAGTAATGAAATAACCCCTTTTGCCAAAAACAACTGATTTTGTTTTAATCTTTGAAACAATGAAAGCAGTAGTTCCGGGAGAATGTAGATACTTTAATAAAATTCATTCTGCATATCTCTTTTTAAAACAATAAGTAGCAAGTGATGTTCAAGAATGATTTACTGGCACCTACCGCTGTAATATTGTGTTGAATAAAAAAAATTGAGACATACTTATATAATTATAAAATAAATATACATATAATGGATTATTTTGTCACCAGGTGATGTATTTAAATTTGATAAGATCAAAATACTCTGGGTGAATCCATATGTAAAAAAAATAATTTGGGAGAAGGGAAGGAGGAGCAGATGCTGTCAACTTTTTTAATAACGAACTCGTACAGGACAATTTTTGTAAATCCAAAAAAGGTAAAGGCTTTCCAGCAGTTGCTTAAATTGGCTTGTGCATGCCAAGCCGTTTTAAGAATTATAAGCTTGTACCAACCATAAGCCTCTGTTTGCTAATAAACGAAGAGAAATTCATATGTTTACAAATGCCAAAATGCATAACCCTTTATTTCATGAATTAAATGAATCAGCTTTTAGTAACATCAATTATAATATTTATTTATAATATCAACGGCGTTTAACATCATTATGTTTCATATGAAGGTTTTTTTATGGTGAATAGCCAAATTAGCAGTACACTAATCAATACAACAACAGTCATTTTTTATTGTCTGATTAAACAGCTACTATGAAGAAAGCAAACAAATATGTCAAACCAATAAACTCTACTGCAAAATCATGCAGTATTTAAATGCACGTATCAACAAGTTTTTCGCAAATCTTGCTTGTAACGCTAAATAAGTATGCAAAAATGGATATATACGCGTCCCTCCCTTTTTTAGACTTTTACTAGATAGGCTATCAAATGTTGTACAACATTTGAAGAAATAGCTTGATGCTCTTTTTTTCGGTTTTCATCCAATTAGGGTTATCTTTATTGATGATCTTCAGATCTGAATGTATGAGTTGATCAAGGAAATTTATGCACTTCAAGGAAAAATTCTGACACATATATAAAAGGAACCGATTCAAAAAAAAAAGTCAAAAATCATTTTTTTACAACTTAATTTTATAACATTATTTTACACCAACATCATAATGTTTTTTTCTTCCAAGCCTTTCGAATTTTCAGATATTCCCGATCTTTCTGGTAAAGTTGCTATTATCACAGGGAGTAATACAGGTATCGGTAAGGTTTGTGCTATAGAAATGGCTCGCAAAAATTGCCAAGTGTAAAGTATATATTTATATGTTTTTTTTTTGAAAAAAAATAAAATAAAAGATAACCCTGATGTGATAATAGGAGAACCATAATTATCATATTATTGACGGTAGAATTTTTACCCCAATAAAGAATTGTAGCCAGTCGTAGCGAAGACAAGGGTCAAGCAGCTGTTGCTGATATCAAAGAAATTACAGGCAATGATAAGGTGGAATTTATCAAATTGAATTTACTCTCACTCCAGTCTGTTCAAGCATTTGTCGAAGAGTTTAAATCAAAATATGATAGTTTACATATCTTATTAAATAACGCTGGTGTTATGATGTGTCCTTATAGTCTAAGCGAAGATGGTATGTAATAATACATAAAAAAACTTTACAATCCAAGAAAAAAAGCGGTAATTATATTACTCATTTATATTCTAACAATGTTCATTTATTATGACTGTTGTAGGTCTTGAAACACAGTTTGCTACGAATCATGTTGCTCACTACTTTTTGACCATCCAATTACTTCCCTTGCTTATCAAATCAGGTCCTAGCCGCATTGTGAATGTTAGTTCTTCTGGACATAATTTTACATCATTTTATGCACCTGATTTGGAAAGGATCAACGATGAGAAAGGATATGGGCCCTTTACAAATTATTCCTACTCAAAGGTAAAAATAGCAAATATTCTATGTTTTCGTTCTTATGTTTAGAGTTGAATTTACGTATTAATATTTATATAGGCATTTAATATTTTATTCACCATTGAACTAGCTAAACGTTTAGAGGCTAAAGGAATCAAAAATGTAAGAATCATCACTCTACAAATATATTTTATATGGAGGGACAACTAATTTGTCAATTACTTCAACTGAATCCATAGGTGTATGTTAATAGCAACCATCCAGGCATGGTAAGGAGCGAACTTGGAAGACACTCAGTTTCAAAAGATTCTCTTTTTGCCACTTTTCTTTATAATGTTCTTACGGTTCCTACCGAAAAGGGGGCGCTTACCCAAATGTATTTGGCCACAAGCACTGAAGTAGAGAGTAATAATATCAATGGAAAATACTATGTGAGTAGATATTACGGGATTCAATATTAGTATATATGCCAATTATAATCACTTCTGATTATTATAATTTATAGGTTCCTAATGCAAAACCTGGTCATCCAAATGGGTATTCAAAATCAGAAAAGAATGCAGCTATCTTATGGGACTTCACTGAAAATCTTTTGAAGGAAAAGGTTTCTGGCTATCAAGGCGCACCAGTTTAGATTATTATCTAATAGGCAAATTTATTACATATAAATTTTAATTTTTCTATAGTAGTCAATTACATGTCATTGATGGTATAGGCATATTATACTAATTATTAATCGAAAATCCCATCACTTAGGAGAAAAGTATTCAAGATTTATTATGGTATGAACAGAATATTTAACACATCCAAAAAATATTTAAGTATGTAAAAATTAATTAAAAATTATGAAAATATTAATAATAATAATAATGAAAGCATCTAGTTACTCAAAACATATTCAGTTTTTCTATTCAAGAAATATTCAGAAAGTATTGAAGATCATGCAAAAGTAAATAATTGCATAACTTAATAAATCATTAATAACTCCTGAAATTTTTTTCTTAAGGTGTTTTTTGGATTTGTTTTTAATACCTTTACACATAAGAAAAGAAAAAGTGTCAAAATACCTTGACTTATATAGTTCCTTGTTCCGATTTTTTGAAAAATTCATTAAACTGGAATTTATGATCTGTTCATAGTTTTTTCCTAACAGCTCGCGTCCTCCCATTTTTATTTTCGCACGACATGAATTTCAATTTCGTGTATGTGATTTTTTACATCATCATTGTTTTGTGTCTCAATACTATTTTCGTATCCTAATTACTGTTATTAGTAAATAAAAGACTTTAGTAACATAAACCTGAACTTTGATTTAGCCATGGAAATACGGTAACCTAACTATGGTAGTTTATTTTTGTGAGAAATCAGCCTTCTTGTTTTCATGTGTCAACATTTGCACAACCAACATCTATCTTTTTTTTTGAATATATATATTACCTTTCTTGTATATATAATAACATGTAAAATTAGTTAATCTTTTAAAAAGCCATTGCTTTGATCCACAGGACCAAGAAACTCACCTAATTTACAAATGGTAGACATGATAGTATCTTCAAACATCTTAATCCAACTTTCATAATAGATCTTCATGTTCAACAAACCCGTTCTTGAATCTTTTTGATGTTACAATAACATTTCATTAAACGCTTGTGCTTCCAATTTTTTTATTCGATTCGATGCTTCTGATCACTGCTCCAATTCAACCGCTAAAAGTCTTCTCAAAAAGCAGATTTCATCCACTACTTTGATAGATGAGTTTGTTGATACATGACGACATCTGGGGATGGTTTAGAAGTTAGATACTATCGTTCTGTTCCGTCCTCTTGATCCCCCGGGGGGGAGATTATTCGTTTAGATCATAATATGTCGTCTTCTTTGGTCTAAGAAAGGAATGGAATCGCGATGGGAATCTAATTGGTACCAATACTTGTCCTCGCTAGCGTAGTATTTCCCCTATGTACAAGTATATACATATTAATTTGGATTGTCAAAGAAACATCTACATATATATATAAAAGAATAATTTGACTTATGTGCAGTTGTTATGATTGGATTAGAGAGGGAAAGAAGGCGGGGAATTTCAGACAGAGTAAAATAATACTTTGAGTACTATATTATTTGTAGGCGCTTTTTTTACAAAATGGGGGAGAAACGTCTATAATCATATTAGACTTTTCAATTGACAAAAGTATTATGTACAGATTTTATGAATAGATCGGTTGATATGTGGCTATGGTATTAACGCTTGTAAAAAATATAAAAGGTATTAACAAATATAAAAATAAAGACGATATAAGAATACGTTGAGACTGTTATAAGATTTATTTCAATAAAGTAATGATCCAACTATCTAATAAAATTAAGGTCATTTTATACTTTCTGATGAGGTGTTTATTTCTAATTATTTATTTATTGTCGGATACGTATGCATATGAGTCCATAGAGATGAGGATTGATATTTGTTATTGATGATTTATGCCTTCTGCTAAGAGAGCGTTTATTCATTTCTTATTTTCTTATTGTTGAACATTATACCTTATTTGGTATACCGTTCTGATTTACCACATTTCATAACAATGGCGTTATTCTAATTTATTTATTATTATTTATTCTTTTCTTCCTCATTTTTATATTGTAATGTTTTTTTTTAAGATGAGGTAAATATATCCACCCGAATTTGTCAGGAACATTCCCAGTATTTGCAAATTCATGGGGTAATGCATCAAGATGTTTAGTTTTCAATAATTTGGATTTCAAGTCAGATGGTCTTCTCGAGAATAAGTCAACTGGGAAGCGCGGCTCGAAAGTACTAAGAGGTATGTAGAAAGTACCACGCAACCAGCCCATATAATCAGGTTCCTGAGTTGGCCGTCGTCTGAGATGTTCCTCAGGTTGTTCTTATTTGACGTAGGCGGCTGATAATACATCGGTGATTTTACGAAGAACGTGTTCCATAGTTGTAAGGGTCTTTAAAGATGACACAATGCAATCCATATCATAAAAACTTTTTGACAAGGCAAGCTGATCAAATTGAGGCACAGTTACATAGAGACCATCATCTGCTAGGTGGATTGTTGACAACTGGCACTGGTACTGGCACTGGCAGTTGGCAATTTGGATGAGCCAACTCATGGGGCAAAGATTGTTGTTGGGAAGCTTGACCAAATGATCAATTACATCCTTTCCTTATTTGGATAACTTCGCTTCATCGTCGATAACCTTCTTCAAGTTGTCTTGTTTTGCCAACTCTGCTGCACCAATGTCACATTCTTCATCCCCAGCATCAACAATGATTCTTATGTCAATTTTGAACCCACGTATGTTTGGATCGTTGGAATCATATTTTTTTTTATCATCGGTTGTATACTTAAAGATTGATTAACCACTATTCTTATACATATATATATATATATATATATCAAGAAGTACTATTGTTAATAAATACATACCTACTGAAGGATTTGATATTTCAATAGTAATTGAAGTTAGTACGAGGGAACCCTTCATTCAGATAATTGGTATATGCGGCTGGTTGAAAGGCCAATGCCGCGAAGCTACCATCTGCTGGATAATGGCTGAGTGCCTCTAGGTCAGAATCCATGCTGGAAAAGATATCATATGTGTGTCGAGGTGCCAGATTAGTACAAATAAAGGATATAAAACACCACCAATGACAAAATAAATAACAAAAAAATTGGTGCTTACACTTTGAGGCGAATTTTAGAATTATCGTCACTACTTTTGAACAAATGTGAAAAAATTGGGTACCAAATGTTTGCCAGATAATCTTGTTCAGTTAATTTGTCGTTTTTGTTAGGCGCAACATATTCACGATCATGTTTCACTATGTCAATCCTTTAAGTATAAATAATATGTATGAGTTATGAATAATTGACTAAACATCATATAATATCTATATCTATATCCAGCAAAAGAAATTTATTCTCACGTCTTCTCGACAATTCTCAATAGATTTCGTTCTTGTTGTGTTAGGGAAGGGTTTGTCAATATGTTATATAGATATTCCAAACTACCATCGGCTCGGCTTGTATCATTGCAGACCTAGAGAATGTAATAAAAGTTGTAAGTAAAATCCATCCAAACCTGCCAATTATACATATACATCATCCACATCATCCATTTATATATACCTCTTGAATGATCGTGATTGTATCAGAGACAACATCAGGCTATTCAAGTTGTTCAAGGCCATAGTCATCGTTGAACTTTTCACCCACTTCATCCCATTTGTCGCAAAAGAATCCACCTTGACCATTTTCACTAGTATCAACAGTGTCCAATATTGAAGAAAGTCCAAGATTATCCGTTTTGTTTGTATAAATATGAATACTATGTTACTTGTCAACCTTCAAATAATACCAAAAATATCAAAAATACTTTACCTCATGCTTTTACGTTGATAAGGACTTAAAACATAACCAAACACCCAACCTCCATAGATTTTTCAATGCTTCAATGCTTCATAATGGTACCAACCAACTTGCCCAACTTTTCAATAAGCACATTGTCATGCTCGTTAGTTTGTAGAGAATTACTACACGGGTAGCAAAACTGTTAGACATCTTAGTAACTTGCTACCCATGTAGTAATTCTCAATTTGTAATAAGGACTGAGTATTATCATTATCTTCTTGACAACTTTTGTCTACAAACAAGAAAAGTTTTAGTATGCCAGTATTATTATTACAAAGGGTTCTACAGCTAAGGTAAACAGAAAAAAAAATGAGCATGTTACCTTTTGCTTTTCTCTCGCCAAGATTTGTCTTCATTTCATCAACAACACATGAGAACGAACTATTAACTAGCTTGATTACTCTTGAGTTGTTCCTTTACGAGAGCCTTGTCAAGCCAAAATTCATGTTGCCTTGACGAGTCTTTCCAAAGGTTTAAATCATGAATAAGTTGCGATTTAGTTCGACATTGCCCATATTATTTACGATTTCCATATAACGGTTGTGCGCCTTTTGTTTATTACTGCACTTGAAATGGTTGACATAGGTTTCAAAAGTCAATTCATCAATACACCATTTTTCGTCACTTTTCAGAGCTCTTGATCGGACCCAAATACGCGAATTCCTTTCCTTGCCTTTTGGCATATGTATTGCTTGTCTGTAGGATTTTTATTTAAAAAGAGTAGTGTTTTTTAGAAGAGGGGGGTTTTTTTTTGTCACAACTGATAAAATAATTCTGGTTGCTTGTTCAACTTATCCACATAATTTTTTTTTCTTTTTAGTCACCATGATAGCCACTCGTTCGTGTAAATTTATTGAATAAAGCAACATGTATAATAACTTTAACTTTTATTTATAGCATTTACTTTATTGATTTTCTTTCTCACTTAAAGACAAAATTTTTATATCAGTTACCTTGCTGATTTATCTTAATACAACTGTTTGGTTGTTGTAGTTAAATGGCATGTAAAAGTGCTTATGGAAGCTACTTCTTCCGACTTTTTTTAAAAAAGAACATTGACTAACTGATAAATGCAAGAACAATTGTTAAATATTATAGGAACACGGTTGAAGATAATTGATTCATGCGGCAACCACTGGAGATGCTTAATCTTTTCAAGGTTGTGAAACTGGACGATTGAGCCTTCGAGCCTTCCGATTCCAGGTTCTCCGTGGCAACGTGATGCTGGTTAGTGAGAAATCACTTTCATTGATACTGGGCAATAACCTCGGGTAATAAATCTTTTACCACGGTTTCTATGCCATGCTCGCGTGCTGCATGATTATATTGTTAATGATTTTTACTTAACTTCGAAGCTGCTCTGGATTTTCTGTTTTCTCCAACTACTTTTGAAAGGACGTTGACTAGATAGCACACTCAAGGTCTTTTTTTCCAAGATTTCCCTTGAAGAAGAAAAGTTGCAGCTTCTGTTTTACTTTTTATAACTGTCAATTATTTTTCTAAATACATGATCACAAAAAAAAAATTCAGATAATAATAAAAGTACTTGGACACAAAAATAATGATGAAGGGACACAAATGTGAAAAATAATATACGTTGAAAATTTTTACGTCTCAGTTGAACACTTCGTCCTTGACGGACGTTTTTGTTCGCAACATATAAAGGAAGATACAAGCATATGAAAACCCTGCGCTCGTAAGCAGGGAAAAAGTTAAGAGAGAAATGTTAAAGGCAACATCATACAAAAGATGAAGGGATTCTATAGGGTCCGTAGATAGAAGGCAAGTGACATAAGGTAGTATTGTCTAGCTAAGTAATGAAAGTAATCTAGGGGGGATAAAAAATATAAAATAATAATAAAATAAAATTAGTTATAGAAGAAGTATAAATAATATACTTACTCTGCATCAGAGGGAAGAGGAGGAGTGATCCATTTTACCAGAGGCTGACCGGGAGAGTCGCCGTAGTATTGTTGGAGATTGCTGGAAAAATCATATACGCGAAATTGGAATTCACTTTCACAAAAGTAAAAATAGGGGGCCGCGTACAATAAGGAAAAAGTCTATATAATATCAGTTTTCTCACCAAAGGGAAAAAAGTGGATGGATATGATAATACTTTGCTAATATTATAACCAATTATTTTGGATAAGCACAAGCTGATATATAGGCTACAACAAATCGTGCATGACTTTTTTTTAAAAGGAAGTTCCTCTTCATCCCTGAAATATATGTACATCTTGAAAAATATTTCTGACGAAAGTGGACCAATTTCTGATCTAATAAACAACATCTACTCTGGTGATCAGGATAGCAATGGTGCTGTATAGAATAGTGAACGCCGTAAAATATCTCATTAGGAACTTTCCATTGGATTAGAATAATGTTGCACTCAGCACCTGTAAATCTATAACTTTCAGTGAATATCAATTTCGCTAATAACCTTATGTTGTTAGTGATATCTTTTTTTATGCAAGAACGTGCATCTTCCTATTTAATAGTGCTTATCTTTGGGATTATGCAAAGTAAACCGATTTAAGAGCACCCACAGTGGTTACTTGTAAAAAAAAAACCTATTAAATTAGTGGATTTAATTTTTTCACAATGGTTTCAAGTTGATAAGTAAAAGTGAAAGACTAGAAAAAAATCTAATCCCTCTAAAAAAGACACCCTTCCATCCTCCAAAATATTTGTTCAATTAAATTATTCAACAAGTGATTTTTATAAATGATTATAGTGTTTTTAGTAGTAGTAGTAGTGGTGGTGGTGGTGGTGGAATTCTTGGTGTTGATAAACAAAGATAATTTTATTTTAACGCCTTTCTATCATTCCTGTTAAATTTACAACTTTTGGTGATAAAACCTACAAGCTGATAAAAATAAAAGGGAGTTTAAAAGAACCACTGTGACGATACACTTGTAAATATTTCATTAAATTTAACTTACAAGGATCGTTACAAGTGCCGCTGCAGGTGCTCTTTAGTAGTAGGAAAAATGGGCTATATGTATGGCGTGTACTTTCCTTTTTTGGATTCCTTCGGAAGCTATCAAAAATTGTATTACATTTATAGGAAAGGGTTGACGTTCTCCTTTTTTTATTGTTTATTTTGAGTCAAAAGAGATCCATTTGTTGTAACCCTTAATAACCTTTAGCTTACGCAATACATATCTAGATCAAGAAAAAATACGACACCATTTCACTTCAAAGGAAAAGATTTAAAATATATAAAAAGCGATGGATTTATCAAAAAGTTAAAAACCATTCAGCCTTTCATTTCTCTATTATTTATCACTATCACTACAATGGTTTTCTCCTCAAAGCATTTCGAGTTTTCAGATATTCCTGATCTTTCTGATAAAGTTGCTATTATTACGGGCAGCAATACCGGTATTGGTAAAGTCTGTGCCCTTGAAATGGCTCGCAAGAATTGTCAAGTGTAAAGTATTACAATTTTATATATTTCTGAAATTGCATGATAATAATAAAGCCATGATGTGAGGCAGTTCAAATATCATGTTATTGATAAAAAGTCTTTTTTTTTTCCAATATAGTATCATAGCAAGCCGTAGCGAAGACAAGGGTCAAGCAGCTGTTGCTGATATCAAGTCAATTACGGGTAATGATAAAGTGGAATTTATCAAGTTAGATCTCCTTTCACTCCAGTCTGTTCAAGCATTTGCTGAAGAGTTTAAATCCAAGCACAATAGTCTGCATATCCTATTTAATAATGCTGGTGTTATGATGTGTCCTTATGGTCTTAGTGAAGATGGTATGTAGTGGTATATATAAAAACTTTGGAATTTCAAAAAAAAAAAAAAAAAAAAAAAACACGAAGATAACTCTTTATCTGTATTAACATCATCGCCAATCTATTATGATTTTTACGGTATGATATAGGCCTCGAAACACAATTTGCAACTAATCATGTTGCCCATTACTTTTTGACCATCCAACTACTTCCTTTGCTTATAAAATCAGGTCCTAGTCGTATTGTGAATGTTAGCTCTTTTGGACACAATTTCACATCGATTTCCACTCCCGATTTGAAAAAGATCAATGACGAGAAAGAATATGGGTCCTTCGCTAATTATTCCTACTCGAAGGTAAACATAGCATCATCCAATGCCTTCTTCTGTTTATTAAGCTAATTTCATTATAATTACTTTAGGCGTTTAATATTCTATTCACTCTTGAATTGACGAAAAGATTGGAGGCTAAAGGGATAAAAAATGTAAGTTTGAGTACTTTTACGTAAATAATCATGGACTTTTACATGAATCAATACCTAAGTAATGAATTTTTTCCATTGTATATATAAAGGTCTATGTCAATAGTAACCATCCTGGTATGGTGAGGAGCGAACTTACAAGACACTCGGTCTCAAAAGATTCATTGATGGGCAGCTTCCTTCATAATCAAGTTGCTATTTCTACAGAAAAAGGTGCCCTTACACAATTGTACTTAGCAACAAGTACAGAGGTGGAAAGTAAAAACATCAAAGGAAAATACTATGTGAGTTTATGAAAAAGTGATATAATGAAGTCAATAATATTATCAATACTAATAATAGTTTTTGATAATTATAATAGGTTCCTTACGCTAAACCTGGTTGTCCAAATGGTTATTCGAAATCAGAAAAGAATGCAGCTACCTTATGGGACTTTACTGAAAATATCTTGAAGGAAAAGGTTCCTGGCTATCAAGGCGCATCTATTTAAATAATTTATATCTATGTTTTTTTATCATACACTTTATCATTTAGTACAATACTCAATATACGCCATTATCGATTATAATAAATATTTCCTTATCAATACAGAATTTATATGTCTTACCAATAAAAAAAAATCAGTACCAATATTATACTTGTAACATTTATGAATTTGATTTATGTTTCCATTAAAAGTCACTATACTTATATATAAAAAATAACTGAAAAGTATAAAGTACTATCAGCACTTATTGAATTTGAGATTCCTTTCTTTTCTTCTATTTGACTTTATCAAAATAATGCCCATTTTATGGATCAATTTTCCTCATGAAGAAAGTAAAATGTATCATATTACTACTAATAAAAATCCGGTATTACTGTTTTTATTATTCAATTACCATATGGTAAAAAAAAAATTCTTGCTGCATTGTTTATGCATGATCTACACAAGTTCATTGCAGAATATTGGTATTTCTCGAAACAAATAATGCAAAATAAAAAGAATAATCACCCTTCTGGACTTCTTAACTTGGAACGCTTTATCAACCTTCCACTTAAATGGTATGACCTTTTTATTATTGGTATTTTATTTAGTATCGATTATACATCACGGGTAACCATCGATAAAAACTAACAATTAGTCCATAGTTCGCTATTTTAATCTTTCCTTTTATTTCATGGTGCGCATACTGTATTAATGTGAGAAAAAAAAAAGTCGATCAGAAAACAACCCCTTTTGTCTCATCGTGATAATGATGATGGTAACAACACCGCCTTTTTATATACCACATGATAAATCATCATACACCAACGGATTAAACGCATGATGGCATAAAACACGGAGGTAGCAGGAATATATTTTTGTTTTTATACATAAATTAGCACTCTATCCAATATATCATTTATTTTTATTCTTATATAAATTTATCAATTGACCACATATATATATGTGTATATAATGGGTTTCTTGGTTTGAAAATAGTTTGACACCATGGCATCATAATTTGATTGTGTGGGAGAAAAAAAAAGAGGGTAAAATGAGTTCAAATATGCAGGTTGTCACCTGGTATTTATCAAAGAAAATTAGATTATAAAAGGTTCTATCGAGTCCCACCTTTTTTTTTTTACTCTCTCATACGCACTCATTTTTTCCCTTGTTTCCTTATCTGTCATGTTTGATAAATATAAAACACGAATCCGTCATTTACTATCAAAAAAACCAGACGAACATTATGAATCGCAAAGTTTATTAAGTAACCAAAGTATTGAACACCTTGAAATATATGCTGAAGGTCTTCATGATGCTCATAATGTCGTTTATTGGGTATGTTCGTTTTTGAAATTCTTTTTTTTATGCAACATTATTAAAAAAGGGAGGAGTCTATTTTTTTTTACTAAAAATGTATAATTTAGGTTTTCGTCTTATATGGAGTAGCCATGCTATTACCCTGGAATGGTATAAAATAAAATGGAGAAAAAAAATAGAGAGTAAAAAGTATGGGATGGAATATTGACATGAAAAGTGACAATGGATTATGCTAGTATTCATTACGGCTTCCGAGTATTTTGCAAGAAGGTTCGCGGGTACTTCTTATGATGAAAACTTTCAAAACTATTTTTCGATCTGCTTTACAGCTACCAATCTTCTTGTTTTCACTTATTTATTATGGCAACAAAGCAAGGTAAAAAAAAAAAAGAATGGATGATTGGATAATATAAATGGAGAGATAAGCAAAGGTTCTTAGTTTTCTTTGTATGGATTGGATGTTTCTTACCAAAAAAAAAATGGGTATAGGCTACATATCGAGTAGACATATTTTGGCCAGCACTTGCCAATGCAGCCATATTTGGTATCTTGGCAATCTCGGTGGCAATATCCACCGAAGGCATCACTTATTTTGCTCTCACCATTGTCTTGCTTGTTTTGACAGCTGCAACTACAAGCTATTTTCAAGTCGGTGTTTTTGCAGATGCATCTCGGTTCCCGCCCCAATATATCCAAGCTGTCATGAGGTATATATATATAAACTATTATCATATAGTGAGCCAAGAGAATAATGGATAGTAATAAATGGTCTATTGATATTTGCTATAAGTGGTCAAGGTGTTGCTGGCGTTGCTGTAGCCGTCGCATCTATCCTTAGTGCATTTGCGGGATCAGCAACAGATACACCCGATGAGGCAGCCGTGACCCGATCAGCTTTTCTTTATTTTATGTCTGCATTTTTGATCACTGTAGCAGCACTTGTTGGCCGAGTAATTGTTACTCGACGACCATTTTATATCCGACAAATGAACTCGGATCCAGCACTTTTATCCAATTCCCCTATCGAACAAGAAGATGAGGAAGAACAAGTGGATGACGAACAACGTTTCTTTTCCAATCAACAACAACAAACAGAAGTATCCATTTTGGCCGTTGTTCAAAAATCATGGGGTCTCGTATTTGCTGTCGCTTATGTTTTTATTATCACCTTGGCCGTATTCCCGTCTATCACTGCTTTAATCAAATCTGTATCACGTCATTTACCTGCTAGTGCCACAACACAAGGAGAACCTATCCATTCGAACAATAATAGATTTTTGGATGACGATGTTTTTGTTGCTTTCCATTTTGTGCTTTTCAACGTGGGGGATTGGATTGGACGTATACTACCAATCATGGATAGTATGCGAACATTTAAACCCAAATTATTGGTGGTATTGTCATTACTTCGAACACTCTTTGTACCCGCCTTTTTGTTTTGCAATATCGTCGCCAGTGATCGAACATTACCCGTATTGATTGATAATGATGTGGTCTATTTCTTGATTGTTTCGATATTTGCTGTCAGTAATGGTTGGTTAGGTAGTTTAACAATGATGGCAGCACCTCAGCAACAGTCAATCACAAGTCCAGCCGAAAAATCATTGGTCGGAAGCGTAATGAGTTTCTCACTTGTGGCTGGATTAGCTATTGGTGGCGGTATGAGTTTTGGTGTTCGATCTATGGTATAATTTAGAAATTTAGTTAGATTGTTGATTATTGTTATTATTTACTATCATTGTTATTGTTACTATTGCTGTTGCTATATCTTTTTTTGATTTATTTTTTTTTAGAAAGACTTTTTATACATATAACTTTTGTGCATATCTATCGTTATTTTTGAATATATTTTTTACATAGTATTATTTAAAAATGAAAACCCACAAGTCGATGAGTTAAAATAGATTGATTAATCTTTTTGGAAAAGGTCGGAAAAATGAAAGCTCTTTACTGGTTGGACGATTCATGTGCGGCGAATTGTCCAAAAAATCTTCGTGTTACCCACCTTCTGATAAATTTTTTTTCATTCTACAGGATGTGGGTGTCAAAATGTTGGTTTGAGAGCGATTTCGGATGTCTTAATGCCCAATGCCTGCATTTGTTTTTTTAACCGAATGGGGGAGGGCTGGTGATTTCGTAAATTTTTATAATCATTATTATGTAAATTAAGAAAACGATATAAAAAATCAAGTACTTTTGTTTGTTCGTGATATAATCCAAGCAAGTTTTGTATGTTTATTTTTTTTTTCATTATTATAATTACACCTTGCCGTTTTATTTTTTATCTCTTTTCTTCTTTTATTTTCTTGATTCCGTTTATATAATTATACGATACTTATGAACTCGCCGTTTTTTACGAGTGGGTTGTCCATGTGGTCTCCTATTCCCAATACAAATAGTCGACCACTCATCACCACAACGGCAACAACTATTACTCCAACACATCCAACAACAATGCTTACAGAATCTTCTTTTCATCATCAACCAGTATATGATCCTCCAGCTTGTCTTGTCTGTGGTTTACCCCATCCACCACAAGATACTTCTTATTTACTTCGGGATCAGAGCACTTTAACCCCAACTGAACCGAGCCTCCTTACACCACATCGCCATTATCAAAATGAAAGTGTCGTATTTATACAACATCGTTCTACTCAAAGATCTTGGCTTGCATCATGTATATACCAAATTCGACAGTTTTGGAAACGATTTGTCCATCATAAACGACTTATTTATCCTTCCAAACGACACCCTCGTTAAATTTATATCTTTTTTTTTCATTTTACCCTTCTTCTTCCCTTCATTTCTCGTATATAAAAAGTTTTTTTTGTTGATATCACAACATATGTAATGTATATAATATAAAAATATAAGAACAACGAATAATGTTTTATGTTTTTTTTTTGCATCTTTATTAGTGATTTCCATTATTTTCAAATAGTATTTACAGTTAATGATAGAATGGGGGATTTTTACTACAGAGAGAAAATTTATATCTATATACTTATAAGTTGAAGCTATATGCATAATTGTTCATCAATTCACAGCGGTGGATGTAGAAGTTTCATTTTCCATTTCGGTAGTAGTCGTAGTAGTTGAAGGATCATCAGGAGTATCATCAGAAATCATGGTTGAATCACCATCTTGTGTGGATGGTGCAGATTTTGGTTGAGGTATACCAAGAGTCCCTGCTTCAAGCTGTTCACGAAGACGTGCACGTCGTTCGGGATTATTTCGTAATAATCCAGTATCCCTGCTTTTTACTACAGGTGCATAAACTCGCCTTGAGACAATGAAATCATCTTCACCCTCTACATTCCCTGTTGTTTTGGTGGTAGCAGCCGCTAATTGTAATGGTTTCTGTTCGTTTTGTTGTTCATTTTCTCGATCTCGTTTTGCCTGTCGTTCAGCTGCTAATGCGGTTGATAAAGTATCGTAAGATTTAGGTCTGTAAGGTTCCAACATGGCTTTCATTTTTCGTCGTTTTTCCATTAATTGTTCATTCCCTAACCCTTTCCTTTTGCTAGTGCTAGTGCTAGTGCTACTACTTGGGCTACTCGTCGCACTACTACTATTACTGGAAGCCTTTTGCTTTTGCCGTGCATATGCCGCCAAAGGACCTAACTCTTCGCTATTGGCCCAATTTTCATTGCCTGGTATGTCATTGAAAAGATCGTCCAAATTATCTGCTGTTGCTGTTGATGTAGTTGGAGTAGTGATCATAGTATTGGTCGAAGTTGAAATATCCTGTGTTTTCTTTTGTTCGTCCTTTTCTTCTGTATCATCATTTTCACCATCACCGTCTTCTTGACGATTTTGTAATAACTCAGGTACAGACATATCCAGCCAAAATGCTTGCTCATTAAGTTCCTCTGTTGCCTCTCCTTCTTCCGTTCCTTCTTTCATTGTTGCTTTCGCTGTTGCTAATACATTCTTCTTTTTTGCTTGCCTATTGTTCTTTGCTGTCAGTAATACTTCCTGCGGAATTACCAAAGGTCGTGGACGCCATTCATTCGCACTGCGTTGTTCTTGCTGTTGCGCACGTAATAATTGATTATGAGGTGATCTTGGGTGATTGGGTGAATGAACAAATTCAACAGGACGTTTTGGACTCGGTTGTGTCGTTTGTGCTTCTTTAAGTTTCTTTTTTAACCTGTTATATTTAAGATAGTATACCTCTATATATATATAAAGAAAAACCATGGAAAGGACCATGTTAAAGAGTAAGAGAGTGTTATTGTATATTTTCAGGACCTTGTTTTTTATTATGTCAATATTTTTTTTTGACAACAGGTAACAATAATGGAGACAACGTTTACCAACATCAGGCCTATTTTTAACATCTTGAATAGTGGGTCGACGAAGATGCCTTTTCTTAAAATCACTTTCCCATTCTAATAATTTTATTTTTCTGGAAGCAATTTTCTCTTGTAGTGCTTTTATATAATCAACGGTATCGGTATCAGCCATTTTTTGGTATATTATTCTTTGTTTAGTAAAGTAAAGCACGAAAAAGAAAAGAATAAAAAAAAATATCTTAATTTTATTTTTTTGGCGGAGAGCCAGAGAACGCGTTCGGTTTTTTTTTTTGGGGGTTCACAATAACGCGTAGTTCAGGCAGCACAAATTCGCTCCTTTCAGTTAGAATAATATAAAGAAAACAATGACAAATCATTAAAATCAAGCACTGTCACGTAATATGTTTTATAATCATATACATATATAGGATTATAACGATAGTTCCTTGTTTATATCAGAAGGATTTAGTTTAAGCAAATTGATTTTAATTATAAAATACAAAAAAATTTACGCGTTTGGTCGTCAAGTAGGCTGGTTACACGAAAAACTCGACGAGTTTTTTTAATATAAATTGTACACCTGAACACCTCCATCAACTATAATCTACTCTTTCATGCTCATCATAACACCTTTTCTGAAAGTGAAAGCTGACTCTTGATCTTTTAATCGCATCAAAATTCATTTTTTCTCTTTTTCTTCCTGTTTCATCATATATTAGAAAACAACTTAACATTTATCTTTTATCTGCTTCTATCATGAAGTTTTAAACATAATACATAATCTAAAAAAGAAAAATACACAATGCAAATTCATATTGTTAATAAACGAATCTATAGTTCCAAAGTTTTGAAGAATTTCTTTTATATCCTCTATTCCGAAGCAATATTCGAACCTCTGACTGAATAGAAGTAATTATATCCAATTTTAACGTAAAGTATTCTACAAAACTGACTGTGAAATGGAGTCGTTAATCCGTTCGAATTCTCTGTCTCAAAGGATGGCCGCAACATCGTTTTTTATATATATATTCAACTCACTTCTCCGATTGTTACTGCTGAAAAAACACGAATAATACATAACAACAATAGCATCTTACTTGGGCTATAGAACGAGCACAACTATTCAACGACAAGATGTTACCTCATACTTCTTCGTTGAATTCATATAACACCAATGTATGGAAAACATAGTATGGACTCGAATGGAAACCAGGTATCTACAGCAGAAGAAATTTTATTAGCTTTTTTAGGTATGGTTATATAATATGAAACACATTCTTACTTGATGTACACAACAATACGAATGTGTTCATAGACAGTATACCAATGATGCCCATTTTTGAATCAAAATATCACTAAAGATTATAAGAATATCCATGTCAGTTTCAAAATATACTGCTTTAAGGCACGCTACGAAATAAAAATGAAGTAGGGTATACGTCTTGAAATGGATTACTAAGAGAGGCTGAATATAGAAAAAATTGAATATAGTAGGATGCAGATGGAGGGTTCTACTACTTAACAGCCAAAGTATACCGCAATGCGATATACATATGCCCAAAGTTTTGAAATCTTTTAATTAGTCTTCAAACGGTGTGTTTATTTTTCAAGGCAATCATTTTTACTTTTTCGAACCTTTTTTTTATGTGATAAAACATGCTCTTTTGCCCGTGGAAATTTTTGTTATAAAAAGTAGATCTATAACATTGTGCATTTCAAGTTTGTTTGAACAAATACATCACGATTGTCAAAAGCGGGAAGGACATTTTGCGCCAATGCACCGTATATTTTTTTTTTTTGGAGGGCGAAAGGGCTAGAGCAGATTAGCAAACAAAAAATATATTTGGCCTGTAATATTACATAATACGCTTTTTTTATTATTATTCATTTCATCAAAGGTGCTTACACGGCCCTCTTCTTAATTATGCAAAATAGTCGAAAAAGACTAAAATATGATAATTATTGTAGCTTCAATATAAAAATATAGAAAGTTCTTCCAAAAAAAATTATTTGATAAATGTCAAACTAAAAGGACTGATTATCTTTGAGAGAATCCTAGTAGAACTGATTTACCACGTACCTTTAGTTGGGCAAAAAAAAGCACTGTTTATGGTCATTAATGCATAATGGTGATAAATTTCAACCACAGCAGTGGTTCCTAGTTTATAAATAATTTCTGCCATAGCATTATATAAATTCTTTCTTTAATTTTTTTATTTCCTTTCCCTGTAAAGGCGATCAATCAAAACGAGCGGATCGCAGGTAAAAGAAATGAAATAAATGTTGCTTGGTAACAGTGTTGGATTTGTAACAATAATAATAACAATGTGTTTATTAATTTATGAATGCTATTTCTTTTAAATGTTAGCAACATACTCACACGCAACAAAGCGTGAAACAAGACGAGAGTTAATATAACGTAAGTTGACAACGGGTGTCACTTGGAAACAACAATAATAGTAATGCATTTATTAATTCATAAATACTATTTCTTTTGAAACCTTAGCAACATGCTCACACGCAACAAACGCGTGAAACAAGACGAGTGTGCTCTGTAATGATCCGCACCTTCTGGTCCCAGTCAAGTCCCGTTGGTTGGATCATTTTGGTTGAGTCCTTTTATGGGTTGAAATTGCCCAAAGTCCAATTGTGTTTGTAAATGCGTTCAAAGCCTTTCTGGTTCAAGTTCGTTTGACTAGAGCTGTCATGGTTCCGAACAATTTATGAATTAGAGCTTGATCATTTTGGTTGAGCCAATTTGTAATGCGTTCGAAGCCTTTCTGGTTCAAGTTTTCTTGACTAGAGCCGTCATGGTTCTGAACAATTTATGAATTACAACTATATTCTGAGCGTAATCAATTACGGGTTAGTTTTCTGAACTTGCACAAAGATCAGTAATCCTTAAATGATTACATAATTATTTTTCTTTTTGGGAATCTAGGCGATACATGACCTCCTCGTTGGTGTTTCCCGGGCAACATGTTTAAAAAAATAACATGGCCAAGAAGTATCGCAACTATTATATATTTTTAATAAACTCTGATTCGATTACAACTAATATATCAGCAAACAACGGCCGTACATTTATCGAATGAACACAGCAACAATATTATAATATTCATATAGTAGGATAAACAAAAATATTTATGACAATAAAAACAACTATACACAATTTTATCCATAAATGGAACTGATACATATAATCCAACCGTATCCTTTCTTTGTCATTTTTTATCACGAGAGTCTACGAGACACACATAGCAAATATGAGCGATAAACTATGCTTACTTTAATAACATTTATTTTTTGTATCATAAATGAAGTTTTTTTTTAAAAAAAAAACGAAGATAAACTTTGACATACCAATATCAATATGATAAGTTAAAGAGTCTTCCTCGTTCTCTGAAAGTCAGAGGAACATTATTTCAAGATATAGTTGCACTTGGTGGGTCCGATTGTCTGTTTTCATCATTGGAATAGCACAGCTACTATGAGAGATTCATGGCATTCCGAGTTTGTTTCACGGATCAATGATTTATTCGCAAAATAAAGAACAAAGGGACATCCCTTACAGTGATATATATTTATATACCTACCATAAGCATTAGTACACTGTAATCAGTGGTTTTGGGTCCAAATACTACATATACATAAAATTTAATGAAATATTTATAAAAGCAAAACGGCATTTGACATCATCGGACAGGTCAGTCTCTTCAAAGTATTAATAATAATTATAAAAAGTAATCATTCTTGTGCCAAATTGAAGCAAAACATGAATAACTCAAGCGTTGTCTTGAAACTATCCATCAAGAGGTTTTATCTTTTGAACAACAACGAACAGTCAAGCATTATTACCAATAATAGGGTAAATTTGTCGTGATAATTATGGCGGATCAATACCAAGCCAATAGAAATGGAGATAACAGAAGAGTAGTGATAAAATAAAGAGTAACGTGAAAGATGTCGTTTATTGTTTTAATGGTCAGGGGTATTTATATGTTTTCTAACTACTTGTGATAATAATAAATTATATAATAAAACTAATGACAATAATATGTATACGTGGAATAATGGAGGATGCGATACGTGTTCATGACTGTCAATTGAATACGTGTTCGAATAATTAATAAGATGATGGATGATAAATACGTGGCATAATAAAATGCAAATACGATAGCAGCGATAAGGTGTTACAAAAATAAATTAAAAAAGGAAATGGTAGTAACCCTTATTTTTAGTTACGACAATATCCTCTCCCCAGAATGTTGTACGTCCTCGGACAACAAAGCAATTCGATTGGAAGCATGCATATAACGTCGTTCAGCAGCGCGAGCGGCGGTGGGGTCAAACCAAGGATCAGAAGTAATTTCGGAATCATTATTAATAGGACGGAGACGATCGGTATGAACCCAAGAATCATATATTTTTCCATGTAAGTCTTCTAGTTGGTAGATGTCGCGATTTGGTCTTGAGGCAATGATTTTGAAGGGGCCTTTCCAGTTAAATTCGAGGCTGAATTTGTTTTCATGTCGCATCAAAACATGGTCGTTCACAAGAAATTTTTGAGGCTTTAAAGCTGCATCCCAGAGTGCTTTATCCTTGAGAGCGTTTTGTTTTAACCGTTGTTCAGCCCGCGCTCGAGTCTCACGCAAACGATGAACTTCTTGAGCACGACTAGAGACAGCAAGTGAATCTTCTTGACTGGATTCCGAAATATCCATGAATGGTCGGAGATGATCACCAGGCAACACAGGTTCTTGACCATAAACGAGGAAAAAAGGACTAAACCCAGTAGTACGATGCTTTCGAACATTGCAGGCAAATACGGAAGGTTCAACAAATTGGTCCCAAAGATGGATCCTTCCATTACAATATTTGCGTATCATTTGCTTCAGTATACCATTGGTTCGTTCCACTTTAGAATTGGTACGGGGATGGAATGCACTAGTGAGCGTATGATTGACCTTGATGCGACCCAAATAGCTGTTTAATACACCGGACATGAAGTTGGCACCACGATCCGTTAAAATTTCTGCAGGAGCACCAAATTTGAGAACAATTTCCGTGTAGATGAAGTCAGCAATAGCTTCACCAGTGGCGTCTGAAATAGCACGACAGATCGTCCAATTGGTGGCATAGTCAACAGCAACAAGTAACCATCGATTTTTATTGACGGTGGTGGGTAATTCACCAATAAAATCGAGATGCCAGCGAGCAAAAGCGGACGGTATATTCAGAGGTTTCATAGGAGCATGGTGTACCTTACGATCAGCATTGGCCGCCAATTGGCACTGTGGGCAAGTAGTCAACCAGTCTTGAATATCAGAGAGCATATTGGGCCACCAGTAGCGTGTCTTCATTAAGTGATGGATTGTTGTGCGACCAGCATGACCATATGATTTATGGAAATCTTGAACCAAATCGGCACGGCGGGCAAATAGGACAAATTCAGCTCTTTTAACTCCATCATTTACAGTTTTTACAAAACGGAAAACAACATTATTTTCTACCACAAACTTGTCCTTATGTTTCTTGAGAATATCCTTGTACATGGGAGGCCAATGTTGTTCTGGTTTTGCATAGAATTTGGGCCAATCTGTTTCTTGGATTGCTTTGACAGCATACAGATAATCGGGTTCCAGTGAAGGTTCATGCGTGACACACTCGGGACCATCCCGTCTTGAAAGTAAATCCGGTACGTGATTTTCCTTACCAGGCTTGTATTGAATGTTTGGATCGTACAATTCAATTTCTGCAATCCAACGGGTCAGTCTTGGGGTCGGTTTCTTTTGAGAACGGAAGTATTTGAGTGGATGATGGTCACTCAGGACTATATACTCTCTCCCTTCGATGAAACATCTCCATTGACGAAGGCAGTGCAAAATGGCCAAAAGCTCGCGTTCTTGCGCCGGAAAATTACGCTCCGCGACTGAAAACTTTTTTGATTCAAAGGCAAGAGGATGCATCATACCATCAGGTCCTTGCTGTAATAAAACACCACCAGCACCAAAATCAGACGCGTCTGTTTCGATAGTGTATGGCAATTCGGGATTGGGTGGCAACAAAAGTGGGGCAGCAGTCATGCGGTCTTTGATTTCTAAGAAAGCTTTCTCACACACATCACTCCAAACAATTGGTCTTTTCTTCGCCCCCGTACCTTTTGTCAATTCAGTCAAAGGTGCAGCAATGGAAGCAAATCCTTGAATAAAACGACGGTAATGTGATGCCAGACCAACAAATTGACGAACCTCTTGAACATTAGTCGGTTGTGGCCATTCTTGGATAGCTTTAATTTTTGCTTTTGATGGCAAAATACCCTCAGCAGAAACCCGAAACCCAACAAACTCCAACTCGGTCTTGAACAAGTCGCACTTCTTTAAATTGGCAATAAGTTTGACCTCACGTAGTTTATCCAGTACTTGTCGAACGTGCTGCTCATGCTCTTCTTTGGTCTTGCTGAAAATTAAAATGTCATCCAGATAGCACATAGCTGACTTGTCCAAAAGATCCCCCAGAACCGAATTCATAAGGCGTTGGAAAGTTGGTGGTGCATTCGTGAGACCAAACGGTAATACCAAAAATTCAAACGATCCATACCGAGTATTGAAAGCAGTTTTTGGTATATCTTCCTCAGTAATACGGACTTGATGATAACCACTACGTAAATCGATCGAACTGAAAAAAGCGCGCACCTGACAACTTTTCGAGGCATTCATCGATTCTTGGAAGTGGAGTAGACTGACGTTTAGTCAATCGGTTAATAGCACGATAATCCACACACATTCGCATACTGCCATCCGCCTTCCGAACGAATAAAACTGGGGCACCCCAATCTGATTTACTTGGACGAATGAGGCCCAAATCAAGAAGCTCCTTTAATTGACGACGAAGTTCATCCAACTCCAAAGGGCTCATTTTAAAAGGTGGTCTGGAGATTGGATCAGCATTACCAGTTTCAATAGCATGTTCAACTTCTCGTACTGGAGGCAATCCTGGTAACTGATCTTGGAACACATCTTTGTATTCAGCTACTAGCGATTCCACTTCCTTGTTTGGTAACTCCTTGGACACAACAGCCTCTGGTTTCACATAACACAAGAATATTTCACCCATATTCTTTTTACGATCGATCCGTTGAACTTGGCGATGAGATAGAAGGTACGACAATTCAGGAATAGAGCGCTTGTGATAAGGACGAAGAATATATTCTTGATTATTTTTATGGATCTTCCATGTATCGAGCTCCCAATCAGGTGTAGGTTGAACAGTTTTGAGCCAATCACGACCAAGGATTAGGTCAAACTTTGTATCAAGAACATATGCTGAAGCCTTATGTTTATAACCTTGTGCCTCCAGTGCCAATGTAGCTTGCTTGTTGATGGATAAAAGATGACCACCAGCAGTTTCAACATCACGACCTTGTACGAATATAGTTGGCAGACCCATAGCAACTTTTGTCGATACATAGCTACCCGAAGCGCCAGAATCAATCAATACTTTTACATCACGACCGTTACACGACATTAAATACAGTGGTAAATCAGTTTCTTTTATTGACAATAATGAATCAAAGTAACTACTATCTGCCTCTAATGTTTGGGCTAGCAACGAGGAACTAGCATCTTGTCCTTCCGATAAATCGATCAGTTCTCCTTCTGGCTCCACTCGTTCTCCTTCTTGAATAGCATTAAGGGATGGATATGAACGCGAAGGGACTCCCTTTAATCCCGACGCGTTTGACCTTTTCCCTGGTTGGATCGGGTTTGACCTTGACGACCTTGACGTCGTGGTGACGGACAGAAACGTGCGATGTGACCGAAACCACCGCAATTGTAGCAGTCCTTTTCGTCGTTGTTACCAACACGGAAGTTATTTGGACCACGCCAATTGTTACCACCACGATCTGATGAACGCCAGTTTGAACCTTGTCTTCTTGGTCGGATAGCATCCAAATCCATCGGCGCAATACCAGATGAACGGAGATACTCGGGTGCAAATTGTTGTTGTTGATAAGGACGTTGTTGGAACGAGGGATGATTATTTTCTATTTGGATGGGTTGGCTATATTGTTGAGCTGCTTCAACAGCTAATGCTAACCGCATTGCTTCGTCAGTATTCATTGGGAACCGGGTCATGACTTGTAAACGGATGCTTGGGTTTAATCCTCGTTGGAAACGGTCCAAAGCTTCTTCATCTCTCATTGATGGTACCGATGACCAGGCAGCTTGGAACTGAGACACGTAAGTGGCAACGGTACTTGTTTGGAATAGAGCGGCCAAACGATCACGAGCTAATTGTGCATGATTGGGAGGATTGAAATTGGCAAGTAACCGTTTCTTGAAGTCCAACCATTGCTTGCAATCACCCAGAAGCTCCTGTTGACGCCACCATGTGTCTGCTTCGTCGCGCAGCAGGGTGGTAGCATAAGCTACCCATTGCGTTCCATCCAGTCCAGCCATCGTAAGGTATCGTTCCACTGATCGAGCCCAACCAATAGCGGCGTCCAAACTTCTATCACCATGATACGTGTCAGGTTCACGTATGCGGGCACGGAAAATGGGAGCGGAGTCTTTCTTGGTTAGAACTTGTTTTAACGCTTGGATGAGAGTGGCAATATCGTTATTTGGTTGTTGTTCTGATACTTCTTGTACTTGTCTTGGTTGTGGAACTTCGAAAGAAACTTCTTGTCTTGTTGTGGTAAGTACTTCTTGTGCGGCATTAGGTATGTAAGTATCTTCATCAGGAATAGGCTGTTGTACTCGATACCCTTGAAAATTCTGAGCGTTATACGGATTGTTTTCTTGAGACATTATTAACCTTTTCTTTCGCTACCAATTGTCGTGATAATTATGGCGGATCAATACCAAGCCAATAGAAATGGAGATAACAGAAGAGTAGTGATAAAATAAAGAGTAACGTGAAAGATGTCGTTTATTGTTTTAATGGTCAGGGGTATTTATATGTTTTCTAACTACTTGTGATAATAATAAATTATATAATAAAACTAATGACAATAATATGTATACGTGGAATAATGGAGGATGCGATACGTGTTCATGACTGTCAATTGAATACGTGTTCGAATAATTAATAAGATGATGGATGATAAATACGTGGCATAATAAAATGCAAATACGATAGCAGCGATAAGGTGTTACAAAAATAAATTAAAAAAGGAAATGGTAGTAACCCTTATTTTTAGTTACGACAAATTAATGGATATACACATATTCAGACAATATTGAGCTAATTCAGAAGGATATTTGTACGATTGTTATTGTATTTATTGCCAAAAGTAGAAAATAAATATGTCAATAGATAGAATATTTGTTTGGAATCTTGTTTTTTTATACATAAAGTTATGTTAAAAAATTCAACAAAAAGATGTGTATTTTTTTTTCTTTGTACGAGTAGGGTTTTTTTAGGTGGATATGGAAGGAAAAAATGCATGATGAAAAAAAAGGTTTTCTTTCTTTTTTTTTTTGAATAACAAAGAAAAAGTGAGAAAGACAAAAAGGTAAAGACAAAAAAAAACTATATATACGATGGGATGATTGATGGGATGATGTATGTGTGTGTGTGTGTGTGTGTATAGAAGAAAAGGGTAATTGAGAGAGAAAGGGGTTATACAAAAAAAAATAAGAAAGATATACTACTGCTACTACTATCATGCAGCACTTCTCCTACTAGTTGTAGAGACTTTACCAATAGCACTTGGTGGGCGTAATCCAGTAGGTCTAGATTTACCTGCTGCAGAAGGTGGTCGTCCAATACGAGAATTACTATTATTATTATTATTACTATTATTATTATTACTATGATGACTCTCTTTGTCTTGTTGTCGTCTTGCATCAGACGACCCAAAGATACTATTACGTGGTGTTCCTCCTGTAGGTGTAGGACTGCGGATACCACCTATACGTGAATTGGTAAAGGGTGAACGGGGTCGATTAGAATTACTATTATTCCGTGCTGGACTCAATATCGGGGATCGAGGTTCGGGTGATGCTGCATTTGTACGTGGCGAAGGAATGTGGCTAGCACGCGATGGTAATCGTGTATTGGATAATCCTGTGGATCGTGACGAAGTGACCATATGAGGCTTCGGTGCTGCTCTAGATGAAGGTAAAGGAACATGCGTAGCACGTTTTGCTAATCGAGATCCACTGGTGGTTGCTGGTATACTGGTATTATTATTATTACCACCACCTATCCTTGATGAAGATCGGAAACTTCGATCAATATGATGATCTGAAGGTCGTCGTAAACCACTACCACCATTTCCTCCTTTTCCATTTTTCATGCTACTACTTGTGTTACTGCTGGGTATGGAACTACTAGCACGCGAACTAGCTCTGGGAATCGATGTGGCGTTAGATGATGCTTGACTACTAGAAGCTGAATAATCACTCAGCCGACTATGCGATCGTGAAGAATTGGATGTGGTGGATTCAGATGGATAAATCATGGGTGCCATCCCATAGCGTGCATAAGCTCCATTCCCATTACCGCCTGTTGTAATTGTGGATTGAGATGTTAAACTATTTTCACTACTCAAACTGCCCGAACGTTGTGTTTTAATTCGATGATCGGGTGAAAATCGTGAAGGTGGGTGAAGACGAGATTGTGCTGTTCTTGATGATGCATTTGATAAAGTATCCAATTTCTCCTCTATTGTATTATAAAAAAACAACAGCCCCCAAACCCAATCCAAAAAAAGATGAGAATATAAATATAGACAAACTCATTATTGTTATTATTAATAATAATAATAATAATAATAATATATAACTTGATTATTAATAATATTAATAATAACCACCCTTTTTTATAATATTATCTATACTTTACCAGTACTACTTTCAGGGGACCAATTCATCAGGTCATCATCTTCATTAGAATTCTATTAATTATTATTAGTATTATAAAATGTGAGATATTTGGGGGAAAGATAAAAAGAGAAAAGTTTATCTGGAGAAGAAATAAATAAAAAAAAGAAAGGAGGTACCTTACCATCTTGCCCATGCCAATAAACTCGTTTTCATCAAATGGTCCATCTATCGAAAGTAATTCGTGACCGCTACGGTCATTTGACAGTTTATCTTCGGTAGTAATCGTGGAAGGACGAAAATTCGTCAAACTCTGTAAGAATTTGAGATAGCACACACGTAAGCAATTAAAAATAAAAATTTCCATATCCACATATATATTGCTACTGATTTCCATAAATAAACTTGAACAATAACAAGACAGCCCAACCCAACGCATTCCACGATATATATATATAAAAATACTTTACATCACTCATCTTCCAGAAATCATCTGCGGAGTCGTCCAAATCCAAATCAGCTAAATTAGGTAAATCCGTTTCGTCGTCCACTTGAACAGTAAAGTTATTTTTGATTAAATCGCCCAAGTTGACGCTATCACCCGAACTCACTGACGATATTGATTCAGGTCGACCATTCGCTAATCCTTTTGACGATTTCACAATAGGAATACTGTGTTTTTTTCATAAAAACAAAATATAAATATAAATAAAATAAAAAGGTGTCTTGTATAAAACTTGTTTCTTTTCTCTATCTATCTTTTCCCTCTTGGCATTCTCCAAAGTTTACACTCTCTCACAATGATATTTTACCCATTGTTATCTTGGTCGACAATGGTGGAAGTAGTGGTAGTAGTAGTTGTAGAATACTCTTTTTGTTCACGTTCTTCTCTATAACCCGGGACATTCATGAGCCAACCGTGTACATTGGTTTGACCTGTTGGTGAAGCTTCTGTATTATTATGGGTCGGAGATCGTGTTGTTGTTGTTGATAAAGGTGGTTGTTGTTGTTGTGCAGTAGTAGGAGCGGGTTGATTCTTTCGATCTCTATTAAGACCAAAGAAACGTAGATTTGAAGATTGCGTCATAAAAAAAAATAGAAATATGAAAAAAGAAAGGGCCAAAAAAAAAAAAAGAAAAGAAAAAAAACAACAGCAAAAAGGGGTGTATGGATATATTATATATTTATTTATATATATATATGTATATATAAAAGAGGAATATATGCGTGTATATGTGTGCGTGTGTGTGGAGGAAGGGGAAAGAAAGGGAAGAGAGAGAGAAAGAAAAAAAAAGTTGAGGGAGGAGTAGAAAAAAAAAGAGGCGAGTAAAAAAAAAGGAGTGAAAAAAAAAAAAAAGATTTGAGTGAATAAAAAAAAAAAAAAAACACCTAAAAGCGAACTGCTTTTGTTGTTATCCATTTTCCATATTGATATATCTATTTGTTGTATAGGTAGCTTTGTTTTATTATGAATCGATACAATATTATGATCAATCCATTTGACCCGTGAGAGTGAAGTTAAAGTGATGATGGCGATGATGATGAAGACCTATCATCATACTAAAAACGCAATGGCCATTGATATCATAATTTTAGATTTGAAAATAAGGAGAAGATTATTATATAAAACTGTTTTCAACAAGATTCTTTCTTTAATATAGAATATTTGTATTTCATTATAATAATAATGATGAAGGACTTCTTTATGAAATGAAAAAACAACAACAACAAATAACAAAGGCTTCTTTATAAAAAAAATGCAGCCATATTGAGGTTTCATGTTTTTCTTTTTCTTTTTCTTTCCGTTTGTTCCGGTACACTTGGGTACACACATACAGAGAGAGAGATTTAGGTCACACTAACAAAACGCGTGTGTGTGTATGTATTAGTATTTATAAACGGCCCCTGCTTGCGTTTCACCAGAACCCTATCCCTCGTCGTACTTTCTTTCTCTCTTCTTCTTTATCATCATTATAAAATATTGCTTAGAACACACTCCTGCTTCCGCCAAATGACAACTTTTTGGTGGAACCAACCAACCAACCAAAATAAAAACGGGTTTGGTCCCGATTTCACACGGTCAATGATGGCATAATAATGTACCTATAAACGCGTGATGGTCCATATTTTTTTTCTTTTTTAATAAAAGTAATATAATTAGATCTTTGACCACTACCCCCCCCTTTAACTAGTTAAGAAATATTATTTATACAACGCTGTTTCAAATAGATATCCTCGTCCTCACTATCTGAAGGATCAACATTATTATATCAGAAAAAGGATGATGATGTTGGGGTGCATAATAATCTTTAATTATTATTTGGAACCAAAAAAGCGGCGTTCTTGTATATTTTAACTCCTCATCACACCCATCTGCTAAAAAAAACCTGCAAGTTAATATGTACAATGTCATGCAGCAGCCACGTCTCTGCTTTTTTTTTTCTTTCTTTTATATTTTAATGACGATCCTCCATTCTTCTTGATATATAATGATTCACTCTCCTAAAAAGAAATCAATCTGTCATTTTATCGAGTTAGTTGTCCCCTCACATCTACTTCATCACGGACTTGGATATTGAAATATAGACTACTACTAGTTGATTGTTTGCATGAACTTCAATTCTTTCCCAACGGAACGGAAATGGGACTATATGCATTTGTATAGCTAATTACATATATCCCTAATAAGGACTTGTGCTCTCACAGCATGCCAAATTGATATGATTTTACGCATTGTTTACCTATTTTGAGTCACTGACAAGTACTATGGTTAAATATGGTAAAAAAAAAGGGGAGTTAATAAGACACATAGTATAAAAATGCACTATTAATACTGAAAAAAAAATAAAGAAAACATTGATTTTTATCCTCATGATTGTGTTTTCTGTATTATGTCATTTTTATGATCATCATTGCATTCTATACAGCTAGATGTATATATATGTATATTCTATCAACAAAAGATCCTATTTTGATTATTTTCCTTTTGTTATTTTGCACCAAAAGTTGATAGTGGCTCCTATATTATTTAAAACAAAGGATATATTATATGTGCATGAAGAACATGTATATAGTATCACTTGGCTGAAATTATAAAACAATGGGGCGCAAATTTTCTTTATTTTTGCAAACCCATCTCTATTCCACTTATCAGCGATACCCTCCAAACCATGGTAATCAATTAAGCTTTTAGTCCGTGTTATTATTTCCCTATTGGAAGGTTATTTTGTAATGGTACTTACAAGTACTCCTCAACATGGCGTTGAAAATATACTACTTTAACGGTTATTAAGATAGGTATATCATATTTTGGACGCCAATTTCAGGCACGGATAATAATTTATAGAAGGAAGAATAAAAGTGGGTTTGTGCAAACACTTTCCATTTCCTTGTTTCATTTAGTACATGGGTGCCTATTTAGCTTGATTTCATTCTTTTTATAGATAATTTTATACAAGTCAGTGCACAATAGACATCATATTGTTGAGGACCCATGCGTTGATCTTATAGATGAATTCTCTACATTATAATAGATACTAAATCAGCTCTAACAACATTACATTTGAATGCCTAAAATAGCAAAAATTCATCAACATTCAATGTCAGTATTCTATGGAATTCATGGAATGGTTTGAAAATCAATCATGCAAGTTGGGCTTGCTCATAACAACGGAATAATAGACCTTGAGTCATTATGCATAAGATGACAAACCTAACTGAATAGATGTCTCTATTTATAAACTGTAGAACATGGAAAAATGGACACAGAAAAAGTACAACTTTTATCTATTACTGTCGTCAATACTTTATCGTCCGAGCCAACTGCGATTTCTACCAGTAATAAATGATTTTCTTGAGTTTAATTCTTCATATTACTCGGGATAAATAACACTAGGTCATATTAATAATGATTGCAATGAAAAATTTTCAGTCTATCACAAGAATGGATAGATTATGATGCTTTAATAGATCAATTACTCTGCCGTCTAAGATGGTATATTGAATTACTAAAAAAAAATATATGTATTTAAAGAAAAAAGTAAATCCCTTTTCCATATCATTAATGATAATTTTGAAGTTTATGGCAATTGCTCGCAACCATCCATTATTTAAATGGTTTGCCATTTTTTAAAAACAATCAAATTCTGACAAATGGATATGTTCATAAATCTATATCGCATCGTAAAATAGGTATTAAAATTGTTTCAGATCTACTTACACTCAAGGTCTCAGATTCAATTCATTCATCAACATTTTCAACCGAAAGATACGTCCAAGTGTATACATGGAAGAACTATTAACAAAGAATAACAAAAGTTGCTATTGCTACCTACATGAATAGTAGTACGATTGATTTTCACAATCTCTTAGCTTCACACTATTTGTTGTGTGGAGGCATAATCAATGAAACACCTCCTTTTGCGTATTTTATTCGATAAAATATGGTACAACTTCTTACATGTACTTTTTCAAAGCAGTATATTACTAAAAAAAATGTGCAGATACCAATAATTATTGTATCGGATTAAGCGATTCAGTGCCATGGATCTCCTTGTCAGCTTTGATAAGTAACAGGATATTTCTAATAAGCAAACCAAGCAACAATTGTTCAAGAATCTCGAGATTCCGATTAAAGGATAACATTAAAGATGGATGATTAGTTTGCACCTGAGAAAAATTGCAAAAAAAAAAAAAAAAAAATGCTGTGGTATATGTATGTAAATTGATATTTGAAATGTGTTAAGATTTAAATAGAATCTTATTACATATTATGCACATTCTTCCCTAGTTATTACGAGTTACTATGATCAACAGTGAGGAGTATATACCATATATACCAAAGCAAAATACCATTGAAAGGATATAGAATTCCATTATATTTAGTGTCTCAAGCACCCATTCCTAATAAAAAGATGTTTTTCATCCATCACTTTCTTTTTTTTCCCCTTGAAATGAAATGCTGTATTGTTGTAAAGTGAAGATGAATAATATATCAATAGTGGGATACTCTCGGATCAATAAAAAAACACAAAAGTGTGCTATCGGGTTATTCTACTATTAAATGAAAATACCAAAAATATACTATGAATGCATAATCAACATGTCCCTTAACAAAATGCGAAACATACTGGTGGTGTTTCATTGTCAAGAAAAAAAAAAGGAACAGCGATTAATGCAACAATACCAATTAGAAAAGACAGTCACTTGCTTTAAAAAAGGATTGGATTAGACAGATGTTGGAGTACAGAAACTTTCTTTGCCCAGATCTCGATCATGTCGACCAAGAATAAAAAAGGTATTAATATGAACGAAACCATAATACTCTATAGACTCTCTTACTTGATCGATCCATCATAAACATAAATATTTAATTAATTCAATTATTCTATATTATAGGACCCACTCAAGTAAATATAGATTTATTCTTCACGAGTCATAATATATATATCTCAGAATCCAATTATTATTTTGATCTAACCGCAGCTCATTATTAATTTATTTTTTCTTAGCATGAGTTGATGGTCAAAACATGTGCCGAGATTGTCAATGAACTAGTCACAGCCACTGAAACTGGTAAAGACGTTAATTTAAATGGATTAAAGAATCGGGTTGCTCGAAGAAATAAACTTCAAAACTTGCCAAAGCTTGTGGATATCATTGCAGCTATTCCTGATCAACATCGTACTGCTCTTTTACCTAAACTCAAGGCAAAGCCTATTCGTACTGCTTCAGGTGTATGTAATTTTTTTGAAAAGGAGAAGGGGGGTTTATCGTATTTCTTGAGTTAGGAAAGGAGAGGATACTTATTTTGACATACACACTCAACGACAAAATATTTGGTATATAGATTGCGGTAGTAGCTGTCATGTGTAAACCTCATCGTTGTCCACATATTGCAATGACTGGAAATATTTGTGTGTAAGTAAAATGATTTTTTTTTATTGGAACAAGAAGAAGAAATGGAAGAGTACTATCAGGAAGTTTGGGTCTATGACAGGAATTGACAAATCCATCCCGATTGATTGATTTAGGTACTGTCCTGGTGGCCCTGATTCTGATTTCGAATATTCTACACAATCATATACGGGTTATGAACCAACATCTATGCGTGCTATTCGAGCAAGATATGATCCATATGAACAAGCACGCGGACGTGTTGAACAATTGAGAAGTTTGGGTCACTCGGTTGATAAGGTCGAATACATTTTGATGGGTGGTACCTTTATGTCTATGCATGAGGATTATAGAAATTGGTTTATTGCAAATCTTCATGATGCTCTTTCAGGTCACTCAAGTAATGATGTAGATGAAGCTGTTAGGTATGGTATTGTTTTTGGAAGTGATTAATGTATTATCTATTTGAATATAAATATTTATTTACATTTTCTATGTTTTTTTTATGTTTTTTTTTGTATGTTATAGATATTCACAACAAAGTCAAACAAAATGTATTGGTATTACTATTGAAACTCGACCTGATTATTGCTTGAAGCCTCATTTGAGTCAAATGTTACGCTATGGTTGTACTCGTCTTGAAATTGGTGTACAAAGTGTATTCGAAGATGTTGCTAGAGATACCAATCGGTAAGATGATGGAATAAGTTTTTTTTTTTTTTGTTTGGGGGGGAAGTTCGGGTTGAATTTCATCCGCCCATATCTCTTTCATACTCACGCGTTGGATCCATGGTAACATTTTTGTTTATTTAGTGGTCACACTGTAAAGGCTGTATGTGAATCTTTTCAATTAGCAAAGGATGCAGGTTTCAAGGTAGTTTCCCATATGATGCCTGATCTTCCCAACGTTGGTATGGAACGTGATATGGAACAATTCAAAGAATACTTTGAAAACCCTGATTTCCGATCCGATGGTCTCAAGATTTACCCCACACTTGTCATTCGTGGCACTGGTTTATATGAATTGTGGCGCACGGGCAGATATCAAAACTACACACCCAATGCATTGGTCGATTTAGTGGCTAGAATTTTAGCCCTTGTTCCACCATGGACACGTATTTATCGTGTTCAACGTGATATTCCTATGCCTTTGGTCACTTCAGGTGTTGAACATGGCAATTTGCGTGAATTGGCATTGAACCGTATGAAGGATTTAGGAACAGAATGTCGTGATGTACGTACGCGTGAAGTCGGTATTACTGAAATCCATCACAAGATCCAACCTGATCAAGTAGAACTGATTCGACGTGATTATACGGCCAATGGTGGATGGGAAACATTCTTATCCTATGAAGATCCACATCAAGATATCTTGGTCGGTTTGTTGCGTTTGCGCAAGTGTTCACCCCAAACCTTCCGTCCAGAATTAACATCGGCAGGTCAGACATCCATTGTTCGTGAACTTCACGTTTATGGTTCCGTCGTGCCCATGCATGATCGTGATCCAACCAAGTTCCAACATCAAGGTTTTGGTACTTTGTTGATGGAAGAAGCTGAAAGAATTGCTAGAGAGGAACATGGTAGTGTCAAATTAAGCGTTATTTCTGGTGTTGGTGTACGACATTATTATGCTAAACTTGGTTATCATTTGGATGGTAAGATTTTTTTTGTGCATATACAAAAAAGGGAAGAACTTTAAAGTTCATGTTGTTCTTGCTGTTGAGATACTCATCATTTAACTTGAATATTTGTTTTTCAATAGGGCCTTACATGTCCAAGATGCTTGTTTAAAGAGAAAAAAAATTGTATTATTCTTTTTTTTTTGTTATAGTTACCCACTTTTGTAAATAAATTTTTTTTAAAAAAAGGAAAAATAATAATTGAGTTTTCATCATCTCTCTTTCTCTTTCCTTTGCCTCTTCTTTTTTTTTTTTGTAAAACAATGGGCCCCAAAGATGAAAGTGAAAGCAAACCTTCTGTTTTATTTAGCTATAGGCCAAATCTATCACGAAAGTTCACACCTTCATCATCTACTCCAGTAAGCAACACTATCCAACCATTACCCAATAATCCAGAGGTATGTAATAGCATATTCAAAAAAAAAATCAAGTCTTGTTCCTTTATACACAATGCAACTAAAAGTTTCAATAATAAATGGATGCGTTTTAAAAGAGACACACACAGAAACAGAAATCTCATGAACTATCACCATCCACTTCAAAACCATCACCCTCATCATGGTGTACGAATATTGGTAGTAGCAGTAATAACAGTAGTGGTATGAAAAGCACCATCAGCAATAACACAGCAAACACAAACAACCATACGCATCTCATTACGTCTTTATTCAAAAAGGATGATAGTACCAGCAGTAATATTAATAGCATCACCAACAACCCTAGCTTTTCTACTGTTAAAATCAAAAAGGAAGATAGTAATCACTCAATGATTCCACCTCAATCTCTTATGCCGCCTTTTTCAAAGAACAAACAGCAACCATTATTGGCAAGACCAGATACTCCACATCCTACTAATCCTAAAGAACACCATCCATCACCATCATTATTACAGTCTTCCTCCTATGATCGGAATCCCACAAAGAAAAAAGATGATGGAAACGTTTTTTCTATTCCCACCAAAAAGCGTGGATCTGAGCCATCATCAACTACTGGCCATCATCGTCATCATGCTCGTCCCCCACCAGCACCTAAACCACGTCAAGCAGTAGTACCTAATGATAGCATGTTTAGCATTATGAGCAAATCAAGTGTGAATGAATCGAGTAGCAGTATCATTAGTAATAATAACGAGGATGAAGGTCAAAAACATCAATCGTCGCTGGTGGATTTAGATGATCCACATGATTTGGCACACTCCTCTTCATCCATGGCGCACACGTCTGCTACATCCTCATTTCTTTATATGTCTCCATCATCATTGTTGACATCCTCAAACAAACCAAGAGGCAGTGATAATTCTCCTTCTTATACAGATACACATAATCGCAATAGAAGTAATCAACCACAGCCTGAATTATCACCTCCATTATCAGTTGAAGAATTACCTTCGTCATCATTATCCATACAATCATATGACTCTACAGCGCCAACCATCAAAAATCAACAAGATGATGGAAATGCGAAAAAGAGCACCCATCACCGTAGCTGCACGACTATTGAGCGCACATTTATGGGAGAGGATAGCGATCACAAGAATGAATCTGTCAACAGCATTAGTAATAGCATCCCATCATTATCAATGACCTATTTACCACCCGATAGTCATTCGTCCGTATTTCAAAATCGACCCACCGGAATTTTCATTGATGAAGATGATGAAGACGAGAAATTGTTATTGATACATCGACGGCAAGTGCCATGGATGGAAAGAACCACTCCTCGTAACACCACAGAATCACCATCCACTATTATCATGCCCACTAATAGTAGTAGCAGTATCAGGGATATCAAAAGCTCAAGGTTTATGCAATCACGGTCTGCTCCATCCTCTCAATATCCACCATCGTCATCAAATCAACAGCACCGCCATTCTATTTATAGTCGTGACTCTCAACAGGATAATAATAACGAACAGCAACAATCCTCTGGATCGATTACGCACTGTGACGCTATTGATCAATTGGCACGAACGTGTAAAGCAAAATATGTGAGTCAAGAAGCTAGATATGATGAGGCATCGGGACAAATTCAAGTGCTACAGGCTACATTGGATTCACAACAACATACACTTCAGCAGAGTGAATCACGAGCAAAAGAATTGACGCGTTGGATAGAAACTATGCTTTCGAGGCAACGTCACTTTGATACCAGGTACGACATAATAACTATAACCAATATGTGAACTATGGGGAAAATTTAAGAAGAATTAACCTATTGAAAAAAAAATAAGATGTATACTCAATAACGTTTTTTTTTTCTTTTCCTGTCACTCTCAGTGTCATAAGTCTACGTGGTCGTTATGAAGCATTCTCTTCTGTGATGACTGATCTTGAAAAATTTGCACAAACCTTCAGTCAGTCAAAGATCGATAATGAGAAAACGTTCCGAGACTTTGAACAAAAGTATTGCACTCAATGTATGTAGGAAAATGCTTTATTTATTATATATTTCTTTTTTAATAACAGCAATCGGATGGGGTGTGGGCTGTTTCTATGTTGTTTCTTAGTATATCAACAAGTGAATCATTTGAAAGTCAAATATGATGCATTGGATGCCGATTTCACAACTCTACGTTCAGAACATGAAAGATTTAAATCTTTAGTACAATCTTTAGTAGAAGAGAATGAAAGAACTGAACAATTAAAATGGGACGGTAATGTATGATACATACGATCAAATACAGAATTGGAAATTCAATTTTATTCATTTATAAGTAATAATGGCCAATGATCCATCAACATGCTTCTTTTTCTTCTTATAGATCAATCAAACAGTAAACAAACTCAAGAGAAAACTCTTGATACGGTCCACGGCTTAAAAAAGGAGGCACATCAAATGAGTCGGGAAATCTCAGGCCTTAGTACTGAATCTCAACAGATGAAGGAGATAATTGGATCGAGTCAAACTACTTGCCTCGGATTGAAAAGACAATTATCAGAAATTCAGGAAATGTAATGTGTTAATGGTTTACTATGGAAGGATCCATTTTTACTTTTCAGTTTATAACAATACTTATCTATCTCTATATCTATATTTTTTTCAATAGTGTAGTAACCATGGAAAAGGAACTTCATGTAACTGCTCTACAGCATGTAGAAAACATGGAACGTGAATCTGCTATTTCTCAGCAACATCAGGAACGGTAAAGCTTTTTTTTCTGCAAGATTGTAATAAATGGAAGAACAACTTATAGATGATTTACATATTATCTTACTCATTTTACATGAATCAGAATCAAAGAAATAAGCAAAAAACATGAAGAACAGAACATGGCTTACGAACAAACTCTTTGTGAAATGAGAAATGAAATACAGGTATTTAAACAACCTTTCATGTTTTCAAATAATGCATATTAATAAAATAATTACACCGTTACTCAAATGATATAACTATTATATAGGGCCTTCAAAATGAGATGAAGAGCTCTAAGGAAAGGTATGTATTTTTTTTCAATTACAAATACCTAATGATAATTATATATAGTGTTGGTAATTTATTTTTCATCCTTTACGTTGCCTTACAAATAGATATGAAACGGAAACAAGAATGTGGAAACAAGAAAAGATTGACTTGATGGGCCATAACAGTGTTTTAGCGGAAGAACTTAGTCAAGAAAAAGAACGGTAATAAGAATATGAATATATCCACTTATATATAAAAAAAATTGAGTGGCAATGAGTGGTAATTATATAAACTGATTACTTATTATTGCGGTACTGATACTATACTATACCATTATGTTAGTTATCAAAAGCTCGAAACTCATTTTCATCAATTAAACGCCATTGAGAATTCTACAACTACTGTTTCTTCCGGTAAAGTGATACCCCACCAGCAACGGCAAGAGACAACAATTGGAGTAAAACAGGCGCCGGATGCTTCTTCTAGTAAAGTAAGTAGTGAATACAACCGCTGTTCTCAACATCAAGATAATATTAAAACATTTATGGCTGTTGTTTCAACAATACTTGTGTATACTAATAATTAATTGTAAAACACAGAGACAGCATGAGAGTGTAGACTCTGTGATAGCGACAACGGCAACTGTTCATGCAAGTAATCAAAGTAATTACAATAGTCAGGATCCATCATCGTCAGCATCGAATTTAAGAGGAGGTAGTTCTTCAATGAAGTTACGAAACATCAGTAACCAACAAAGGTAGTATTGTATATATTTGATGAAACAAGTTTTTATTTTGATACCTATGTTATTAGTAACACATGCATATAATTATAGCTACACCAAGATCAAGATTGAAGGAGGTGGGAGTCAAACATTAAATGAATTGGAACATGAAGAACCGTTGAAAAAGCGCCGTAAGCGAGTAAGTCATCAAAGTAGAATTCTATCTCCTAATTATGAGGATTTACCAACATGTTGTTTTCTTTATTTTTAGAATCTTAACCGAAAAAAGGTATAACTGAGTCAGCTCTCGATAGAGGAAGGAAGAAGTGTCAAAAAAGGATTACATAGCTAATTTAATAACTATTCATCAATCTATAGCCACCTGCTGATAAACTAATCTCCATCGATTCTGACGATGACATTGAAAAGGAAATGCAAGCACTTATCGCTGCTTCGGATCCATATAAGGTAAAACGATTTTCTATTCATGATCATTTTATATATATATGACTATATCTCAAAATGATTGCATTTGGATACCATTTCTATTATTAATCAGAATACACCATTTGAAATAGATATCAGATCCAAAAGGCAAAAAATCTTCATCGAAATAATAGTACTCATATTGATTTAGAAAAAAAAAAAAGAACATCATAATGTATAGTGGGAAAAAACTATACTACCAAGCTTCTAGTAGTAATAAACATATCATTGATTAAGATTAAATATAAAGTTATATATCACACACAAAAATAATATGGCTGTTTACAAAATTAACTAAATGGGTTTATTTATTTATTATTTACAAGTCTGAGGAGGATTTTTGTTGTTTTGAGGATTTGGAAACATTTGTACAATCGTCTAAGAGGGGTCGTTTTCGAGAAATAGCTTGTGCTTGATTTATTTCATCGCACGTAGATGATACCATCCTTTGCCCTACATCCAATTCCTCTAATACTTGGGCGTGATGGAATTCTCCTTGTTGTCGTAATGTTGAAATATTGGAGTTTATCTACATAACAATGGTCGTAATGGTGAATACACTTGACCTTTGAAAAACAAGATATTCTGACCATCTTTGTACTTACATCCTGGAACATATCTTGTTGCCTTAAGATTGTATCCTGAGCTGTTTGTACATCCGTTAATCTATTGGTATTATTTTTGATAGTAGAATCGACCATTTTACTAAAATCACTCTGAAAACTTTCGAGAGGTAATAAAACGAAAAAAAATTGGTTAAGGATTTGATTGTATTGTGCATAAAGATCAATTATAAATTAGTAGTATTTTTCTTTTGAAATAAAAAAAAAGGATATAATGTGCATTGTCTTTGAACGAAGTTTGTAAATCTTTCAAAGAACTTTCCAGGCGTTGGCCTCTTGTTTTTGTCCATTCGGATACCATGCTATTGATTGCAGTTACCAAACTTTGTTCTGCCAATTTTTCTTTTGCGCGTTCACTATCGATGAAACTTTGAACCATCGAGTACTGTTTCTTTATCCGTTGGCGCTGTTATTCATGATAATGCAAATTAATATGTGTAACATTACACAAGGAAATGAGTTCAACAATGATCTACAAAACAAAAAACGTACCTCTTGTGCCATACTATTTATGGCTGTGTCTCGAATTTTTGATACGGATGTGTTTTGTGCTTCAATATGCTGTCGTTCATCTTGTACATGTTGTTTATATGTTCGTGTAAAATGTTCTTCAATTACACGAATCTAATCCAATCAGTTAAAAAAAAGTAGCATGTAAATCACCTTTCACTATGCTTTTTTACTGCTACTACAATTTCATATAGTTTAACTTACGTTACTAATAAGACCATCCAGTTCCTTTTCAAAAGAATTAAAAAAATTGGCTACTTCTTTCTCTGCGCGCTCCTTTTTTTGTTGAGATTCTTCTCGTAATTTGCTTCGGATTTTATCCATTTTATCTGAGAATTCGTTTTGTACTTTAATGCCTTCTCGAACTAATGCTTGCATCACATCAGAATTTTGTTCCAAAGATTGTATAATTGCTTCTATTGAGTCCTCAGTTTTGTTTGTGTACTATATAATACGCACAAATAAAAAAAAATGGGTTAATTTCATCCAAAACACACGTATGCTGTACATCCAAATCTCTAATTGTGATGTTTTTTATTTACTTGACCCATTCGCTCTGTTAGTTGTTCAATATCATCACCCAATTTCTTATCCAAAGTTTTTAAATTGGCCTTATCAAGAGAGGGTAAAAAAAAAAGCATTGCTATTAATTAAAAAAATTATTTGCCATCATCATAATTATTGATATACAATATATATTACCTGCACTTGTGCCAGTTCAGATTCTTTTCCGAATAGCAAATCAGATTTTTCATCCAGTTCTTTTGTTTTATCACGTAATGTGTCCCGTAAACCCTCTACATCTCTTGATAATTCAACCACACGATCTTTGGAACTTTGATTTTCATCTGTAATCATATTATACGTTTGCTGTGATAAATATACACCTTTTTGCTCACGAGATGCCTTTTTTTTAAGTTTAACAAATAAAAAAAATGTGTAAGTTTTCATGAATACCATCCTCCTTCTCAAATAAATAAAATAATCCATTAGTAAATCATTTACTTGTAGATCAGCTTTGAGTCGTTCAATCGTTTGTTCATATTCACGAAGAAGTATTTTGGGATACATTCGTTGATTTGCTTCTGGACGATTACGAATATTCTTTGCTCGTTTTGCATAATCCAAGGTACTAATAATTTCTTCTTGATTCATTTTTGCCACGGAAACCGTTGCTATGAGGCATGTTTTTGTTCGTCCACCAAGTGAATCTTTTAATAACCGAGTCAATTTGCTTTCTCTAATATGATAAATGGAATATAGTTTAGCATAATTTATCTTTTTCTATGGAGACTGACTTCCTTTCTCCTCTTTCCTTTTTGATTATTCTCCATGAGTTCAATGGCGCCCAAAAATATTCTGTTTACCTGTAAGGCACATGTTGAGAGTGATCCACAAGATGATTAATGACACGACCCAATGTCAATAAACTCTGGTTGATCATACCAGCCTCTCTTGCTCTTGCATGTTCTGCTCCTGATCGGTTGATATTTTCTGAACCAGCCAGATCAACCAAATTCAATTTTCCTACTTTAAGAACTTCTTCGCCTCCAGGTATAATCTCTTTGATATGAACCGTTAATGTGAAAATACAATGGGAACGACTATTAATAAACCAAAAAAAAAACCCCATACTATGTTAATAATACAATCATTGGTATTCTCTAGGAATAGATAAATGCAAAAATCCAATTTTTCTTATTTTATCCAACAGCCCAGCTATTTAATTTTTTTTTACCTCGACTTTTCATTACACTTTGTAGACGCAATGATACGATTTTTACTTCCTTCTTGCATAATTGCCAAAGCTTCTGCAGCAGTTGAAATTATTGATTCTTCCATGCCCTGAACAATCACACCTGATCCACTCTGGTCTTCAAATATCCGTAAAGTACGTGAATCATCATTGTTGAGTAAATCGCGTAATTCTTCATTGTAAAGTTCTATTAACGAGACTTTGACAGAATATTCGGCATGTTCCGTATCGAGTGTTTCGAATAATTTATAGATAGCACGGGGTATGATACCCGCACGAGGTGTTAATCGTCCGTTTCGTTCTTCAAGTTCTCCTTCCATTGTATATCTATTATCCATCATCCACATTAATATACAATTTTAACCCAACATATATAAATGCACGCAAGTCCTATCCAAAACCAATAATTATATTTATGAAAAATAGAAACATTACGTTTTTCCTGTGCCTGTTTGACCATAAGCAAAGATAGTACAGTTGTATCTATAACAATAAATTAAAAAAAAACCTTGTTAAGACACTGACTTTTTGTTTTTATATATATATAACGCAAAAATAAATACTGTATATATAAACGAACCCCATGAGCACTTCATCAAGAATAGGTTGAGCAACTTCTTTATAAACTTCTTCTTGTGTCGATTCAGGTCCAAAGACGCGATCAAACGAATACTCCTTGTCTTTTCCTGTATTTCTCAATACAGCATCACGACGACGTTTTGCTTCTAATATAACAGGTGAATTGGCAGCAATTTCATGTTCGTTTCGTCCTCTATTTTTTTTTTTCATTTATTCAATTAATTATGGTTGGCCAGGTGGAAAAAAAAAAGGGAAATGGTCGATATGGAAACGAATTCTCACCTGCATCGTAAAACAACCTGGATATTGGTTCCTTTTTCTTCTACTGGTTTTTTATTGACTTTAAGTTTGTCTGAGGCACGTCGATTAAGCGATCCTGAAGATCGTCTAGGATTGCTATTGTTGATGCTTAATCGAGAACTCTCGTTTAGCATTATTTAGGTTGTGTATGTATTATTGAAGACAGAAAAGAGAGCGAGAAATAGGTAAAAGGCAAAGGGGGGGGATGCTTAAAACTTCGTAGATCCAAAATTATTAAAAAATAACCGTGACACGCGACTGCAGAAAAAAAGGAAACTATAACAACCGCGTCGTATTTTTTTTTTTATATTTGATACCTGGCTACAAAGAAAAGCATTTTCATTAATTATATAAAAGTATATCTTGATATTATTATTATTATTATTATGTGTATTTATTTCTATATTATCCTCTCAGCTCTTTTCTTTATTATATTTGTCTTTCTTTTTTGTAAAGAAAAAAGAAAGGCTCCAAATGCGTTTAGCTCTTACAAATGATCACCATGCTGAAATAATTTTTCGTTAATGGATATGGTTATATTACACATATATAAAAGATAACTAATGCATCCATAACAAAAGAATTGAGAAATAATAAGTAACAAGGTACCGCAAGAGATAAAGAACTTCAGTAACAAAAATATTATATAAAGATATATGGTTTCAATTCATAATGAGAAAATTAATATATGGTATTTACCATAATACCAAGTAAAATATATCTTCCAATCATACTAATAAATAAATTTTCGTATTCTTTCGGACAAGATCGAGATTTTGAAGGTGTATATAAGGAGCAGCAAATAGTTGTTTCCAGTTGATGTATTCGATCAAAAGGCCAAGTACTTCATATTGGAATTTGAATGACGCTGCCATGTAGAATGATGGATAGATATATAATTGTTTACAACGTATCATCTGAATTTAAGGCTCGGTAAAAATGGGTCCATTGTCATGACACTGATTCTGAATTCCTTTATCCCCTTTCTTCTTTGACACTCTGTGTTGCAATTACTGCAATCCACTATTTCTGTTTTGACTCAGTGATATATTCGTCATTGATTACTATTTTACTCAAGTGAGCATCAGACTCCTCAGTGCTCTTGATAACATCCGAATTGCATGGATTAACGGCAGCCATATTTTCGAATTCCGGGCGATGCACATCTTTTTTTTTTATAGTACCAATGTAAAAACGCAATGAAAGATCATCATCGATGTTGGTAGCTCATGCTTGGATCTCTTTGATATATATTTAAGAAGTGATGGACATCCTCTTGTAATTATCAGTGATGATCGAATGTTTGGAAATTGTCATTATTATTCTTGTATGAAGAGAAATCTGATATCTGTATTTCAAGCATGATTAATCATCATCTACATGGAAATCTATTCGTAGAACAATGAAGGATTGGCAGTACAATGGAGAAGAAAGACCAGAAGTAAAAGCACCTATAAATGTATTATTATCATATAAGTACCCTTACCATGTTCCTTAAACAGCAATGCTGGTACGCAGCTACTCACGTCAATTCATTTGTTTTTCTGCACCTCTCATAAATATATGATGGTAACTTTTGAACGTGCTTGTCCGCCATCCATGAGGATAATAAACAATCGTTATGTGATGCTGTCACGTTGAATTTTGAATTGTTGCCACCCATTGATAATGACTGAGTAATTGCATAATGCGTTATATAACGATGCATCCACTGCTGCAAGATATTCAGTTCAAAAATATTCGGTCTAATCAATAAATAAAAAACCACGTAGTTGTGGGTAGCTAGGGACTGACAGGAGCTATAGCAGCAAGTAGATACCACCTATAGTAGATAATGTTCTTTCGCAAAGTCGATACAAAATAGCATATTGTACATGTCGTTTTGAGATGTTTTTCCTTTATTTTCGTGGTGTTTGAGTAAAAACGAGGATTGTTGCTATTGTTCTCGATTGTGCATCCAAAAGCGTACACTCTCTTACTTTGTATTTTATAGTGTATTAATCTAATTGTACTTGTTTGGATCGTATTCGATCATTAAAATATAGGCAAAGTTCTTCCAATTCGTCTTTTAATTACTGAATGTATTTTCGCACCAAGATTTAATTAAAAACTGGATGATTTTGTGTTGTTATTTCAAACAAAACAGAACTAGCACCCATTTATTTTTATCTGTTTTTTCAACATTCAATGCATGCAGTCCTTGTAGATTCATCAATAGCAATGATAGTACTAATAAAAAAGAATAATAATAATCCTTTTTATAATAAAAATGTATAAAATGGTTATATATAATAATAATCATTGAATGCATCAGATACCGTTGTAGTCTTAAATTTGTAAAGTATCAACACAACAACACTTCAGGAGATAGGTTATCATCATTTGTCAAAGTAAGTTTAACGGGAACTCTGATTCTCCGCGTTATCCTATAGGGTTATAACGCTCAGAACCAAAAACCGTATGCTTATTTTTGCTGACTTGAAAATCCTTATTTTACCAAGTGTTTATTTCGGATAAATAGTATTTCCGTTTCCGATGATTGAGATTTTTTGTTTTGTGTTGTGAGGCGTGTTTTTTGTTTTTGTTTTTTTTGTTTTTTTTTTTTTAAAGATTAGATAAAGGATGTTCTACTAAAATATAAAAAGAAGTTTTTGTGACATATCTACATAATCCCCACACTTTTTCTCATATATAATATAACCTAGTAATAAAGTCATAATATTTAATATATTCTATCTTTATGCACTTGAAATGACGGACGTATGATGAAATTAATTCATCTAATAGAACCATATAGTGGAAGTGGAATACATGATTGATAGGTTGCTATCCATAATAATATTTTTTTATTTATTCATAATATATCACTACTGAATAATACTACTATTGAGTTAAGAAAGATTTTAAGAAAAGACGCCTATATTTTATTGTTATAGAAAAGCACAAAACTGAGAAGACATATACTTTTTTTTTTTAAAAAAAAAACCATTGAATTTGATGGATGGAACAATTCTCTTGTCAATATTTATAAAATGTTGTTATTTTTGATTTTTTTTAAAAAAATATATACATGGAAATAAATGCTAAATTTTCAGTTGTATGTTTTGATTATATGAAACTACTATTTAAAATGTTGGAATAGGGTTGACGGCCAATTTAATTCGTTGCATAACATCATTAACACGTTTCAATAATACGTCATCTTCGGATTCGACACTCTATTTTATTGTTATATGGATTTCATCAGATATCAACATATGGTAGGTTTTTTTTTCAATAATTATAATAAACGCCAAAAGTATAATTAAATAACTTACAAATTTAAGAGAATCAACAATTGCTTGTGATCCATCCACATTCACGGTCACTTTGTGCTCCTTTTCATCAAAATTCACTTCACCAAATTGTTCTGTTAAAAACGCAACAACATCTTGGAAGTTCATATCGATTTCTTGTTGGATCTTGTCATGTTCTAATGGTACATCTCTGTCTTCTTCAGCGCCACTATGGCTATGCGAGCATGGATGTGTACTTGCTATTTTTTTTTTTAAAAAAAAAACGGAGGGTCAGTAATTTTAAGATAGCATTAGAATAAAAAAAAAGTAGTAATACACGGTGACATAAATCATTTACCTTTGACACTTGCAGGTGAACTATCCACTGATAAAATCACAGCAAGCACTGAATCAGCAATCATATCATTCATTGCATTGCCAATCCATTCCAACGTCAATTGGTTATTTCTTCTTTCTAATTGTTTGATATCAATGGTATCAAATACACGCAAAACAATGCCCTTCTCGCCTGATTTATCCGCTTTTTCAAGTGCAGATTCATTGAGGGTTCCAAACATCATCTCAAGATGCCATTTGAGAAGGCTAATGCCAGCATTAAAGGGAACAACTTGTCGTTGAGTCACTACTGTAGTGATCAAACCACCAAGTTCACTAAGATCTTCGGGGGTCATGATATTAAGTTGGAAATCTTTGGCGACAAGGATACCATTCAGAGGTTCATTTTCAATTGGGTATTTGGCTGCAAGTGTACCAATGGTCTAATTATATTCATAAAAATACAGTTCAAAACGTTGTCTGTTATATTTGCATGATGCATCAAATTTTATCATACTAGTCAATCTATTCTTTTCTTTTTTTTACCTTAGCCATCTTTTCACCTCGGAAATGGAGCTTGACTGTTTCACAATTCTTGGGAGTATACACTTTTACATTCTCTTCTCTTTCTGAGAATCGACTCTGTAACGCAGACTTCAAACGGAACATGGCATTGGCTTCACCATGGACAAGTACCTAAACAACCAATATAGGAAATATGGTTAGCTAATATCATTACTTTTATGATCTACTTTTTTCTACTTACAACATGAGGTGCTTTCACTTCTTCAATAAATTTACTGTTTTGTGTAAAATCAACGTGAGCAGAAAATGAGATATAATCGACTGACATTCTTAATGGAACTTTACGTCCATCCATAGCAGTAAAATCTTGTGGTTCATTCATTGCTTGCTATTATCCAAAGAAAACAAAAGGACGTGATGTTAAATTTTTTTTTGAGATACAATCCAGCTTTTTTTTATATTTACTTACTCTTGCCAATGTATTTTCGACACAGTAACCTGTAATCACCAATCCATTCTTTTTATCGGGTGCCCATCGTTCAAATAATTCTCGTGATAACCCATTCTATTGCCATGTAACCGAGATTATTAGCCTTTTTTTATTATTATTTTGAAACATACAGTGAAAATTAAGTTTTTTTTTTTTTTTTTTTTTTTTTTTTTTTTTTTTTTTTTTTTTACCTGTAACATGCCCGGACTGGCCATCATTACACAAGGTCCAGAATCTTCAAATTGTTCGACATTTCGCAAATTACTGATATGTTTGAAAATAAAAGGATTTGAAATAGCAAATTGTTTCCGAATTCTAGCGTTCATCATGTTGATATAGGTTTGATAAACAGCCATACATTTTTTGGCCAAACTGGATGCATAATAAATAGGAATACTATCCAATTCTGGATGAGCATCCCAATATTCATCGAGAATAAGTAAAAGTTCTTGTGCACGACCTAATGCAAATACAGGCATCAAGCATCGTCCTCCTCGGCCAACGATATCATGAATCAATGCTAAAAAAAATAATGAGTTGGGTTTGCAAAATTGATATGAAAATGAAAAAAAAAATTAGGAAAAAAAATATATCAATTCCTCTTACATGTAAATCGTACTTCTTTTGCTAACCGCGGTTCGTGAGATTGAACGCCATAGGTACTTTCTGTAATAAGCACATCAACGGACCCTTCAGGTTTTTCAGCAGCCATCAAATGCCGATCTTCTTCACGTGAATAATCGCCTGTGTAAAGCACCTTGACACCAGCAATTTCAATAAGAAACATGGCAGCACCAAGAACATGGCCAGCATTGAATGAAGTAAATTTGATACCTTCCACTTCTACTTGCTGATGGTAATCCACTGCTTCAATACGATGGAACGAAGTAATCAAATCTTCTTCGCTATAAAGTTGGTCTTCATCACCAATATTACTACAGGTCATAAAATATTTGTTTAGTATCATTTGGATTGACTTTTGAAAATAATTCCATAAAAAGAATAGTCATTATACCTGACGCGCACATAATCACTAAGCAACCACTTGTAAATGGCTTTTGTTGGATGGGTCATAAATACACGACCTTTGAAAGATGTCTATAAAATATAATTCTTTTAATAAATAAATTGATCCAGTTTTTTTGTTTGAAAATTACTTACGCGTTCCATAAGATAAGGGACAGCAGCAGCGTGATCGACGTGGAAACTATTTGACAGCAGCGATACTTAATCCACCTTGTCTTTTTTTTTATAGCAACAATAATACAGGCATTTTACTTACTGCGTGACAAGAAGTACATCAATACTTGCAGGGTCGATTTCATCAAAAAAAGGTAAAGACGCCAAACCATTATAAGCTGGATGGATACCTGCATCAAGCTTTTTTTTATATAATTCCACATACAATAGAAAACAAAACGTAAAAAAAAGACAAAGTATGAGTTGAAAAGAAATTCATTTTTATTATTATTTTAATAATACTTCTTTCTTTTTTTCTCTAATTCTAAGAAATAAATCCCTTTCACTTTTGTTTTCTCTCCCAACCAAAACTCTCAAAGTGTGTGTGTGTGTGTGTGTGTGTGCGTGTTTCTCTCTAATCTTATTGAAAAAAAAAAGGTTGCGAAAGAGAGAGAATAGAGGGAGAAAGAATGGCATTTTCCAATGACGCAAGCTAAAAATTGTCAAAAAATAAAAAAAAAAACAAATAGTGACAAGATATATAATGATTGCAATGGAAAAAAAAAAGAATGCATGGATGAAGGAAAGAAAGGGTAAAAGAGACACAACACAAGGAGAGAAAGAAAATCAAACCTTTCTTTTTTATAAATTCCTTCTCACCACCAAAAAAAAAAAGATCCGTATTATTCTTTTTCTCTACGTACCAAGATCGTTTTTCCTTTATATTCTAATAAAATTGAAGATCGTCCCACTTCATTGCCAGCACCAAGTGGTGTTAGCTTTAAAAGATCGTTTTCATCGACAATCGGTATTTCATAATCGGCCTTTCGTTTGTGATGCCCCATTTTGTTACGAGTTGAAAAAAAGAGTGAAAAAAGTTGAAAAATCAAGTTGAGTTATCTTTTAACTGTGCGCCGTTGGTGAGTAACCTACCAACCAATCAGAAGTTCTCCCAGAATCACAAACTGCTAGAATAAAATATAAAAATCCGTTTTGTTCTTCGCATTTTCACTTATTCGTTTTTGTGCAAGCCCAGTCTTCGCTTTTGTAACTTCCAAAGTTAGCTTTTTCGCCTGGTTAATTTTCGCATCTTTTGTTGTCAAAGTTTATTTCATATTTTTGATGACTATTTAGTATTAAGAGTAACAAGCCATAGCGGCTTATATAACTGTATATTTGAGTACATATATACGAACTGAAATTAATTCTTAAATGGCATGGAGCTGTTATGTAGAGTCATTGTACTTAAAAGGCTTATTAAAGTGGCTCTTTATTGATACACTTTTCAAAATTGATAATTGATTGTTGAGTAATATTATACTAATATTTTCTGCTGATACTTTCGCCAGCTTTCGCAATTCTAGTCTTCAAGTCCTCTGTTTCTTCGAATTTACAAAGTTTAGCAGCCTCTTTGAGTATCGCCCAAAAGTTTTTATCGTGTTCGATTCAGGAGACTATGGAGGAAGATAGATAGCCCTATAGCCTCTTGCTTCAATTACCGTTGTTATACCCTGTAAAGTGTGGATTGCTGCGTTGCCCCTTACACATCATAAGAAATAATAAACCTGAATAGTCTGTAAATACTTGAAAAAAACTTGAAAAAAATGTAGGTTCATTGGGAATGACTTCATTTTAATAGAATACTATATCCTATTTACAATCCATTGTGCGTATACGAACACGCACCATGTCGTGTCACAATCCTAACACTTACCGTGAATTTGGAATGCCATGACAGCATCCAGTTCGTTTTGATCCATGCTGTTCTTTGAAAATATAGCCAACTGGATAAGATGCATTCAAGTTCAGGTTTGATTCAGCAATTTTAACTTCACCAAACGCAAGTGAATCGCCCCATTCCATTTGATCAAGGACAGAAATAACTGCATCCGGACGTGTGCTTTTAAAACTTTTTTTTTGGTTTCGGATGTCTTCTTGTACTGTTAGTCCACCGTAAAGATACCTTTCTTGATGGATCAGCATTAGTATTCCATGTTTCTGTTTCACTTGTTGTTAATCTATCCTTTACTGGTATATTAGGGAGCTTGCTTATCCTAATAAATGAATGACAAAAAAGAAATTGTTCATATATTTAGGTTAACAGGCCGGAATACTTCCAAAATATATATCTCTACAATATCGATATACATACATCCATATTGGACACAGCACCAAGTACACAAGATTCTGTTACTGAGTTATGATCAAAAACGTGAAATTGGTAGTAATTTACTACCAGGCTAGGCACACGAAATTTCCAAAAACTACCAGCTTTTTTTATTGCACCTTTGGATCCAAGTTTCCAAGCATTAATGAATAAGGTGTTGGGTGACCTATTGGATCAATGTTGCATTGTATATCTGGATGATATCTTGATTTCTAGTAATTCATGGGAAAAACATCAAGAATATATATGTGGTGTTTTATTTTCTGTTTCATTTAATAATGTATTGTACATGTCTCGTTTTGATTTTTCGTAATCCATTAATTGATTAATAATATTTCCTTGATCAATTATAACTTGTAACCAATGTGATTGAGTATCCCCATTAGGCTAAAAAAAACTGCTATGCTACTGTCAGAATGCACCGATTTATATTTTTTTATATATTTCTGTACATCACCCCCCCAAAAAAAAGAATATCATGGCACCTGGTATTCAGATCTTTTATTTTGTAAAGCCCGGTTTTTTTCCAGGAAAAGAGCAATTCGTATCCAAGGCGCGAATCATGGATTTCTCTCCAACGATTTGATTATCAAAGTTGAAATGTTTAAAAAAAAATCAACAGGATCGAAAGTTTTATAATTATCCTTTATATATTGAATGTGTTCATCCATTTTTAAAAAAAAGTTGTTGAATGAATGGAGTAAACTGGAAGAGGGGTGGATTGGTTTACACCAGAATATTATGCAGCTGTAGCATCAACTTGTAACAAATAGTGTGGTGAGGTGACTCTCTTGGTTTGAGTGATTCAGACTTCTCTATGCAATATAAAATCCATGAAACATTTTTTAAGTTGTTTCCTCCATATTATATATTAGTAGCGTATCGATTTTGTTTTTCTGCTTATCGTAAAGCTGATGGATCGGTATTGAATCTGATCTTTGGATCGTTTTTCTTGATTCCTTATATTTTTATTATTACGTATTGAACTCGACGTCTATCCTATCCATTCTTCTTACGTTTGTTATATTGTTTATATCATTGTCCCCTCTTATTATTGGTCTATTTTATCTTGTTATTTTGGTGTTTGTTCGTCGATTCCATTGTTTGGTCTTATTCTTCGTTCTTAGACTTGAATCCACGTAGCTCAGTGCCTTCATCCATGAACTCGGTCATTCTAACAGCAATAGATTCTTTTGAATATACTTTAGTCAGTAGAAATCCTATCCGCCGTAACACTTTGTTTCTAATATTCCTTACAATCTTATTAGAACTCTGATGGCTTAAAGTACCATCCTATATGTAATTATATTTTTCAAAATATCATCAGGTCGTTTTATCCTTTTTTAAGCCGGAGCAGTAGAACGGAGCTTGATCATATTTAGGAGACAATCTTTTGATCAAAGAATTGACTTCCTATACATTATCTTGATGTGAGTAATACTCTAATCAAATGGATGAAAAAGCGAATGTTTTATAAAAACAAAATTGTGTACTTCGTTATAATACACCGGTGATCAGTGTCTTTTTCTTCTTTGGATTTAAATGTAATTGAGAGGGCCACTATAATATGATATTTAAATGAATTGATCACTTTACAACAAATATTCATGTAAGTTTTACCACTTTTTTTTATAACTGAAAAAAGATATATCAAACTTGTTACTAAAAACAGTAAAACAACGATGGTAATGTATTATTATATTTGACACGTATTTAATTATTGAGGCACATTTCACAACAACATCTTCCACGTTGTCGATGGCGGCTCCTCCAGGATCATCGCTAATTTTAAAACGATATAGTAATCGAAATGGGCTTTTACACGTGTGGGATGATACTGCGCAAGATATTTGCTATGACGTTACGGTAAAATCGACCATTCCAGAAACTCCAATCTATCAAGTCTTTAAGGTGAAAAATATCCCTCTTGGAAACCCAGTTGAAATACGCAATGAAATTATCACATCACTTCATAATGCAATTCAATCTACTTGGAACTACATCAATGACAATGGTGATATACCCAATAAAGTGTTGGTGGATGCTGTTCCAGGCTATTCAGCTATAGAGTTCAATGATGAAAATTGTTTATTTGACGGTACTTTTCATATTATACTTGATACAAGTTATTTTCCTCCTGGAACATCTCTACCGAATGGGTTTAAACTGAAAAATTCTAATCGTCATTACTTTCTTCCTCCACTACTTATATTGTACTCGATGTAAAGCTTTGGATTCACATGTTCTTCATGAGAAAAATTGTACCCCAACTTTGTATATAATTATGTAGCCTTTTCTCTCTCTCTCTGTATTTTTCTCATAAAACGTAAAACAAATAAAGGCATCTATTATCTACTCTACTCCTCTTTGGAATAGTATGGCTCCTGTATTATTTTATCTGAACATGTTTGAAATAAACAAAGTTAATATATAGCAAGTGATATTATATAGATAAAGTTCCAGGATAATTTTTTTTTTTCAACTATCATTATCGTAGCATTCAAACCATTCATATAAATAACTTAACATAATCCTTCCCTCTAAAATTATCTATTCGGGCAGTGTTATTGACGCAATACGTCAAAAATTAGATGATCGTTATATAAGGCCTTGCATTATTGAAGCAAATTTCAAAAGGTCAAGATTTCCTATTCAGAAAACAATGGTTTTCGTATTTCCGAGAAACCCTCTAGCTCCATCATTTGTTCTAGAAAAATATTTTTTACGGCACCAATGGATATATACAATTATATAATGAATTGGGATAAAATACTGGTTATAAAGTTAACATACGAGCCACTCTTCCCAAAAAATTCAATTTATCAAGCCTACAAGTTAAACAATATCCCACATGATGTAGATAACGATATAAATGTGGGAATTCCCGATGCATTACATTCATATTACACGTTTCTGAACAAAATACTCAATGAAGTTAGGCTGGGATCCACACTAGACTAGGTGACATCAAGAATGACTCTGATTGTTTATTTAATGGTAATAATCGACACACCAATTATCTTCATACTCAAGCATCTCCTCCATCATCAAGTTTAAATTATACAATAGCACCATGTATTATTTCGTTGACAATACAACATCCCACTATTTGTATTGCACTCGGTATAAAACACTGGATTTGCATACTCTTTGTAAAAGAATATGTCATGCAGCTTGGCATGAATATAGTAACCTTTTATGGTCCTTTTCTTTCTTACCCGTAAATTTTATAACCTTATCCATTCTCTCTTTCAAAAAAATGTAATATTGATTTTGTATATAGGCTTACTTGAATTCATTGAATGAAATAAAGAACCTACTATATCTAAATAACTACACTAATAATTGATTGAAATACACATTTTTTCAACCACTGACATAACTCATCATGAACCAATGTGTTTCCTTTTTAGATTATGTAAAAACATTGTTAGTTATACAAGTTATTGGTCGTTGTCTCTACATACAATAGTTTGTGTCACTCCTCTTGTATATCAACATTATTATTCATATATACTATATTATAATTTATACGTCATTGTCTAATCCTTTTTTTTCATAAGTAAATTTTTGGTTCTCGTCCATCATGGCCAATGAATGTAAACATTCATTTGCATGTTTATTTATAATCAATGTTGAAACTTGTTTTTTTTTTTAAAAAAAAGCACACAAAACCATCTATATAATAAAACATAAACTATCTTGGTATTCTTTCTTCTCAACTTATTCCCGTATTCTCCTTTTCATCATCTGCATCAGTTTCTTCATAACCATCCTTAAAAATCCAAAATATAGTACATGATGACAACAATCCAACTACCTCTACATTATTATACTTATTTGACATACGGTCAGATTGAACCTAGTGACCTCCAAAAAAGATGTTCGCCGAGTTACAAGAACAATTGTCTCGTGTTTATATTTGATGATCCTCAAATTTCCTTTGATGAAGGTTGGGCGTTGCTACGGTCCCATTTCAGTTCAGAACGTGGAGATCTTTTGATGATAGACGCAATGCGTAAAAAACCAAGTACTCATTCTGCATCTCTCATTATCGAAGCACATTTCACCGAGAGAGAATCTGGATATAAGGCACCAAAAGCGTCCATGTTTCCGAAGGTTCCTCCGGCTTCATCAGTTATTTTGAAACGTTATAGTACCCGTAATGGAAATATAGAATTATATGATCATCAAATACGACGTACTTCTAATAATAAGGTGACTGTTCGATCCACAATACCAGAAACTCCAATTTTTCGTGTTTATAGGTTACACAGTATTCCCCTTGTTGGAAACCCGAGAAGCATATGCGATGATATTAGCGAAGGAATTCGCGATGCATTACGAACAGATTACAAGTTTCTAGGTGATATACCCACCGAAATTGTGGTAGATGTCGTGGAAGGATTCACTGGACCAACCAATCCCAATACTTGGTACAATGGGAGAAAACCTTTATCTAATGGCACTTTCCATGTTATCATTGACACCACCTTCCTTCCTCCTCATGCATCCCCATTGATCAAGTTTAAATTGTATGACCACAGCCATGTCTATATCCTTGACAATCCAACATCTCATTATTTGTACTGTACTCAATGTAAAGCGTTGGATTCACATGTCCTTTATGAGAGGAATTGTACCAAATCTTTGCATAAACAGTAACCCTTCATAATCCTTTTCACGTGTACCCATCAATTATGCACTCTTCTCATTTCTCCTTCTTCAAAAAATGTTTCATTGTTTATATCCTGATTGAATTTCAAATGAACAAAAATTGTATATCCTTGAACGCGCCCATTGATTCTTTAAATACCCTAACTACTGCTCACTAATTCTCAATATATGTTGAAAATATTTATCACTGTCCATCTGGAACAATAGGGAAAAAAAAGGATAATTCGGGAAAATAGGAAATATAGTAGACTATATAATATTGCGTAATATGGACAAAGAGATGAATGGACCCTCTTTTTTTTTTCTTAAATCACATGTACCTCACTACTAGTAATTAAAAAGATTCCCTTTCAGGATGGATAACATAATCGCATCATGAGCCTATAAGGAAAGAATGAGCGGGTGACAAGGCTTGGCAATTAACAGAAATCCCTTCACAAGAAAGCTATAAAAAAAGGGTCATACCATTTTTGAATATAGTTAATCGATCGGATTAATATATTCCCCCCTCCCCTCTTTCCGTTTCACTTTTTGACATGTCCAAAATGAATTGCATCAAAACTTTTTGCATGATTTTTTTTTTTTTTTTTTTGGATGTTGGTCTGGTAAAAGGAATTTAATATAATAGTATTTCCGTGTCAATGTTTTGTCAATTATTTTCATATAGCCATAAATAGCAATATAGCAGTGGGTGCTCTTTATCACATTGATTGTTAATAAAAAGAAATTCAACGTTTTTTTTTAATCCAATCATCATATCCATATTTATTCGTTCAATGGACAAATATGTTCAAGGAGAGAAGTCTCATAAGTTTTGCAAAGAATCGAACAAAAGAAAACCTGTATCCCTAATACGTCTATCCAAGAAAATTGGAAATTAGCTTCGCGCAGTAAATAAAATGTAACTGTTTGTTTCTCTCATTACATTTACAGTTGGCAAGAGAATGATCATAGAACTGACTATCATTCCACTGGAATAAAAAAAAATAAAAGATTCTAGCCCAAAATGAAGTATGATTCTATAGGTTGGAATCATTGTTTTTAATCTCATAGGCAAAAAACTAAACTGGTAGAAATATATAAAGATGTTTTTTTTTTTGGTTGTACATTTGAAAAAATAGAGGAGGGAATCATAAAATACAAAATGTTGTTTTGTTGTTGGATGAAATAATACTAATAGTAACAAAATAGAGAGAGAGAGAGAGAGAGAGAGAGAGAGAGAGAGAGAGAGAGAGAGAGAGAAATACAAAGAGAAATAGACAACAACAAAAATCTATCAATAATGTTTTATATATATATATTCTTGTTGTTTAGTGTTGTTATGTGGATGAAGATGAGGATGATGAAGAAGATCGATGTGATACATCTGTTTGTTGTTGTTGTGATGATGATGGTGGTACTGGTGATTGTGGAGAAGAAGGAGGAGGAGGACCATCCATACTTTCACGAGCTGCTTTAATTAATGGAGCTAAAGATCTCAATGGATCAGCTTTCAATAAAAATGGATGTTTTAAACATTCTTCAGCATTCGGTCGAAGTTCAGGGTCCACTTGAAGACAATCAGCTAAAAAGTCTTGGAATATACTACTTAGAGATTCAGGGTTTTGTAATTTGGGAGTACCATTGGTAGCAATTAAATATAATGCACGTAATGGATTTTCATTCAAATAGGGCGGTTCGCCTTCAATCATTTCAATGGCCATAACACCTAAAGACCAAATATCTACTTTGGATCCATATTCTTTTCGTGTCACAACTTCAGGTGCCATCTATATATATCTTGGGATGTTAGTATTGCATTTCAAATTTTTCTCATCATTTTATCTTATCCTATCCACTTTCCCCCTCCCCCAAAAAAAACATGTGTGTTGTTTCACTTTACCCAATAGGGTGTTCCAACCATCGTTGTTCGTTTGGCTTGATCTTCATTTAATTGCGCGCAAAATCCAAAATCGGCTTTGAAAAAAAATGATGTTTTTATATAAATATAAAATGCCTTTTTTTTCCCCATTATATCATTCTATGAAATGAAATAACACTTACTCAATTTAATATCACCTTGAAGACTTAATAATACATTATCACTTTTAATATCTCGATGAATTACACCGTTAGAATGTAAATGATGTAAACCTTGTAAAACTTCTTGTGAAACAGCAGCAATCTGACCTTCAGTCATCATATTACATGTCACGACATCAGTTAAACTACCACCATCCATATATTCCATAATCACCCAAAGATCTCCTTTCCATAGATAAGAATCAATAAAGTTGACAATGTTTTGATGTTGTGATTGTCTCATCACTACAATTTCATTGATAATCAATTCTTTTTTAGGTTGTTGTTCCAAGTTCATTTGTTTGATAGCCACTGGCATTTTACTACCGGATTTTCGTGCTGTAAATACACCACCCGATGCTCTATTATTATTGTTTTTTTTTTTTTAAAAAAAAAAGTTAGATATATATATATATAAAGGAGAAATGATAAAATAGTTCTTTACCCTTGACCAATCTTGGTGATATCAGTATATACTTGACTAGGATCCACATTTGTACAAATATCTCGAAGTTTATTCAAAATTTCTTGATCTTTCAATGCATTCTTTTGATTCTTTGATTGTCGTCGTTTTGCTACACTATTCTTGGGTGCTTTTTCAGGTTCACGCGATGATGAAGAAGAAGAGGGAGGTTTTGCTTGTTTTTCTATTCATATCATTCATGTCAGAAAATATGTATATATATATTAAAAGATGATTGATTAATTTTTTTTTTCCAGAAAAAAAAAGAATTTGGGGGGTGGGTGTCTTACCAGATTTTGAATTTGATAACTACAGATATGGAATATGTTCAATTTGTCAATAAGAATAGAAAGGAGAAGTAGGATTAATTCATCAAAAAAATAAAATAAAAAACGCGTGTTTTTTTTCCTAATCATCAAGGATAAATAAAATAAAAAAGACATACTGAATTAGAAGGACTATGTTGAATTTTTAACTTTGAAAATCGTTTTAAAGGACTATTATTTCCTTTAGTTCGACAAGGAATCCCATCATTCGTGATAGAATCTGAAGATCGAGGTAATGAAGAAGTAGAAGAAGACATGGATGAAGTGGTTGTCTTTGGAATTTTATTCCAAACTTTATTGGTATCTTGATGATCCCCTCGATAAAATTCGATCGCATCGATCACCGCCTAAAAAAAGATAAAGATGAATAGAAATGAGCGGCGGGAGAAGGATGGGGGGGGAGAGGGACGATCCTTCTTTTTTTTTTTTAATGTATATGTTTTTACCTGAGGATTTTGTTCTTGTTCCATCTTGGAAATACCACTTTGGCTTAATAAAACCTGCCATTCTCTTGGTAACCCCGTGAACGTGCCAGTGATTGGGTCAAAACCCACATGGGTCACATGCACCGTATTATACGGTGTTGAAATATCCATCGGGCCACTCGAAGCTTCTCGACTACGACTACTACTACTACTACTGGTACTTGGATGATGATGGGATAAAAAGTCTTTATAAATAGAGAAATTTGAGTTATATTTCCCCTGAAACAAAAAATAAATTATGTAAAAAAAAAAACACGAAATATATAAATTACCAACAAATTTATCCAACACGCCTTTCAACGTGTTTCTATCTCTTGGTTTTCCAAACCCTGACAATGTGCTAGAGATGGAATCTTTTTTACGATGACGACGTGACGAAGAAATAGAAAGACGAGTCATACTATTATTAGGCGTAGAAGGACGGTTATTATTGTTCGTTGTTGTTGTTGTTGTTGTTGTTATATTATGGTTATTATTATTAGTTGGAGTAGGTAGGGTAGTAGTAGTAGTAGTAACAGGTAATGAAGTTTGAGAAGGGATAGGTGTAGGGGGAGTTTCTGATGGTGGTGGCGAAGGCATAACCAAAGTAGCAGCGGATGCACGTGCTGAATGGTGATGTGTACCGAGTGATTCCATACTTGAACGTCTCATTGGCGATTGAGTTGTTGCAGTAGTCATAGAAGACGATGCCATTGTTTGAACCAAATAAAAAAAAAAAAATAAAAAATAAAAAATAAAAAAGTGTAGAGAAGTGAAAAAGAAAGTAAAATTCAAAAATAGAAAATAGTAATAATTATTATTGTTATTATTTATTATTTAGAGTGGTAAAAAAAAAAAAGAGTTTATTACTATGAACACTATTTACACTCACTCGATTCGAAAATGAAAAGCGTTGGAAAGAATTGATTGAATAAGAATAAGAAAAAAAAATAGGTTCATTATCTTGGTTTTATCCTTACAAAAATGAGACTTATTATCTCTTTTTCTCTCCATATCAGAATCGCACAAACACACACCTTCTTTTTTACACACACACACATAATTGTTAAGGTAATATGGACACAGACAATCATCATCATTCATAATAAGGAACTTTAAAATAGGGTATTCCGTGTCATCTTTTTTTTTTTATTGTAATAAATAAAATTTATAGGGAATAACCATAATACCGAATATATTAGTAGTTACACCAACCATTGTAAACTTAAAAATACTATATCGAGTTACTCTTCTTCTTCTAACTTATTGTCCTTCTAACTAATACGTACTTTAATTATTACATGACAGCAGCAACAATCAACATAATGCATGCGTAGCACATAATTCTTTCATAAAAGAATAATCAACAACAAACAATCGGACACATTTTTTTTTATTATCAACAAGCAGGTAAAAAAAGCACTTTAATTACTAACTACTGTTTAGTTGACTGTTATGTGTTTTTGCTTTAGACCCAAGAATTGATCATGAGCCATTATACCTGATGCATATGCATGAACTCGACTATCGATGATGAGTTGTCCATCATGTGCACGTTCAACATCTGCATTAAAAAAATATTATTATTATTATTATTATTATTATTATTAGTAATAATAATGATTTGAAATATAAGTATAAGAGTAAATAGAATACTTTTTTTTTTTTACCTAATAAATGAGTCAATAAATTCTTTAAAGGGAATCGAATCGTTTGTAAACTCCATTCATCAGGTTCCAATTGTTGTTGTTCTTGATGTTGATCATCATATAAAGTGATTTGTGCAACATAACAACAAGAATTCGTTAATCCTGGTTCATAGCTCACCGGTGTTTTGTGTAATTGAATCGTTGTATTCTCCTTATTGACTTTATATCCAGTTTCTTCTTGAAATTCTCTTATAGCTGCATCTAAAGGATCTTCACCTTGATCAATCAACCCTAAATAATAAATATAATTATAGATGAGAGTTCATTATCCTTCTTTATTATTATTGTTATTATATAAAAATAGATATTTTACCTGATGGAAATTCAATACAATATTTTTCAATAGCAGGTCTAATAATAATAATAATAATGATGATGAAATATAGGAGAGGGAGAGAGAGTTTGTTAGATCTTATGCTCATCATTTTTTATATTATTATAGTTTGATCATTATAATATTAACCTGTATTGAATGACCAATAATAATTCAGGTTCAGGAGTTAATAAAATAGCATGGATATCTACCGCTAAAAAAAATATATATGCTATATATATTAATAATAATAATAATAAAAAACATGGGTGGCTAGAGAAAAGAGATCAAAAAAAAAAAAAAAAAATGCGCGCGGTATTCAGATCGGGCAAGTGTCCATATAAAGAAATATGTTATTATTATTATTATTACCATCAAGAGCCAATGACGAAGAAAAAGCATTGTCTTGATGTTGACGATTACTTTTACGAATGACACGTTCCCAAGTTCTTTTAACTTGTTTATTATCTTTATAATAAAGTTTTTCAAGGGTAAGCCATGAACCTTGACCTAATGTTTCTTTTAATTCTGGTTCTTGATCAACAGGTAAAAGTGGAAGCATATTTTAAGGGAATATATTATAAAAAAAAGTTCCAGACTTGCATATGCTGTACGTAATACACACTGCTACTACTACTACTATAGCTAATACATAGTCAGGCAGGTTATTATTATTATTTTTTTTACTTGGCAATTAAGATTACACAAGGGTTAACGCACCGGGCAATGAGTACAAAAAAAAAAGAGGTCCCCCATTTTTTATTATTATTATTATTAACATTTGTACAAATCGTTTCGTTTTGGTTGGTTTATAACAAAAAATGCTTTTTTTTGATTCGCACGCCAAAAAATAATCAATAAAAAAAAAAGGATCGTCTCATTCCCAAAAACCTTCTCTCTTTTTCTTTTTTATTTTATAATTTCCAATTCTTTCTATATAAATAATCATCATATCAACAACAACGTAAAATAAAAAAAAACAGCTGGTCTGTCAATACACATATATAACTCTCTCTCTCTCACACACACACACATCTTGTTTATATTCTTTTTTTTTCACAAAAGCCCACTTTTATATATATACATATATATAAATATATTCATACATACATACCTACCTACCTACCTACTTACAGTTTAAACAAGCAGGTCTTGACAACTCTATCAATAGTTTTTTTTTAACAAATCGAAAGATTCAATTTTACCCATTGCCAAGAACTTTTTTTGATAAAAAGAAAATGACAACCACTACCATTACTTTGGAATCCAGTCATGATAATTCATTGACAAATCAATTTCTCTCTTTATCATTAGAGGGTAAGTTTCTTTTTTTTTTTTTAACATTTCTAAAACATGACAACAACCGAAAAAAAAACCCTAAAAACTAAAAACTAAATAAATAAACAATAGAAAAAATCGCCGTTGCTGACAGGAACGGCTGCGGTAACAATAACCATCATACTATCAAACAACAAGAAGAAGATAAAGAACATCAAGATGGCGTCAAACATGATCATTCTATGCAACATCGGTTGAACCGACTTGAACTTGAACAATCATACCTTTCAGAACAAAATGCTCATTTGACCAAAGAATTATCATTTGCTCGTTATACCATTCATGCTCTTCGTAATATTACCACTCAAAAAGATACAGCTTTGCAGGCAACCAGGCAGGAACTGGACAGAGCTTATTTCCGCATCAGGATGTTGGGAATGACTTTATTGAGACAAGAACAACAATTATTACAACAACAACAACAATTACAACTTCAACAACAACAACAACAACAACAACAACAGTATGGATGGACTCCTACTACTACTACTACACGTCATACAAGTCCTTTGGAAAAAGGAATGGAATATCATGATGAGCATCCTAGATGCGAGATCAAGAATGATAATACTACTACTTTTGTAGATGATGATAGTGCTGATGATTATCTACATGATCAGGATCATGTAGATGATAATAAAGAGCAAGAACAAGAACAAGAATATTATTATTATCAACAAAATCAGCAACAACCTACTCCACCTGAATCACCTCGTGCAATTCTAGATCACAATCATAAAAAGGATAATAATAATGATGATCAACAACAACAACAACAGCAACAAAATGAAGAAAAAGAAAAGAATCATTTATCAACATCACCTTCCTCATCTGCTTTTGCTCGTCATCATTATCAACAAGAAGAAAAATATCATTATTCAATTCAATCCACTACTTCTATTCCACCACCTTCACCTTCTTCTTCTACTACCATCACTACGTCATCATCTTAATAATATCAACCTTTTTGTAAATTTAGTTAACAAAAACTACTTCATGGGCCCCTTTTTCCTTTCAATTTATATATTAATAATAATAATATACAAAAAAAAATCTGACATACAACTTTATGTTATTATATAAATTGTAGTAAATTTCTTTTGCACATGCACTTTTTTTTTTATATTCAGAATCTTTTGATTCTTCTTATCTGGTAAAAATCCCATTTTTTTTTTACACACACAACAAAGCATCCCCCAATAACTCCTCTTTTTCGAGTTTTATCTCGTGTAAATTATAAATATTTATATGATTTATCCTATAAGGATGAGTTGATCTCATCATTTCTTACAATAACTTTTTTTTTTTTTTTCAAATAATAATAATAAAAAAAAATGAAATTTTATATATATTTGTTTGTTTGTCTGTCTTTTCTAGTGTATGTATGTCTGTGTATTTCTATGTTGTATAAATCAATCATGTATTATTATGTGGGTTAAAAAAAAAGTTCTTTTTGCTTACATGCATAAACAATTTACACACAGTTTTATAAGTTATTATTACAACAAGAACTGTCACCGTGTGATATGTGTGTGAATCTTAGAAGAGTCTATTAAGATTTTTTTATCGGGAAAAAAAAATGCATATTCTCTTCTTCCTCCTTCAACACTACTATATTACTACTCCTTTTTTATATATATCTATAAATCAATTCTTAGTTTCTTATTTATTTATTCGTTGAAAATAAGTACTAATAAATAATAATAATAATAGTAAATAGCTGCTGTATAATTGTTTTAAGATATAGTACATCAAAAAAAAAAGAAAAGAAAAAAAAGGAAACCCCTTCTAAACTCCTGTCATATTATGTCCTGTAAATGTAATGATTTATGTCTTCTTTATATATAAACGTTTTACTTGATTCTAAAAGTAAGAAGAAAAACAACCCCTCTTTTTTTTTTTTTTTTTTTTTATCATCACATCATCATCATCATCATCATAATTAACTTTCTCTTTCTCTTCCTTTTTTTTTTCTCTCTTTTCATTTTCGTCGTATCTCAATAACTTTCTATCTCTCCCCCTTACTTTATATATATAATACATATTATTACTTTTCTCTCTCTCTCTCTATATAATGGCAACTCTTTTTGTCCTACACAATAATACAAATACAAATAATACGAATCGAATGTCAACAATAACAAACAAAAGATCAACAAGTTACATGAATATGAACAATAATAATGATCGTCGATCTTCTTCTTCAACAGCTGCTTCTTCTTCTTCTACTACTGATTGTTCACTTTCTTCTATGGATGGTTTATCAAGTCATCATTATACTTCTTCTACAAATACATCCGTAAATAATGATCCTATTGCACCTACACCTCAATCTTCCAATGTTCATCTTGCCATTGGTACTCGAGTCATTGTTCCTTCTTTATGTGTCATTGGTACTTTACGATTTCTTGGCGAAACCAAATTCAAATCTGGTGTATGGGCTGGTATCGAACTTGACTTGGAAGGTGCTGGGAAAAATGATGGTAGTGTTCAGGGGTAAAGTATCTTTTTCTTTCTTTTCATTCAAGCATACAACACACTTTTTTTTTCCAACCATGTGCTTGATTTTTTTTATCCTTTCTCTCTCTCTCTCTCTGTGTGTGTGTGTGTGTATGTGTGATATCCAATTTTTATGTCCTCAGAAAAAAAAATAACTAATCCCTTTACATATATATTTTTTTAAAATAGAATACGTTATTTTCAATGTCCAGAACATACGGGATTATTTGTATTAGCAAATAAAGTAACACCTATGCCAAGTGGTATGGAAATATTTGATGAAGAAGGTGAAGTAGAAGATAAACAAAAACCTTTATCATCATCTTCATTACAGAAAAAAGAACCAACAACAAAACAACAACAACAATCTCAACGAACAGTAGCACGTTCATGTGCTTCTTCCAGTTGTTGTAGTAATAGAAGCAGATCAAATCATAATAATTCAACCACCAATACAACAAAACATCATCATCACAATGATAATATAGCAACCACCAATAATAATAATACTACTACTACTCCTACGATGAAATCATCCTCACGTCGTCCAAGTGATACTATTGAACCACAAATCACAAAAAGTACTCGAATGCGTAAAAAATCAGTTGTTCCAACCACCAGTAGTAAATCGACTACAAGAAGAATGAGTACCAATTCTACTCTTCATCATCATGAAAATAAATCAACATTAAGACGAGGAAGTGATGCTACATTGACAAGTAGTAATAGAAAATCAGCTGTACCACAACAAACAAAAAGTCGATCCACCATCACATCCACAACGACAACAACGACGGCAAAATCATCAAGAAAATCAACAGTACCACAAATGAAAAAGAGTCGATCTACTTTTACTCGATCTGAATTACGTAGTAATAGTACATCTACAAGAAAATCAGCTGTACCTCAAACATCTACTACGACTACGACTACTACCATGAGACGATCAACGACAACAACTAGTTTACATCCACCCCCTCCTCAACAAACTAAAAGTAAATCCACTGTTACTTCACGCGATTTACGTAAATCCGTGACTCCGAGACGACCTAAAGCCACACGACGTAGTAGTGACATTTCATCCATTACCAGTAACCTAAACACTTCATCCTTAAAACTAAACAACAATAATAATACCGCATTTGTATCTTCTCCTTCCCCACGTTCCACCAGTCGATCTACCACCACACGACGTACCAAACATTCAATCCACAAAGATCAGAACAAAAAAGAAAATGAAGAACGATTAAAACAGTTATTAGAAGATTCTCGAAAAGAACATGAAAAATTGGCTCAAGAACTTACGGGAAAAGAAGCAGCATGGGAACGCGTTCTTTCAAGTAAAGAAAGTTATGCTCTTCAAGTGAAAGAAGGACAACAAGAAATCAAACGATTAGAAATGACAATTCAAAGTTTAGAAAAAGAACGTGATACATGGTTACATTATCGTCATGCCTCCTTGGAAGATCAACAACGGATTGAACAACAACAACAAAGGATAGTGAGGTTAGATAGTTTGGTTCAACAGTTGCAACAACAACAACGAGACACGCAGCAAAAGCATGATGAACAAATGCGGCACCATGCGGCTGACATGACTCAGCTGCGTCGTGCCCTAGAAGAAAGGGATACACGTACGGCTGCTATGGAACGGGAATGTGAACAATTGAAAAAAGCCGGTATGGAAGCTATTCAAATGTATGAACAATCAACTGTTTCTTTGAAACAACAGCATGAGCGTCAATTAGCTATCAAGGAACAACATATCCTTCAATTGGAAGAAACAGTTGCATACCAAAAGAAACAATTGGTTTCCCCACATGTTTTGATGGAAGAAAATCAAGTTCATCATCAACAACAACAACATCATATTGCTGTAGCCACTGACCAACGACGTCGTTTGGAAGAACAATTACAATTAGCTACTTCTGAATTAGAACGAGAACGGAATGAAAAGAAACAATCCACTCTTCAAGTCAATCAACTGACGGACCAAATCACTCAATTACATCGAGCTGCATCGACTCATAATCAACACTATGATGCTTTACAACAAGAACTGGATCGAGAAGTTAAAGATAAACGACGTATTATGGATGACGCCAATGTCGTACAACAAAAATTACAAAAGTTACAAGATGTTCATGATGAAATTACTTTGTCGAATAATAAATTAGAACATGAATTGGCTGAATCCAAACGTAAAGTATTGGCATTATTAGAACAACAAAAATGGAATACTCAACAACAACAACGACAGAATCCATCCTCTATGGAGGTACAACAAGAATATCGTCTTGAAGAACAAGAAAAAAAACAATATCAACAATTGGAAACGGAAAATCATCAATTACAATTTAGAGTCAAAGAATTGGAATTATTTATATCCACCCATCATCAGAATAATAATAATAATAATAATGATAATAGTACACGAAGAATATCGGCAGGTCCGATATCACCATTATCACCTGTTTCCATGACATCCTTTAGTAGTTTGATGGGTAGATTGCAACATGAAGACCAGACATCTTACTGTGAAATATGTGAAGTATATGGACATGATGTGATGACTTGTACTGCTTATTTGACGACAGCACCTACTGCACCTGAAGATAGTTTGATGGATATGCATGAAAGTGAAACTGTAAGTAAAAAAAAATAACATCAATAGATCATTCGATTTTTTTTTATTTATATATGTATATTTTTTATAGTATTGTTTAAATTGTGATGTATTTGGTACACATCAAACCGAAGAATGTCCAAATAGTGATGAAATGTTTTAATTATATATTTCTATCTCTCCCCTTCCCCCCCTCTCTTATCTCTTTCCCCTTCTTTCTTTTTTTCTACTACAACTACTACTACTTCTTTCTCCTATTCACATTTCATTGCATCCATCAAAAAATAACCTATCTGTTTTTTTTTAAAAAAAAAAGTTTAATCCGTTCCTAAATTTATATATTTCCCGCAATCACAAATATATATATATTCATGTAGTAAGCTCATGTAAAGTAATATTTATATAATTATATAATAATAAATTGATACTAAATCCCTCCCCTTCCAAACTACATGCACAAAAATAAACTACCATAATTACGTATCAAGAGAATTTATACACATCAATAGAAAAGATGGGGGTTATATATAAAAAATAGATGTATGACTTACAAATGACAAGTAGTCATGCATCATGAGTTTGTAAAAAAAAAAAAGATGTGTGAAAGGATAACAATAAGACAATCAAAAAAAATAGTAGTAGTAATAGTAATGATAATAAGAAATAGGATAAGGGTTCTTTTTTTTTTTGATGGATGTAAAAGGGGAAAAACACGTCGTCACAGGTACACACACAATCACACACAGAAAAAAAAAATTGACAAGTTTGATTTTTTTTTTTAGGAGAGAGTTACGTGGAAAAGTGAGAAAAAAAAATGCAATGATTTGAAAAGGAGAGAGGAAACAGTGATAGAGAAAAGAATTGTAAGGATAGTAATATAAAAAGAGAGAGATGCTTTAGGCTACACTTTGCTCCTGAGGCGTTGGTAATTGTTGTTGTTGTTGAGGATCCATAGGTGGACTCGGTGGACGTTTTCCCGTTGTTGCATTCTTTTTATTGGCTTGTGCAGAAACTCTTGGCGGTGGATGTTCCGTAGGCGTTAACAATTCAAAACTGCATAATAATTCTTCATTAATACTCATGATGGCGCCAAAATTATCAAATTCGCCACAATAATTAGGTGCTGAAAAGACAGTGACTAATGTACGATCATTGAAAAATTCATATCCATCTTCTACTACCATATGTGCTCGACACACTAAATCCAAATCATGTCGTGCCAAAAAATCATTGACAACGCGTTTTCCAAAACAATAAGAGACCCCTCGTTCATTATCTTCCCATTCTACTGCCGTATCCGATGGATCACTCCATAAAAGATCGTTGAGTAATCCATATTCAGGTACATCAGTGGGTCTTGCAATGTTTCGTACATCATCCAAGGATTGCATAGAAGGACTAAGACCTCCATGAACACAAAATATTTTACCAGCAACTAGGGCAGCAATAGGTAATGCGTTAAAGACATCAACAAATGTTTTCCATATTTTGACATTGGTTCGGCGTTTACATTCATCATAGAATCCATACACTACAGGGATTGAGACACACATATACCCAATGGATGATTAGTTTTTTTTAGAAAACAAATAAAAAACCTTTTTTTTTTTACGTGGTTGTTTGTTATTTGTTGTTGAGAAACCCCCATCCATACTCATATACAAATTATATATATACCTCGAGTAACATTGGCACATTCATGATTACCACGTAATAAGAAAAAATTCTCGGGAAATTTGATCTTGTAACAAAACAATAATAAAATCGTTTCAAGACTTTGTTTACCGCGATCCACATAATCTCCTAAAAATAAATAGTTGGATTCAGGGGGAAAACCGCCCTAACACACATACACACCGCGTTTTCAAATTTTTGAATGGTGAGAAAAAAAAAACCATGATCATCCATTTCATACATATAAAAAAAACCCAGCAAAATGTGCATATCATTCTACTCAGATTTAAAAAAAGTCATCCAATTTCTCTCTCTCTCTCTCTTTATATATATATATATATATATATACATACCATATTAAACAATCGGATCAGATCATGATATTGACCGTGCACGTCACCCAAGATTTTGACGGGTGGATTCAGTTCAATCAAAGTCTATTTCATTTTTTTTAAAAATAAAAATTGGTTAACTCAACTGATGGATTTTGTAACATTTATGGAGAGAGAGAAAGAAAAAAAAAAGCCTTTTCGTCCTTTTTTTTAACCCCATTCCTCTTTGAACCCCACTCAAAAAATCCTTTCAAGTTCTTCATAGTATTTAGAATCTCATCCAACAAAAAAAAAAAATCCAAATCCAAAAACACCTATTTAGAGGATACCCATCTAAAAAAAAATCATTATATATTTACCGGTTGACTCATGAATACTTCTTGTGCAGCACGACAAATAGCGACAATTTCTGAGTTTTTAAAAGGTAGTTTAGATACTTTACTTGTTCCTCCAATAGCTAAAAGACGTGATATACATTCGTCAATATCGAGATTTCTTCCAATCGATCGAATCGAAGTAGCTGTCAATTGATTTTGTGAAGTAAATGTCAATTGATTTAAATCTTGTGTACTAGAAACCGATTGTTCATTTGCGGCTTGGTGTTGTTGTTCTTTATGTGAAAAATGGGAATTGGAAGCATAGTCATAGTCATTCGGACTACTTGTATCATTGGTCGGAAGACTATTAGGGTATTGTTGTTGTTGTTGTTGTTGAAATGTATTTTGAGCAATAGGTATTTGTTGTTGTTGTTGTTTTTGTAATGAACTATTCACTAGAATAGAAGAAATGGAAGCCGCAGTGGAATTGGAATATTCATTATCAGGTACGTCGGCACGTATTATGCTTGGACGTTCTTTTCGTTTCTTTGAAGGTGTATTTCCCATGTAAGTTTTGAAAAAAAAAATGAAAAATAAAGAAAATGTATATGTTGTTATATGTATGTATCAATAAGAAGATTTCTTTTAATTATAGAAAAAAAATAGGAGGATAGGAGGGGTATAATAAAGAAATATAGATATATATATATATATCCAAGTTGAAGTCGTTAGTTAGTAATAATAGTATGTGAAAAAAAAAGAAGAAAGAAAAAGAAAGAAGAAAAAAAAACAAGGTTCGCGAAAAAGAAGTATTAGTTGTATGAATTAGTATTAGTTTTTTTTTTTTTTTTTTTTACAATGTGAATCAAAGATATTTGTGTATTTTTTTGGTAAAAACAAAAAAAAAAAATGGGCGCGTGCTTTTTGCTATAGAGTAATGGATACTTAGCATATGTCACGTGGAAATAAGTATTTTTTTTTACTATTTGAACTATTATTAACAGCAGATCATTGGTGCCTTTTCCCATTGTTTCATTTTTCGTCATGCATTTTACCTATTTTTTTTTTATTTTTTATATTATTAAAAAAAAACCTTTTTTATTATTATTATTTTTTATTACTTCCCACATCAAAACAATGTCTTATAAGACTTTTGGCCTTATTTGAATTAGAATAAATAGGTTTCCAAGGTAAATCTTCATCTTTACATGCACCTACAGAAGCCGCCATGGCAACATACGTGGCTAAAGGTTCGTGAATATTAGTCCGTTGATGTAACGCATGATCCACATAAGCAATAGGTTCCGCAACGTCGTCCATTGAATTCCGACGAGTAGGTTGTACCACCACATTATTCCTGGTATAACCATCGCTACAAGGTTTTCCCGTTTCCCGAATAAATCCAAATGCATCCATTTCATCATGATGACCTGCTCCTCGTTGTGCTTGTTGATGATAATTGTTATTATCACCTTCTTTGGGTCCTTTTTCATCTTGTTGTATTTCATATCCACCATCTTCTTCTGTTTCAACAATTGGATCCATATATTGAACCGAATGAAGTAAATATTCACGGAAATAACAATTTGTATCCTTGCATAAATAACGATCATGAAATGTTTGAATCGTCATGACGACAGACGTTGGTAATCCCACACCCGAATTTAATAATAATGATTGAACCACTTGACAAAAATCGGATACCGATCCTGATTTAATGCACATGACCAATAATGCCCAATATAAAGAATACATGACATGAGGTCCATATGAATCATCTTCCTCTTCTCGTTGATCCGAGACCAATTCTAATTCTTGATTTAAAAGTCGATGTTTTGCATCCAATTTGGTCTTGACATGCCAAACGTCAAATGCTTTTTGACACATATCCACAATGGTAAAAGGACTTCCTTGGCATTGAATTAAAAAGACACACATCATGGGAGTTAAGATTTGATCTTGTCGTAATAAGGAATCCAATTCTAATCGTCGTAAGAGTTGATAGACGCTTAACGTCTTGGTATACCGATCTTTGTTATCGGGGGAAAACGCAGTAATTAAAATAAGATCACAAAGAAACCCTGGCATCTCGGGTTGATCTGGATGCATATATTCAGAACACATGAATCTGGCATACACTTCCCACGCACGGCTCTCCCATTGTCGTCGAAGGGACACGTGACTCATCAAGGGTGTATCACTAAAAGCGCGCCAGCATAAATGCATCACGACTCTTGGTGTGAATTCATCGACTGTCTCTCCCATACGAACATAGATCCCCCATCCATATTCAAATTGTTTTTGTGTCACCGCCGTATACATCATGGCATTGTCATTATCAATTTTGTTATGTTCGATACGTTCTTCTTCCGTCTCGATACTTAGGCGACGTAATGCCCAATCTTTCCATAAACTACTATTGATATTACGCATTTTACTGTTGCTGTCCCGTCGTTGTTCTTCATATATTTCTTTTTCTTTGGCCCATTCAGTGCCATTCAAAGCTGATTGATAAAACATCCATAGTTTATACTTGTCTTGTTCCGTCACTTCGTTCATCAAGGGTGTATCAATTTTCAGAGGGGGTAAGAGGGTAGGTGCCAAAGGATTGGCTACTTGAAGATAAGGTTTACCAAATTCGGATAATAACCATTCCGCTTGTTGGATTTGTTTTGGATGATGCATTAAATGAAGAGAAATGGCTAATTTATACGCTTGCATGTCCCATAATGGTCGTGGCATGGCATACAATGCTTGTAATGCATATTTATCTTGGTTGATGTCCATTAAAAATTGAACCACAGCTATATACGCATCATACTATACATAAAATAATAATAAAAAAAAAGATTTGAATGTCTATTACCTAATAGAACCCTAGATCTGTAATCCTTTATTTTTGCTATAGATATAAAATAGTTATTTTTTTTTTTTACCTGAAGTACATAACCAGCTTCAATGACTTTGGTAAACATGCGCCAGATAAGACAATCAACAACAGCATGTGGATTTGATTTGATATCGATATGGACTGCTTGATTAATCACGCGAAGTACATTAGGTTCACATAAAGTTTTCAACATGGTAGAATACGTTTCCACCACCTGATCATTATCATGACCTGATTCCATATCAAACATATTCATAGCTTCAATGGCTTGTCGTAAAATACTGACACCTTCTTTGACATCTTCAATTTCTAAAAGATCACTCACACCTCCTGTACTTTGAATACTATCTTGACGTTGTCGTTCATAATAATGTTGCATGATCAGTTCTTCTGCTTCATCAGCACTCGATACCGTTGATTGTGTTCGTCTATGATGCTGTTTTTTAATATTTCCTTGTTGCTGTGGTTGTATTCCTGATGGAAAAGATTGTTGTTCTTTATCTTTTTCTTCAGCTGAATGTAATGGATGATGTTCTTTTTTTGGATAATCAGATGTAGCCGTATTGGAAGGGGTTCGATCAGGTGGTAATGGATGAGTAGGTCGATCAAACATACTTGTTGTAGAAGAGGCTATAGTACTATTATCATCACCACCACCACCTCCTCCTTCTCCTAGATTCGTCATCGTATCTTCTTCTTCTTCTTCTTCTTTGGGAACATCAGATGCAGAGGACCAGCCTTGCAAAAAATCACTAATTACATTAGGTGTATTATGTCGTTTAAAACATTCAAAATAGGCATTTTTATCTAATGAACTGGAACGTCGTCTTTGTTTTTGAAATTCAAGAATAGGTGGTTTATGAGTCCTGACAGGTTGTGGTGCAAACATGGAGGTGGCTGCTTGAACTGGTATGGACATTTTGATGATAATACAAAATGATATTTATATATGGTAATAAAAAAAAGTGAAGAGAAAAAAAAAAGAGTTCTTTTTTTTCACAAACAAACCATGGGGGTAAAAAAAACATGGAATTTGATTATTTATGAAACCCCTTCTTCCCACTTGTATATTTTCCAATTGATTGATTATTTTATATTAAAATTTCTTGAAACAAAGCGTATCATTTTTATGAATAACCGATCAGTGCAAGATGTAAATATATATATATAAAACCGTCATTTTTTTTTTTTTACAAATTCCAACTAAATTTTTCATGTAATTCTTACAAGCAAATTAAGCTATTGATCCTCCATTTAATTCCTGAATATGTATGAAAATATTTGGACGAGGGATTATTCTTTGTTTATCAAATCTATTAAGTCAATTTATTAATAAATAATTTCTAGTTATAATTATTATTGCCTTTTATAAGTATTATTCTTGTTTAGTTAAAAAAATGACTCATTATAAGGAAGAAGGGAGTCATCTTTACTGATAAAATGAACGTCATATTTTTTTGTCCTAGTACCAATCGTGCCATAACAGTCTCCTCGTCGATTCTTCTTGGTCAGATATACATTTGGATTGCTTGCAAACTCCAAAATACTTGAATTTCTCTAAGATATAGATATCTAATAAATATGGATAACGTATAAGTAATAAAATAAAAAATCATATAAACGAGCATAGAAAAATTGTGCTGCTATGGACAGGAAAGAGAGGCAGAACGATCTACATGGTTCGCCACATCCTACTCGTGTTACAATGGGTGGAATACAAAGCAGAAAGATCCACAATGCGTCCATCAAGAACCCTACGTAAATGATGTATAAGAAGAAAAAAAAATGCGTGATACTTGTCAAAATTAATCCCGAAGATTTAGTTTTTAGTTTGTTTTCACGTAACATAATACTCTCTTGTTTTCAATGTACTAACGTAAAAGAAAGTTTATACATTATATTAATAAAAAAAAGGCATTAGAAAATTATAAATTGTTACAGCTTAATTATAATCTCTTACCGTGTTTTTGTTGTGTTATTGTTTGGGTGAAAAGAAAAAGACCAGCTTTTTTTTATTTGCGTTGCGACGCGTTGACTAGGTTTAAAAGTAGAGTGAGAGCAACTTTGTTACTGATCAAAAACTGGCAGGTTGCCGCGATTTAGTATTTTACCAATTACCACCATGGCAATCGAGGAAATTAGAATAAGTAAAAAAAAAGTGGAATGTGCATCATACTACTTGTAATAAACTAAACTACTTCTATTTCTCTTTTCGTACAAAGCTATTCGTGAATATATTGAAAATCACGAGGATCCTACTGCTGCTGATTTTGTTAATACTCACCTCAATTTAATAACTGAGAACGCTCCTGCTGATAAATCGACCAAGAAATTTCTGCCAAATGTCATTCGCGACGAAGCAAAAAAAATGATACGACTTTGGTAAGTACTTCTTTTAACAGATCTGCCACGTATAATCATACAATAAAAACTAAATTATTTTGAACGTATTAGACAAAATCAAAGATCAACTGGACAAGACTATTGAGTAAGCTTGCGTGATATTTGGTCTTTATATTTTCTTCGTGCTCCTGTTCATTGTACTAATGTTTATGTAAAAGCTACAATAGTTACTACTAGTTCTCCCACCAATGACAGTAATAACAATACAGAAAGAACACTCTCTTCATCGCCATCCTCTTCGTTACTAAGCTTGAAAACACGAACTACTGAACATGATAAGGACGTGTTACGCGAACGCTTTAAAAAAATTCACAGATGCACATAAATAAGATTTTTGGTATTTGGATTCTACAAAGGAACAAGCAGCAAAAGATAAAACTGATCCCGTGTCAGTAGAGGAGAAGGTGATGGAATTTGCATTAAAATGCAACTATTATCAGTAAGCAAAAATTGCTATACACCTTTTTCGGAAATCATTCGCACACTCCAGGAAAAAAATTCGTACGTTTCCAGGATAAAAAATTCATACTCTTCTAGTAAAAAAATTCGTACACATCTAGTGGAAAAAATTCAGACACTTTAATTATTATTATATCTTTTTTCCTCTTATTTATTTGTAATATCTTTATTAGCGACCTTTAAAGTTTCTGCTGATATTCTGAGTCAAAATTTCAGAATTGCTTGAATGAAAAACCATTATAAATATAATTTACAGTTTGTTTTTAATAGGAGTGTATGAAATATTTTACTAGAAGTGTACGAATTTTTTTCCTTTGAAATGTACGAATGATTTCCGAAAAAGGTGTATATTTGATTTAATTCGGTAATCGCCTATTGTCAGCATAAATAATCTCTGTTGTTTTCTCGTTTTAGTCCCTCTCAATCGCTGGTCTTGGATACAACTGATGAAAACTGGAAAACCTGTTTTACTGAAGCAGAGTTAAGCGAGATTAGAAACGAGGGGGGTCCACTTGACTGTAGTGAAGTACCTGAAGAACTTGAGCTTCATTATTCAGAATTAAAAGGGATGGTATGTATTTATAGTAATAAAAAATGAACAATAACAGAAATAACAGAAACACGGAGATAACGACAGTACTAATGTTTTTCTTTATAGAAAACGAGTGTTGGGTTTATAAGTATGCAAAAAGCATTCAAATCGACGACCCTTTAGTTGAAGATGTGAAAGTATGGTTTTCAACTGAGTTGCAAAATATCCTGCGTTTGTTTTTTATAACCGGGCTTTTCGACATCATTACTATGCCTGAAACAGATCAACAATACCTCCCCTTTGAATTCTTTAGTACGATATTCCTTGGTTCAGATACTAAGACAAGAGGGTAAGAGATCAAATAGAGGGGTTTGTAGTAGTAGAGCAAGATCAATTTAAAGATGGATTCAACTTAAGTTTTTTTTTATTCTACAGCACCGAGATTTCTAGTGAAGCGAATGCGAATGCAATAAACGCATCTCGTATATTCAAGTATGAATCACAAGAACTTGGATGCTGTGAAGTTAGAGCAGCTCAGGATCAAATAAAAAATAAAAACGTTCCATAACTGCTCAATTAAAATGCCTTTGGTTTTACGAGACATGTTGCTTCCAGCAACGTATGATTCTAGTCTTCTTCATTCTACTCATATCATTGGATATAGTATTACAGGTAGTTATGAGTTTTATATCAAATTCGTGGATAAATATGCTAGCTTATATATGAAAATTTTATTAACTTGAAAGACCATTTTGATGTATTGGTATAGATGGTTGTGCCTCACTTTTGGACGTCAACATTCCTGCTGGATTTATTACTCGAGTACGAAAAACCAACTCACTGAACTTCCCACACACCGAACCAAATTTAGTTTCTCGATTGCTCCCATTGATGACTCTTGCATATCATGGAAAAAGGATTATAGATGAAACTGTTGATTGCTAAATGATACTGCTCAGCCAATAACAACGGCAATGAGTGGCGATCATTGGTGCCTTCCACCAAACTTTATCTTATCATCATCATCATCATCGCAATCGTCAACAGAGTCTGCATCAAAAAAAAAAGAAAAACATCGCAAGGATTTGTCATCTAATGTGTTCTCCAGTCTCTATGATCTCTTTTTCTGTTGATATGTTGAGCATTCCATTTTTTTTTCATTCAAAATTTTTCTATTATATTTTACATTTTCCTATACCTCTACATTTTCCCATATCTTACAATAAGAAAAAGAAAAAGAAAATCTTTTCTCTTTTGAGCCTGTATATATATCAATGTTTTTTTTTCCATACAAAACTTTTTTTTATCATTTTAAACTTGTCAAATACTCTGTATAAATACAACCGCAAAAGTAACATTTTAATTAAACATATAACCAAATCTCAAAGGATTTTCCTGTTCGTTTTATTTACACTTTATTTTCTTTGTTTCTTAATAACAAACTTGTTGCTCGTGATGACAATGCAATTATTTTGTAGCGATATGAGTGTGCATCGATTTTGGATTGCTCTTTGGGTACCAGGGTTCTTTTCTGAGAGTGGTTTCACTGATGAGACAGGATTTAGTAAAAACATGCCATTGGGAAGCAACCATGTAAGATTACTGTAGAAGCAGAAGAACTAAACCTTAGTATATTACATCAACGACACTAAGGAGAAAAATCGATAACGATCCAATGCCCCCCACTGTCGAAACGCATTTTCTGGGAAGCAGTCAAGCTTGGATCAAGCATTCGTTGACATTTTGTATCTGTTGTTTGACAAAGAAATATAGTCTAGTATTATGTGCTGTATGGATCATGTTTTTTTTTTACTAATGATTAGGTCAAATCCGTTTGACGTAGCTCAATATCAAATTGTATAGCTCATTTTCCACTCAGGTGAAATAAAATGCCAAATCAAAAATTAATGCCCTTTTAATTTTCATCACGTGCCAAGTTGAAATCACCCAAATTGCCAAATTGAAAAATAAGACGTGCCAACAAAATCCTGTAATGCAAAAGTAGTTATAAAAACCGGAGTTACGGATTTCTTTCAATCGGAAATGCAAAAACACCGTGACTTTTTCATTACGGAATTTCAAAGAAGTGACATGAAATGTGACTTTGAAAAAAAAGATATAAATACAGTGCAATTTCGACAATTCGTTTTCTTTTTTTCTTATGCCTCTGTTCTGTAATCAGATCGGATAAATCTTTCGCCTTTTACTAAAGATTTCCGTGGCTGCGGAACATTAAGGAGGTTATCACTAATTTTTTGACAAATCCATTGGTATTTTTCCAATATGGATTGTATTATTTTAAATTAAGAAAATGATAAAAATCTTGTTACTGGTTTTAAGAGGGCTAATTATTTTTTTATACTCTGGAAAAACCTAAACCCTAACCCTAGCGTTCTTTAATCTTACGAAGCCCTAGATAATTTAAAATAAACCAAATATTTTTTCTTTTTACGGGAATTTGTACTTTCTAAATCCTTTGTGTTCCATGTCTAAGCTTCATTTTCAGGATCCGTTTTTCATAGTATCGGTTTAGAAAGAGAGAGAAAGCTCTCTAAACATATCTATTTTATTCACTCTTTACCCAAGTTGTCAATTATTTCTTCATATAGTCAATTTCCATGTTCATTTATTACTATTGACTCAATGTATTATTGAATACTTTAAAATTCATCATAAAGTATTATAAACTAGATTTTTTAGGCGACATTGCATTTATTTTGAAGAAATAAATATAACATTTTGCAATAATAGACAGTTTGCTATTAATCGAAACGATTTTGGCTGTTACATGTTTATTTTATACAAGATATCTTCTTGGCTTCCATCCTGTAGTCTATCTCCATTCTCTTCCAACACCACATAAATTGTTAACTAGGATGGATTATTCGGCAAAAGAAATAATGTAATATATCACCCTCTTATAAATTAAATAAATAACATCTATTCGCTTATACTATAATCTACTAGTGAGATAATGCTGCGACACGTTTTTACGTTGTAGTTTTTACCCATCAATAAGAAGATGCAAACTATTCTATGAGCCACATATAACTTGTTCTGTTTTCTATATCAAGTAAATTGTTTTCTATATGGAGAAGATGGATGATGGAGGGTCCCATCATTTATAAATATGTGAAAAAAAAGAAACGTTTATATGACGTATAATTCTAAAAGGACAAAGAAGAATAAAGACTACACTTTATGAGCTAAGCCGATGAATTATTTTATATAGAAGACGACAGAAGGTCACCATATGACATCAGCTGATAGTTGTTTTGTTCCATTCAAAAAAAAAAAAGATGAAGAATCTTGGCCTTTTTTCAAAAAAAAGTGATTAGTTGTCATTCAGCGCCATTTCTTTGATATTCATTCATAGGTGTTCTTGTTTATAATATAAAAACACGCGTAGTAAGTGTGTGTACAAATACATAAGCTTCAGAAAAGGTGTTTCATCTCATTTTTTTTATAGAATAGGTGTAACAAAAAAAGGAGATGTGCCACCCCCACTTACGCATATATAAACAACGAGTATGATGGTCTTCCCACGATTTTAACCATTTTTAACTTACCGGTTCCTGCGGGATAATCCATGTCGGAGTCGGATCCCATTTATAATAGTAATACGCGTCGCTTTTCGTTGTAGGCTTCTATTTAATACGCATACGATTCTTTTTTTCTTTTTCTTCTTTTTTACCTTTCTTATACAATACAATAATAACAACAACAAATGACCAATTCCGCACCTGCACCATCGCTTGATTTCACCATTAATGCTGAACAAGTAAACGACATCACCAAGGCTATTATCAAAGAAGAACTCGAAGTAAATAATGCTATTGCAGCTTTGAAGCCAGAAGAACAAACTTATGAAAACGTCATTCCTCGGTTGATTCATCTTGAAAATACCTTGTCCGGTAAAAAAAAAAGGCTTTGATACCAACTCTATGCCCCCAAATTTTGTAGAATTTACTTTTATTTTTTACTTATAACTATGAACAACTCTCTCTATATGGGGGTAAAACTATTATTATTCTAATATAGGTAAAATCCAACTTGTCGGTTCATTGAGTCAAATTTCACCTGATGCTGCTGTCCGTGAAGCATCCGTGGCTGCTGAAAAAGAATATGAAGAATTCAGTATTGAACAAACCATGCGTCATGATCTTTATGTGGTGATCCAAGGTGTCATTGATAGAGCTGATCGTTCTAAATTGTCGGCTGAAGAAGATCGTTTACTTACAAAGACAGAACGTAGTTATCGTCGTAATGGTTTGCATCTTCCTGAAGAAAAACGAAATGAATTCAAGGATTTGCGTAAACGTTTGAGTGAAGTGTGTATTGAATTCATGAAAAATTGGAGTCGTGAAAACAGCAGTAAGTTTTTCGAAGAAAAAAAAAAGTTGCCCTGTGTGATAGGGATGATACCGAGAAAGGAACAAAAAGGAAAAATCATGAGGATACTAAAAAAAACCGATTTTTTTTATAGCCGTCAAGTTCACCAAGGTAATAAAATCATTGTGGAATTGTAAAAGAAGAATGGATGAGGAAATATTAAAACATCAATATTATTTTTAGGAAGAACTTGAAGGAATGGACGATGATTTCTTGGGTATGCATATATGCAGAGAAAAGAGTGTTTCATGTTTTTTTTTTTTTAGTATTCCAATTTTTCTTTCATTTTACTTACGTTACAATATGTATATCATTTTAGGTGGATTGGCCACTGAAGAAGAAGATGGTGTCAAGAAATACGTTTTGACTATGAAGTAAGTTGCCAAAAAAGAAAAAAAAAGTCCTGTCATTCTATTCCTATCTATGTTTTAGATCTTTATCTAACATTTCCATTTTCTTTTAATAGATATCCTGGTAAAGATTTGAAATCTTGATTTACTTTTTATGTGTAGAAAAAAAGAAGACTAATAAGATGGCATTGGATTTTATATATATTTGCATGATCTTTTGTTTTTTCGTATTGATCTAGATGTTCGACCTGGTAAGAGAATTTTCTTTTCTGTAACTGAATGTTGATCCAATGGGATAAATTTTATATATATCATACTTATCTATTTCTATATCACTGATTCTAAATAGTACTTAAACTCTGCAAGAACGAAAACACTCGTAAGACTCACGTTACTGCATTTGATTCTCGTAATAGAGAAAACATTGTTTTGCTTGAAGAGGTAATTTGTTTGTGGAGGAAAATAAGGTGGCACTTTTTTTTGGTGTAACAAATTCAAATGTGGGGGACGTTCCTTTTTTTCCCCTCATCTTGTTGTATATTAAAACTTGAAACAATATTTATTATAGGCTATTCAACTTCGTAGAAAGTGTGCAAAGGTATGTAATCATATATACAATCGAATGATGTGGGATCCCAAATAAACAGAAAAAGGGTTGTATGCTTACCCCATGGTATGATTTGTATATTAGATTTTGGGTTACAAGTCTCATGCCGATTATGTTCTTGAAGTAAAGATGGCAAAGTCTGTTGAAGCTGTTCGCAACGTAAGATTTCTAGCTTATTATTCTCTCCAATGATGCACTTTTTATATATGAAAAAAAAAGAAGTGAACTAACATGTATTATTTGATAATGATAGTTTGTTGATGACTTGGCTAAGAGATTGCATGAGCCTGGTCTTAAGGACATTGAAAAGTTAAAGCAAATCAAGCAGGTAAATAAAAAAATTCAATGTATTCGATTAAAAAAAATAGACAGGATACTCATTTCATTTCTTTTTTTCAAAAAAAAAATAGAATGAAAAAGGTTTGTATTTATTACATTATCGTTTTCCATCAATGATGACTATTATATATATACTAATATAGCTTTTTTCTTTGACATTAGCCGCTCGTGGAGAAGAATTTGATGGCACTTTCAACCCATGGGATACCAGTTACTATGAACGTATCTTGTTAGAAAAGGAATACTCTGTTGATCAAGAAGAAATTAAAAAGTACTTCAGCCTTGAAACCACCATTCAAAGTTCGTATAAGCAAATTTATTTTTTTCAGTGAGAGAAGAATCTATTCCAGTCCATCATGTTTACTGAATATCTTTTGTATCAATTTTTTTTTATTAAAAAAAATAGAGATGCTCGAAATTTACGAAAAGGTACTTGGTCTCAAGTTTGTCAAGGTCCCTGCTGATAAGGCAGTTGTATGGCACCCTGATGTCCAATTATTTGAATGTTGGGATGCTGTTGAAGACAAGAGTTTCTCTGGTTACATGTACTTGGACTTGTTCCCTCGTGACAGCAAATGTAAGTTGATTATTCTCCATAGCTATCTCAGGTTCCTTTACTTACATACATATGAACAATAGATCCTCATGCTGCCTGTTTCCCATTACAACCTTCTTACCTTGCTGATGATGGCACTCGTGTCGCACCTATTGCTGCCATGGTTGCTAACTTTACCAAGCCGTAAGTCATATTTTATGATCATCATATATGCTGCTATGAATAAGCCATAGAAAGAAATGTATCTAAAAAAGGTATCATATGTTGTATGTTTAGAACTGCTGATAAGCCATCTCTTTTGAAGCACGATGAAGTTGTCACACTTTTCCACGAATTGGTATGTATAACCAGAACGAGTCTTTTTTTTCCTGGTCATTCTATATTTATCTATGCATATGGACATAGACTGATGATTTTATATTTATACAAAACATATTTTAGGGTCACGTCATGCATCATCTCTGTGGACGTACCCGATTTGCTCGATTCCACGGTACAGCTGTCGAAGGTGATTTCGTTGAAGCACCCTCTCAGGTATATATAAAAAGAAGAAAGGGGAAGGAATAGGGTGATCCTTCTCTCATTTATTGGTTACTCACACTGGGGTCTTTTTTTTTTTTTGAAAAAAAAAAATAGATGTTAGAAAACTGGTGTTATGATTCCAAGTCTCTCAAGTATCTTTCTGCTCATTTTGAAACGGGTGAACCAATTTCAGATGAAATCATTGATCGTATCATCAAGGCAAAGAATGTTATTGCTGCCTTGTTGAACCTTCGTCAATTGTTCTTTGGTATCTTTGATATGGAAATTCACACATCCGAAGGTATATATTGATACATATCATTATTTTGTTTACAAATGGGATATATGGAAAGAAAGAATGGAAAAAAGAGAGAGAGAGAGAAATATATAAAGGTTTAACGTGCTATCTTAATTTTTTTAGATGATAACTTGGATACTACTAAGATCTATAACACTTTACGAGAAAAGATTTCTCTTGTCAAGGCACCTGAGGTATATATTATATAAATAATAACATTGAGAATAGGTGTTCATATATGTATATCATAAACTTATATAATTTCTTTTTTTGTATTAAGGGTTCTTGTGGTCAAGCATCATTTGGCCATCTTATGGGTGGTTATGATTCTGGTAAGAAAAGAGGGAAATTTGGCATGAAATGGTTTAATTTTAAGGAATAATTTACTCATTATATATATAGGCTACTATGGTTACATGTGGTCCAAGGTCTTCTCCAGTGACATGTTCTTTACCAAGTTCGAAGCCGATACACTTTCCGCTGAAACTGGTTATTCATACCGTAAATGTATCCTTGAAAAGGGTGGTAGCAAGTAAAGTATCAAATTTTATCAAAAAAAAAACACTTTCTTTCCTTTTTTTCCAAACACATCATTAGCATTAAATCATTATTTTTCTTTATTTAGGGATGGTATGGATTTGTTAGTAGACTTCCTTGGCCGTGAACCATCATCGGATGCTTTCATGAGAGAAGATATTGGTGTGCAATAAATTAATACAAAAAAAGAAATAGTTGGGATATATGTAGGATAATCGAAAGGATATAAAAAACGATGGTTCACATCATGCACCTATATAATTATTTTATATATATATATATATAGTGTTTTTTTCTCTATATATAAAAAAAGATTCTTATTTGAGTTTTGTACAAATTTATTATTAAATGTTTTTTTTAACCACAAGCATTGATAACTTTTGTGATTTTTTAATGTATATGGCTGTTACTAAGAGGGCAATTATATTTGGGTAGATTCTAATCCACCATCATTATAATAAGTTGATTACTACTGAGATATAGTCAATTGCATAGGTGGTTATGATGGATATGCTCGACATGATAGTCTTAACGTTTGGATGTATGTTAAAATAATTCCGTCCACAGAACAGATTGTCAAAATATTAACATCTGAACATGGTGCATCCAAAAAAAGCAAAGGTGTTCCCTACAGCCATGATCACCCCACCCCCGATATAAAAAGATTGCTTGTTTCGATATCCTCGTTCAGAGTACTACATGTAGAGTAGTGCCGGTCTTTTTCTGATTATGTGTCAGATTCCATTGTATAACAGATGAATGTATATTGTTGGAACTTATTTTTATGCGCGGATATCTTTAATATTGAAGAATAACGGCAAATGATGAGTAAGTTGCTTCAAAACGCGATATATATTTTGTGGATCATCCACCGATCGTTCTGGTATAGCTGTCGGTTTATTCAAAACCTACACTAAAAAAAAAATGGACCAAAACCACCAAATGTTACCTTGGCATGACACTCTAATTGGTTTTTTTTTCATCAGGATTTTCTCCCATCAAAGGTTAAAATAATAATTTCTTCATAACTTGCACAAATCCAGTTACTATCCGCTATTGCTATATTTTTTTTTGTTCCACTTGGTATTGTTCACTTTGAGTACAATCTGAAGCTTCCTCATAATTTATTTTTTTACACATTGTTGTAAGTTGTTACTCTATAGACTAAGCTTAACATCACTGTTAAATAAGCAATAATATTATCTCAGAATTGCTTGCGTATACAGATATATAATACATACTTTCTTTAATTGATGCATTTCCAGTTTTAATGCTACAGAATCCAAAATGATATGCTATACTGTATGTAAAACGCGTTTATAAGAGTTTTAATAAACAGATCCTTGGTGTTTTTTTTACACCAAGTTATCATTCTTTCCGAGATAAACTTTCCCAATGTCACCACTGAGTGGTGCTATTTTTTTTCTCCACTGCGATTGCTCCTTGTGTTCCCTCAGTCCAAAAGTCCCACCACATTAGGACAACATGAGCTGCGCCAATTCATTCCAGTAGCAAATATATAATCTTTCCATGCATATTCCTGTAAAGCATTCATTAAATAATCGTTATCCAAAACAAAAAGGAATCATGATGTGTGTGGAGTAATAATGCCGACACACTTCAATACCAATTGGTGTGTGCTAAATCAATCCAAAATTGTTGTCGTTGATTGGTGAACAGTTCAAATTGTAAAAATACAATATATATAAATGAAAGAGAAAGAAAGCATGGTATCTATATAGTATTAGTGCTTAAAATTAAGTCTATTACGAAAATGATGTGTATACCTGGATAGGATAGAAGAAGGTGTGCTCATTAGGAGAGCTTTCAAAACTTCTACTTTGATGAACTTGTCCTTTTTTTTTACGTAAGCAAAATAATAATAATTGAGTATTATTATTTGTTCTGATTATTTGTGAGGTATCCATGATGAAATAAAAGCGTCGGGGTAACAGTAGAGTAGATCATCAAAACAAGGGTTATTCGAATTTTATAAATTTACCACGCTATACGGTTGGATAATTCGTATAATGAGTTGGATAGAGACCCCAGTTCAAAAAATTAAAATTATGCAAGCATAAATTTTTTGCAAAAAGAAAAGACTGTATTTGTCTCTTTTTGAATTCTTTTTTTTTTCGACAATACGTAAAATAATGGGTGTTATCGATATCGTGCCATCAGGTGTTATTACTGGTGATGATGTTTTTCGTCTCTTTGAATATGCTGAAGAACATAACTTTGCTATTCCTTCGATTAATGTAACATCAACAAGGTATGCTTTTGCATGATAAACAGGGATGGAATTAGATAAAGTTCTTTTCTGTTATACGTATTGGAAAAATAGTTTTTATTTTGGATACATATTGATAAAAATAATAGTACTGTAAATGCTGTTTTAGAAGCAGCACGAGATATTCGTTCACCTATCATGATCCAATTCTCAAATGGTGGTGCCGATTTTTTTGCTGGCAAAGGATTAGATAATAGTGCACAACAAGCATCTGTTCTTGGTGCTATTTCTGGTGCTCATGTAAGGATATATCTTACTTATATACACACACATAAGATTCTCTCTTTTTTTACTCGATCATCCTATTGTAACTTTAGCTTGTATCTATATTAAACAACATTAAAAAACTTATACTTTTGGATATATATTACCTTTAATAGTATGTACGTTCAGTTGCAAAGGCTTACGGTGTCCCCGTCATTTTACATACGGATCATTGTGCCAAGAATCTTTTGCCATGGTTCGATGGCATGCTTCGTGCCGATGAAGAATATTTCAAAGCACATGGTGAACCTCTCTTTTCATCTCACATGTTGGATTTATCCGCAGAACCCAAAGAAGATAACATTCGTATATGTGTTGATTATTTGAAACGCATGGCACCTATGAAACAATGGCTTGAAATGGAAATCGGTATTACAGGTGGTGAAGAAGATGGTGTTAACAATGAAGATGTTGATAATAATTCCCTCTTCTCTCAACCTGAAGATATTTGGGATATTTACAAGGCATTTTCACAAGTTTCGAAATACTTTTCCATTGCTGCTGCCTTTGGTAATGTCCATGGATCTTATGCTCCTGGAAATGTTAAATTACATCCCGAATTATTGGCTAAACATCAAGCTTACGTAAAGCAACAATTGGGAACCGACAAGGATCATCCTGTTCTCTTTGTATTCCATGGTGGTTCTGGTTCGACCAAGGAGGAAATTCATGAAGCTGTACGCAATGGTGTTGTCAAGATGAATGTGGATACGGACACACAGTGGGCTTATTGGGATGGTATTCATAAGTATTATGAAGCCAACAGGGATTATTTGCAAACGCAAGTAGGAAATCCAGATGGCCCCGAAAAACCTAATAAGAAACATTATGATCCACGAGCTTTCATCAGAGCTGCCGAAAAGTCAATGATTATGCGTGTTCAAGAAGCTTGTCATGACCTTGGTAATGTCCACACTTTGTAAATAATGTTTAATTAGCTTTTTAGTACCTATGTTTTTTCTACTTCTTTTATCAATAACCCCTTCCCATGTATATAAAATAAATCAGAATTAGTATATATTATATTTTTAATTATATTTGCGTCTACATACAATAATGTTTTGATTTGTTTGTCTTTTTGTTGAGTCAATGAAGTATATGATAATGAAAACTATTTTTTAATGTGACAAGAAAATAATTAATACTATAGATATATAATAGGGTATATATGGTGAAATTGGTAATAAAATGATTGAACAAAAACAGGTAATGGATGCTACACTTTACAGATAATTTGCTTTTTTTTTGTGAGGAAGAGAATGAAAAAGGATGGGTGATATTGTAGATCATTAATTAGTATTGGTTTTCATACAACATGATTGTATCGTGATCTCGTACATAATCCAAGCCGGTGGATGTGACATTTGGTAATTCATACAAATTAAGTGCTTGTAAGGTTGGAATATTACAAAGGGACCGGATTGAATTATTGCCTACAGCCTCGATTTGACAAAGGATAATAACACGAATATGGGTGTTATTTGAATCCTGTTGCAACTTCAAAACAAAATTATCGAACGAGTATTGATCCTTGACTTGGGTATTGATCAATGTAAAACTTCGAAGTGAAGAAATACCGGCAATGGCCTGTAATGCTACATCGTTCAATTGAAAATTACAGTCGTCGAATTCTAATGTATACAATAAATGTTGGCGTGCTTCTAATGTACGGAACATGGATGTCATTCCTTCATAGTTTATGCCTCGTATAGAAGCAAATTCAAGCCTTTGTAGAGAAGGCAATCCGGCAATTGCATTGAACGTATCATAGCCAAGACCAAATCCGACATTAAGTAGAAGTTCTTCCAAAACAGGGCATCCTGAAAGTATATTAGCGAGTATTGGATCAAAGTTACGAGTTGGACTAATGTTGATAAATCGTAGTTTTGGAAAAGTGACTGATGATAATGCATTCCAACCTGATGTTATATCATTATTCGGGGTCGCAGCGGACATCAGGAATGTTTCCAGTACAGATGCACTATCACATAAAATATCAATAATAGGTTCCATTATTTCTGAGCGATAGTTTGGAAACAAGCAAAAGTATCGGATTCCTTTCGGCTCATCTGGATCTGCCGAAAACACCACTTCATCGTTTCCGGGTGGCATAATACCTCCATAATTGATGATAAAGCTTCGTAAATTAGGACAAGCTTTGCGGACTACAGATGCGTAGGCGAAAGAACAATGTCCAATCACAAGTTTACGCAGTTTAGGACAGCATTCAAGAAGAAATTCCAGGTGGGATGGCTCCATATGAGCAAACCTTATTTCTAAATCCGTTAAAGAGTCAAATGTCATGGAACCGTGCGGCATGATACCTTGTATATCCAAGATGGCCTTTCTTTGTTCACAATGAAGTGTTTCAAGTTTAGGACACATTGAAAGAACTACCCCTATTGGAAGAGACGGACTTTTGGAGTCTACTTCGATCGACAGATGACTTAGAGTATTTTTTATATTTGAAAGAGCTCCAAGAAGTTGATAATGATGATCCATTTGATAACCTATCGAGTATATATGTATTAACTAAAAATGAAAAACTCTACCTATGGTAGGATTTAAATAGAGAAAAAAAATCTTACCATGGATTTCCAGTATATTGAGATTAGTAAAAATATTACTCATGATAACGGTAAGTAACATTTCACATTCTTCCTTAGTTGTACTATAAAGTACAATCTCCTCTACATGTTGACTGACATGATGTAATTTAAACAAGATTGGTTCCGGCCGGCTCCCTTCTTCGTCTTCTTGGGATGAAAGACATATTTCTGTCCATGGTTTAGGATACCCAGCAAGGCAGTCCCGCCAACCCTTTGAAATATCCATCAGTCCTACCATCTCTTCCATTTCAATATGATCCAATACTTGGTGCAGAACTTCATAGGGTAGTTGTGTCACAAAATCGATACGAATATCAAGTTTTTCTTGAGCTTCATTATATTTCTCTTGAAGGGTAAGACGTGCTGACTTGTTTTGTTCACCCGAAAGTGCTTTAATGCCTGTTTGATATACTTGCATAGCTGCCTTATAATGACTCCTCAATGTATGGATCGATCCAGCACGCAGGTCTAAATAAAAAAAAAAATCTCTTTTTTTAATCTCATTCTGTCACTTTCAATGCTATGTACCTCTCCAATTGATTCATTTCAATAATAAAAAGTAAAAACCAAAGAAAGATGATAGGGGCTGTCGATATACATACATCCAGCTGCTGCCGTAGGTGCCAATGCAATCATATTTTGTGCGTCCTTGAGTCCTTTATCCACCTGCATAGTCATTCCATAAGTCCATGCGCGAACATCTAACAATGACAACGTATTGTTGAACATTTCTTGGATCCCGATAGTAGAAGAATCAATCGCGTTTTGAAAGTTTCTATTTTCGACATTTTCAACGCAAGTTGTAAAAGTTGCTTTACCAGTACTAGCTGGTGAATGGAAGCCTTCAAAGGAGTTTGACATTTTAGTTTGACAGCCATTTGTCGTTGGTGTCGGTGTCGTTGATATAGTTATTTCCTTTGGAATGATATTATTCAATGTTAGTGACATGAGAATAAAAGAAAAAGAGGCATGAAGAAAAGGTGCTTCAGCTGTGTGAAAAAAGAAAAACTCGTCAAAGTGTTATTGCATACATAATATAACAGTAATATTTAAAAACAATCAACTGGATATGGTAAATCTGCTGGATAATCTTCTCTCTCTTTCTCTCTCTCTCTCTTTCGTTCGGTTTAATGAACAAGAAATGATAAAATATATCGTAGCACTAACTAAACATGAACCGTGTGGGTTACCTTGACATGTCTTGTACTACAATTTAGTGTAATCTTGAGAACTTCAAGGCGTTTGGCTTTGTTCCCTTGGTAGCAAACTTACTAGAAATACGAAAACCGCCACAAACCCTTTCTTTTAAGGGGTTAAGCATCAAAGGGGCTTATTTTTACAATTCAGCAGCATCACTTAAAACGATTCACTTCCCCTCAATTCGAACTCACAAGGTGTTTGTGCACATCATAAAATACTATACAAAAAATTAGTCAACTATATATAGTAGTTTTCTCTATTTGACATATACTGACTCCATTTTTTTTGCAACCTCAAAAATTGCAAATCCTCACTTTTTACAATAGATTCTGGAAATTGTTTATAATGAATAATTTACTATTTACTATCCTGTTTTTTTTTTTTTTTCAAACCTCACTTTTTGCAACAATTTTTTATTATTTTGGACATGAAAATAGAGAGATCAGAGAATTAAAACAATGGTAGTAGCTGTTAACCTTCCTCTTCACTAGGACAAAGACAACGTTCAAATCAATGCTGTAAAAATATGCATTGGATTCAGCAGCATCCAATAACGGTTCTGAAAAGCTCGTTCCATTAAAATAATTAAAAACCATGTTCAAACTTTAGCCGATAGCAGCAGCAGTATTATCGATCCCATGGCTATAAGCATCATCAAAACCGGTTGGATTTTCTAGCAGGAACATGAAAGCAGCAATGCTATTATCAGGATCTTACAAGAAGGTGGTGGTGTTAAAATTCCAAGAACATTTTAAAAGACATTTTGAATAAACTAGCTAAAAAAAAACATGAAGAAATTCTGCTCCTCACCATTGATGGACCAGTCGCAATGTATGCCATCACCAAAGCTTGGAACCAAACGCGCCCATTGCCAGCTTGACATGAGATGGTTTGATTTTTATACTTTTGATGTAACAACCAAACTATATAAACAGACATATACACAAAACAGTACAGTACAGTACATTACATTTTTTTTCATAACTTTACATTTATTACATGTAATCTATGATACAATACAAGTAACAATCCATCCATCCGCTGTTTAATATTTTCTATTGCAATTACTCTAACCCTGGTGTTACAAACCCACAGTCATTCTGTATATTTTTTTCTAGTGTTATATCCTTTAATAGTATTTGTAATTTATAATTACCATCTTTCTTCAACAAGGTATATCCATAACTATAGCTTCTAATTTGAATATTGAATGTTGATATAATATTTTAAAATTTGTTGCACTCATTAATTAAGAACAATGAAGGGTTGTCATTTTTTCTGGTGTTTACTTGCTGTGGACTCTGCTGTTATCGCTTGTTGAGTTATTTCCAACTTTAGCAAAACTTGTTCTCAAATTTATGCTGCATTTATATAATTATATAAAGTGGGAGTTGACTGGAGGAGAGTTTTGTTCTTGGCTTCAGAGCGCAAAGAATATTTTCCTATGTATCCAATTAACGAATGATGTAATACTTTAAGTGCAGAGCTGAAGTATTTCAATATTACCCATTTCCCAAAACTTTTGAATTTGAGAGTTCACTCTAAATATTGATTCCTTTATCAACAATCAATTCTACAATGTACTCATCTAATATCGTATATCACCAACCAATAAATTAAATATGGGACTTGTTTATCCTACCAGGAAGATCATTCTTAGGGGATGTTGTGCCCAAGGATATGATACTGTTGAATTTTAGGAAGAGTTTACTTTATCATGTTGCAAAATGAATAAATGAAACAGTAGTTGAAGAAAGGTTGGTATTGATATAATATGTTTTGGTAACGCAGTATAAGCTTGTTTTGATGCGAATATCAAGGGCGACGCACTTTGGAATGATTAAAAAACCACATTGTCTATTGATAGTTTTCAAACCAACAAACGTTACGCCGATTTTTATTGACATTTACCTATCGATATCAAGATACCCTCCTCGATCATTTTTCGATGCAAATGGTTGGGAGATGATGGTCTCTATGATTTGGCATTATCATAAAACATTACGGCAGATACAGATATCAAATTCCAACAAAAAAACTATACATATCATAATTTTAGTTCTATATATAATACCCACCAAATTTATTTGTATATAAATTATTTCTCTTTCCCCAAATCTCTATCACTCTTCCGTATATGATGTTTTTTTTTCTTCATTTACATACAAGTATTCATATTAGGATTTTTGGGCTTATTAGTCATATCAAAGAGAAAGTATAATATATCATGCATCATATTGATAATTACTATACAATATATAAAAAATCGAACAACAAATGTAGTTGGTGACAATCTTGTAATAAAGATTAGTAGTTTATAATCACCAAATTAATAAAAATGAGCAAGTGTACAGTGGTTGATATGTATATACTTTTACTAAAAAATATTCAGCTGTATTCATATAAAATCCCACTTGTCAGTGGTATCACCAGGTGCGAAAAAAAATTTGGGGTTCATGTGCATAGGTTTTTTTTTTTTTTTCGTTTCCATTAGAGTCTCATCACCGATATTATTATAAAAATACTAAAATGACTATAATATATTTAGATGAATAAAATATTATATAAATAAATGATACGATCTTATTGTATTATCAATTCAATTCGTAACTTTCAAATAGAAGAAGTATTAAAATAAAGTCTTGAGAAATGTACAGCTTAGTCAATATTTTATCATGATGTAAAGGTGTGTCAATTTATATCGTGAAATAAAAAAAAGGTTACACGAGATTTCGTTTTCTTTCCATAAGAAGTCCTTTCAGGATTACTATTCACAATTTCCAACAGCAGTTGTTTTGAATAAGATAATATTTCAAGACAATAAGACCCTTCCTCTCTTTTCCTCTTTTGCATCCGTTTTCTTCTTTACTTTTCATATATGTCTTCAAAAACAAATAAAAAATTAACAGCTGCTGTCATTGGCACTGGGTAAATATCTTAATATCTCCATCCATTAATCCACCTATCGATACTTACTCCAAAAACGATTATTTATTGAACATTTTATTATTATTATTTATTTATTTTTTTTGTTGTATAAACAGTTTCAGCGGACTTTGTTCTGCAATCAAACTAGAAAAAGAGCTTGGTATTCAGGCACAACTTTTTGAGATGTCAGACGATGTCGGTGGTACCTGGGAAGCAAATAGAGTAAATATATTTTCGAGATCGATCGTTTACCAGATTATCTTATTGGTACCATCCATTATAAAATAGACTAAACGATTATATTTTATATTGATTTAATGCAGTATCCAGGTGCAGAATGTGATATTCCCTCTCATTTGTATTCACTCAGTTTTGAATTAAGTCCTTGTAAGTTAGAATTTATATATATATCTTTGTCACATGCGTTTGGGTACAAGAAAATTCATCCGGAAGAGATTGGTGTTGTTATAGATCAAGAAATAATTATATTAATGAAAAAGTTGTTTTTTTCTTTGTTGATATTTAGCATGGTCGAAGCATTACAGTAACCAAAAAGAAATCTATGCCTATATGCAAAGCGTCGCGAAAAAATATAACCTTTATGAACGAACTCAATTCCAAACAGAAGTTATTCGTTGTGAATGGATCGAAAGCAAACAACAATGGTATTTACAATGGCGAAATACAAAGGACCATAATAAGACAGGGTCCGGTTATTATAATACTGTGTAAATGTTTGTTAATTTTTGCCACCATGGGATTGTTCGGATACAGCTTGGGATTTTTGATGGATGAGATGCTGGAAGGAACATAAAAGAAAAAGTAACCCCAGTTTAATTATTATTAATTTAAAATAAATTCTCCCCCAAAACAGATTCGCTGGTTTAGGTCCATTACGAATCCCGAACATTCCGAAAGAATTTCAAGGATTTGATGGCCCAATTGTACATACCACTCGTTGGGATAATACCATTGATTATTCCAACAAGCGTATTGCCGTTATTGGTTGTGGTGCAACGTAAGTAGGAACAAAAATAATTAGCATGAGATACTGGGTATATAAGTAAATGAAGGAGGAAGGGTTACTGATTTATATATAGTGCTATTCAAGCTATCCCAGAATTACGAAAAGTAGCTAGCCATATTTATAGCTACCAAAGAACAGTTGCATGGGTTAGTCCTAGAGATCAATTTACTTATCCACGAATTATCAAGGCAGTATTTCGATGGTTCCCAGCTTTGTTAAAACTTTATCGTTTTATGTTGTTCCTTCAGGTAAAAATTGCTGATAATAATCATTGAAATCAAATTGTATATACAAAGAACGAATGAAAATAGGAAGAAACTCATGTATATATATAAATGTATATAGCATGAAATGTATTATACCTATTTTGGTTATTATGATACCTTTTTCGGACGATTAATCCACAAAGGATTCAAGAAAATCGTGGCCTTGCGTCTTGCTCGAGCTGGTCGTCCTGATTTGATCCCAATTTTGACACCTAGTAAGTATCACTTAATTTTGATGGACGTTTAACTTATTAAAAAAAAAACAATAATAACACAACATCATTCTATTTTTTTTCTTTAGACTATCCACCTGGATGTAAGCGTATTGCTAAATCTGAGCTTTATCTCGAAGCACTTGCCAAACCCAATGTCACTGTCATTCCTGCCGGTATCGAAGAAATTAAAGGGCGTGTATTAGTTGATAAGACAGGAAATGAGACAGAAGTGGATATTTTGATCCTTGCTACAGGATTCAATCTTCAAGGTTTCGCTGGAAATTTAAAAAGTAAAGTTGATTCATTTTTCATGTGTATATTATTATATATAATATTTAAATACTAATGTGCTTTTATATAATACAGTTCTTGGTAGAAATCAAGTCTCATTAGAGGAGAAATGGCGACATGAATTCCCTAAAACATTCAAGGTAAAAAAAAAGAAAGGGAATTAATATGGTTATGATAGTCGTAATGATGGCTGATCGATAATTTTATTTTTATTTTGAACAGACTGTTACAATGAATGGATTCCCCAACTTTTTCTTACTTCTTGGACCTTCGACAGGTTTAGGTCACAATTCTGTCGTTACGGTATGTTATCCATTTCATGCGTCTTTTGTAACTGTATGCTATGTATCATCCTACTAATTCAAACCCCACATTTTTATTCTTGATTTAGATGATTGACATGTAAGTTTTTTTTTTTTTTGTGCTGTCTAAAATAGGTGCAATTTTTTTTCATTTCACTAATAATAATAATGTTGAAAATATTATAGTCAAGTTGATTTCGCTATCAAGTGTTTGAAGCATGTAGTACAAAGAGATTTGGCAGCAATTGAACCCAAAATTGCTTCACAAGAAGAATTTGTTAAAAAATTACAGAATGGCTTCAATGGAACCGTATGGAAAGGAGGTATGTTATCAAGATTTAGATAAAACGTTACAATATATGCATTTATCAATCTGTTATATATTAAATATATAACTTGGTGAAATTGTATTTATAGGTTGTCGATCATGGTATATGAATGACGCTGGAGAGGTAATGTATCAGATAAAAATTTTAAGGTCTTACTGTATAAAATGATTATTATAGAAAAAGCTGCTAATGTATGTAATTCTCATAATTAATAACAATAGTTATTCGGTCTTTGGAATGGCACCATTACTTCTTTCTGGTGGTCTTTACGCAAGGCAAACATCAATGATTTTGTCCAACACAAAAAAGCCATTCCTATCAAAATGTAAAAATGTTTATGCACACCTCTTCCTTCACTATCAGCATATAAAAAAGTATGCCCCATCTATAAAGATCTAACAAAGTTTATTGGATCAAAATATTTCCCAATCTCTCATCATTATTACTTTATAGAATATTGCCCCTATTATTACATCATTAAATATTTAATAATAGTGTTTTAATAAGAAACATCTACACTGCCTTTATTTCAAATCTGTCATATTTGTTTTTCTACGTACTTGCCAAAACAAAAAAAAAAAATCTAATGCGGGTAAACTTATTTAACGAATATTTGTGTTACATTACACACTCTTGTCTGATTTTGAAACAAAAAGAGAGAGATTGCATCAGGAGAACAAAAGAGAGTAATGTTGTGATACTTTATTTTGCATACTTTTTTTTTCACCTTTTTTTCCCTTCTCTCTCTTTTTTTCTTCTTTTGTTTTTTTCTTTTCTTTTTCTCTCTCTTTTTCTTTTTCATAAATGATCAATAAGAATCCAAGACCAAGTTCACCTACATCTACTACTCCACTTTTATCAGAAACTGCCAGTACTTCAGCTACTCATGGAAGTAGCAGTGCTGGTAGTGTTGGATCACCAAGTAGCCCTCGTTACAATACAGTTCCTCGAGTACCTACATTTATGCAAACGTCAGTTCCAAGTCGTCGTTCCATCATCCATGCTTTTCTTGACATGACCATGCACATGATGTTTGAACTCGTATTGCCAATTGTACTTTATTATGCTTTACGAACCCAATTTTCGCCTATTATATCACTCGTCGTAGCAGGTATCCCACCTGCCCTTGTGGTGGTTGTAAAAGGCGTTCGAGATCATAAAGTGGATATGATGGGGTTATTGATGTTGCTTGGTTTTGTGGCATCTGTCTTATTGGCACTCGTCGAATCTGACCCAAAGTTATATCTTTTACGAGAAAGTGCCATGACGTCTGCCATGGGCATCATGTTGGTGGTCACTCTTTTCCCCCTCCGGTGGCGCCACCGAATTCTTCGGCCTTTCATGTTTTATGTTGCACGTCAGATTGCAGTCTCAGGAACTGTAATGCTACCACCAGAAACCGTACGATTGCATTGGGATTGGTTTTGGACAAATTGGTTATCATTCCGAGCATTCTTCCGTAAGTTTCAAAAAAAAATCACGCTTTTATTTTTCAAATATATGTATTCCAAGAAAGATAAAAATGTAGTAGCTTCAGTAGTGGATCATCATTGATGGACATGAATCCATGGTAAAATAACATATAAAATATTATATCTTTAGGTGGATTGACTGCCATCTGGGGTATTGGATTATTGAGTGAATTCCTTGTACGCGTGGTGTTGATTTATACTGTTGATGAAGTGGATGATATCATGTATTATTCCAATATTTACATGTTTTCAGTGACTCTCTGCCTGGGTACCCTTACAGTGGCTAGTACATTATTATATCGACATTTATACAACCAGGAACAGAAACGGTCCAAAAGCACACAAAGAAGGATGGAAATTGAGGAGATTATTGCAAGAGCAGATGAAGAAAATCGTCTTCAAAAGCAATTGCGTGAACAACAGTAGTGACCATACATATATAGTGAAAATGAAAGAAGATGGATGTTTATGCATATTCCCCCCTCCTATTCGCATTCCCTGGATACAACTTTTCAGAGATATTTTATAGTTTGCCTTCCTTATCAGAGAAGTGGGCGTTTCTTTTTTCTGTTTTTATTATTCTGCGTAAACATCCTGTCGTGTTACTCTTTCCCAAAAATCTATATATTACGCATGATTGATTGATTGATTATACCCTTATCTACCCTTCCTCCGTCTTTTTTTTTTCAAGAAATATATATTAATATATACCATAGAAATTATTCATATATAATATATACATATATTGTATGAGCAAAGCCTCCTCCTTACGTAATAAACCTGGTGATTTTTATTTACGAGTATATAATACTCTATATATAAAACATCATCATGATTTAAACTTTATGTATTAACCAGGTGAGCTGTCCAAGAAAAGCAATGCATGACTTACAGCAGTAGGGAAAAACTAGTCATATTTATTATAAAATGTACGACTATTATGACCAAAAATGATGACAGTTTCTTGTGCTAAAATGTCAAATTCCACTGGATGACCCATCTGAATAAGCTTTATATCTCTCTTTCTCGGTTGTTGGTATATTTAACAAGTGATTTATATCCACTTTAATCCATTACTTCTGTTCTCACATTCAACAATGTTATTAACGAATAAAGCGATAAATTGCTATTAGGAAGATAGAGCTTTCCAATTTTTTTCTCTCTTTAAAACTATCCAGAACGTGGTGATGTTATATAGTAAATATATTAAATTGGGGTTATATCTAGGATATGATGTAATGATCTTTGGATTCTGACCAATAGTATATCAAGCTAAATTACATGATATCTCACTTTTTTTTTCTGACTAGCTAAAATGTTTATCGTGATTAAAATAGTCAGCAACATAGGAGGATTAATAAGGTTAATATATAATCCAAAAACAAACAAACAAAAAAAAAGCTTAATAAAGACAGAGTTTAGTACTACGTATATTATAATGATGATATTTTTTTTTGGGAGAAAGAGAAAGATAGAGAAGGTAATAATATATGTATAAAAGAAAATAAAAGACCATTCTATTATTGAAAAACTAAATATTTTTTTCTATTGGGGTGAAGGGACTTGAAAGGTATAGTTATGAAAACCATTCGAATTATTACTTTGAATGTTATTGTCTTCATTATTATTCATAGATGATGAAGAAGAGGATGATATATTTTGTTGTTGCTCTTGATCTTGCTGTGAAATAGATGATGAAGATGGATTGAACTGATGGTTAATCATTCTAATCCCTTTTGGCATTCCAGCATCTCCTGTTCGTTGTCGTTTCTTGATAACATCTGTTTTCATAGAAAGAGGTCGTTTCGAATGATGTAGTTTCAAACTATATCCATGATGTACCATTTTTTTATAATTTGGTTAGTATTAAAAAAACATATTCAAAGTTATTTCATTTTCCATTCCTTTTCTTTAACCAAAAATTAAAAAAATATTATACAAACTTACTATAAACCACAAGCGTTACAAAGAGGATTGCCATCCGCATCTCTACGCCATAATGGAGTAGTTGAAGTGGCACAGTTTGAACAAGTAATTCTCGTTCCTTCATCTTGACCACCACTTGTTGGGGAGTTTTCAAAGTAACGTGGTCGAGGTGCTTTGTGCAATTTTGCACTAATAATAAAAAATAAACATTGTTTTATCAGTTTAGTAGTACCCTTGGGTTATTATTATTGTTTTTTTTCCCAGGAGTTTGTAACAACAATAACAACTCTTTTTTTTTTGTTTTTGTTTATATTCACTTACTATAATCCACATGCATTACATAACAACTCATCGTTCGCTGACCTGCGCCAAAGAGGTGTTTGTGTTGTTTCACAATTACTACAAATCGCTTGTTTCCCTTCAGAAGGAGTTGCCATCACTGGTTTTTGTTGATATTGTTGTTGTAATTGTAACTGTAACTGACTAGGCTGTTCCATGACTCTTTCAACTGAACTGACAAGTTTGTCTTGAGGCACAACGGATAAGATCTTATTATACAATGTTTGATGCGGTATAGGAGCAATACATTCATCAGAAACATACAATGCATTCTTTATAATATCATTTTGCTGTTGCTGTTGCTGTAGCTGCTGCTGTTGATGTACATGTAGTTGTTGAACTTGTGGCTGCATCATCATGGGATTATTGTTGATCCATATATCAGTATTTCTCGGTGTTGTCGAATTGTTATTAACAAAAGTGTAAGAAGTTGAAGAAGAAGATAGATCATTCGTAGTTTCTGGTGGCACATCCACATTGGTGTTCATCCAATTATTATTGCTATTGATTTGAAATAGCATATCTCCAAATATTTCACTGTCTTGAAGTGAGATGGTTTGATTAATGTCTTGATCCGAACTAAATTGTGGTAATACAAAGCTTTGATAGTAAGAAGGATCATTCATGAGAGTTTGTTGATCTTGTTGGTGCTGTGGAAGCATGATCGATGCGGGTGCAGTAGACGCCACTGATGGTGCCACCATCTCTTGTTGTTGCTCTTGATGATGTGGTATGGATGGTACCGGTGCAGCATGTGGGTCTTCTGATAAAATGTTTGACGATACGATAGGTGGCGCCATATCATGTTGTTGTTGATGATTCGGCGGCGGCATGGATTGCTGTTGATTCTGGTACTGGTCATGTTGTTTTTGTTTTTGTTTTTTTTGCGTAGTAGTAAAAGTACCATTCTCAATCCTTTTACTGGCTCTCCTTCGTTGGTTAATTGTTTTACGTACTGGAGGTAGTTCTGTTTGTTGTTTTAGGGTAGAAGTATATAGTAGTTGTAACTCTTGTTCTTCTTGCAGCTGTAGTTGCTGCTGCTGTTGCTGTTTCTGTAAGAGAGCATTATTCTCGGTACTGGTAGAAGCTATAGCCTTTTCTTTTTCAAATTTTCGAGGAGTGTTACGCTTTTTGAACTGGGAATTGACATTATGCATAAACCATAATCGCCATGCAAGGTTCTCATAACGACTGCCATTCTCGAGAGAATCTTTTACTTTGGTACAAACTCGCCAAGTCTGTGATAATTCATCCTCGGTGTCGTGTTGAAATGGGAATTGTGATTTACTATTGCTTGATATTCTTAATTTAATCGGTGCCATGTTAATAATGGAGGTAAAAATGGCTGCTTTGTTTTAGAGAGTAGTGGAAGTTGGAGAAGAAATAAAAATAAGAAGAGAAAGAAATATATATGTGTGTGTAGTTATATATAATTTATAGAAAGAAAGAAAAAGGCTATTTTACAGAGTTTGACCATGCAGCTGAGGTTTTTAAAAACTGGCCACATTTCCAAATTAGGTTATGACGAATTTGAGGCATTCTGTAATAAAATCCGGTTCTTTTAAAAAAATTCCTTTCCCTTGTACATATTCACAATCTATGTAAGACCTGTGGGCTGACGCCGCAATAGCTGCCTCATTAGGACCGCATGATTATGTTCCCATATAATAAACGTTTGAGCAATGGTTACTTTGGACACGCAGTAGGGTTTAGTATGTCGTTTGCCCTAAGCATGTTGTATCGCCTTTAATGGTGCATGTGAGGAGGTGGCGGTTGCTTTTATGTGTAAACCTCAGACGACACGTTTTATCATCTTGCAGGATTGTACATCAGTTTCTTTCCATTGAATTTTCACTAACTTATTATTTTTTATCGCATATATAGATTTGTATATTTTGCCACATAGTCTATCACACGAACACTGTCGATATCTTATGGATTAGAATTTTTAATTGATATAAGATTTTAATATTGTATGACACCCATTCGATATTACTGTAAATGAATTCTTTTTTATCTTAGTGGATGAGTATAAAAATGGACTTTGCCTCCGGGTTCAAAATGGGCACATCCAAAAAAAGTATAGGATGGCTGATGATAATTTGGTGAAGAAAAAGAAAATAGTGGTGCATGATATTCAAGCTGAAATATATCTTATGCTGTATATAAGCGTGCATCTTCATGATATCACTATAATTCTGGTTTACCTCATCATTTTGTTGTTACTAATTTGTATGACAGTAATGTTTTAATGTTACTCTCTCACTTTGTCTTGGGTATATATATATAGTATATCCTTTTCCTATGGGGTACCACATCAGCAAAAGATGTTTAAGGAGGATATTTATTATAAGGTCGCAGGTTTTTCGTTTTTATTGTGGAAAGTATTTAATGCGAAGAATTACAAATTGATTTATTTTATTTGCGTATATTTAATGTCTTTTGTGATATAGTGCACACAGAAGTGGGTTCCCCTATCTCGTATTTATCTGTAATTACCTGTATATATGTAGTAACATTCAACCCACACAAATGTTTGTCAGGTGGTAGCCAATAGCCATCGATTTAATATGGAAAAGATTTATAGATTTACATACACGTAATAATTTGCATATGAAATAAAATGTATCATTTTACTGTCTATATAACCACATTGGATACTATGAATTCTTCTCTCATCTTTGATGAAAATTAAACCAACCATCACCATCTAGTTTAATGACATTAGCAAAGACTTTATTTATTATAGTTTTACAATCATAAGTCATTATCAGTTTTCATTTTCATTTTTATAGTAGTGAAACTGTCAACCCCGGTTTTTGCAATCCCGTTTTTTACAAACTCTACACTTCTTTCAACAAGTTCTTAGAATTATGATCATAGAAATGCCAGGAAATGTGCTCCCAAACGTTGCAAAATCCCGTTATATGCATCACTTTCCATGGAATTCCTAATTTGCAAAATTGGGGGCTGACTGTACTTTATCACCATTTTGTAACTTTTAGGGATACGGTATTTGTATGTATCTGTTTTGAGTTTTTAATTTTCTGCATTATGATCGAAGTGGGTGCTTTGGGTATGATTCACTGGTATATATGTTTATCCAGTTTTCGCTATCATAACATGTCAATTTTATCAACTTCTAGTGCCCCTTTGATGTAATCATCATCTGATTCTCCATGACTCTCGCCTTTTGTACAACCAAAATATATATAAAGGTATCTTTGACTTGCTTTGGTTACCACACACAGAGGAGAACCAAGTGGATATCTCTCCCATTCTGCTTCGGAGTGCTTGGCAAGGGAGATCTAGGTCGACCAAAGCGTTTACCCATAGGTATCCGTCTGTTGTTTTTCAGCTCCTCGATTACTTCCGTGATACTAACCACCTGACGTTCCATCTATGTCTATAAATGAGTACATAATATCCAGTCATATTTATTTTGTGTTGCATAATAGAAACCTTAGAATAAATCCCTTTAATGCAATAAATGTGTCCATCAGAGAATCCAGACCAGATATACTTGTAGGAAATCCAAACCTGTAATGTTATATTGCAGTATAAATACCCATTTCGTATTAAATGCAATGATGAGGCTTGCCCTCGAAGACCAAAAATCGAATCGGTATGTAAAGCCGTTTGTCGGTTCGTTCCGCCGTTACATTGTCCAATGCACGGCTGAGAATGTCATCGAGTACCTCCTTCCCTCCACGTAAAGGTTTTCCCAGGTGTGAAAAAGTTTTAGTGATATTAGTTCATTGTACTCGGTGCTTCTCCAGCACCGACACCATATTTATAATCTTCAATATCGCAAATAAATCTTGAACGCGAAGACAGTTCTATCAGCGTCATATAACTCATATTTTTTTGTTGTGCTACTAGGGTTGATATTTTCCCTATTACAATGAAAACGACTATCAGTTAACAAATTGACAGTTCTTATTTTCAGATTACAGTAATATACCTTTTGAACCAAATTACACGGTTGATTGATAAGATTGAGTCAATTATAGGACCCCATATTTCCAATAAATCGTTCAATTCTGTCTAATGTGATAATTTAGAGTTTTCGTGAAGCACGTAGTAGTGCTTGCAAATACGTTGATATTATGTAGACACAAAGAAAGGAATTTGCTCAGCTCAGAATATCAGATATCAGCCTATTAGGCAGGTATAAAATAGTATTAATACCAGGACTTACATGATGGATTCAATGATAATCTTATACAAGTATTTGTCACTTGTACCACTTTTTCATTTTGTCGCAAGGTTTTTGCACCTATAACATAGTTTTTTTTTTCTTTTCCTTTTGCGAACTGTACGTATATACATTTATAAACCACTGTTAACAAAAACCTGGATTGATATATTGTTATAAAGTAAATAGCAAAAAAAGCAAGCAAAATAAAAGAAAATACTTAACATATAATGGATATCAGTTTCCAATTTTTCGTAACTTCCAATGACATCCTATAACTTACAACTTTATGTTTTGTCAGTAATAAGTCAGATGTTGTATCATAAGCGTGTTCAGTAAAGTATTCAGCTTGACCAATATTTGACTGATTAACAGGATCAAGGATTGAAGATAAGCCAGAGATATAAAGAAAGTCCACACTAAATGTATGACAGCTCGTATTATAAGTTTATTATATGTGATGTTGCTACGACGCCACTATCTTTTCTCTCTACCTCCTCCAAGGTCACATGTTTATAATAGCATACAAGAGAGAACAACAGAGTATGCCTTTTTTGTTGTGTGAGACAATGCTAATGCCAAAAATAGATAGATATCACCATCATTTGGGGCTTTTTTTTGTCAAAAGTTTATGATTGTTTATTGAGATAGGGGATAATATTTTTTACGATACAAAGACCTTTTTAAGCTCTTCAAATGCAAATGAATCTCCAGTTCTTGGACAAGTCACTCTTCCATCTTGTTTGGTGGCCATATCATGCAGCGCCTGTTTATATATTTCAAAAAGCGATTAGTCTTTTTTTTAACCCAGATACTCATTTTAAGTGGTATTGTGTTTTGTCATTCATTTCTTTTTTGTTTACCTCATAGCTATACACTCGACCATTGGGTAGTATCATCGGAGGATTATCTTCATTCATAATTTTTCCACTAATCCGACATACCACTGTTGAATTAACATGATGACTCAATGGTAATCCTTCGGCTAATTTTCCTAATGTATCCGTATCACACACTGGACAATGAACATTTCGGTTTTCGTGTTGATAGCATTGAGGTGTTTTAAGTGCTGAAAGTCCTGCTTGTAATGTAATCGAGAGTAGTGGATGGGATGTAAGAGAGCATAATTTATAATTGTCAGCTCGAAACTGAGCTGTTAACTCTGACCATCGTCGGGTATCATAAAGATCCTATAGATGTCATATAAATATAATAATGATAGATAGGTTAGATGATGAAGGCTCTGGGTATCTAGAAAAAGTGAGATTATCTTATCATTTTTCATTACTTTGTAAGGTTGGCATTTTGTGTCACTGTTAAATACTAAAAGTGCCATTGCTTGTCGAATTCGTTTAAATTGTGTAGGCTGCCACGGTGATAAATATTTTTGTGCATAAGCAATAGCTTCCATCCCTTTTCCTGCTCTTGTCAATTCAATATATTCTTGTAATCGTAAATTGAATTCAAGTGTACTCTATAAACATATTATTCATTCCCCAACCCATGCGCATAAACTGGTTAATCCTTTTGCCCTTTATTCATTCTGCCTAATATCCCATCCCCTTTATCATTTCTTACATCTTGTTTCTTTAATGAAGATCTATTTTCAGAACACCATTGAAGACATTCTTTACAACTGTGGTTACGTAAAGCCTCTTCCACTTTTTCAGACTGAGCAAAAAGTTGTACATCCACCATATCCTATATATAAATATAAATATTAGTTATCTCTTTTTCTGGTATAACTATGACATTTCTGACAGAAAAACAATTACTTCAACTTGATTTACTGTGGCCACTTCTTTGGCCGTTTCTGTTAACCCTTCCCGTAAAAGATAATCCACAATAACACGATTCAATCTTGTATCACTCCAGCGTTGAAATTCAGGTGCTTTTGCAGATGTAATACCGGAAATTTCATTCAGATGATTTACTCGTGCTTTGAGTCGTTTTGCATGAGCTGTTTCTTCTGTCCAATATTTTTTGAGCTAGATAGATACATATATTATTGAATACGTTGTCGATATATACGTTCTATGAATTTTTTTTGTGTTCATATACATATATATAATGTATATACGTTTCCTTCACTTTTATGCATTTACGTCGTAAACAGATAAATATGTTTTTTACCTTTCGCTTTGTATTTTCCAACTGTTCTGTAAGTTCGTCTATTGTTTCAACTGCTTTTTCCGGTGAAATTTCATTTTGTTCAGCAGCTTTGACACAACGTTGAATCTTGTCCATGACATTATTCATTTGAACATCCAAATACTTGTTGGAATATTTAACTGATTTTCGTAATTGTTCATAAGGAACCTAATGAAATAGCACCATTGATAACGTAATAAAAAGAGCATACAAGAAATAAATAAAAAGAAGGAAAAAATGGTATGCTTTGAAATAAAAAATAATAATCTTTTTTTTTTTTTTACTTTTATCAAAGGTTGTTCTAAATCAATGACTTGTTCTCCTTTGATTTGATTCATCGTATACTTGGAATTTGTAATGTGGGATTCAAAGTATTTTGGTGGTATATATATGCGTGTGAAACGAAAGAATGGTCCAAGCAAAAGAGAGCGGGGATAATTTAGTTTAGTGGCATTACACCATTTTTTTTTCTGATCCTTGACAACTTTTACATTTTCCAGTTCCCTTTTTAGGCGTTTTATTAAGCGTTTTATAGATTAAAATTTATATTTATTATTGTGGAAGACTGGATTGACCTGCGCCTATAGGCATGTGGTCGCTTCCTTGCGGTACTTAGTGGTAAAGATTATGTATGAGCAAAAGAATATATGGCATCAGCTGAAAAACCCCCCTTTAGGAGGAAAAGCTAAGCTAGTGTGGATAGTGTGGTAATGTTACATATGTAAGAGAAATAAAAAGGGAAAATAGAAGGTATAATGATTATGAGTGGGAGGAGTGGAAAATATAAATTTATATAGTAACTTGGTTACTTTCTTGAGTTGGATATGATGGGAGTTGTGGTGGCAGCGGTGGTTCTTCAGGTTCCGGTTCATCTTCTTCGTAGTCATTTTCGGAGTGACTTAATCGGTCGATTTCCCGGAGGGTACGGATTAGTACAAACCAGCAGTTGATCCACTTTCCAAGTGATAAGCCGACTTCTGAGCGCGGGAGATGATTTATAACGTAGTCGAGTGGTTGAAGTTCTCGTTGGAGTTCAGGAATTGTACCAAATGTTGTTTTCAACTCATCAAGTACTTCTTCCATCAAAGGACAACGTGTAAAATGTACTCTATTTGCTGCTGGATGGCCGCATCTACAATCTTTCAGAGGGTAGGATGGGAGCCAGTGCATTCTCTATTTGATAAATCTGTGTCGGTCACGTGAAGTAGCAGGAAGATATAGTACTGGGTCAATCATTCTTTTATCGCGAAGACAACGGATAGTTTTCTTTTTATCGGCCCGGATTTTATATTCTTCATCGCGTTTTTGGGATACGGCTTGCTTGAGTGAGTCCTTTGGTGGGTTGATTCCATTTTTTAGCTTGGTGTATAGTTGGTAGAATGGATTGTTCGATGTTAGGTGCTTCCAGTGTTTATCCTTATTTTTGTTCCAGAAAAAGGATAGTTCAATGGATCGTGTCAAAGTAGTGGTAGGTAAATTTTGGAGTCGAACAGCAAATTTTAATTGGAGAATACGAGTTCTTGTATGCATCGAGGGTAAGTCTGCTAGCACCATTGGAACGATGGTTGGAAAATGAGTTGCTGCATTTCAATTAAGAGTCATTTTTATACAACCTTTTTGTGCATTGTCAATTTTATCTTTTTGTGTAGCAGATAAGACGGTAATGGCTAGACCGTACTCAAGAACTGGTCGAACAAAAGTGCGGTATATTCTTAAAGCAGGCCATAGACCAATTCCGTACTGATGGACACCAAGTTGTCATAGTAACCCCATATTTCCTGTTGCTTTGCTGGTACGTTGATTCACCAATTGCCCGGAACTAATACCATTATGGTCAAAGGGAATACCGAGATATTGAAAAGTGTTAACTAAAGGGATTATTTTGTTACACAGTTGGTATTGTTGCGATGATGGTTGAGATTGCTGTGGATCGATAATAGCACATTTATCAGGGTGCCATTTATATCCTTGGTCTTTCGAGTATCGTTCAGCTATTCGTAGTAATCTTTTCATATCTGCAGGAGAGCCTATTAGTGCTACATCATCAGCATAGAGACAAGCTGATATTATAAGATTTGATTGATCAGGCCGATTTTTGTCAGGGCGTCCATTCTTTCCCCCTGTATATTTCTGTAGTTGGGCTGATGCTTCTGTTGCTCCATTGGCTGTAGATGTTCGAAGGAATAGTGGCTTTTCACATCGCACATGCATGTTAATACGTAGTCGTCTTGGGAGAGTGTCGATAAAGACTGCGTATAATAATGGGCTCAAGATAGAACCTTGTAGTACTCCTTTCTTTGGATGAATGAAGCGGGATTGATAATTTTGTGAAATGACGGAGATGCGTATATCATCAAACATATGGCGGATCATATGGTTAGGCGTTTTATATGGAGTATGAAAAGCGCCTTTAGGATTTGGTTTGGCTGCCTGTCTGTCTGTAACATAACGCCTTTCATTTATGGAAATGGTGATGTAAATTTATTGGCAGCCAACAGTGTATATTAGAAATAAAAAGCAATGCAGTAAAAAAAACCTCATCACCATTTTGCATATAAAAGACTTGATCTTCGAAATAAACCAAGTTAAAAAGGTGTGCACCCTATATGTGTTTGCTGTCTGTTCTAAGTCTTATCATAATGGTGAAAGCAAGAAATATAATATAATTAATAATGAAAGGTTTGATCTACTCAATGTTTGTTTTTATAAGTTTCTGTGTTGTACGTAGAATAGATAGTTCAAAAAAAAAGAGTGGTCTTTTGAAATACGATTTATTGTAAATAAAGATATATAAAATCAAAGATAAAGGTTATTTCTATTGTTCTATATACAGGTATTTTACAATATTATCAAGGATACGAATCCTATTTTTCGAATACTCTATATTTTTATTTTTAGGACACCACAGTTTCTAAATTCTCTGAATGCAATGATTAAGCACATGTGGAAGAGTGAGCATTTAGAAAGAGCATCATGTCCTCTTTTATAGTAGAGTCACGATAAAGAATCTTATAAAAAAATTATTACTTCTGTAATATGAGATGAAATGGAATGTAATAAAAAATGGTACTGATAGGTATATCTTTTTATTATCCTGTTTAGTAATCAATTTATTTCTTTTCTATTCTTCATAATCTTTCTTTTGTATTCCAGATTATTAATAATGAACAACAAATCAAGAGTGATATAGTTTATCAATGGTTGTACCATGTTTTATTACGGAATGATGCTTAACCGATTATTAATGAATGAGTGGATCTATCATATATTAGTGTGGGTCACCTCACTCTATGCTTTTTTATTATTATAATAGCCTCATTATATAATACACTGAAAACTAAACCCATTGCATTTTCCTTTTAATAGCATGAGAAAGATCCTTTTTCTGAGATATTAATTATATTTCCATTATATTCCATTTTGTTCCTTATTACGTGTCTACTATCTCTTTACTACTATCATTTGTCATCCAATTAAAAAAAAGAATAAAGCACGCTATCCTTTTCGTTTTTAATGGCCATTTTTGACATTGTTTTCATGATTAGATAAGATATTTTTTCTATTTCTATTTTTGTTAATTAATGATCTGCTATCATAAAAAAGTCTTTATTTTTAAGCTATTATCTACATTTATGTATTATATATAACAATAATGATATATATATATCATCAAAGAATCCATCTTTTTCTCATTATAATCACCCTAATTTTATTAATGGGTACTCTGTAACATCACGTCGATTAACGAGATCTTGTTCAATGGCTTGTTTTTTTTTAAAAAAAACATCCTATTTTGGCTGGAAGATAAGATTCACTATTATGCATGATTTTTCTTTGAAAACAATTGCGTTTGACAAGATGATATCATCATATTATCTCTTTATTAAATTGAATCCGATATCATTAATCATTTTCGTCATTGTTTTCATAATGATACTTTTCTACTTTTGTTAATGAGTAATCCATAATCACGACATTTCAAATACTTTTTAACTCAATAAAAACATTCACTTTAGATCTGTAATGATATATTGGCAGAAAGCCCATCTTTTTCTCTTTCTAATCATGTCAGTTTTATTATTGAATGTCTAGTAAGGTCATGTCACCAAATTCAATTGAGTTCAATGCTTCTCCGTCTTTGCCCAACATACATAAAGAACATGCTTATTGTTCTTTAATTACGTACATAGAAATGATATCATCCTCTTATTAATCAATACATCAATCATCCATTATTCTCTTTTAAAAAAAGCAAGCCTCTCTTATCTACTTTATTACCCATCCAATAAAAAAAATATTCCGTTTAGATGTCACAACTACTTTGAAATTTCTGTTTTTAGAAGTTGTCATACGGTCATCTTGTCTAAATATTACTTTATTATTTTTAAATAAAAATATAACTATATCATCAAATATCATTATAATGAAAAACATATATCAAAAAATCTAGGTTATTAGCTTTAAAACAAGATTCATCTCGTCTTATATCGATCAAAATTGATAAAGTTATAAAGGATTGAAAAATGGTTCATTGTTTCAATGTTGGAAAAGTATAAAAAGGGTTCAAAATAGCCCCCCAAAATTGTAAAAATTATCGCCGTACCTTTTCTTTCTTCTTTCATTTAATCATCCAATCATTCATCATCCATCATTATTTCTTTTCATCACAATCCATCATGCAGCAAGGTCTTGCTCAATCCATCCATGGTTCTCTGGCTCCAATCCATACGGTCAAACTCCCATGGTTCATTTGTCCCTTCATTCTCTTGGTAAACTTTTTATGATCATCCTTGTCTAGATGTTTCTGCTCTGATTCACCATTTTGTTGATCGTTTCATCCATCCATCCTTGCTGCGGCTGTCGTCACACTCATCTTTTTGGTCATATAACATTGTTTCCTGTTGTTTTTCCTCCCAAACATGGTGCGATATATTATGGTATGTTATTGAATTTCTTTTGACACCTTTTTTTTTCGTGATCGTATTATATTTATAATGTGTCTTCTACCTGTTGATAATACTTACAAATCTTTTTTTTGTGTTATCTATCTTCTTTATTAGTCATCCAAGTTGTTGCTCTCTTATATCAATCTCCTTCGGTCATCCATACTATGCACTATGTTGTATGTTTCCATTGACCGTATATACTATGGGATTATTTTATTACCACTATGTGTCAAGCCATCCTTCTTTGGTAATTCTTTGTTGTGTCACATGATCTTTGGTCTTTGGTTCTACTTTATATTGCATCATGAACACCCGTTGATCAAGCCACCCTAAACAAACTTTTATCATGTATGCTGTACCGATTCATCGTCATACTATATCGTCCATCTTTCATCATATATGTTGGTTAATCCTTTGCCGTATCACGTCATTCCTACTGAAATATCTACCCTGTTGTCTATTTTTGGTCATGCTTTGACCCGGGATGTCTTTAAACTCGCCTTTTTTTTTTGCTTATTTCAAGATATGCATGACTTTCATTATCATGATGCTTAGTTGGGTATTGGAGAGGTGAATCATCAAGTTAATGTGTGAATATTGATATTTATCTATGTATTTTAATGATTAACTCTCTTCTATTAGATCTTTTTCTTTTTGCACATTTCTTTTATGTTTTTTTTTTAATTTGCTTTGGTAAGTTTATAGTTTCGTAAACCATTTAAGACGAAGATGTAGTATTTGAAGATCATTCAACTAATATAAACTCATTGCTCCATTTACCAGCTTAAATATAGTTTACCCCCTTTCTCTCTCCCTCCTCAATGGAGTACTTTTTGACGCGTCACTAGTTCTAGTTCACGTTGTCAGCCAGCGGATGCTGGATTCAAAGTACATATGGTCTTTTTTATAAACACCTGTATTTTTCTTATACTGAAGCTAAAAGCATTGATTTTGTTATTGATTTATTCTTTTAGTACTAGTAAAATTAAAATATAAATCAACACTAAATTCATTAATAATACCATTGATCCAATAATAGAATAAGTAGAGCAATTTTTTATGACGACATAGTTGATCATAAGCTAATAAATCAACGAAACACTATTGTTCATATCAAAGAAAAAAAAAACTTTAAATATTACAGCATTGCAAAGGTTGCAAGGGTACCAAATCATCCATTATTAAATGCTATGTAACAAATTTTTGCGCATATACATAATCGATAATAACAGCTTCTAGCCAAAGTTAACGAATTAAATTCGCGTACATACTCAAGTAATCGAGTCAATTCAGGCAATCATGGCTTTGATCCAAGAACAATATCGACAACATACTCAATATAAACAAAATATTTCACAAGCTACCTAATATCTTATTGGTAAATATTCATACAACATAACAATAGCATGACTCAGTTCCATTGGGAAACAAATGGAAACATTACTATAGTAGCTATCTACTACATGTTCTAATAATTATGCAAAAATGTCGAAATTAGAATATATTGCATATAATTTTGGAACTAAGGCATCCACTTTACATGATAAAGACACGCTTTTTAAATGATCATACAAGAATGAAGCGTGTTTAGTTCAGGTGAATAATCAGTTAGCCATAGATATTTAAAAAAAAAAAAAAAAGAACAAGCCGATACATTATAACTATGCATTTTGTATATGAAAATAGCCAGTTTTTTCGTGCTTACAACTGAGATTTTTTTTAACTCCCAGAATGGCTATTAGTTCATTTGTTCTCTCTTACAACAAAGAAAAAATAAACCATGTTACCACGAGCAACATTATTACGTACTTTACGATCCAGTCCATGTGTACGACGATCCTTTTCAACTGCCACTACTAGACCTTCATTATGGCATACTCAAATGCCCACTAGAACAATGACAGCAACCACAAGAAATAGTCTTTTGAAACAATCACGATTCGCGTTGCTGACTAATATCACCCAAATGAAAACACGCAACAGTCTTTTCCACACCTGTCCAGCGTCATTAAAAGAGCAGGAACAACAAGAAGAAGATACAGTGGAGCCCAAACATCAACTTTTGATTGGTTTTACATGTGAAGTATGTAAAGAACGATCCCATCATGTCATGTCGAAATTGGCTTATACCAAAGGTGTTGTCTTGATTGAATGCCCCGGTTGTAAAAACCGTCATTTGATTGCAGATAATTTGGGTTGGTTCAAGGATCAATCCACAACAGTGGAAGATTTGGTCAAGGAAAAAGGAGAAGCAATTCGTAAAGTGATTGTGGATAAGGATGGCAATGAACATGAAACAGATATTATGGAATGGTTACCTGATATTAGTCAGGAAGAACGCGTCAAAAAAGACGCAGCAAAACAAGAAGCTGAAAAGTTACGTCAAGAACAACAGCAACAACAAAAGGATCAAGAGTAAAAAAAAAAAGACCTTTTTTTTGAATATTAGATTGAGAAAAAAAAAGAACTCAAGTTGTATATATATATATCTATTATATTGAAATAAATAGAAAAAGATCCATCCATCCGATTTGTTGGGCATGACAACAATTACTATTATTACAATTATAAGTAGAAGGGAATAGGATGAATAGGAGGAAAAAGGTAAAAATGGGTTATCTAAGAGGTGATTACTATATAATACTATCTACGCTATCCATGTTTATGTCCAAATAAAGGCATATCACGAATAGCATGTTCAATTAATGTAGGATGAACATTCATTGAAATAGACAATTGGGAAACATGATCTCTTATCATAGCTTCATATATATCTTTAAAAATACCCAATGTTTCTGGTGGGGGATTCTTTTGAAATTCATTGATGAAAAGACGTCGTACATAATCCTGCAATTCCTTCTTTGCACGTCGCATGAAACCTCCAAATCCATCAATACCGAATTTAAGCTCCATGGCTTGTCGTAAAGTTTGTTCTTCATCATTTCGTACGATGATATGACATTCCAATACATCCAAAATTAAATTCTCAAGTTCTTGTTCTTGTCTCGTTTTAGGACTTGATTGAGCAATGGTACTTGTATTATCATCTTCATCATCCGCGTCGCAGTCTTCATCATGTTTTTCTTGGTTAGAAAACTTTACTTGATCCTTTTCAACTTGTTTCTTTTTATTATTCATATTGTTGTTAACATCATACGTCAATATCCTTCGATAAATGGTGCGCTCGTATTTCAATAACTTTTCAATAGCAAACCGTTCCCAAATCACATGGACACGTCCAACAAGGATACTGTATAAAGAGGAAGGAATATCATGATGTGCTCTAAAATCTTCCCATTGTCCTTGTTCTAATCGACGCATAAGCCAACCATCCAATGCGACTTGATACCGTATTTGCATATCAGCAATCTCAATTCTTTCAAAATTCGTGTTTTTTTCCAACCAATCCACATTAATCAACCTTGAGAGAATGGTATGTAGGTTGCCAATACCAAGTTCAATATAATCATGCGTGATGAATCGAAATGTATCAAAAGATGGACGTAATGGGATCTTGTCGAGTGCCTCAAGGATTTCGTTACGTCTATTTAACTTGGCAATATCGTGTGGTGCCATATATGGATCGACAAGAACCGATGCTGCTTTTCTATGACCATTCGTACTAGAACTTCTGAAACCAACACCGCCAATAGTTAACTTTGAAAACATTCGCTTCATAATGTTTTCTTCTGTCGAGAATTTCTTGTCCGATATATATTTTTTTCTTAATTAAAATATACTTTTTTTCTTGCTTGTTGTTGTTGTTGATAGAAATGCAAGTAGGTGTAAGCTTTTATCGTTTTGGTGTATATTTATAGTATTGTTGTCAGTAATAAAAGAAGATGAGAAAAAAAAAAAGGAATGAAAATAAGAGCCTCATAAAAATAGTTTTTTATATTTTATTTGTCTCCTTTTCACTTTTTATTTACATAATGCATAACACATACCGCCATCAACAACATAGGTTAGTATTATATGGTATTGCTAGTTGAACAACGATGACGGTGATACCTTTATAGTAACAACATTGCAGATAGGATAATTTTTTAATTGTAGCCTAATTCTAATTATTTCTTGACAACGGTTCATTATTATAAATGCGCAAAAAAAAACATTCACTTGTTTTGTGCAATATTATAAAATTGACAGTGCACAGCGAAATATAAGTTCCATTTAATAAGGGTTTGGAACGTTTGGTTCAAATATTTCTGCCATTATCCATAATAAACAGCTTGTTTCTGACAACTTTATGTGCAAGAGTTTTTTTTTCATAATAGAACAATAGAAGGATACACATAACAGTAGAGATGGCCATGCGTAAGCCATTGTTGTCACAAATACATCCTAAAGTGGCGCCATGAAAAAAAACACTGACAAAAAGTAGTATTTAACATTACACCACCTTATTGTCACGAATGACAACACATATTTAAATGCATTATATATCTGTTGTCAATATAGGATAATGAATATACCAAATATGACCTCTATTATAGAATAATAGAGGCAGAAAATAAATTTAGGAAAACTTTATCTCATATAATAACAATAGACGAATGAGTTGAATTTTGAAAAAATAGATAATGTTGGATGGTTATATAAAAAAAATACATCTGTCGTTATTATGCTAATAGTAGTCTATTTTTTTCTATCAATAAATGTCGATGGTATCGAGAGTTTATTAATTATGCAAACCCATTTTCTTTGCTGGCCCTAGTAAATCAGTAAAAGAATAAACTATAATATGCCATATTTGATCTAAAAATCTGTCTGTATGATGTAGTAATGACATTTGTACTGTCTTTTGTTATTATTAACCACCCTATATATCTTTCTTCTCAATCATTCTTCCTTCTTATTTAATCAATTCTATTTCTATTATCTTCCTTTCTTTTCTGAATGAATCATAATAAATTATAAGCATGGGTGCTTTTTTTTTATTTTCCACTATAAATAATTGTATTAGTTGTTACATGTTTTGTCAAAAATGTCCCTTTTTAAAAACACCAACAAAGTTATCAATTGAATTCGTGCTCGCTAGTAAATATTAAATACGATGAAGTATATCTTTGTCTTTTTTAATAATATGGCTAATAAATCGTTAAAAATAATGACTGCAAGTAACATCTAAACTCAAACTGGTTATTATGTAAACCGATTTCAGTATGAAACATCATCCCAACGGATCTGATGTATCGATTGTTTCTTCTTTGCCATCATGTACAAAGCAGTAATAATAGTATGGATGATTAAAGTTCCTGAGTAAATTTCTATGAAAAAGAAATCACACCCGAATGAGGATATTTTATAATTGCTGAATGCTATTCGTCTTTGAAGAATTCTTCTTGTGTGGATACGTAAAAAATTGACAAATTAATCAATTCTAATTGGCCTGCACTTTCTAACAATATTGGTGATATTACTGAGAAGAACACAAATGTCCTGAAAATTTGACGATATTAGAAATGAATATACTGTATCTAGATATACAACTAACGTCGCATTGGATTTCCATTCTCTCTCTCTTTCTTTAGCATACTTTTTTTGGAGGAAGACATTGAGGACTTTCCGTTTTTTTTATACATTATATTATGAATGGCTTAGTCGATGTTCGATAGAATCATTAAATGCATTCCATCCATAAGAGTTACTGATATATAAAAATTGGTAGCTTGAAAGGGCTATAAATGATAGAAGGACGTGAGTAGTAGATGATCTGATTGTATGTATTTCTATAAAATTATATCATGACAGTCATTTGATAAACCAGTCCGTTTTCAAAAATGGCTCGTACTTGAAATCACACAATGAAATAATCAAGTTTTTTTTTTTTTTTTTTCAAAAGATGTCTACTTTGCAAATATCTGACTTTATCATTACAATAACCTTTTTCTATCAATCAATCAGTGGTACGTATGATCTATAGGAAACTGGAACAGAATGAGATAGTATTCAGAATAGTGCATGTTACATGAATCTGTACAGCAAGATAATTCAGTCGTAGTTTGTAAATTCGAGATAGTTTTTTGGTACACTCTGGAAATTTGGATATCACAACAAATGCTGTTTACTAGATATTTTAAAGTATCATTAAAAGCATGATGATATAAGTGTATGAGCAGCAAGGTTCTGGATGTGAGACACGGTAGCCTAGATTTCCTTCATGCTGGTGATTCAGTGTAAAAATGATATTTCAAACTGGTAAGCCAAACTCAATAAACTGTCGATGAAATGCCATTCTTTGCTCTGTGATTGAGTGAATAAAGAAATTTTATATGTAGTTTCAAATGGCAGCTCTTTTGCTACTATGTTAGGTATTAGGTTATGGTTTGGATGCCACGAATTGCTTGACATATCGATACAAAAACACAGAGACGTACTTTTCAAGTTTCTGCTCTGTTTATTTTGTTTAGCATTTTCTGGATATCATTTCCATATTACATGCACTTCTTATTTTGGTATTTGAGCTTTGAAGAAATCTACTTGAACAGAGGGTAAAAGTAATATGGACGCGTGCGACTATAGCTCGATGATCATTTTGGACTGTTACAGGGATTGTATGTTCTTTTCGTAAGTATTTCACTCTCATTCTATAATATCTTTTAGTGCATAAACCATTTTTTCCCCCATTCCACAGGTACTGATACATCGAATAAGTGAATGTTCCAGTGTCTTCATCGATTGTTCCTGCCATTGGATCTACCATAAAAGAAAGAATAAACTTGCAAAAAGAAATTCGTGACCCAAAACTCAGTCATAACCTCTTTTTTTTCCTACTTCCAAAGACTATTAGATAAGCAAAGGCCTTTCACAAACAATCGTGAGTATTTATTTGTTTTCAAAAAATACCAAGTGGATGGAACTGTAAGCAGAGATAACAAGTTGGATCAAATACAAAAGAAAAGAAAGTATCATGACATTAACATTTATGTCTATAAAACCACTTGATATTTAAGCGCATTTTCATGTTACCCTCGACAACATATTATTTAAAAAAAAATTCTGTGCAGTGGTTATGTTATCTGTAAATAGATTACACTGTACCGCAAGGAAGTGACTATATGTCTATAGACGTCAGTCATCAGTCTTCCACCATTAAACAAGTAAATTTCACTTTTAAGTAAATAAAAAGAATTATACTAAACAAAGTGAGGTTCCCATCGAATCATTATCAATTACTGCTACAGTAGACGATTAATAATAGTAGAAAGGGCAAAGCCATTCACAATGAATCCCAACCCAGCAGTAGTGGTAGAAACAACTGCTTGTGTGTGGCGATATGATAGATTTGACAAATTTAGATTTTGGATCTTCTTATATGGTATAGATGTCACAGATGTTTATTTCTTTTGGATTGTTTGTGAGCATTTAAGATTCAGGAACCAAAACTATGGATTCTTTATTTGCCATCCAAAAAAGTCTATTTTTCTTCATTCATTTCAGAACAATAATAATAATAGAAAAAAAAGAATTACTGATTTTGCATTTCATTGAGAAAAAACCCTCCCTCGGTATCATTAACATTTATGGGTAAATAGAAAAATCGGTAATTACCATAATAAAGAAGGTGACACTACCACCACATCTCAGTTTTTTTTTTGATGTCCAAATGAATGATCCATCCGTCGAACACTTAAAATATGTTTTTCTATAAGAGTTTAGTAGTGTTTTCTATAAGAAAAGAAGAGACACGACATCACGTTGGATCATCTATTTATGTCAACCATCATCATCCCTCATTTAATAAGATGGACTTTTTAATTTGATTTGATTGACAAGAAAATTGTGGAGATGAAGAAAAAAGTTAGATGGGATAAACAAGTTTTTTCTTGATTAAGAAAAAAAAAAAGAGGCATCTAAATGAAATACTTTTTTTGGATCTAACGAAATAAGGAAAAAGGAAGAAGAAAGAACTTGCGTCTCCACTTTTGTTTGTTTATTTTTGGTGATAACCAAACACAACAAACATTAATTAAATACGCCCATTATGTGAAATTTGATGTGTGCGTACAACAAAGACCCAACTCTAATTCGTCACACCCTTTTATTGTTTTGTGTGTGTGTGCATCTACTAACATGGTCAATGATTGATTGAATTATTATTAAATGTGGTATATTATATATTAATCCAAAAATAAAATCATATATTTTTACCAATCAATTCATGAATGAATGATCCATCAAAAAAGTTAAAAGAAGAAACAGGTGTTGCTGTGAGTCGTACTAATTTTACTGATGCAGTTAGTAAAAAAAATTGTCGATCCATCTCACTCACACGCCGCATTACGCATCCATTCCTACCTTCTAATAATAACTTTTTTTTCATGGCGTAGCCAGTCCACTTCTATTGGTGTATCTATAAAGTGATTAATGCAAAAGTATCTCTTTTCCCATTGATTTTATCGCTAATCTATTTAGCCAGAATATTGAATTCCCAAGAAATGGATCGATTTTCTTCTCAATGGCCTATGACATATATAGAATATATTCAACAGCATTTGCTTCTTCGTTCATAGAGATGTGTATATATTTATACATATCATTTAGAACTTTTGCTCATTGCTGCTATATATCGTAGAAACCTATTGAGATATATCTCTTGATGAAATTGACATTGTAAGGGAAACAAAACAACAGCTGTTGTTTTAATGAAGGATTCTCTCCTTAAATGTATTGTAAATAGTAGTGGATAAGGTACCACGAGTTTTTTTTTTATCTTAACATGGATCTAATAAAAAAAATATGTGTGTGGGAGTAGAAATCTTTTGGCATTAAGAAAACAAGTAGTTGTACACGTTGCATTTGCCATCTATGTTAAAGTTGTTGTTTGTCCATGGTAAAATATTCCCATCATTCGCATCATCATGGTAACACAGCAGCAAAAAAGGAAAAAAAATGTTTTTAAGAGTTGTTGCTGTGGAGATGATGCTTCATTTCATTTATAGAAAAAGGCACGGTCCCCCTTTCCTCCTTTCTTTACTCCCTATATGTTAAAGAAGAGCGCCGTTCAGTCAATTGTTTCAAGCATAAAAATTTATTTCCCACCACGAACAAAAAAAAACAACAAACAGCCTCCTTATGTGTTTACTCCAATTTGAGGAATATTAAGAAGGAACTAAAAAAAACATCATCAGATTATCAGATTATGTAGCAGTAATAAGAGTAGAATAGTATAGAAATTGATTCATATCATTCATTAATTAAATATCATAATAGTAAAAGGTAAGTTCATCAATTAGCTAACATTGGTTTAATAACCCCACATTTATTTAAAAATGGTGTGGTAGTACTTAAAGTGTTGTCTTACCCAAAGAATCGGAAAATGGCAAGTAGTCCGTTCTCATTTTCTTTCTTGACTTGACTTGGGTCTCTCTCACTCCTCATAAAATATTCACACAGAGAATGCATCCATCTATTCTCTCACTCACTCCATCTATGCATGTACGTATGTATGTACGTTATGTGTGTGAAATCTTTTCTTCTTCCATTGAGAGAGAAACCATCGTACCTAAACTAATAGTCTAAAAAAAATGACATAACTGAGTTACTATTATACATAATCTATGACGAAATGGAATCGATTATCGGATTAACAATTATTTCCTCGGCTCTGTTTATTTTAGCGTACAATTGAATGGGAGCTGCGACGGCAACAAAAGATCAAAAAGTATCTGATAATAATAAAAAAAGAACATTAGAGAAAAAAAAGAAACAAGTTACACGAATTCTTTCAACCGGTGACTCTAAAGAATGACTCAAAAACGTCATACGTGTAATACAAAACTTCATTTTGTGAGAAAGAAACTTCATTCTTTTTCTATGGACTAATAGAGTCTGTTGTTTAAGATATGAATGGAAGAGGCTTAACCTCATTTATATATTTTATGAAAGAAAAACGTTATAGTTTATACCAAGCCCAATGTCCATTGTTTTTATTATTAGAAAATCATGATAACACCTTGATGTAATCATGACAAGAAATGATGAATAATCTGATCAAAGTTACACATTCATTTTTATAATCGGAGTCAATACACCAATACAAAACTTCTTCTCTGCATTACTAAAATTGGAATGATCCATTTTGAATTTGGTTTTTAAAAAAAAGAGTCAATATTATTATGATGATGAAAATGCTTATTAAAGGTGTGATATTATTATTAAAGTGGGGTGATAATATGCTTAAATGGTCTATAAAGAAGAATGGTATGATTTTTTTTTAAAAAAAAAGTAGATAGAGAAAAAAAAAAGGAAGGAAGCGGAACTAGCCGTCAACACTATCCATTCTTTTTTTCTTATCTATACAATGATAAACTATATATACAAAAAAAAATAAAGATACGGAAAAGAAGATAAAGAAGATATAATAAAGGATAAAGATAAGAAAGTTGTGTTGAATAAAATGCTTAATGATATGATGGGTTGACTTGTTGATATTAATATATACAGATAATAATAATAATGGGCGTATAAAAAGAGTTGGTCATAATGAAAGTTGTTATTTGTTGTTGTTATTGCTACTAGATGTTGTTGAATGATGATTGTTTAAACGACTGTAGGTGTTGCATGATGTGATGGTCGAAAAGAAGAAGAAGATGAAGTAGGTGATGATGAGAAATAATATGTGAATTGTTCTTCATCAGGTGTTTGAGCCAAATATTGTTCCAATTGTGTTAACATGGCGTTATCGTAAGGAAGTTCTTCATTTTTCCAACTACATTTGGAACACTCATATCGTACACGCATATTATTGGCAATCTTTTTATTTAAAACAATTAATTGTTTTTCTGATCGTGTCAATTGAACAGAGGATGTTGCTTTACATTTTGGACAAGGGTGACTTGCATGTTCAAGAGAGATTTTTTTTCCAGAGTTTCCAACTATTATAGATAAATGATAGGGTTAGTTTTTTTTTTCTTATTTTTAATTCAAATTTTAATGTATAGATGAAAAGATACATACCAATGACAAAAGGCATGATGTAATTTGATTTGTAATAAAGAAGTTAAAAGCAAGTAGTGTAGTTAAAAGCAAAATAAAGTAGTAGCAAAGAGGAATAAAAAAAAATTAAAAAGAAACGGGAAATTGAGGTGAAATAATTCCTCCCTTTTTATATCCATTTTTTTCAAAGGATGTAAAAGTGTGTAACCATCCCATTTATCCACGTTGTTTTTAATGGCCGACTAGAAGAAATTCGACTTTCCAAGTAAAGTTTAGTTCGAGTGGTACAATTGAATTACACAATACTAGATTATAAATGGAGTTTTTCTCAATAGAATCAGCTAAAACTGCTGCTGTTTGCTGCAAGCAATCAAGTGATCTATTCTTGGCTCTTCTCAATGCTTATGACGTTTTGTACACTGTTTTATGAACTAAGAGTAGTATAGTGTGTGGCAAAGCATTTTAATGCTTTTTATTTTGCGCAGTCAATTAATAAAAGACGTTATAATTGACAATCATTACTCAATTATTGTTATTTTAACTTGTTTGATCAACATTTTTTTACTCATCATCGATGATCTTCCTCCCCTTTTTGAATAAACTTTTTTTTTCATCTCTTTCTCTCTCAACGCATGGCGTAGTGCTCCGATATAAAAAAAAAAGGTTTTGGTTTCTTGTTCCTAATTACGCATCTAAAAAAAAACCGGAATAAGAAATAGTTTTGCGCGTTAAACGGAGTCAAAAGATGGTTCGCTTCCAATTCCTACTGGCTCCGAATAAGTTCTTTTTATATTTCAACCAAACCCAACGAACCAAATTTCATTTTTCATCAACAAAAAGATGTTGTCATAGTTATTTTACGATCGTTTTATCGTCGCATGGCAAAAAACAACTCCGCGTCAAAGGTCTTTTCGGTGAATTGAATAAAAAAAAAGGCTCAGCGTTTCAATCAATCATATCCTTCAAAAAGGGTCATCTGCCGGTAGAGTCATATATATAGATAGATATTCAGATTTTTTTACCTTTCCTTCGGTTGAAAGTAAATTACCTTAATCACCTTATCTGTAAGTTATTCCGAAATGACACAACGCCTCTTTTTTTAGACTTATCCTTTTTGTTGTCATGTAATTATCATGGGCAACAGAATCGAATGTACGTTGTCATGGAATACATAAATGGTTGTTATGGTAAAAAGAAGATGTTGCCCTCCTCCCCCTGACAACAAAACAAGCAAATCTACCATCTGAGAATTATTCCATCCATCTCTCTCTTTCAATTTGTTTCTCTTTCATTTTTGTGGGGAAATAAAATTTATGGTTTTCGTACGACGTTCACACGATTTTTATTAATAAAAATCAAAAGAACCAGTCATTTTCTTTGATTTGAATCTAAAACCAACGATTTGAATCAAATAGAAAAATAGGAACCGTACCTTTTTTTTTATTATTTTATTTCTCAATAAAGTAGAATTCGTCACTGAGAAATGAGATTACTCTCTATCTTTCAATATAAAATAGTAGTGGAGGGCGTTCATTTTTTGCTGAGCCAGGTGTAGTTTATTATTGATAATGTATAAAATATATTAGAAAATAACGTATGTTTCGTTATTTCAGTACACTTGATCAACGACACTTGCATAACATAAAACAGTTTAGAAACAATTGGATTTGCATGAGTTTACATTGTTTATAGATATAAACAACTTGTAAGAAAGATTTTATTACCTTCTTGACCTTTTTAAGGAGTAAGAAATGCACCAAGGAATTGTATTTTTTTTTTTACTTTTTTTAGTTTAAAAAGGAACATTATTCTACCGCAATTCAATTCAAAATGTTAGATTGAATGATGTATAGAAAAAAGGTTTCGGAACATGAAGCTCCGGGGGGTTATGATAATATAATGGGCTTAAATAAAGTAGTACTTCAAAAAAATTGAGCTCATATAATTTAGATTGTATTTAGATGAGAAGATCTTTTTTTTATTTTAATTAACATGTATGAACATGTGTTTATTTTGCCAAGCTTCGATTTTTTTTAATGCATTGATAAACAAATAAATAAATTACATACGAAGCTTCTACATGTTAAAATTAGGTGGTGCCACCACCACTATCATCATCATCCATTATTCGCAGCGCCATTCAAGAAAACCTTCTTATTATCAATAACTATCTTTTTGACTTTTATAAAGAAAACCCGGGTATATCCTATTCAGACTTTCGGATTTACTATTTCTAGTAGTTAGTATTTATCTAGGCTGCTTGTAGTAAGTCAATTGGATGATATCTCCATTATTCATTTTTTTAGGAGTCGGTAATATTCTCGGTTTTTTTTTTCATAAACAATGATTAAGAGTTTTTAATAGTTTAAATAATTTGATGTCGAATTCAAGGCGATGAATTGTATTTTAGTTATATTCGTCCTTCTCTCCATGATAATGTTTGTTGTTTCAGTGATCAGTTTCACCACTAAATAAAACAAAGATTAGAAATATGGGGAGAGAAAAAAAAAGAATAAATGCGAATCTTCGGTAATAAGAACTTGTGGTTTCAGAAGCTTTATTTTTAATACGTATCATGTCAGATTACTCCATCCTATAAAACTAAAAGAACATGAGAATTCAATTTCCTCTAGCTTTATAAAACAAACGTTTCTATAAATACTTACAAGTTTTTTTTTACTATATGTAGGAATCTGTAGCAGTCAGAATCTCGTTCGAATTGCTTCATGAGTTCGAGTTTTTGAGTTTGTTATTTCCATTAGAATATCATCGGCTGCATCATCCCTATCAGAATAATAGATGGGCAGAAAATTAAACACCCAAACATAAAACCCTATTGAACATAACTTTTGTCCACTAGAACTACCTACCAGTTTCTATTCAATAATTCAATAAATCGTGTGTGGGACATCAAATCCATACCAGCAAACTTTCGTTTTTCACCAATAAAAAATGCCCAATTGATGTTGGTAAAAGATTTCTGCCATTTTCGCATAAATGGTGGTATCGAGGCAATTTATGACTTTGATAGTAACAATCTAAAATGATATTACAAAGCAATCAGAACCAACAATACCTTCTCTCCTCCGTTCTTTTCTGTTCCGCTCCAACATTTCTTTCTCCAAATCTGTGAAATTCTCTTGTGAAAGTAAATGGATAATGGGTTTATGGATTCGGTTTTCAATAGTAGAATCATCTTCGAATTTCAGCGAAGATAATAATTCAAGATCACCTCCGTCCAACTTTTTTTTTGCCCACTACTATGGTAATATATATTATATTCAAAGATCAGTCTTATATTCAATTTTATATATTTGACGTTTAACATTGAGTTCTTGTTTGCCTTTTTGAAACTGAGATTTGTTAAAATAGTATTGATATCCATTTCTTTCACTCTTGTTCCTCTTGAGCATCGCCGCTACTATTTCTAACATCGGCTGTGTAAATCCCTTTATCAACAAGATGACCAGCACAATCATCAAGCTGACTAGCACCACCATCATCGCTACTGCCACCATTTTTTTTCGGTACCCCCAACGATATGGGCAGCTTCTTTAGTAGCAGGGTTTGCAGGATGAATCTAAAACTGTAGGCTCTCTTTTTCCTGCCTTTAGATGTCGGATAGCTCAAGAAAATATTATATATATTACTATTGGATTAACCATTATACGCTGTAATATATATCTGTATTTAATATATGTCTTATATAGCATGTCTGGAGTAAATAAAAAAAAATCATGTTTGTACGATACCAAACAGGCCTAACCGTTTTTGTGGTTGTCAATACAAATACAAATATCACTTTACCTGTTTCATGAGTATACCGGAATTTATCCGCAATCACGAAGCCACTGGTAAAAATAAATAGTGCATAAAGACAGAATATAATCCATTCCTCCAATCCACACTTTAATACTATCTCACCGGATTAGCTGAGTCAGTAATACAGGGCCACTGAAACAGACATGCTCGTTTAGGCGTTGAACCAAGGGGGACACTTCCTATAAGATGATGTTTTTGTGTTTACATATTAGTAAATTGTATACCTTGTTACCTCATTTTGTTTTACAGCACAGTCAATAACATGTATAACTTACCTTATCAAAATACCCAAAAAAAAGTCTGTTGATGTGATCTGATATTTACATATGATTGATCACAATTATCCTTATCAACATTGTGGTTCAACATGACAAAAAAATTTTTTTGTAATGTGTTTGACTCAGAGAGAGAGAGAATCCACTTTAATCATCATTTCAATAGGGAAAAACAGTTATTTTCTTAACTTTTAATATAATAAAGTATAATGCTATATATATTTACATGAATGAGAAACTTACTTTTTAGGGTAAAGTAAAATTTAATAAATAATTGAGCCAAGCAGAAAATAATTTTGGAGATGGCATATATAAATAAATGACGCCCATCATTTATCAATAATACATGTATATTTATATATATTCCTGTTTGATACATATAAAAAAAAGAAGGTCCCATACACTTTCTTTTGTTTAGTAGCTAAAGCAATAAACATAATCATCTATCCTTTTATGCAATAGACATTGCATTTGAAAAAAAAAAGGATTGAGGTGTGACAAACTCACACGCTTTTTTTTTACACATTTGATCTTGCTGTTTTGTTTTGACAGTGTCAATAAAATAAAAAAAAGAGTATGTTGATTTTCATGAAATTGAATCGACAGAATCATCGATCTACAATAAGATGATCTACAAAAGATACCTTCTTATCTACTAATAAACTTAATAGAGTATATATTGAATAGTTGTTGGCTGACTGCCAAGAGATAAATAAAGTTTTTTTTGAACAGATCTGCAAGCTTATACCAAAAGACGACGACTAAGGTTATAAATAATAAACAAGAGATTGACAAAAGATTTATTGCAGTGCCAAGAGTCAAACTAAAAAAAATAATTTATCTCAGCTGTTGTTGTATGGAAAAAACGGTGGGTTTTACATTTGAAAGGGAGGGAAGAAAAACAAGGCTTCTTGTCGATCTGTTTTCTTTATAATTGATTATTATATCATATCATGAGTATTCTTTTTAATAATAAAAAAAATGATTCGATTTAATTTTAATTTTAAAAGAGACAATGATGGTCTTGTTTTCTTATGATGAAAAAGAAGAATGAGAATGCTTTTTTTTTTAACAAGAGATACCTATGCAAGGTCCCATAAAAACGTGTTGCTGACTTGAAAAAAAAATTATTTCAAAGAAAAGATGTCATCATCTTTTTCTATACTTCTTTTTCGTGTGGATAAAGTGTTATTTCAGTGTACCTTTTTTTGTTTTAAACAAAATCATCATCTGGTAAAATAAATAAAATGAAAATTTTTATTTATCTATACAGTATATGAAGAAGAAGAAGAAGGAGAAGAATGCCAAGACTATATAATAGCTGGTTGTTTATTATTTATTGTATATACAGCAAGTAACGATAAAAAAGTGTGGTTGTAAAGAAGATGAAAAGGAAAGAGTCGGAATGATGAGTGTTATTACTTATTGTAAAATAGTTGGGTAACACGTTGTATGACAAAAAACTGAATACCGAAAAGCATTTTTATATATAAATCACATTATCACTATGAATAAACAACAACTACTATTTAAATCCTTCCTTTTTTCTTTTTTCTTTTACCTTTGTTTCTCATTTTTTATTATTTGATTCTCACTTTGAAATATTTGTTATATAAAACCAACTTCTTTTTGCTTCTTTTCTCTTCCTTTTTTTTATATTATTATTTATTTATCCATATAAAGGTCTTCTTTTCATCTTATTAATATTATTTCAAACAAGTGACAAAAAACATTTCTTTATGAAAAGAAAAAGAAAAATATTTCTAAATTAAAGTCTTCTTTCTATCTATATAATATACCATTTGATTACCCTCGTATCCCCCCTCCCTCCCTCTCCCCCGAGCATCATCAACTCGTTTTTCATCATTATCATCATCATCCATTCCATATAAACTTACAAAAAAATCACAATGCCTATCGCACCTATTTCATTAAAACGAAATCGTTCAGCAAGTACATCTCAAACTACCACACCGACACATAGTAAATTATCCAGGCTAAAATCTACTTTGGCCATATTTACAAAGTTCCGTTCTTCTTTTACTTCCAGCAATAATAACAGTCCACCTTCTCCACCTTTATCCCCTCAACAACAAAGAAGACCACAAAGACGCCATGGGAAATTAAAACATCATCCCATGCATCGATGGTCTCATCATTTTGAACAACGACGATCTTCCATTGCCAGTAGTTTTTTTAATTACCTTCAACAGCAACATCATCGTAGTACCACGACTTCTCCACCCTCCGCGTATACCAATGATTCCCTATTTGAACAAACGCGTTACCATAGTGCGAAAAAATCCCGTTCACAACCTCGGTTAAATTCTTCTTTAATGCATGAACAACAATATTATCATGATAAAAATGCACAAACCTTACCTCCTTCCCCCACCATGGGTACATCGCCACAGCAACAACGAAAGAAGCGATCTACTTTTCGACTTCCACTTCCACCTCCCATCATTACCACCTCCTCCAATACCACTCGACCTTATGCACCTTATTCATCGAATTCCGCATTCAGTAATAATTCATCGAGTATTTGGTTTGAAGAAGATGTAGATATTATGAGTAAAAGGAAACAATCCGTTGCCACCACTGAAGAACAAATCACCATTTTATCATCTTCCCAATCCGGTGTAGCATTACCAACGGGAATTTTGATTAAACGTAATAGTACCAATCATAGTCAAGTCAGTAATAATAGTAATAGTAGTTGTTTATTCCCAGACCCACCTTGTGCTGCTGTACCTACTACTACTACTACTACTACTACTACTACTACCAAACAGTCCATGTTAGGAGGAAGACCACGAAGTCGATCCGCTTCTTCTTCTTGTCAACCACGCCATCAACAACATTTACGCCATGTTTCTTCATCCAACATGACGGTCCATTCAGAAGATTTAACAGCCAAAGAATTTGCTGATATGACAGGAATTATTATTTGTGATGAAAATGAGGACGAGGAAAAAGAAGAGGATGATATTATGGCCACAGCTACTTCGAGAACTACACCTATGGCCATGACACAAAGTCATTTATTATTGGATAATGCAACGACACATTCAGCCATTTTACCTACTACCACTACTACGACTACAGGGGATGAAGATGTGGTTTTATATACCGTTGGATCTGAACAAAAAACACATTTTAGTCAATGTTCTTCAAGTCGTCAACTTAAAATTTGGGATGCCGAGTTTTGGAATGATCCTATTCAAAATAATCATCATTCTACTGTTACTTCTACCACGAGTAGTCAGGGACCTCCTCTTACAACTATAACTAACATCAACAAGAACAGTGATCAACAAGTAAATGAAGAACAACAACAACAGCCTCAGATTTTCAATGAGTTAAGACAAATGCAATCTACAGAGAAATTATCCAATTGTATTATTAAAAAGGGTCGTTTTGAAATTTGTTTGGAAGCAGGTCCATCCCATTCAAGTTCTATGATGCTTACAAATGACAACAACAACAGCAACGCACTTTCATCCATGACGGGTGCTAGCAACAACAGTAATCCTAATAATAACTCTAATGAGGACCAATTACCACCACCGATTGTACCTACTATTACTGTAAGTGATGGTCATTAAATGCCATCTAAATTATTATTATTAGTATATATATATATATATATATATCCCATCCCTTCATTCCTGCTCTCAGATTTACCCAACCTTCCACCCCCTCTTTTTTCTAATTGTCATCTTCCTTCCATTCTATACAAACTTAAGCAGCATCATATCATATTCTCATATATACATAACTCCCCCACACACAACTCTGTTCTTATTTTTATTTTTTGTACATATTCACACTTATCTACACACATTTTTGGTTGTTGTTGGATTAATAATAATCATAATCATAATAAATACAATCATCATCACACCCCCATTCAAGATGGAATGGAATAATCTTTTAATATATATGCATCAAGAATAGAATTAAAAATTATTTTTAGTAATACAAATGGAGTGGCAATTCTAATAAATAGTTCAATAAAATGATCACATAAAAAAAATAAGGGGGAAAATTGTTTATATATTTAGGTCGGGAATAGGATTGGTAAAGAGGGAGAGAAAAAGAATAGAATGGTAAAGAGATCATAAATAAATTGCACGAGTTGAGAAGTATCTTTTACATATACTTGGTCATGATCCTTGTGCTTGTTTTTTCTTTAATTATCAAGGTGATGATGATAGTGTGATAGTAAAAAAAAAAACAGACAGCTGTCATTCTGTATTCTATTATAATATAGATATAAAGGATGTATACTACGATAAATCACTTTGTTTACGTACTGGGATGATGTTGATGATGATGTTGATGAAAATCTTCTCCTTAATGGTTTCTACTTTAGTTTATTTACCTGGATGAACACTTTTTTTTTACTTCTTTATCCATTCCTTTCATTTTTCTTTTCCTTTATATATATTACACACACTTCTTTCCATTTTATTTATTTATTTACTCCAATCCATTCCTTTATATACATATATATATAAGTTGTAAAGCTGGCTTCAACTTTCTAATCACCATACCCCATTACATTCTTTTTTATTATTATTATTTGTAATCAAATGAATCAATATACAACAACCACGATCCCTGTTCCACCACCACCTTACGAAGCTGATCATCCTCACCCTACTGAAGATGATGATGATGGTCAAGGTGGTATATCCACCATGTATTATTATTCTTCCATCGACATGATTCGTGCAGCACACTATGATCCTAAAAATCCATTTGCCTTTAGTGCAGAACAACTTGGCACATTGGTAGAAAAACGAAACATTGAATTTTTAAATGAAGTGGGAGGTGTCTTTGGGATGGCTAAAGGACTTCATTCCGATATCATGCAAGGAATAGCTCAAGATGAACGATATCCTTTACGTACAATTACATTGAATGATTTGGTCTCTGCCGCAGCTTCGTGTAATAAAAGTACTACCAGTGAAGACGATGATGATGAAGATATTTTGGATGAAGATATGTTGGCTTATTGTACTATGGATGACCATGATCAAAACAATTTGAGAGATCATGCTGCCGGTATAGCAGGTGTAGATGATAATGATGACGACGATAGCGAGAATGAGAACGATGAAGATGGAGAACGAAGAAAAAAAAGAAAACGAGAATTGCATCAACAACGAAAAAATGTGTTTGGTAGTAATATATTACCCTGTGTTCAACACAAAAGTTTATGTCGATTGATTTGGATGTCGCTCCAGGATAAAACTTTGGTAAAAAAATAAATAAATAAATAAATTAAAATAAGGAGGATCAATGTAAAATGCTTGTGTTAAAGGAGGGGCAAAAAATTTAATCAATATTTATATATATACATTATAGATTCTGTTAATTGTCGCAGCCATTGTTTCCTTAACAGTCGGTATTTATGAAGATTTAACTACTGTTGATTATGATAGTAGTGGAAATCGAGTCCCTGGTGTCAAATGGGTTGAAGGCATGGCAATTCTTTTAGCGATTATTTTGGTAGTACTTGTTGGTAGTATCAATGATTATCAAAAAGAAAAACAATTTCGACAATTGAATGCACAAAAAGAACATCGATTGATTGACGTAAGAAAGTTCTTTTCGTTTTTACTTATTTTTTTTTTCGTATGCTATTTTATAGACTAATCCAACTTTTATATATACATATATTTTAGGTCATTCGATCAGGCAATGTTCAAACGATTTCGATTTACGATATTCATGTAGGCGATGTACTTCGTCTTGTTCCTGGTGACATTATTGCAGCCGATGGTGTTTTTATTCAAGGAAGTAATGTACGATGTGATGAATCCGCTACTACGGGTGAATCCGATGCTGTTCGTAAAGCACGACTTGAAGAATGTATTGCATGGAGTACCACTGCTGTGACACAATCTACGACCCGTCGAAATCATAGCAATGACGATTTATTCATGGATATGGAATCCTGTCCCGATCCATTTCTTATTTCAGGTTCAAAAATCATTGAAGGTGAAGGAACATATTTGGTGACTTCGGTGGGTATACACTCCTGTCATGGTAAAATCATGTTATCGATGCGTGCACCCGATGATCAAACACCTTTGCAACAAAAGTTGAATGTCTTGGCAGGTCATATTGCAAAATTTGGTGTATCTGCTGCTGGTGTGGTGTTTATTATCTTGATGGTACGATGTGTTGTTTCTTATTCGTCGGATGTGTCCCCTTCCATGACAGCCGCAGCGGTGGCATCACAAATTATGCATATTTTGATCACGGCAGTAACTGTTGTCGTTGTCGCTGTACCTGAAGGATTACCTCTTGCTGTTACTTTGGGTAATTATTTTATATATATAGGACGTTATGATTTACCTAAATACTAACAGCTCTTCCCTCCCTCCTTTTTTCCCCTCTATCTCAAATTTATAGCCCTGGCATATGCAACGCAACGCATGTTGAAAGATAACAACTTGGTCCGTGTACTTGCAGCTTGTGAAACCATGGGAAATGCCACCACCATTTGTTCCGACAAAACTGGAACTTTAACACAAAACACCATGGCCGTCGTTGCAGGTACCTTTGGTTCATCTTTTCGATTTTTACGTGACCCACCTGCTTCACGTGGTGATTTGGTTGATTTACAATCGATTCGTTACAAGATTCCTTTACCTGTCCGTAACTTTATCAATCAAGCCATGGCATTAAATTCCACCGTCTATATGAGTACCAATGCCACTGGCGAAAAAAACTTGATGGGCAACAAAACAGAAACGGCTATTTTACATTTCGCTCAAGACTGGATGCAATGTGAACCATTTGAATTATTACGTAGTTGTTGGACCATTGAACATGTGTATTCCTTTAGTTCCACACGTAAAGCCATGGCCACCGTAATACGTATCCCTGTCTTGGACGAATATACGAAAAAAGAACGTATCATTTATCGATTGCATGTCAAGGGCGCTTCTGAAATGTTATTGGATTATTGTTCCAATATTATCTCCATGCATGCTGAATCGTATGCACAATTTGATGGAATTCAAGATGGGAATAGTTATGCAATTGAAACAAGAACTATGACCGATGCCAATCATGCACGAATGACGAAAATCATTTCAAGTTATGCCACTCGATGTTTACGTACCTTGGCTTTATGTTATCGCGATTTTGATACTTGGCCACCTCCCCAACTTGAAAATCATCAACGATTGGAAGATCTTTTACAAGAAGGACAATTAACGTTATTGGGTATTATTGGAATTGAAGATCCACTTCGTCCTGGTGTCAAATCTGCTGTCGCTGCATGTCAACGGGCTGGGGTTTGTGTTCGTATGGTCACGGGAGATAATATGTTGACAGCCAAAAGTATCGCTCGACAATGTGGTATTTATACTCCTGGTGGAAAAACCATGGATGGACCTACTTTTCGTCAACTTTCTAATACTGAACGTCATCAAATTTTACCGGATTTACAAGTTTTGGCCCGTTCCAGTCCAGAAGATAAACGATTACTTGTTCAAAGTTTACGTGAATTAGGAGATATTGTGGCTGTGACGGGAGATGGTACGAACGATGGTCCAGCACTCAAAGCTGCTGATGTTGGATTTTCCATGGGATTGGGTACCGAAGTAGCTAAAGAAGCTTCTTCGATTATTTTAATGGATGATAATTTTGCCAGTATTGTCAAGGCTATTTCATGGGGTCGATGTGTCAATGATTCAGTGAAAAAATTCTTGCAATTTCAATTGACAGTGAATATTACAGCTGTGGTGTTGACTTTGGTTTCGGCGATCGTGGAAAGTAAATCCGTCTTGACTGCTGTTCAATTACTTTGGGTCAATTTAATTATGGATACATTTGCTGCTTTGGCATTAGCAACGGATCCACCGACACCTCAATTATTGGAACGATTACCAGAACCTAGAACAGCTCCCTTGATTCATGCTCCCATGTGGAAAATGATTTGTGGTCAAAGTATTTATCAAATCACAGTCATTTTATCATTAATGTATACGGATGTGCTTCATTTGGATACCGCTACTTTGGAAACGGTTGTGTTTACTGCATTTGTCTTTTGTCAAATATTCAATGAAGTCAAGTAAGTTTCTCCTTCTTCCCTCCCCTTTTTTTCATTTCCCTTGTGCATTAAAAAAACAACTACTCACAGATAATCAAATGATTCTAGTTCACGACGAATTGATAATCGATTCAATATATTCAAAGGCATAACAAAAAACAAGGTGTTTGTCTTGATCTTTTTTATTACACTGTTAGGACAATTTATTATTGTAGAATGGGGTGGATCTGCATTACAAACTGTACCTTTAAATATCAAACATTGGGGTGTTTGTATCTTGATTGGTATCATGTCTTTACCTGTCGGTGCCTTGATTCGTTTGGTACCTGATGAATTATTTTTTTCACATACTTCTCCAACTACTGTTTTATCGAAAAGATTACCTCCTCGAGATGATGATGTGGATGAACGTTTGGCATGGCATTCAGTACCAAGACAACATTATCTTCCTCCAGTGGATGAATCGACTCATCATCATCGTAGTAGAACAAATACCACAGATGAAAAAATAGAATGGTCTTCTCAACAAATATAAAAATAAGCTTAAAATTCATTGTTCTCCTTTTCCTTCTTTTTTTTTTTTTTTTTGTAAAAATAATCTTTTTCCATATCTACTAAATAATAAGAGCTATTAACTAATTATATCAAAAACAAATAAACCACGCGCTTTATCAGTGATTATTATTATAAATAATAAATAAATTATCATTATTATCATCATCACGTTCTCTCTCTCGTTAAGATCCTAAAATAAACAAACCATTTATAATATGAAAAGTTGTCAACTACTTGATGAAATGAATCCGAAACATAAAATTCATTGTTCTCTTTTTTTGATTTACATCTGGCTAACTTGTTGTTTTACTATCCACACGAATGGATTTATGCAAAAAGAAAAAAAAAGAGTTGGATGCTTTTTGTTCAATACCGAAGGAGAAGAAGATGATTGCATTTAACAATTTCAACTGAATAAGATGAATTTTGATTGGATTGGTTTCAGTTCTTGTCGAATCTTAAAAAAGATCCGCGCATTAATATATTTGATCTTATAAGTATATATATAATAGAAAGAGGATGCTCTTTGTTGTTCATTCTTTATCACATACTTTGTCAACGTTAAATCATTTGATTATTGATCAAAATAGTTAGGAATAATAAAATTGTCTCATTTTTGATATATAAAGAGCGCCCACTTTAGAAGTGAGGGGGTTGGGAGACAAAGAAGAAAAAAAATCAAAAGTGATGACGTCACAACTTTTCTTTCATTCTCTTTTTTTTAGAGAAGATCTTTTATAGAGAGAACCAACCACTTTTTTCTCCCAACATCGAACTTCTTTTTTTTAACCAATTTCTTCCATTCACATTAAAGAAAACACGAAAATTCTTCCCCATTGATTAAATGTCTATTTCATTAACTGAATTCGTGAAACGACCTGGTGTTGGTCAAGTTGGTAAACCTACACGTGTTCGTTCCAACTATTTTGAAGTCACTTCATTCCCTACTGGAAACATTCATCATTATGATGTGACCATTGATCCTCCCAGTGCTCCTCCTGCTTTATATCGTAAAGTTTGGAAGGCTTTTGAAGATCAAGACGGTCAAGGTATTCTTAAAGGTATCAAGGCCGTATTTGATGGTCGTAAGAACGCTTTCTCTCCTAAGGCTTTACCTTTAGGTGAAGAATCCGCTAAAGCATTTGAGGTATATATATATATATGTATTTATTTCTTCTTTTTTACTTCTACCATTTTTTTTCTTTGTTTTACCATGACTATCATTACTTCAATATATATACACTCACGCCTATGTACAAAATCATCATTTTACGCGCATCTTTATTATCATCTTCTCTCTCTATAAAACCTATCTCTATCGATAAGATATGTACCTGTTTATTTTTTTTTTTCTCACCCCCTATTTTTTTGATTTTGATTGATTTTTTATAGGTTCAATTGAACGATGCTGAAGCCCAATCAAAACGCGCTGGTGGTGGTCAATTCACTCTTCGTATCAAACGTGCAGGTGAAATTAATATGGAAGAATTAAACCGATTCTTGCAAGGTCAAACCGCTTCCTCAAACAATGTATTGACAGGTTAGTAAAAAAGAAAAAGCCCTTTTATTAGAGAAAAGAACCTTTTTTTTGAAACGTGTTTTGAAATCTTTTTTTTGGGGGAAGAAAAAAGAGAGAAGAATAAACAACAAAAATAGGGTTTTACCAACTTGAATGATATATTTACAAATGTATTTTTTTTTTATCTATCTATTTCTATGAAAATCGATGATATGAAAAATAGCTATCATGTTCTTGGATATTCTTATCCGTCACGTCCCAAGTACCATGCATGCTACTGTAGGTCGTTCTTTCTTCACTCCTGCCGACAAACGCCCTCTTCCAGGTGGTGCCGAAGTCTGGCAAGGTTACTACCAATCAGCTCGTCCTGGTGTGGGTAAGTATCCCGTGTAAAAAAAACTTATTTTTTGCGTATTGTGTGTGTGTGTTGATTGGAGTAATAGGTTGATGGTTGTTATACGCTCTGACAATGACGCGTATACTCCTCCCACTCTATTTCATATGTATATATGAGCGTGTTGATATTTGTGCAACCTAAACAACGCTTTATATATATATATATATATTTTTGGTGTCCGCGTGTTTTTTATTTATTTCAAATAATCTTAACTGGCTACACGCACCACCTTACTACCAATACTAAAAAAAACCATGATAACTTTATAGGCAAGATGTACATCAACTTGGATGTGTCTGCTACTGCTTTCCATGAAGCTGGTCGTCTTCCTGACTTGGTTGTCAAATACTTGGGTCGTCGTTCCATTGATGAATTACGTCGTGGTCTCTCTGACCGAGATGTTAAGAAATTGGAAAAACAACTCAAGGGTCTCAAGATCATGGTAACCCATCGTGGTGAAAACAAGCGTCGTTACAAGGTGACCAAATTGACCCCTAGCCCTGCTGAACGTACCAACTTTAAGGATCAAGAAGGCAACGAAATGTCTGTTGCTCAATACTTTGGCAGACAATATGGTATGCGTTTAGCTTATCCTTTCTTACCTTGTATTGTTGTCAAGCGTGATATCTTTTTACCCATGGAAGTCTGTGAATTGGTACCTGGTCAACGTTTGACCAAGAAATTGAACGAAAAGCAAACGGCCGATATGATCAAGTTTACTTGTCAAAAACCCAATGTTCGTGCCAATAAGATTAAGCAAGGTCTTGATCTTTTGCAATACCGTAATAATCCTTATCTTCAACAGTGCAATATGACCGTCAAGCCCGAAATGGCTGTTGTCAATGCACGCGTCCTTCCAACCCCTCAAATTTCTTATAATGGTTCTACACCTGATGGTACCTTTGCCCCTCAAGGTGGTGCTTGGAATTTGCGTGGTAAAAAGTTGGCTCAAGGTGCTGTCCTTGGTTCTTGGTCTGTGGTGAACTTTGCTCCTCAAGTTCCTATGCCTGCTATCACTCGTTTCGTTCGTGAACTCTGTCAAACTTTCATTGATACTGGTTTGGTAAGTGTTTTTTTTTTCTTTTTTGTAAAAAAAACACGTCTCCTATTTTGGAAAAAAAACTTAATCAACTTGATGATATTTATAGAACGTTGTCAACCGTCAACCTCCCATCACCAACGCTGATCCTCAAGGTAACATTGATCGTACTTTGAAGGAAGCTTGGTTGAAGGCTGGTAACGCTGCCAAGGCTAACCCACAATTGATCTTCTGTATCCTTCCCAACACCGGTACTCCTCTTTATGCTGAAATCAAGCGTATCTCTGATACTGGTAAGAAAAAAAAACAACTTTTTTTTCTATATTTTTGACACATCTATCCATAAACTAGAAAATACTCATTTTTTTAAATAATATAGTGATTGGTATTCCTACTCAATGTGTACAATCCAAGCATATTGCTGATGCCAAGAAGCAATACTGTGCTAACGTTTGTCTCAAGGTCAACATGAAATTAGGTGGTATGAACTTATTCTTATCTCCTCCACAAATTCCATTCATCTCTGCTCGTCCTACCATTATCTTGGGTGCCGATGTGACTCATCCTTCACCTGGCGATATGAACCGACCTTCTGTGGCAGCAGTGACTGCCAGTATGGATGCTCGTGCTTCTCGTTATGCCAGTGCCATTCGTGTCCAAGCCAACCGTACAGAAATCATTGCCGATTTGGGTAGCATGGTGAAGGAACTTTTGAAGAGTTTCTATCAATCTTGTGGTCAAAAACCTGAACGTATCTTGTTCTATCGTGATGGTGTCTCAGAAGGCCAATTTTCTGAAGTTCAAACCCGTGAAGTCCAACAAATCCGTGATGCTTGTTTGTCTTTGGACAAATCTTATCGTCCTACTATTACCTTTGTTGTTGTTCAAAAACGTCATCATGCTCGTTTCTTCCCTATGGAACCTCGTGATGCTGATCGAAGTGGTAACTGTCAACCAGGTACCGTGGTAGATAGTCAAATTGTTCATCCCTTCGAATTTGATTTCTATTTGCAATCCCATGCTGGTCTTCAAGGTACTTCCCGTCCTACCCATTATCATGTCATTCATGATGATAATAACTTCACACCGGATCAATTGCAAGAATTGACTTATCGATTGTGTTACATTTATGGTCGGGCTACTCGGGCTGTGTCTATTGTCCCACCTGCTTACTATGCTGACTTGGTCGCTGCTCGTGCTCGATTCCATCGTCGTGGTGAGAATTGGTCTGATACAGAAGCTACTTCAGAATCCATGAACCCTGATGAACAAATGGCTTCCTTTGCTGTTGTTAAGCCTGAATTACAAAAGGTCATGTATTATATGTAAAAAAAAAAGCAATCCTACACTTTATTACTGTCCATCTCCCAATTATTGGTTTCCGTTTCTTTTCTTTCGTTTTTCCTTTAGCAAATTTATCAAAAAGTCCTTTTTTTTCTATACTTTGCTCTCTATCTCCCATAGTATTACTCTCTTTTCAAATGTATGTTTTTTTTACTCTTCTTCTCTTATACTAACAAATAAGTAAAAAAAACTTCTTATATCCCTGTTTAAAATTATTAACTCAAAGCGTTGATTGAGTTCCTTTTTTTTCTGTTGCATAATAATAATTTAATTTCTTTTTTAAATTAAAAAAAACACTTCTTGGATCAATATCTATTTACGGCTGTGCATGATAAAAATTCTGGGGGGAGACGATAAAAATTATTTCGGTTTATTACAGAGAAAATATACATGTAAATGAGAAAATATGAATCTATATATATTATGATGCCATGGATTAGAATGAAATGTGGATGGTGTGGATTGGTGTCTGTAAGTGAGGGGTAATAAGTTTATACAAATATCGATTTAATTTTGTTTTTTCTACTTTCGTTTTCCAGGTACTCGTTTATAAGTCTTTTTCCCAGAAAACAAATCCACATAATCAGGAAGTTCTTGTTGTTTTGATTTCTTTTGTTTTTTCATAGACACATCAATCTCCATACTACTACTGCTACTAGTCTTTTTGGGTTGTTTCGTTGTAAGAGCAATAGCAGCTGTTGATACTTCTTTCATTTTCGTATCTTCTTGTTTTCCTTTTTTTGTAATACCCGCTGATTCCGATTGTTTGGCTAATGACTTTGATTCTTTTTCTTTTCGACTCGGTCGTTTATAAAATTTGGCACTTTTCCCCATGATGATTATGTTTTTTTTTCCCTTCCCTTCAATGAAGTTGGTTGTTTAAAAAAAAAAAGAAACAAAAGGTTGTTGGACGCATAAAAGAGAGAACCCTGAGTTTAAGGTTTCTCTAAGCCACTTTTTTTTGCTCCATTAACGAACAAAAAATAAGATAGTGAATAAGTAATCCCTTAAATGTATCCACTCTATTTTTCATATAGAAAATGAGTCATCTTTATCCGCAGTAAAAATCATATCTCCATAGTTATTAGGATGAAACTTAAGAGTAGAACAATGGTCATAGATGATGAGAACCCTTATTCTATATGACTTAATAAAAAATGAGAAGGACCATGTGGGTACACTGAATAACGTTTAGTGGCTGACTGTTGCCGAAAAAAAAAATTTCTTACATAGCGAACAAGAAGAAACCCGCTTGTCCCGATTTTTTTTTTCTTCTTCCTCTTTCTTTTTTCTTTATATATCCCACAACACATCATGTCCTTCACACTCGAATCTAAGTTGGCTAACAAGGTCCTTAACGGTTTCTTTGAAAACGTCTCTTACGTCAAGGGGTAATTTGAAATATTATAAATATATATTTTTTTAAAAAAATGAGAAGGACAACAACATCCGTCTCATTGACAAAAAAATAAATAAAACATACACACCAAATAAACAACACAACTCATTCTATTTATTATCCATGGAATAGCGTCGAAGCCTCTGATGCTGACAAGGCTGTCTTTGAAGCCTTGCCCGAAGGTCCCTCTGCCGCTGAATTCCCTCATTTGGCCAGATGGTATGCTCACATTGCTGCCGTCCAAGGTCTTTCTGCCAAGTAACGTATCACTTTTTATTTATTTATTTATTTCTGGGTACCTCTACCCCTTCAACCCCCCTTGAGGACCACGCATCTTTGAGAAATACACAAACACACCAAATAGAATTATAGATGAAAAATTAACATTCTCAATTTTTTCTTTATCCAGGGCTGCTGCTGCCCCCGCTGCCGCTGCTGCTGAAGAAGACGATGATATCGATCTCTTTGGTTCCGATGATGAAGAAGTAGATGAAGAAGCTGAAAAGATCAAGGCTCAACGTCTTGCTGAATATCAAGCCAAGAAGGCTGCCAAGCCTAAGCCTATTGCTAAGACCACCGTCACCTTGGATGTCAAGCCTTGGGATGATGAAACTGATGTCAATGCCATGACTGAAGCTGTCCGTGCTATCCAAATGGACGGTTTGTTGTGGGGTGGTTACCAACACGTTCCCGTTGGTTACGGTATCAAGAAGCTCCAAATCAACTGTGTTGTCGAAGATGACAAGGTAATTTTTAATTTAGGGATAAAGAGAGAGAGAAATTGAAATGAATCTTAAAAGTGTGAGGGTGAAATATTGTGATATTGACCAAATATTATACTTTTTTTTCTATCTATATAGGTTGCCATGGATGATTTGGCTGATGCTATCCAAGAACTTGAAGATTACGTTCAATCCGTTGACGTTGCTGCTATGCAAAAGATCTAAAGAAACCCATATTAATTCATATTTTTTTTGTTTCGCAACATGTATCATGTAAATAAAAAATTAACAACCAACTCAATTCACACACATATATACAACTTGCAAGCTTAAATACAACTTGAAAGAGCTTTCTTGTTATTTTCGGATCAAAAAAAAGGAGGGAGAGAGAAAAGAAAAAAAAATTGTAAGGAATGTTGTTATTGAAAAGTTGAATATTTTAAGAGTTTTTAATGTCTTCTTCCCCTCTTTTTTTCCCTTCTTTTCTTTTCTTTTTGATCCCACTTTTATTATTTATATATTACATGGAGAAGTATATTGAAGATATATTAATTACACCAACGGATTATTATCGTGTATTAGGTGTATCCAATGATTCATCCATTCAGGATATACGACGTGCTTATTTAAAAGTAAAAAAAAAAATTGAAATCAAACTACACTTCTCATATGTTGATAAAAAAATGATCCTAATGGATGAATGGATAATTTATTATTATATTAGAAAAGTCGATTCTGTCATCCTGATAAATTTGTCCCAGCAAACTCTCGAGCCACTGAATGCTTTCAATGTATGTTCCCTTTTTAAAAATCCTTTTTTTTATTTATTTATTGTTGGAATTGGATTGGATCATTCTAGAGAGAGAAGATGGATGTGTTGGAAGCATTGAACTTGGAAAGAGGGAAAAAGAAAGTCCAATGAAGTAGGAGAGGTGCTTCTTATATTAGGAGCAAAAAAAGAAATGTGGGGTAAACGACAAAAGGGGATGTGAGAGTTGTTTACTTTTTCAAACTCTTTCTCCTTCCCAATGCTATCATCCTCCCTCTTTTTCTTCTGGCTCCTAATATATACACATACCAACATGATTACAATGACTATTATTGATAACTTACAAGGGAAAAGAATATAGTATTGAGCATAGCCTATAATACCTTGACGGATGAGAATTTACGCTTCAAATATGATTGTGCAAGAAATAATCCTTCAGAGGAATATAATGAATATAGTAATGATTCATCATTTGAATATAAAGGTGATATGTTTGAACGGATGGCATCTCAGGTACATAGGGTCTTCATTTACCTCTATAGTATTTTAGACAATATGGGAAGATTAATATTCTATTAAATTATATATTTTTATAGGCTTGTGAAGAAATGATGGAGGGTCAATTTCATACCCTGAGGGTTCTCTTTTGTAAATATTATAAATATACTTTTGCGAGGTTGGATGTTGGATGATAAAATTAACCGGACTAATGACCTCGATATTTTAGATACATTCCGTGGCACAGAGCATTGTACACGATTCGATGATCATATTATTGATTCCATTGAATTCTTATTGAAAAACACATATTCCATTATAATGCGTAAGTTAGCTTTTTCTTTTGGAAGGTATATCTCTGAATGTCTTTTGATTTAACGATGAATGGATGTATCACTATATATATATAGATACCCAAAATTGTTATCATACCATTAAAACCGATATAATTGAACTTTGTCAATTACAAAAAAAATTGCGAGGTTTATCCTTTTTTGATGTGAGCGGCAGGCTACGCCTTTCATTAACCATCAGTAAAATTATGCTAAAATTAATGCTCAAGTCAACTACTCTTACTACCACTACCATTCAAAAACACAATAGTAGTAATCATCACCAACCTCCTCCTTCTTATTTACGAGACGATCATCCCGGTTTTGAAAAAACATTACGACGATTTATAGAAATGATTGAATCCATAGAATGCAAATTTTAATAATAATAATAATAATAATAAATGTTTTTGATATATACCATTGTATAATACGGAGTGAACAGTGCGGGATTTTTTTTTTAAAAAAAAATACTTGATTTGCAGGTGCAGAGAGAAATGCATCCTTAATTTGAAACCAACATTTATTATTATTATTATTATGCCTCCAACTACAGTGGGTGGCAGTAATGTACCTTCTGGCAATTTACTTTCACAAAAACCTATTAGTCTTTGGTTTCATGATCCTAGTCAGTTCCAAAACCAAGATGCTGTTGTGAATCCCGACCACTTTGCAAATTTCCGTAACGGTCAACTTTTACGCATTCATTTTCCTCAACAACACCACCCATCGTCGTCGACAACTACTTCCACAACCACCACGTCTACGACATCCCCACCACCACCACCTGAACCACTTGTTGTGAAAGCAGCTGTAGTCGATCGTGAAGCATTAGCTCGGCAGCAATCATTACAGGTATCTATATATAAAACAGTGTATTGCTTTTTTTTTTTTTTTACCTTTGAATACGAACGCACGGACAAAACGCGAGACGAATATCCTCTTTTCTTTCTTTGTTATAATAATACATACCTTGCTATAGATCTCGATTTCACGAGACATTGCCGATCGATTGAATCTTCGGTTTCGTATTGAAGTTTATGTTGAATTGGTAAATCTTTTCTATATATATATTACAAAAGAAGCTCATTCTTGAGATGTTATTGTTTCTAATACGAAGGTATATATACATATATAGATTGATCCATCGGAAGCTGCATTGGATCATGTTGAGCTTTCATTTAAGGAACAATATCTCGGTCGAAGTGATATGTGGAGATTGCAACAAAGTTTAAATGGAACATGTGTTTATGCAGAAAAAAAGATCTTGTTTGCTGGTGTAATTAAAGCAACGGTCCGACGACAATTTATTAATGATCGAGAGGTTTGACTTTTTTTCCCTTGAGCTCGACATTAATCTGTATGATTTTTCCTTTCTCCGTTCATCCAATTCTGATGTCAATATATATATATATATATATATAGATGTTCTCAGGTTATATTAGCGAAAACACACGCATGATATTTCGATCCAGTTCCGCCAAATATTTCTTATTCATTCAACTATCACGAGAAATGTGGGAATTCGATGAAGATGGAGAACTTTACTTTGAAAAAGTGGTCAACAATTTTCTACCTGAACTATTTAATCGATGGAAAGAAGAAGGCACCAACCATGTTGTATCGATTATATTATTTACACGTGTGTTTTATGATGGAAACCATGATACACTGGATGATCTCGTTTCCAAGTCTCCCGATGGACGTTACTACAAAGATTTTTACAAGGTGATTGCCGATTGGGAAAGTACAGACGATTGGAAATCTGTGATTGCACCACTCAAAGAAGAACAATTGACATTTCAAAAAGATGTCTTGATGCGTAAAAACAAACAAGGACAAAGTATCGTGAGTGGACGTATCTCGGTTGCCTATGAAGGCAATGTCCTGGAAGCGGTCAATTTAGCCTTGAATCCTTTTGATAATCATTATGTGGACCGTGATTTGATGCGAACGGGTCTTTCCATTATCTTAATCACACCAGGCGCTGGTAAATTTATTGTCAATAAGAAATTACTTCGACTTACCAATGAACGGATGACCGATAACGGTATTGCCATGGATATGGTCTGTTTATCCCCACTCCCATTACATGTCACACCTCTATTTGCTTATCATTCATCCCCACCTCCAGTAGAGGTAGCACAGGAATTATGTTTGGCATCCACTTTATCCTCTTCTCAACAACAACGCCAGCAACAACAGCAACCACCTTTAGGAAAAGGGGGTTCACCCGATGCCAAAGGAATAGGCAATTTAACGAAACAAAAAGCCATTGAATCGTGGGATCCATTATATCAAGACGAAAATTCAGCTGATACCTATATGTATTATTCTGTGCCTCATTGGATTGACTGTAGTTTTTATAGTCATGAAACGGGACAATTTATTAAACAAGATAAATTTCATACACGATGTAAAATGTATGAATTACAAATGATGGGGATTATGGAACATGATTTAGCGGGTATCTCTATCCCTTTACTTTCTGAACATACACAACAGTATCAGACATTACAACAGCAGCAATTACAGTTACAACAACAACAGCAAACGTTATCCACACGTACATTACGAAATCAACGAAGTAGTAGTAGTTTAAATGATAAAATGTCTACTAAATCAGCAGATTCAGGGCATGGGAATGGTGAAACCTATTTATCACGATCTGCAAATTTTTCATCCATGAAAGCACCACCTTTTTTGAACAGTCATCTTACGAATAATAGTAGTAATAATAATACCTTATCCACCGCCAATACAACATTAACAACACCTACACCTGTCACACCCACAACAGCAACAACAACAACAGGCATCTTATCAGATAAAAAAATAACAACGCCAACTACAAATCCCATTGATTATGAAAAATACGATGCATTGGTGTTTAAAGATAGTTTGGAACCACGATTTAATCGACGGATTACTACAGCAACGCCTACACCGAAACTCATGACACCTACAAAACAAAAGAATTCAATAGAAAGTCCAGATCGACCTGAAAGTGATCTTTGGCCTGCTAGATTTACTCAATTAAAATCGAATACAGTAAGATTTTTTATTTTTATTTTTATATAACAATTGCCTTTCGATATGATCCATACCAAAAAAAAAAAAAAAAAAAAAAAAAAAAAACTAAATTTTCTGTTGTATGACATCACTTTCCTCCCCCTCCTTTTTTTATTTATAGACATGGCATCATGGTGATCAACGACGAGTCATGTCCATATTATCTCAATCACAACAAGGAGGTGCCAAAATTACATTTGATAATAATGTTCGTAAAGATGATTCCCCTACACGCGTGACAGAAATATTCAGAGGACCTTCCCCTGGACGTGAGGATGCGACCACCACTACAACGACAACCAGTGGGAGTGGTACGACTGCCACACCAACACGGATCAAACCATCCCGTCGAGGTACCATGAATAGTAATGACGTTCGAGTCACAGCTCAATTTACAACCGAGAATGGTCAGAATTCACCTGGTATCATGGATGATGAAGATATGATGCTTGTCAGTTCAAGTACTGTGGACCCTGTTCCCATTAACAATAAATCAGGAAGTGGTAGTCGGCCGGATGGTCGTAGTAAATCCACTAATCCATCCCCTCGTCAAAATGCTGCTGGCAGCTGTCCATCCATCCATAAGCATTCTGGTAATAGTGATTTAATTCGTACCAGTTTTGGAAATGGTGTCGCAGGTAATAATATTACGACGCGGGGATCTCCTTCTCATACATGGTATAGTCGACTTACCAATGCATCACGTAATGGATTGATTAATCCATGTAATCCGGCTGATTTCACCCTGATTTTTACTTCTCATTTACGTCGTTGGCTTCATGCATTACCACATGTGGATCATTATGATGGGGCACGTGTTCATTGGCGATCTTTGACATCACCTGCATGTTTACCACTTACAACGGATTATTTCCCTTCCAATGAAGAGCTGAAGAAACATTATAATCATTATATGTATACGGTATCTGCAAGTGAAGATGTCAATTTATATCAAGCTGGAGATCGTACTTTATCAGAGCATATCAAGACAGCCAATTTGTTGACGGAAATGATCAGTCAACGGTTAGCTCAAGGGTTTCAAATTATTGTGGATATTACGGCTTCTGGGCACCAGAAGCCTGTCAATAAAGTCTATGGTCATGGATTATCGGGTGAAAGTGGTGCTAGCGGTAGTGGTTCTGGTACAGGCATTGGTAGTGGAAGCGGTGGTGGTGGACCACCTCATAGTTCCAGTGGTATGGTAACAACGACAACGTCGGGAAGCAACCATGGTGGTAGTAATAGTGGTATCAAGGATGGCAAAGATATCAATGGTGGTCCGGGTATTACGGCCACAGGTAACACAGCTGTACCTGGTACAACAAGCAAAACACTCGGCACACTCCACGACGAAGCTGACAAGAACAAATGGAAACATATGGTATGGTGGTTATCCATGGGACATCAGGTCCATCAATTGACCTTTGATTCCTCTGGACAAAATGTTGAAGTACGACGTTATGTCCGTACCATCAATTTCGATACCGAAAAAATTGCCTACAAATGTGCCATCTGGCCAAAAAATGTCGCTGGATATCGACCCAAAAGTCTTTCTTTTAGTTACCCAAGTTTATTGTATGCATGGAATTATTTGGATCATTTGGTAGCCGGTTATCAAGAAGAATTAACTGACAATTTACGATTTTGGCGTGCACGGTTTATTGTGATTCCACGTGAAACATTACCTTCCAATGCTGCACCTGTGGGAGGCATGACATCTTCTCAAGACCATTTGGATGATGAAGAAAAACGATTGGCTTTGTTTGATACTTGGTTACAAAATTTACGCAAAGCGAAATGGTTGACTCCACAAGAACGAGAGGAAATGCAAAAACGACGAAAGAGGGATTTAGGATATACTGATTTTGGATTAAGGATAACCACCATGGATCCATCTGCCTATGTGACTAGTGAAGCATTGAAGTCCGTTCAATCATCAGCTTCGCCCTCTTTTGGACAACATGGCAGTAGCGGTGGTACGAGTAGTCTCTTATCATCGATTGTAGGTCAACCTTTGGGATTATCACGAGAATCCAAGAGTAAAGATATTGCCATGGCCATGCGTGATCCAAAAGCAGGTGTCAAAATGTTTGATCGACGGTGGCATTTCAAGGTGTATCGGCATTCATTTGTCGGTAGTGAAATGGTTGATTGGGTGGTGGGCCAATTTGATGATATTAGTACACGCGAAGAAGCCGTTTCTTTGGGTAATGCCTTGATGGAACGAAATCCACCTTTGTTTGTGTCTTCCACCAACCGTCATGCATTTTTGGATGGTCATTACTTTTATCGATTACACTCTGAATTCATGCCAAGTCAACAACCTCAAAAGGCATGGTTCACCATGAATAATTCTTCTTTGGGCAAGAGCAAGACCCAATCTACATCCCCTTCAACACTTTCCATCAATAGCAAAGATACCAGTGCTTCCAATACAACGACAGGTGGAAGCAACAGTATTGCCGGTGGTGTTACAGGCGGAGGTGGACCTGGATCAGCAGGTGCAACAGCAGCAGGTTTAGGTGGTGGTAGTGGTGCTGGATCCGCCACAGGAGGATCTGTCACACCTGTTTTGGGAAGCGGTATTGGTAGTGGCAATGCTTCATCACCTCAATCTCCACGACGATCCAAACCCACGATTGAATATGAGATGTCTCGATCCATGATTATCGATGTGGATCCATACAAAAAGAGTAATCGACGAGAAACCGCTATTCTTCACTATGATACCCTTCACAATGCTTACAATTGTTACCATTTCCAACTCAACTGGCTTGGTTGTACTGCACAGTTGGTCCAAGAACTGGTTCAAAATTGGAGTCGACAAGCTGAACGGTGTGGTTTACTCGTCGTAGAGGGATCCGTAGATCAAGCCTATGATGACTCTGAAAACAACAACCCATTCCAATGCCCTGTGGCCATTAATTTAGCAGCTAAACCTCCACCTGTGTCTGAACTCAATGCGCGATACGAAGTCCCAGATAACTTTTATGCTGTAGCACTTGTACGTCATCTGGGATTTGTTTTGGATGTGGAAGCAGATGACAAGTTTGAAAGAGCCAAGGCAGAAGGTGTCCAAGTTGAATATACTTATATCAAAGAAGCTTACAAGTATGATCAATACATTCATCGATCTGGTGTTTCTTTTGTACAGATCCGACCCAACAATGAAGGGTTTTATTGGGTCAACAATCGATTGTATACCAACCATACACCCGCTTTGGTATTAAGTCGTAGTCGGAAACAAGGATCTTCTACCCTGGTTCATCCAGAAGTATTAAGACAAAACTTCCAAGAATTTTGTTCGGATGCACAGCGATTGGAGGCTTTCTGGGAGGCCACAAGAAATAATTTGGTATCAGAAGATTTGCAAGATAATTGGGCATTTGAAAATGCTCGGGTCCCTTCAATTGATACAACATTGACTGAAGATACTGCTTCCACAGCACCTACTACAGCTGCTACAGACGATGATTCACAGCATCAATTACCAACAGCAGTAACAACCCCATTAGAATCCACAGAAATTAATGCTGCAGCAGCGGCTGCAGCCGCTGCTGCCATCGGTGCTACAGGATCAGTAACATCACCTAATATAGGTACTACTATTAAAGTACCAGCTAATCAGTATATCACAACAACTCCTAGCACAACAACGACAACGACAACGACACCTATTACATCAAAAACTACTCCTTCACGTTCTAATAGTATGGATACCCATCATCTTCACCATAACAACACCAAACCCAAACTTTCACCGAATAGTGCTACTACCCCTACTACTTCTTCAAATTCGAATAATAATAACAACAATGGTAGTACTAATAGTAGTACTAATAATAACAACAACAATAATAATAGTAATAATAATTTGGATGTATAATAATATGATTTCGAAAAGAAAGAAAAAGATGAAAATATAATTATTATTAAATAAAATTTAATTATAAAAATGAAGAAAGAGTATGTGCGTGAAAGAAAGAAAGAAGAAAAAACGTGTGTAATGTGTGTGTGTTTGTGTGAAATAATAATTAGTTAATAGTGGATTGATTTGTTTGCTTGTTATGGAGGAGAGTAATCAACTGATTGAAGAATCAAAAAAGCAAATAGAAAAATATACACGTTACAAAGATTTAAAAAATTATGAATCTCTGTACAATTGAGCACCAATAGGTGCAGTTGTTATTGAAGAAGAAAGTGATAATGGTGAAGCTGTCGTGGTAGTGGTAGAAGTATTAGGAACGGGAGGAGGGGCAGTCGTAGTAGTAGTATAAAGTGAAGAAGGATCTTGTTGTAAAGTAATACTTGCTTGGAACCTAGATGATAGTCATGATAAATCAATCAAAATGAATTATTTGTTTTCTTTTTTCTCTTAGACTCATCTTATAATTGTAACTTACTTTCTTAATTGTTCATTTTCTTGAACAAGTCGTTCAAGTTCAGCTAATATGGATACTTGAGTATTTTTCAAATGTTGAATATGTTGAACAGCTATTATAATATATAGAACGTGTTGTGATAGATAAGTATATTTTTTTTTTACTTCCCTTCCTCCTTTTATATAGGATGAGTGATAAATATAGAGTCTATCATGGGTGATATAGAGTTGTATAGTAGGTGTTTTTATCTCCTCTTATCTCTCCTCAATTATTTTTATTTTTTCTTTCCCCTCATTATTTCTGTAAGATTCCTTGGAGAAATATTGAAATTCTACTTACTTCGATGCAATAGAGCCACTTTACTCATTTTCTTGTTAAGACAAGCTGGTAATTGATTCCGTAACTCCTCAAAACCATCCTTAATTTGTGCACGACGTTTTTGTTCGGACTGAATATGTATTTGCCTTCGAATCTCGACAGAGGATGTTGATTTACCTCCACCTCCATGACCAAGATCCGTATTGTTATTATTATTGTGATTATTCGTATTAAGATGATTGTTATTCATATTAGAGTTGGTGTTATTGTTTCTATATAATATAAATATTTAATTAGTAAGTGATCAATAGATTCTTAGTAGAGTGTAAAGATTCAATGTAATGAATATGATTATTTACTGAAAAGATTTAGGTCTACGACGTTGCTGTTGTTGTGGTGGTTGTGGTTGTTGATGATGTTTTTTACTGTTATGGGTAGGTTCTTCTTCCCCAGGAAATAAAAATCCACTTAAATCTTCGGTTTTTGTAGGTGTCAATGGTGATATTGGACTTGAAGAAGTGGATGGTTCACGACCCATAGGTAATGATGTCCACATTAAAGGGTCTACTTTTGTAAAGAATTAAGAGAAAGAGAGAGAGATAGGTAAATATGAAATCCATGTTTTTTTTTTCGTATATATTATTATTTCATTACCTGCAGCTGCACTATAAAGCAAGCCGTCGTCTCTTGTTGAAAAATCATTCATGACAAAAATGGTATTAGATCATGTAATAAAAAAAAAAGAAAAAAGAATCATGATCATATTTATATAGGTATATTTATACCAAAAATATAATAATTCAGTAGGAGATACCAGAAGTTTTTTGACTTTTTAACCCCCCATTCGATTTCTCTCCCCAAGTTGCTTATATATAAAGAACAAAGAGCGAAACGAACAAGAGGGGAATACATATATGATATATATATATATATAAAGAAGAAGAACATTATGATGATGAAGATGAAGAAGAGGAAGTGAAAAAAGAAGGAGGGGAAGGGGGAGGGGTAAAGAAAGAAAGAAATGAGGAGGAAAGAGGAGTTGGTAAAAAAAAAAAAAAAAGAAAGGGAAAAGAAAAAAGTGTCATGGGGACCTATAGGAGCAAACAAAAGAATAAAACGTCTTTGAAACTGAGTATATAAGTCGAAATTGTCAACCAAGAGTATATATAAAGGAGAATAAGTAAAGGAATGAGTAGCCAGTAATAAGTAATCTATATATAAAATATAACTAATAACAGTATATAGAACTAGGAGTATATTATGAAATCCACTTAGTTTCTGTTGTTCTTGTTTTTACAATATATATACTCTATGATATATTTTTATTATAGTTATTATTAGTATAAATGCCTGGATTAATACATACTATTATTATAAGAGAAGAGTAGGAGAAAAAGAACAAGAATAACAAGAGGATCGAGGGATTAATACCAATAATAAAATAAATGATGTTAAAAATATATAACAATAAATAAAATGCGGACAACATGTAAAAATAAAGTGAGTATGTGTATATATGGATACAACATGTATGTATTATAAATCTTATTCAATTTAACAAAGAAAATGTTGATTTTTTTTCTGGATATGCGTAGTATGTTACGTATTACGTACGTAAGGAGAAGAAGAAGTCTATGTACAATCTAAGTTGACAAAAAAAAAAGAAACAATAATGATAAGTGATCTGTATTATTCTATACTGTTATTAACATAGAAATTATATAATTACTATATACGTATACATATACTATGTATTTTATATATTTGTAACCTTATATTATATAAAATAAGTTCTATATGCAAATGCACGTACACACGTACACTATGATCTACGATTTGAATATTTGTTTTTTTTTTTTGCTCCCCAATTTTTTTATAGATTTAGGGGCTTTTTTTATATAGAGTAGTCAGTAATATAATAGAACAAAGTCTCAGTCACAGGAGCATTGTTTGATCCCTGATTCACATAACAAAAGAAAAGAACCGATCCGAACTAACTAAATATTATAAGGTATTCCTTTATCATTATCAATTGTATAAAATCTTGTCCATAGGGTGGTGTTTATTGTTATTACTATCCTATAAATAATTTGGATAAGGAGAGGGAGAGGAGTTGAGTCCATTTACTAAAGAATAAGTGCTACTGTATCAGTACTTTGTATTTTGAAAATGAAATTCATTCAAAATAATAAAAGACGAATCAAGCTGCGCAAGTTAATATCATGATTGAAATGAAATTTGGTTGTGTGACAAATTAATCAATTTTTGCATGACTTAAAAAACTTCACTCAAAAAAAAAAAAAGATGAAGTAAAATGAAATCATCTTATACATCAATCTTTTTTGACGTGTTTTCCTCCTTTTATCAAAACAAACATATAACCTGTATAAAAAAACAAGATGGCTGATAAGCCAACGCCACCTTCTGGTGCTGGTCAACAACCCAAAGAGCAACAACAACATGGTACGTACAATGTCATGAAACACCATGGGAAAAAAATGATCCATTTGATTATTCATTAAAACTGTATATGTTTTTATTAGGACGACAAGAACAACGGGTCCCTTCGCTTAATATGGATGCTGCAATGGGTCCACCTTCGGAACATCTCAATAATGAAAATCAACTCTTTTATCAAAGATGTCAGCAACTTTATAATAATACAAGTTCTAATCAACAAACATTACGAGAACATATCAATACCACTGTTCCTATCCGCTTAGCCATGTTGGCTCATTTGTTCCAAGGTATTGATAGTATGGGTCATCAACAGCAGCAATCTGGACAACAAGAAAGACAACAACGTTAAATCAGTGAACAACAAAAAAGTATTGATCACCCACATGAACATCGAAGTCAAGGACAATAGTAGTAGTCATATTAGTATCATTAGGAACTCTATTCTATACTCCACAGCAGAGTAATTTGTTGTTGTATTATGTCACTTTATGCAAACACATCCCCCACGATTAGTTTTCTTTTTAATTTCTAAAAAAAACGCCATTATTACTTATAAACCATAGCTTGTATAATTTACTCATTGAATATATAAAACTTTCGACTTTTATTAAAATATTTTGCTCTCGAAAGTGATTGTGCTCTATAGTATCACTTTATAAATATTCATGTCTGATATAATCAAAACTATTCCTGCAAAAGGAAAATATATAATTTACAGCATCCTTCTCCTGCTTCTCTCCTTTCTTATGCATAGAGACAAACAAATAAACACAGTGACACCACTCAACAATAACAATCCTCATGGTTCATTTCTTTAAAGGGAAAACAGAATCATAGCTATTGATAGATCCCTATTTTTTTTTTTTTTTTTTTGCTTTGTTTTACCATCTGTTTTATATTAAATGCTTTTTTTTTTGCGGGAGGATGTGAAAAGAGAGAGAATGTGCCTATGAATGAAGAGGGAACGAAAAGGAAAAAAAGAGGATGGAAAAGAAAATACAAGTGAAAAAAAATGATATATCTATCTAATAACGAAGAAAAAAAAGCCAGCAAAAAAAAAAGAAAAAATAATAATAACAAAATTCTATATACTTTTATATATATGTATACGACTTCTCATCGACCATGGGGAACCCTTTTGTTTTTAATATATATATATATCTATATGATTATTGTTGCCACAACGCTCTTGTTCTTGTAGTAACAGCATAGCCAAATGTTTCCATTTCTTCCAAAGCCATATGGAATCGTGGATCATTAGCAGCAGCCAATTTTCTTGTAAGGATATCATAACAAGATTGTGGTGGGATCACACCATAACTCTTCATTTCTTCAAGATAAGAGAATGCATCTTCATAATTCCTTTGAGTACATGATAAAGCAATCATCTTGGTGTAGGTTTCGACATTGGGCATCACGCTAACCTTCTTCATTTCCTTGATCACTACATTACCCATCCCCTTGTTGGCCGTTTGAACACATGCTTCAAGTACAGCGTTATAGGTATCTACATCAGGGACCACATCCAAATTCTTGGCTTCACGGTAGGTAGCAACGGTACGTTGTAAATCCTTGGCTTCAGCACATGCTTCTACAATTGCATTAAAAGCAGTAACATCCACATTGCGACCTTCATTTTTCAATTCTTCAAGAAGATAATAAGCATTATCGATAGCATCGATGTTGTCCCGTAAATGACGACGGATCAAAAGGGTTGTACGGGAGCTAGGTGCTACACCTGAGACACGCATAATATCCAATACATTGAATGCACTCTTTAAATCCTTCTTGACCACAAATGCTTCCATCAAAGGTGAAAAGTAATATTCCTTGTAAGGGAATCCGCTGGTGGATAATTGACGAATAACATCCGTTGCCAATTTAGCATCACCCGATTTGGCAGCCACTCTTAAAACATCCAAACAAGTGCCTTCATCGGGACGCATACCATAGCTATTGATAGCTTTGTCCCAACAATATTCTACTTGTTCATGGGCATCGTTGAAAGCGGAGGTACGCAATACTTCCAAATACATACGTGGGTTACTAACAGCGACCATGTCTGCTTCCTCAGCTTCCTTGAGTAATGCAAAAGCTGTTTCGGATTCATGCAATTGTGAACAACTACCAATCACCATGGTATAACATACAGCATTGGGTTGGATTCCTTCAGCCTTCATTTTTTCCATAATATCCAAAGCGTGTTCAATAGCATTGATGGTACAGGCGCCGCGTAACAAATGAGTATAAGATGTAAGGGATAATGAGACGTTATTTTGTTTCATATCTTCAATAACTTCAGCTTGATTTCGTAATTGTCCCGTAATACCAAATGCCTTTTGTTATTAATAAATTATCCATTGACTATTAGATATTGATATATATTTACATATACAACCATCCACCTTTCCCTTTATTTTTGTCCGTGTAGATGCGTGATCTACATGCGTCACTTTTTTTTTCTTCTTTTCATACCTCAAGCATTGTGTTATAACTTTCCAAAGTAGGTTTCACATCATTTTTTTTCATATCACGTAAAGTCTTCAATACACCATGATCATTACGAGCACGCATATAAGCTGCCAAAAGAGCATTGTATGTGTTCAAGTCGAATTTAAGTCCTTTGGATTTGATTTCGTTGGTAATGGCAAGTACTTCTTGTAACACACGTTTTGGACTAGAACGGTATCGCAACTTTTCAGATAATCGTTTATTAAATGTAGCGAGAGGTGCTGTTGGGTGGTTATAGGTAATTAAAGTAGACGCGAAATCGGTATTGGATAGAGTACTATCTGTGCCATTGAATCCTATAATAGATAAAAAAAAGTTTTAGGAACACTCTATGAGTTACAAAAAAAACAACAACAACAAAAGGCACGGAGGGTGGAAAGGACGAAAAAGGGGAATGAAAGCAATTCAATAGAATGCACAACTTACTTCGAGAAACAAGTTGAGGGCGATGAATAAGTGTTCGACAACAACGCAAGTGGCTCAATCGATGCATAGTTTTTGTGTTATAGAATGTTGTCCTTAAAAAACAAGCGACAGGGAGGAAAGAATGGAGAAAGCCACCTTCAAAAAAGTAATCGGAGTTTTATAAATGCAACTTTGACACTTCAAGATCGACTATTATCATTTTCGAATAATAACTCTATTAAATACATGTATGCAACATAACAACTTTGTTTGCATGAGGAGGAAATGAAGGGGAGTTATTGGGGGAAAAGAGTAGTAGCTGCGGAAGGATCATTTAAACTTAAGAGCTATTAGGAGAAAAACAAATTCAAGGTTGGCAGATTATTCCTTTTTTTTTTTTTTGTTCCGTCCTAACAGTGTACTCCTTTATCATAATAACTCAGTATTATTGCGATTCAGCTATAGGAATGGTAGCAGTAGTAGTATCGATATAAAGTTAAATCCCTGATTTACTCTGGATCTACCGTAATAAATTTGTCTACGCTTATTATGATATATATGTAACATTCTTCTGTTTTCTATGCATTTTTTTCACTTATAATTATTAATGAATCGCCACTAATTTAAATGAGAACGAATAATCTTTTTGGTGTATTATATCTATCATATAAATAATTGCAGCCGTTGTCGTTTATTTCTATCCAGTAAAAAGTAATTTACAATAATACATTCTACTTTATCTCTTATTCTTCTATTGCAAGTACCCAGTAGTAATAGCCCGTAATATCTTTCTATGCATTGATTGAGATGAATATTTATAATAAGTATATTAAGGTTCTTTTTCTCCAAAGCTAATTACCATATATATATTATATATCTATTGTAACTTTAATTGTAGATCAGAATGTTCCTTCTTCTTATATGCAAGATCAACATAGTATTTTTCCTCCTCTCCTTGTCAAAAAAATAAAAAAAAAACTCCTTCTCTTTTTTATTCTTATTTTAATCGTTATTATAATACAATAATACATAAAACTAACAAATAAAAAAAAATTGGTTCCTTTTTTTATAATATATGAAATGAAAGTTTTCCCGGTTCCTGGAATAATGGTGGGTCTAAAATTTGTAATATATTACTGGGTAGACATGGCAAAAGATCTATTCATCTTTTTTATTATTACATATACATAAAAAGTTTTATATATATATATATATATATATATCATAATAGCATATAGATTAAGTTATAATCATCTATATAAAATAATAGAATATATTTGGTGTTAATTTATAATAATCAGCCATCCACTATTATATAAGTATTACAGTAACTCCATTGGGCAGTCTTAACTTTTCTTGAGAAATGACCCAAAGTAATTTAAAGGTATTCCTTTTTCAGAAGCAATCATCATGTATTTAAGACCAGCCACAGTCGTTGCTTCCTCCTCCTGATGGCGATTGTCCTTTATTTCAACCTTATGACAAGAGCATCCATCAATAACTTGCTGAATGGTGGGTTTAAAGTCGTATCGTGAATAATCAAGTACGGCGAGAAGATATTTGAGATATTGAAATCAACAATGTTCCAATTATTATTCCATTGTGACGTGTCTGCCTTTGTTATATATTTTGGTATTCCAATTACATGTTGTATATGTCCCAAATGCCAATACAATGGATGACCGTTGAAATAGAGCGTTTGGTATATATGTTCTCAGATGTTGTCCGAGTACCATCAATGTTCGAAGGTTTGGATTGATAGTCATTTTTCACACAGACCTTGTTGATGAGTCTTCACTGTTATCACCGTCATTGATAAAAGAGGATAATTTTTTTTATCATACTTGGATAGAATTTAGTACTGCCCCTGTCCCTAAATAAACCCGGGCGCCCTGTGGATTTAATCTCCAAAGCGAGATGGATAAGGTTGGGACAATCCAAAACTTGCACCAAGTCCATTCTTTATTTGGTTGTTGATATGTTCGATGGTAATTAATAGCAAGTGTCAATGACGTCAGTTGTTTTCCCATTTTTGAAGAAGATCCATATAGGTTGAGCCTACAATCGTTAATAAAATGATTCGAAGGAGCAGAGTTTTTACCATAATCCAGTCATTGTTTATTGGAACAAGAAAGAAAAAAGTAAGTTTCATTTTCTTTCATGGTTCATATGTATATACATAGCCATTTTTAGTTCTCGCACCTGATCTAGATTTGCATTCTCCAATATAGATAGATCAGTATTTCTTTTTGACTTTTTCAGGTATCCAACCTCTTGAATCAATACTTGTCAAATACGGTGTTATTTTTCCATCATGATAAAGGCAGATGAAGTGGCAGCAACTCGATTTTTTTCCCCATTACCGTAAGGAAGAATACATGGGGGAAACAAACATAGGATCGTCAACGTTTGGAGACCAAGGAACATTAAAAGACAGTCTTTTCGTGTATTGCCATGTAGTTTTGTAGGTTCTGGTGGCATGGTATACATCAAATCCATTAGGTTATTTTTGACACGTTCGGTAAGTTTTTGTTTTATTTCTTGATATTTTTCTTGGAATTCTTCTTCGTCTCAAGTATCCGTCTCCATAGCATATGCACCTCGCTCAACTCATGCGCTTTCATGACAGCTTCTCCACGGCCGAGTTTTTTTTTTTTAATGCTCAGCATAGTTCGAGTTGGTCGTCTGGACTTGTTTTCTCTATTGCTTTTGGTTCCTCCGGTTCCTTTATTTTCGATTCCTCGATTGATTCCGATTCGTCTTCTGAATCCTCCATTCCTGTTTCCCCGTAATAATCTGATGGTGAGTCTTCTCGTTGGATTTGAATTAGGATTTATTTTTTTACCGAGAAAGAAAAAACGCGTTTTTTGGAACTGAAAAAAATATGCAAAACCTCATGTTTGTGTTGTAACACGAAGGTTTTTGGGGTTTTAATACTTTTATGTATCAATGCGATTGGATCATATAATTATGTATAATAAACCGGCACGAAACATTCAAGACTATATATTAATAACCCAAGGGCCATTATCACTGATTACAACAAAATAAATTAGAAATAGAACCAATATCAAAAACTATTACGTTTAATAAAAAAAGCGGTCGATCCCACTTATCGCTATATATATATTCTATATTGATATCTGTGGCTCCTAAGAGACATTATATTTATGGAGTATGCGTTATGTATTATAATAACGGATAATTTGATAAAGGATAAGATATGTATATAGAACATAAAAGAGACAAGGTCTTACCTAACTATGTTACTTGTATGATATATACTACTGTATCTTTGACTTCATTATAGGGCAAATAGAGAGTTTCAATCTGGTAGCAACAATGGCAAAGATGTAGTATATAATGGATCCGAACAAGCGATTGAGAATTGACTTTTTTTATACGTCAAGATTGAAATCTCTGGGTTTTTTCTTTAAATCAATAAGCATGCTGGATTGTACTATACTAAACAGCCAATTTACTTGGAAAAGACACTTTTCATTATCAAACTAACAAGTATATTAAACGCTTTATAACACAAGTACACGTAATATATAGATGGAACGAGTTAAAATGCCAACACTTTTTAATTATTCAAAAGATTTATTTTTTTTTTCCAAAGGAGAAAAAAATATATATATTATAACCCTCTTATGATCAAAGACTTGTATTTAGGGTGCTTATCCCATAAGAGGGTGTGTTGATTTGGTTGGTGTGCTGGGGGTGCTGATTCGGTTGGTGTGTTGGTGGTGCTGATTTGGTTGGTGGTGGGGATGGGGAGCAACCCCCATCCCACTTTTACTTAGATGTTCCGAAAAGTTTATATCCTAGTCATTTTCGAATTTTTTGCAAATTGTGGGTTTGTATTGAAATGTTCGTATTTGGAAATTTATTTAATTTTTGTCGTGCAAAGAGTTCATAACGACAAGTCTTAGTTTTGGTGTCATTCGAAAGGTAAAGAAGTGCTGAATACGACCATCGTATTTTTTTTTGACATTCTTATGTAAGTTTCTGAATTTGGAAAGGAAAAGGGGTGGCGCTGCATTAAGTATAGGAGCTGAGTCGGAGTAGTTACGCAGTGTAACAGCGTAAATTCAAACCACCTGTTGTTTCACATAAGTTCCTTTTTTTTTGCACCCTAAGCAAAATTATTCTTTTTATTACTCACCATATCCATTATTCTACTACTATATATTTCTGATATCTTTTTTTTTATTTGATTCACATGAACCGATTCGTTCATGGCGTGATCTTTGGTTTTTATACAAATACACACTTTTTTTTTGTAAATGACTCACAGTATATAATTATAAGATCTTGACATGAGTAAAAGTATAAAAGGGTTGGACTATTGAATTTTTTAACGAACTTCAAACATTTCTCATAGTAAACTACACATAGGTATTTATTCAATACCATGACCATATACACCACAACTTTGGTTTTTTAATAAAATGACTTGACACTATGATTGCATGAGTTGGAACCTGGTTTTTTTTTTACCTACATATTTCACGTCTAGATGATCATGCGTTAAGTACCATAGTTGGTCCAATCACACGCAAGGTTTTTAAATCACCAACTCTTTCCCAGACCAACAACAGGATTGCATTTCTTTTTTCTCAATCATTTATGGAAGTCACTGTTGCAAGTTTTTTTTTTTTTTTTTTTTTTTTTTTGGAATAATGATCTATGTAGTACAATGTCCAGTGTTAATTTTACCCGGAAGGAAAAGGTTGAATTAAATGAGAGGTGAAAATAAGTGAGGATATCTTAAACTATCAGTAATGTACCCTTTTGTATTAGAGGGCAAATTTTGATTGACTTAACTGACGGTTGAATTTATATGAGCGAGAGTTTAATGAAAGCGATCATAATTATTATTATAGTATTTGTAGGAACCGAGGAAAAACATAAAACTGGTACGTACTATATTCTTGGTGTATGGATGAAGAGGATTATTGTGGGCGAGTTATGTGGTTGACAGTACAGACTATTCATTAATATTTGATACGACCATAATTCATTACTGACTCTACATCATTTTTAAAAATAACGTATACCACGATCAAAGTCAATTTAATCTTTAGTTCTCATGAAACGCAATTGATAAGGCCAATAACAATTGTGGTGTGTACGTACTATATAAAAATGTTTATCCGCCGACACTATCATTAAGAGAATGGGATAAGTTGATAAGGATGAAGACCTGCAGCACACTAGTTAATTCATGTTCAAAAATCAACGTGGATGAGATATTGATATATATATTATTGATAGCACCTATTATATTATCGACACTGATGGCAAAAACACAGAAAAAGCATTCGAAATTTCAAAACCTCCATCTATTATATCATTGATACCCGTCACTGACCCTTTTTGATTCATTCACTATGACAGTTAACTGCCAACAAAATTTCATGATACAGCTAACAGGATTTTGGCAATGTGGGAGCCATGGAAATATCATGGCACCTCATATGTGACATCTTAACACAATTTTTATCAAATTTGAACACGACAAAGGATAGGATAAATTTGTTGATTTTTTTTTATATTTGGTGAGACGAGCCATTATTCTTGAAAAAATGTGATGTAACAACAAAAACAGTCAACAACTATACGGGTAACCAGAGGAATTATTGGCGAAATCACTAATGCCAACCATAAATAACGATAATTAATCAGCTAAAACCAGGATTTAATACCTAGGGATTTACATACGTACATACTATTATAAACATTCTTCTTTGATAATATTTGACATATGAATAAGTTGATAACTTTTTTTAGTTGAAAAGAAAAGAATATAAATAATGAAATATAAACTCTCATAGATTCATTTCAAAAACAATTGAAAGGTTTGGATTGGAGAGGTTGAAAGTAAAAAGTTATGCTGAAAAAGGATGGATGCTGGAGTTTTCATATTCGTATTAGGATAGCTAAGTTAGTGTACTTATTTCTTTCAGGCTACGCAATAAAAAGAATGTTATCGTCACCCATGAATATTTATTTGATTGACGGGTTTCCTAATTTATTATTTATTGATAAGGAGGATGGTACTGTATGACTATAGGCAATTTTAATAAGCTGGTAAAAAAAACGACACCAGTCCAATAAAAAACAATCAACATGGACAACAACAAAAAAAAAATGAAAGGAGTAATCTTGGCACAAGAGCGCTTTAGGACTACCATTTGCATCAGCTCCTTTGGTATACTATTTATGAAATCTACTACTTTTCTCATCAGCTCTTAATATCTGGGGTGCGACATAGTCAAACTATAAGTTTCCGATAGAAGCAAACACCTTGTTGTAGTTGAAAAATGTTATAGAAATTGTAAAAGAAATGCAGCATTAATAGTAGTAGTAGTTAGCGTTATCAATAAGTAAATAACTGCTGCTTTAAGTATAAGACATTGTGTTGTTTGCTGTTACTGGTGGTGGTGGAGTTGTTAAATTTCCTAAATAATGACTGAACACACATCACATTGTTGCCAGCACTTCTTCAAGAAAAAAATAATGATGGATATTATTCTGGTTCATATTCTTTCTCCTTGTCGAATATGCTGCTATATACTTTACTTCTAAATTGTAGTTTATAATTGATATCGTCATGCCTTACCTTTACTCCACAACCAGGAGATCAATTGTAGTTGTTGAAGAAAGGAATGTCTTATTATTTAATGTGATACTTTTTGTGTGTCTTTATAATTTCCAGAGGTGCACAATGGGATTACTAAATTAGTAGACATCCGATAGTCAGTCAACTCCCAGAGTATCACAAAAAAAAGTTGCTTGCATTTATCTTATACATAGAACAATTTCTCGCATTGATAGAAAAATGGCATAATGTTAATAATGTACGGGTATTTTTTTTATAAAAATAATATTATCTATTTAATAAAAGTAGGTCCGAAATAAAAATACATGACCATGTATAGTACATTATTATAATATGAAATAAAGATTTCATCCAACCCTCTTATCGTCTACGTAGCTAGAAATAAGAAAGAAGTTCCCAAAAAAAATAACATCCTTACATACTTACTAATGTCTTTCGCTCATCAACAACGCAACCATAACTCTATATACATATAATGACATGTGGTGACCTCTTTTTTCATGATTGGATAAACAGGTTATTCATTCTCTAGACCCCCCAAATAAGTGATGATATATCGGAAGAATAACAGGAAGGCTCCTTCAAATAAAACACCCTATCCGCGGGAAAATGTGTAGCAGTTACTACAATTGAGTTTTTTCTTGTATGAATACAGTATAATGAAGTCAAATGACACTTAGAAACGGATGATACCATTTTTATTGGTGTTATAAAAGAAAATAAGGCAACAACTTCTTTCACGATAAAACAAGATGGAATGTTATACAAATATAAAGTTTTCTTGTTGTTGTTGGTTGTGAAATCTTTTATCATGGTAAACATATGAAGATCGTTTCTCTCTTTCTTATCTTTGTATAACCATTCCGGTATTTGTTTAGTAATACATACTTTTTGTTATTGAAAAACAAAACAGGGTTATCTATTGACATGTAGCCAATAGTCATTGCCATTGATTTTTGTCTTAGTAATTGTCTTTTTTTTTTTTACATAACTTTATATTATTTATTTTGAAAATCATGCCTTAAATGGAATACTTATGTTCTTGAATCATTAAAAAGAAGTTTTTTATAACATACAAAAAAATTAACCCGTGTCTCTGGTTTTTTTAGATTGAAATGATTTGAAGTACAGGTATAAAATAATAGTTTTTTTAGCTGGGGTTACAAAAGGATGATTGTTACACGATCTATAACCCCTCATCATCCGAAAATGCCAGTGTATTACTCATTAATTGTACTTCAACTCTTCATCCAGCTATTTTTATATAGATTGTTCATCCAGTGTATAACAAATATACATGTATATATATCTTCAATCACAATCATTCACTCCATCATGATGATGATTACAGGATGAAGTTCAGTCATCTCATGTTGAGTAACATAAAAAAAACTATAATAATACACTACTGGTGCATTATTGATGACACAACTAGGTTAATCTAGATTTATTTGTATAAAATATATAAACTTTTTCTTTCTGAATTGTATTAAAAAATGGGTTACATGTTTGTGTTGCTGGTGACTTGAACTAAACTTGAAAAGGTATTCAACTTGTTTGTACAGTAAAATGTGGTATCATCATAAAAAAAAAAATAAAGTGTCGCAGCTTATCACCGCGCCTCTGAAATGATCAAAATTTCTCGTTACACCCACGGATTAAGATGGGATCTTTTCTTTGTGTTCAAAACAACGTTCAAATGATACAAACATGTCAGTTATCCAATGATTTTTTTTATAATACTCCTTTATTTTCCCCCCAATTTTTTTTAATATGCTATTATTTACCAAAAAAGAATAGAAACCCGTAAAATTTTATATCTTTTGCAAAATAATGAAGATGTCCAAAAGAAATAAATGAAGAGTTATTTATTTCCAATTGAGAAACCAAAGGAAAAGGTGAATTATGTAAATAAAATGAAGTTTATTTTATATAAATAGAAAGAGAGAAAGAGAATCGATCATCTCTTCTTGGACTTGATTGTAATTAGAATATAGATAATTGAAATCAATAAATGAAAAATACAAAATTGAGTGTGGGGGAACATACAATGTTCAATTAATAAATGGTTTTTACCATCCTAGTGTTTTTTTTTGTCATACTGAAGTGAAGTACATATGATGAAATATGTTGAGTGTGGCTCGAGTACACTGAGTCATGGCGCGGTATGCTGACTTTTAATTACCTGACTCTATTGTTAGAAACAACAGGAATTGAAAAAATAAGTAAAAAAAAAAAACCATTATAATTGCATAATGAATGAAGAGGAACGACCGATCGTCAGTGTTCGTCAAAGAGCAGCTGCTATTAACCGAACAGTTATAGAAGAACAACAAAGATCAAGGTAGGTCTATTCAATGTATACCTTGCCTCTTTTTTTTCCATCTTCGATCGTTTAATAATAATAATAATAAAACTTATTTCTCATGAATCAGGCACACCATCAAGAAAGCAGGATCTGGATTAATAGCAGGTAAAAACACATTGAATCAGTGAAATAAAAATTAATATTTATTAATAATACTTGTAAAAAAAGTTAGAAAACCATGGCGATCAGTAGGAACGAATGCAAACACGACTACACTATCACGTCGTCCTGTGTTACCACCATCGTCGACTACTTTAAGATCACACCATCAAAAATTGGATTTACATAATGATACGGTTGAGAAAAGACGAGCCAGTAATATCAATAATAATACTAATGCTAGTACTACTAGTAGTAGGCTCTCTTATCGACCAATGACAACAGTAACAACAGCTACTACAAGTAGATTACCACAACGTAGAACGGCAGCCACCACTACTACCGCACAAGTTAATCATCCACTGCGACTTGGTAAACGTGAGCTATCAAACAATGAACGAGATGAACTAGTATATACCATGAAACAACGAAAAATGACAATGCATGAAAATCAACCACAACAGCCCTCTCGTCATCGTGTTCAAATAGAACGATCTTCTTTAAAAGGTAGCCGACATAGTCATTACCAAACAACACCAAGACAACGACCCTCCAGTATTGCCAGTACTAGTACAACCAATAGCACCGTCTCTACATCATTACACCCTGTTCTTCATGATGATACCATTGCCAATACTTATACAAAATATATACAATGGCAATTCGTTACGTTGGATGCAGATGAATCCATCGATCGACAAAAGATGGAAGAAGAGGTTTGATGTTATTCTCCATTTTTGTTTTTTTTGGGTGGGGACAGATGGAAGTCATTTTGTTATTTTTTTTTTAATTAACAATTACATTTTATTTTTAGAATCGATTATGGGCAATGTATGATATATTATGGGAACTTCGTCAACACTATCATCATCATCAGGAAGAGGGAGAGGATGACACAAAAGATCCGATCATTAGCATGGTAAATTTTTTTTTTCAATGTTTGGATAATTAAAATAGAATATATTAAGGTTTTCTTATGTGTCCAAATCCACCCATTTTAGATAGATGATCGGTTAAAAGAATTTTCCTACATGTATGAACAACTTCAGGATACAGTTCAGGGTGATGGAGCGGGTACCTTGAAACTATCAGGTAAGCAAAAAAAAAAAAAAAAAAAAAGAAAGGGTTAGAGACACCATACAGGTTTATTTTTAGATGGGAGAGTTTTTTTATAAATAGATATTATTACACCCCATCTTTTTTTATTTATTTATTTCCACTTTTTTTTTATTGCAATCCATTCATATATTATGTAAATGACTCAGCTCATTCCATTCATTTTTATATATATAGATAGTCTTATTCAAAACCTTCTTACATTATTACAAGAAGTACGTACATATACACGCGACCTCTTGAATAAAATGGATGGAGTCATGATGGAATCCAAGGTAAAAAAAAAAAAAAAAGAATATAAAAATAGATGGATTATGTGTTACTCCAATATTGAAAAACTTTAAAGTTTCTAATTATACGTATTTTTTTTTCACGCGACCTTATTACACACTCACACGCACACACACATAAACAATGATGAACAACTTTTTGATAAACAATTTCAAGTTGGACGAGCTTGAAACAGATATTCATGCTATTCAAGAATGTCAGCGAATCATGAATAGCGTGGCGCAAGTAGAGGCTGAAAATCAAAGTTTATCTGCTCTTCTTTGACAAGTCTCTTATTATTATTATTTATTTATTTTTAATAAATGAAGATATAGTAACGCAATGATGCAACATTATTATTGATTATGATTGTTTTTTTATTATTATGATCCATGGCTAATAATAGCCCATCCTCTTAAAGAAGAACCGGGTAACTCTTCTCTATTTCATAACTTGTAAAACAAATTTATTATTCATTCTAATTATTATGAATGTGGCAAATACTATTTAGTTTAGTTGTACGTGTGATATATGACATTCAATTAATTATAATTTAAAGAATGACCTAATTGCTGCATGATTCTTACTCATTGAAAGAGATCCAGTCGGAGAGAGAGATATACCTAACTAACTATCATTATAAAATATAATATCAAGAATCAAGAAGAAATGAATAAAAGAAGATACCAAAAGTACGTATAAGTATCATAGAAACGGAGAATATGTCTGACTTTTTTTTTATTAATAGTTGCGCGACGAAATGAAACATTGTAGAGATAGATAATAATACTTATTACACAAAAGAAAAAGCAAGTGAAAAAAAAAAGTGGTATGGTTCAATGCCGATCCCTACCGAAAACTGTAAAAAAGTTTATAAGTTTCACAGTATAATTTGCTACTAAGAAGATCCCAAAACTGTAAAACTCCGGAAACATAAACTTTTTGTGCTTCAATATGATCAACTGTTTAAAGTTTTTCTTATTCTCTCCCCCCAAAAAAAAAGATGTTCTTCAAGCTCTCATTCATGTCCACTCCTTTCAACTCTCTCTCACTCTTATCCATGATCTATTTCTGGACCAAAGTAAATAAATGAGTAATAATGTACTAATGATATGATAAATTCACACATCCGTAGCAAAAAAAAAAAACATTACATTACATGACATATTACATTGGTTCCATTGCATTTCAATTTATATATATTCATATAATATATATAATGCATCATTTGAAGTAATGAACAAAGAAGAAGAGAATTTCGTCCTCGTTCTTTTAAATTTCCAAATGCGTATGGGGGGATATCGGCACGCCCAATTTGGAAATGACGTTCAAGCTTTTTTTTTTTGTACGCACTCCCAAAAAAAAATAATTTCGGAATACAACTTTTAAAGAGAGAAAAATTTTGATATATTTTATTTCTATGTACAATCTGATAATAATAAGAATAATAATGATAATAATGATAATAAATAATAATAATAATAAGATATAAATACAAAACAATATAAAAATGAGATAATAACAAATAGAAAGAAGGAGGATATGTATAATATAGAAATGATGTCAAAGATGTGTGAGATATATGAATTGCCATTTTGTATATATATATGTGTGTGTGTGTGTAATGTGTGTGAGTGTGTAATTGCAAAAATAATAATAAAAATGTCTGTGTTGCATATGTCATTTGTTGCTGCGGAGGAGGTTAGGATTGGATTGGAAAAAAATGAAAGGAGAAAAAAAAAATGAACGACTAGTATGTTTTTAGGGATGGGGGTGAAGATATATACCGAGGAAGGAAATATGGGTATAGAAGTAGACGAAAAAAGTAATAAAAAAAAGTTGTTATTTACTGCATTTCCGATGCATTCGTAATACCAAGAACAGTACCACATCCATTTTCAACACGTAAATGACGATTGAGTGCATCCATACGTGCAAAAGATTTTTTACAATTGGCACAAGTAAAGGGTTTAATACCCCAATGTAATTTTTCATGTCGATTACGATCATGTTGTCGAGCAAATCGACGACCACATTGAGAACAAGGAAAAGGTCGTTCTGATGTATGTGTACGCATATGGGAAGTCAAATTATACGCACGTGTAAAAGACTTGCCACAACCTGGATGTTGACAAAAGAAAGCACCAGGTGCATTTCGTGTTTTACGTTCACTACTACTTCGACGAATCTTATTACCTCCTCCTCCGTTGATTTGTTGACCATTGTTATTTTCAGTAATATCACGACTAGCTTTAGGTGGTTCAGAAACACGACGAGGTCGATTCTTGGTAGATCGTGTAGGTGCTGCCAATTTGGCAGGTGTAGTAGGAGGTAATACAGGAGATGATTTTTGTTGTTGTTGTTGTTGTGATTGTGGCATCGGTGTTGTTGAATTGTTGATGGTAGGATCGGAACTAACAGAAGAGGTGTCAAAATAAATATCAGGAGAAGAACCACGGGTAGGTGTCCAAGATAACCAATCTTGAGGTTGTGTTGAATCCATAAAAGAAGGATCAAGCATAGGTTGTTGTTGTTGATGATGGTGTGCATTAGTATGTGTAGGAGCAAAAGGATCGGCAAACAAAAAGTCCGAGTGCCGTTGGTGTGCTTGTGGCTTGATCGGCGTCGGCTCCGTGATAGAGATGCATGGTTGAATATCTAAACTTAATCGATGTTCTTGAGGTTGTTGTTGAGAGTCTACAAACACTTGGTCATGAACAATCATTGGAGGGGTGGTCATCATCGTTGTAGTAGGATGAGGATCCATCATAGAAGGATGATGATGTTCTTGAATTTGCATTCTTGAAACAGCATCTGCAATACCATAAGGATTCATATCCAAAGGAGCTACCAAAGGTGTCATTGAGACTTGAGTCATATTGATATCCATTGTTTCAGACACAGGTGTATAAAAATATTCACCCCCAGGACTTGTTGCTGTGGTAGTGACTGTAGCTGCTGCTGCTGTTGTTGTTGCAGTAGTGGTGGATGGATACATATTACCAGGAGATAAATCATTCATGGGTGGCATATGATCCAATGAATGATAAGAAGAACATGAAGTATTTAACTCATCAAGAGCTGTAGGTGTTGTAATAGGAATAGAAGGAACACAACAATGAGAGGAAACCATTGTTGTATTCATTGAAGAAGTACTAGTAGTTGTGATAGGTGGCATCCAGGCCTCAGTAGTTGCAGGAAGATATGCAATTTGATACACTGTTTCTTGATTATGTTGTTGTTGATGTGAGTCCATTTATTTCTTTATATATTTATATATAATGTAGATAAGAAGAAGTGAGAACGATATGAAACGCGCAGGGTAAAAAGAAAAAGAGGAGGTAAAAATAGGTAAAGAAAAAAAAAAGGAAGAAGCAGATCTCAAGACGGGTATTTATATTATACGAAAAAAAGAAAAAAGGGAGATTGTTAGAAGCAGATGACCCAGTTTTTTTTTGTGTGTCCTTTCAAAAAGTGTTGGAGATGGTGTTGTCTTTTGTTCCCGGGTGGATAATAAAAAAAAAGGGGGGGAAAGAGAAGAGAGACAAGGAAGTTTAAAGTGTAAGATAATGAGTTGAATGCTTGCTTGCTTGTTGTTGTGTAAGACAGTGAGAAAAAAACGGCCGATGGGGTGCCTGTGTGATTAAAAAAGAGGAATTATTTTTAGTTCATTTTTCTTCTGCTTAGTATTATTTTTTTTTAAAGCTTGTTTTATATGGTTACACAAAGCAACACTTTTGTCTCCATGTGATATGAGGTTTTTTTTTGTATTACATGACGTTATAATACTTTATTATATACCATTCATACCTCCTCTTCTTCATGTCTCCTTTGCGGAGGAACTCTTTTTTTTTTTGTGTTATATTATATCTCTGTCTGTGTCTATCTGTCTGTGGCCAATCCACCACACTATCCACATCTAAAAATAATCATTATACTTAAGAGTGGCAAATAATAATTGTTGTCACTTTTTTTTTTCAAACTAATATATGCTAATTTTTCTGTTTTAAAAAAGTTATTTTTAAATCAACATCGCATCATCATTATCCTTTCAAATTCATGATCCAATGGTTCAATTATTAATAATATAATGAATTGTATAACCCAAGCCATTTTTTATAATCACTATCCATTTTGATTCAAAGGTAATTAAAAGGAGTAAACAAAACTTCATCATGGCTTGTTGAATAATAATAATAATAATAAAAAGGAGACATGAGAGAAACACTAAAAACTATCCATTTTCCTCGTTCAATGACACCATCATCTTTATAGTACTCTCCCTTTTAGAAAGTATAAATAGCATTATTATGCAACTCAAATCATCATAACACGAGATGGTTGAAACAAGATCCATTGGTTTGGAGGAGAGAGGTATATATTAAAGATTACCATGGAAAACAATAATAACAGTGCTGTTGCTAAGAAATGTATGAATTGGTAACCATGACAATCAATAGAATGGACTAGCAACAAATTGCTAAGGATTAATGAAATTAGATACCATGACAACAGGTTTGTCCGGAAACATGGATTTTGAGCATTTATGATAACGAGTTTTGCCTAAAAACAATAATGGATTTATAATCGTTTACTGAGGATGGGAGGAAAACATCAACAAAATAATTTATAAGCAAGCATAGTTATTATGATGATGATTAGAGAATCAAGTGAACTCTGTTACAGTTAGCTTTTGCATGATTTTGTTTTAATTGCGCGTTACTACACGATTATACTGAGGACGGGTAATAGATTGCGTTTTTTTTACTAATAATAGTCTATATCTTCTTATTTTTAATAAATATATGTATAATGAATTATATTATCATTATTATTAATAATAATAATAAAAGGGAGATGTTGATTATAGTTTAATGCAAAAAAAAAAAGATAAATATATTATTTTAAACTCTAAAAATTACAAAGGTAGAAAGCTTTTTAATAGGAGGATTCGGTTAATATAAGGCCCGTAGCACATCCATGGCTTTTTTTATATAATGCACAATAAAAAAAAGGCTAGAATAAATTATAAATATTATAAATATAAATTTGACAAAATAGAGGCATGAACAAAAAGGAAGTATTATTTCCTATTGACAATAAGAAGATGAGGTGTGTTTTGCATCAAAAAAAAATCTAGGATCAATGGAAGGCTATATGCTGAGTTTTTTTTTTTGAAAACACGCACATTTTATGAAATATATGTACTTTTTTTTTGTATATACGAAACCAAACAGGACCTCATACACTCTTTTTTTATACCAAACTCTTGGGTTGTCGTTTTTATTTTCAAAAAAAAGAGAGAGAGAGAGAAGAAAGAGTTGGATTAGAGAGGTGCGAAATAATAATAGGCGACAACCGCAGCAAAAGTTTTTCTATTTTTATTTCTCAATTGAACCATTACCATTCCACATTTTTTTTATATAACACCATTTTATACACACACCCACACACAGAGACACTATTTTGAAATAACGTTATAGTTTTGCTTTTTTCCACCATGGTGTTGGTTGCAATGCTTAATTATAGTTCAGAAAATCTGACTAGAATATTTACAGAATTAAAATCCAAGTAAATGAAAAACAATAACAATAACAATAAAAAACAAGATTGAGAACGCTTGGAGAAGCATGTTATATATATATATATATATATTATAACGCTAATATTTATACTCTTTTTTTGTTCTATTATGATAGACATGAAGATCGACGACAAAAAGCAGCCAAAGAATTACGTGAAACAGTAAGGGAAACTTTTTTTTTTGGAGAATAGCTATCGTTAGAAAAAAAAGTGTACGTCAATCATGCTTACACTATAACAACAACCAATTAGGTTTCTACGGCATCTCGAGAACTATCAGACGACCACTTGACACGATTTACAACGGATATCAATAAACGTATTGCAGAATTAACACACGGAAGTGATAATAATGAAAAACTCGGTGCCATTGCCGCCATCGGTAATAGAAAAAAAAATTATTCTCTTGAAGTATCATATCATAATGATAGACAACAGCAACAATAACTACTATGGATAAAAAAACATAACCTTATAAATATACATACCCTCGATATATAAAAAATATATAGATGGTTTGATAGATCTAGAACCTGACGGAAATGCGAATCGATTTTACAATTATTTACGTATCATGCTTCCTTATAACGATGCTCAGGTGATGATCCCAGCTGCACGCGCCTTGGGTCGATTAGCCGTCAGTTCCTCAACATTTACAGCCGAATCAGTGGATACACAAGTAGAACATGCTTTGGAATGGCTTCATGGGGATCGAAGTCGATTAGGTGCTGTCTTGGTATTACGAGAATTGGCCGTCAATGCACCTACCCTTATTTATGCTTATGTCCATCGTATTCTGGAATTGATATGGGTTGCATTACGAGATTCGCGGCAAATCATTCGAGAAAACGCCGCTGATTGTCTAAGTGAATGTTTGGATATTGTTCAACATCGTGAAACACCCATGCGAAAAACGTGGTATACAAAGATTTGGACAGAGGCTAGGAAAGGTTTGCAATTACATAGTGCTGAAGCAACCCATGCAAGTTTATTGGCCATGAGGGAATTGTTGTTACATGCCGGCATGGTAAATTATTTATATTGGGGAACAGATGAGAATAATATTTATATTGGCTATTTTTTTTTCTTTTTTTAACGTTTTATATTTATATGGGGGATATGGATTAGTTTATGACGGACATGTACAAGGATGTATGTACAATTACATTGGAAAAGAAAGATTCGAGAGATCATTTGATTCGAAAAACAGTGGTAACAATGATACCAACACTTGCCTATTACGATCCATCCACATTTACGGAATTATACCTGCATAAATCCATGACCTATCTCCTGGGTCTCTTACGTAAAGATAGGGACAAAAGAGATGGTAGGTCTTTTATTGGTCTAAATTTTTTTGTTATTATTATCAAGTCAAAAGGGAAAATAGTGTGATGTGTGTGTATGTGATACTCAAATTATTATTTATTATTTTGATTGGTTTTTTTTAGCGTTTATCGCGATTGGTGACGTGGCTGAGCATGTGAAAAGTAATATGAATCCTTACTTAGAATCAATAATAACATGTGTCAAGGAGGCATTGTCAGTGAAAGGGTGAGGGTTTTTTTTAGATTTTCTGGATGAAAAAGAAAATAAAAGGAATGAGGAAAAAGTGATATGGGCTGAGGTCGTTTTTTTTTATTAATTGTTATTGTTATTGATGAATAACCTACCTCCCCACATGTATACACACATGCCTAAAGACGACAACGAAAAGAAGTGGAAACAGCAACATTCCAATGTATCAGTAAATTAGCAACAGCCGTTGGACAAGCACTCACCAAATATGTACACGACTTATTGGATCTCATGTTCAACTGTGGACTTTCCGAACCATTAGTGGAAGCTTTGCGTAACATTGCCATTCGTATCAAACCACTCTCTCCTGTGATTCAGGATCGACTGTTAAATGTAATTTCCATTACATTATGTGGACAACCTTACAAACAACCTGGAGCACCCACCAATCGGAATTTGATTCAAGCCGTGGATCGACCGATCCGTGAAGGAGGCGCAGTAGATGCCAAAGATCATGATATTATTGTCCATGCATTAAAAACATTAGGATTGTTTGATTTTTCCAACCATGTTTTGAACGAATTTGTACGGGATTGTATTGTGGATTATTTGGATGATGATATGCCCGAGATCCGAAAAGCAGCGGCTGTGACATGCTGTCAACTCTTTGTACGGGATCCTATCTGTAATCAAACTAGTGCTCATGCCATCAAGGTAGTGGGTGAAGTATTGGAAAAATTATTGACAGTGGGTATTGCGGATCCAGATCCAGTGATTCGAGAAACTGTACTTTCTTCTTTGGATGCACGATTCGATCGTCATTTGGCACAAGCAGATAATGTACGATCTTTATTTATTGCCTTGAACGATGAAGTATTTACTATTCGAGAAATCGCCATCAAGATTATTGGTCGTTTGACAACGTATAATCCAGCCTATGTGATGCCATCGCTACGCAAAACATTGATTCAACTTTTAACCGAACTCGAATATTCTGTCGTCAGTCGTCAAAAAGAAGAATCCGCTCGTCTTGTTTCCCTATTAGTAGGTGCAGCCCAACGTTTAACACGACCTTATATTGAACCCGTTCTCAAAGTCCTTATGCCAAAAGCCCGTGATCCTTCTCCTGGGGTGGTATCCGCTATTTTGGGTGCATTGGGTGAATTAGCCGCCGTGAGTGGTGAAGACATGGTGCCTCATTTGGATCAATTGATGCCTTTGATCATGGAAACATTGCAAGATCAAAGTTCAAGTGCAAAACGAGATGCAGCATTACAAACGTTAGGCCAATTGGCAAGCAATACTGGATTTGTCATCGAACCTTATACAAAATATCCCGCTCTACTCAATATCCTGATCAGTATTCTCAAGGCAGATCAAAGTGTGGTCACACGTCGTGAAACAGTCAAATTGATGGGTATTTTAGGTGCCTTGGATCCTTATCGACACAAAATGAATGCTATCGAAACATCCAGTGAAGTACTTGCCGATCCCAAATTGGCCAGTAATGATGTCACTTTATTAATGATGGGCATTGGTCCCTCCTCTGAAGATTATTATCCTCAAGTCGTCATGCATTCCTTGATGAAGATTTTAAAAGATCCATCCCTTACAGCGCATCATCATACCGCCATTGAAGCCGTCATGTATATATTCAAATCCCTTGGTTTAAAAGTGGTTCAATTCTTACCTGTCATTGTTCCTGGATTTTTATCCCTGATGCGATCCTGTAATCCTAGTATGCTCGAAACCTATATCCACAAATTGGGTGATCTTGTCACCATCGTACGACAACATATTCGCAATTATTTGAAAGATATTTTCGATTTGATTGATGATTACTGGCAACCTGTGTCCTCGTTACAAATCAATATTATTACATTGATTGAAGCCATTGCCAAGGCATTGGATGGGGAACTCAAGGTTTATTTACCACGCCTTTTACCTCAAATGCTTCAAATCTTTGATAATGATACCACCGAACGTCGTCAACCTACCTCCAAGGTATTAAATGCTTTTGTCGTCTTTGGATCCAATATTGAAGAATATATGCATTTGGTCATTCCTGTCGTGGTCCGATTATTTGAAAAACCGGATGCTCCTGTCGCTATTCGTCGTGAAGCATTGGTGACTATTACGGCCTTGTCTAAACGAGTCAATATGTTTGATTATGCTTCACGTATCATTCATCCCTTGGCGCGTGTGTTACCTGTATTACCCTTAGAAGCACGAAATGCTGCCATGGAATTATTGTGTGCTTTGATTTTCCAATTAGGCACCGATTATGCAAAATTTATTCCTGTCATTAATAAGGTAAATAATCTTTTTTTTTTATAAAATCAGGAAACAATGAATAAAAAAAAATAGACCCCCTCTCTTCCTCTTGCGATGATATATACAGGAAACTAATCAGTCAATCCTTTACTTTTATTAGGTATTGACTCGATATCGAATCACTCATTCCAATTATGATTTGTTGGTGGGTAAATTATTAAAGGGTGAAAATCTTCCTCAAGAACTTGGCAAAGCAATTAATGACAGGTAAGAAAAAAGAGAAAGTGGAGGAAAGAGGGTCATAGAATAAATTTACATGGTGACAAAAAAAATAATAATAACTTGTGTCGTTGATATAGAGATCCAAAAGGGGATGATATCCCATCTGCTGATATGAGTGCAGCCAAGAAACCACCTGTCAACCAACAACATCTCAAGAAAGCATGGGAAGCATCCCAACGATCGACCAAAGAAGATTGGATGGAATGGATTCGTCGTCTCAGTGTCGAACTTTTGAAACAATCCCCCTCTCATGCCTTACGTGCTTGTGTTTTCCTTGCTAGTGCTTACACCCCCTTGGCACGTGAATTATTTAATGCCGCCTTTGTTTCCTGTTGGAATGAATTGTATGATCAATACAAAGATGAATTGGTTGCTTCCCTTGAAACCGCTCTCAAAGCACCCAATATTCCACCAGAAATCATTCAAATCTTACTCCATCTTGCCGAATTTATGGAACATGACAACAATAACAAAATGCTCCCTATTGATATCCGTACCTTGGCTGTCTATGCCCAAAAATGCCATGCCTATGCCAAAGCATTGCATTACAAGGAAATGGAATTCCATTTGGAACCCAAATCATTTGAAGCCGTGGAAACGCTCATGTCCATCAATAACTTGTTGCAACAACCTGATGCAGCCATGGGTATTCTTCGATTTGCTCAAGATTCACTCAAACTTGAATTAAAGACATCCTGGTACGAGAAATTACATCGATACCAAGAAGCTTTGCGAGCTTATGAAGAACAACAACGCGAACAGCCCAATTCCATGGAATTTACGTTGGGTCGTATGCGATGTTTACATGCTCTTGGTGAATGGGATCAATTATCAGCACTGGCCCAAGAAAAATGGATCCATGCTCCACCAGAGAATCGCAAGAGTATGGCACCATTTGCTGCCGCCGCTGCATGGGGTTTGGGTCAATGGGAACAAATGGAAGAATATATTGCATTATTAAAACAAGAAAGTCCCGATCGTACCTTTTTCCGTGCCATTTTGGCCATGCATCGCAATCGATACAAGGAAGCCGAAGATTATATATCCAGGACACGTGATCTTCTGGATACGGAATTGACGGCCTTGTTGGGTGAGAGTTATAATCGAGCCTATGCTACAGTGGTGCGTGTACAAATGCTTGCTGAATTGGAAGAAATGATTACCTATAAACAGTCGGCCAATGATCCAGAAAAACAATCAGCCATTCGACGTACATGGATGAAACGGTTGGATGGATGTGAACGTAATATTGAAGTATGGCAACGTATTTTACGTGTTCGTGCCATGGTGATCTCTCCACAAGATGATATGGATATGTGGATCAAATTTGCCAATTTATGTCGCAAGAATGGGCGATTCTCTCTGTCTGAATCCACACTTCGAAGTTTGGTTGATAGTGAAGGAAGTCCACACCCCAAGATCATGTATGCTCGACTCAAACATATGTGGCATTCTGCGTCCCAATGTACAACCGTGGAGCAAGCCAATGTCACACGTACAAATGCATTGAACGTCTTGCGCGAATTCACAGCACAAAAGACACAAGATTTAGGTTTGAATCCAGATGATATGGCATTGAGTATGCCTATTGATACAACTCGTATTCCTGAAGATGCCATCGAATATACACGATTACTCGCTCGATGTTATCTTCGACAAGGTGAATGGCAACGTGGATTATCTTTTGAATTTACAGAAGAAAGTAATCAAGATATTTTACGATCCTTTTTATTGGCCACGCGATTTGATCAAAGTTGGTACAAGGCATGGCACGCATGGGCCTTGGCCAATTTTGATATCATCGATTATCATGAAAAACTACATCAAGAAGATCAACAATTACCACCTCATATCTTTGGCATGTATGTGGTCCCTGCTGTCCAAGGCTTTTTCCGATCTATTGCCTTGTCCAAAGAAAATTCATTACAGGATACCTTGCGTTTATTGACTTTGTGGTTCAAGTATGGTTATCATGCGGATGTGGGTACAGCCATTCGAGAAGGGTTTGGTTTGATCAATATTGATGTTTGGCTTCAAGTCATTCCTCAATTGATTGCTCGTATTCATGCCCCCAATGCCGCTGTTCGTGGATTGATTCATGAATTGTTGACGGACATTGGAAGAGAGCATCCTCAAGCGCTTGTTTATTCATTGACAGTAGCAAGCAAGTCACAAAGTGCTACTCGACAACGTGCCACTCATGGTATTATGGATAAGATGCGGTTGCACAGTGCCACACTTGTAGAACAGGTATAATAAGAAAAGAGTATCAACGATTGAAACCTTAATTTTTTTTGAACACCAACCGCGCGCCCCATTTTTTTTTTTTGTAGGCTTTAATGGTCAGTCAAGAGCTTATTCGTGTTGCCATTTTGTGGCACGAAATGTGGCACGAAGGATTAGAAGAAGCTTCCCGTTTATACTTTGGTGATCGTAATGTGGAAGCCATGTTTGCCACTCTCGAACCATTACATCAGATGCTGGATCGTGGACCTGAAACCATGCGAGAAGAATCCTTTGTCCAAGCCTTTGGACGTGATTTGCAAGAAGCGCAAGAATGGTGTCGACGATACCAAGAAACACGGGATTTGAACAACTTGAATCAAGCATGGGAGCTTTATTATCAAGTGTTCCGTCGTATCACACGTCAATTACCTCAATTGACCAGTTTGGAATTACAATACATTTCACCTCGTTTATTGGATGCTCGTAACCTTGAATTATGTGTTCCTGGTTATTATCGTAGTGGTGAGCCCATTGTCCGTATTGCCCGTTTCAATACCAGTTTAACGGTGATTCCATCCAAACAACGTCCTCGTAAATTGACCATTGTTGGTAGCGATGGTAAAGATTACATGTATCTTCTCAAGGGTCATGAAGATTTGCGACAAGATGAACGTGTCATGCAATTGTTTGGTCTAGTCAATACCCTACTCAAGAATGATCCCGAAACGTTCAAACGTCATTTGAACATTGAACGATACCCCGCAGTGCCCTTATCGCCTAATTCCGGTTTGATTGGTTGGGTGCCTGACACGGATACATTACATACCTTGATCCGTGATTATCGTGACTCACGCAAGATTCTTCTCAACATTGAACATCGTTTGATGTTACAAATGGCACCAGATTATGATAATTTGACGGTGATTCAAAAGGTCGAAGTGTTCCAATTTGCATTCGAAAAGACCAGTGGCCAAGATTTATATCGGGTCTTGTGGCTCAAATCCCGTAATTCGGAAGCTTGGTTGGATCGACGCACCAATTATACGCGATCGCTGGCGGTCATGTCCATGGTGGGCTATATCTTGGGTTTGGGCGATCGTCATCCTTCCAATTTAATGTTGCACAGAGCTACTGGCAAGGTCGTTCATATTGATTTTGGTGATTGTTTTGAAGTCGCTATGCATCGTGAAAAGTTCCCTGAAAAGATTCCTTTCCGATTAACCCGTATGTTGGTCAAGGCCATGGAAGTTTCTGGTATTGAGGGTAACTTTAGAACCACGTGTGAACATGTCATGCGTGTTTTACGTGATAATAAGGAAAGTTTGATGGCTGTACTGGAAGCTTTTGTTTATGATCCTTTGATCAATTGGCGTTTGTTGAATAATCCTCATACCAGTCCTGCTCAAAATCGAGGTTTGTACAAAAAAAAATTGATGTGTATGATTTAGAGAAGAAAAAAATGCGTGTGATTTTATGGGAGAGGTGTTTATTTACTTTTCATTTTGATGGATATAGATGAACGTGTACGAAGTATTGAGCGCGTTGCCAATGAAGGCATAGGAGAAGATGCACATCGTAATTTCTCTGTGAGCAGAAGGTTAAATCGTATTGAAGTCGAGGCAGTAGCTAATGGTAACATATTGATAAGCAAAACGCATGTGTTGTTTGGTGTATATAAAGAGAACACTCGTTATTAATCCCATGTATAACAAATATAGAAAATGCACAGGGACCTGAAATGCTGAATACCCGAGCTGTTGCAGTCGTGAACCGTGTCTCAAATAAATTGACAGGTCGTGACTTTAATCCTAGAGATACATTAGATGTACCCACTCAAGTAGATAAATTGATTCAGCAAGCAACCTCACTTGAAAACCTGTGTCAATGTTATATTGGATGGTACGTCTTTTTTTTTCTACATAAAATACTATTTGGTTTTTACTAACAAAAGAAACATTTTTATATATAAATTAGGTGTGCATTTTGGTAAAAAAAATCTGTTTGCCTATTACTATATATTTCATCTCTCAACCTTCTAACGCATATAACCATTCCACCTCCCCCATCCATCTCCAATTTTTTTCCACTCTCCTTTATCTTATTTTATCATAAATATTTCTTCCTTTTTTTGTATGTAAACTCTCTCACAACAACAAATATACTCATATATCGTCATTTTATTAACATTCTTATTTCATATTACGAAATCATATAAAATGTGGGGAAGGATAATGTGGGGATAAACCTATTTATATATGAATGGGAAATCACAAGCTTGATTCAGTTTTATGGGGTTTTAGTCTATAAAATATTATGAATTTGTACCACATTGCAAATGCTGATCCATGATAAGAACATGGTAATATATAAACAATAAGTTTTGGAAAATATGGACACCTGTATGTTAAAAACACGTCGTGGATAAAACAGATTTTTTTACTTATCACAACTCCGCCATTACAAGCAAAGCAAATTCTACCTTTCTTCTCTCTTCCACCACAGATAGCATAATAAATAGATGGGTCCTTTTAAGCGATAGGTCCGCAGAAGAAAGAATTTCTTTTATTAAAGATCCCCTTAGAACACAATATTGGATCTGATATAACCCGTTTGAGGCAGATAATTCAAAGCATAATTGGAAACGAAATTAAAGAGTATATTTTGTGTAGTGTAAAAATTGGGGGAGGGGATCCATTGTTACTTTGGTATGACCAGAATAATTATTCAACATTTTATATAATAACCAGAACCTATTCTATACGTATAAAAAAAGTAAGTTGCTACAATATGCGTATCCAAGATGATGGTGGTTTAGAAATCATAGTTTCGACCAGCCAAATCCTATCATGGTCAAAAGAAAAGTAATTCTCTGTAATATGATAAAACTACTACTTACAGCAATTTGATATCATGGTGATTTTTGGGATAATAGAAACACCTTGTAACGTAAACTCTCGGTTTTTGCAACAATGGAAATTCTTAAAAACCTGTTGTAAAAAGTGAGGGTTTTGACTATAGCCACACCGATTTTAAACACACATGTAGATTTGGGATATATAAAATTTATAGTAACAAGCTCAAAATTTTTTTCCCAGTATTGAAAACATTGTAATGTTTATGGATACTGATGACAAGTGGTCAGCTATATAGTTTGCAAGAGACATCGAATATAGTCGAATATACTTAGTAGGATGATACAATATATGTTAGCTAATGTATCTTATTTTGTGCCTAATAAGAAAAGAATAAAGTGACCAAATACGGAGTACATCCCCACACACCGGTATTCGGTTTGGACGTGACAGTAAAAAAAAACACTCGTAAGCAAGGGGGGGAATGATGATGAGAGAAATACAGTTCTTTGGATAAGATAACGAAACAAAGTTTAGAGAGTGATATTTGATTCTTGTTAAGAGTTGATGATGATACCAATGTTAATGTTTAAGATTATCTTGTCCAAGCAAAAACATTTGTATGCCTGATACACTTTGGATATGTTTTTTTTATCCAGTATAAAATACTAAAGAGGAATAAAGATAATACGAAGGAGAAAGAGATCAACTGCTATGGTCCCGATCCTTTTTGATAGTGAGCTGCACGCCAGTTAAGTTGTTGCATATCAATGTCGAAGTGTCCACATTTGCATTGCTCAGTCTTTTCCCCATCTGTAACTCTTCAGAATAATACATGACATATGCAGAAACAAAGGAATAAAATCATGCAGATTATTACTATCATATAGGGTAATAACTACCTATTTAATGGTTCGTCCGTTTATTTTTTTACTTTTGCATTAATTTCATAAACAAATACATTGAGGATTGGAAATTATATGATTAGCAATGGTTGTTGATGCTGACGATTGTCACTGACTACCAAAAAAACCATAAAGTCCCCCAATTTCCAATTTTTATAGTTTTTCTTCACATGGTTGTCTATGTGGACCTACCAAATAAAGCTTTTCCCATACAGTAATCTTTGGTCCAACTGTATCATCTGCTGGGATGAAAAATTAAAAAATTAAAACCTCTGGTGTCACCTTGATCTTCAATAAACCACACAAAAAAGCCGCCAAAGTCATCACTTTCTCCTTTTTCTTTTTACTTTTTTTTTTTTTTTTTTTTTTACCCCACATCCATCACCAGTGACTATAAACTACACCATCATGTTGGCACCAGATTCGTTTCTTCAAGGTTTACCTGGCCACCGACCTATCATCATTGGTCTTTTCTGTGCCTTTGTTTTAAGCAAGGCTGGTCGTAAAATGGGTATGAAAGCAAAAATGAACAAAATTCGAAAAAAAGCATCTTTTACAAAACAATAGTTTAGTTCAATGGTTTATTGCCAATATCGTTTTATATGTATATTCCTACTAACCGATATCGAAAAATAATATAGCTGCTCATGCCATTCTTGGAAATATTCGTAAATTATTATTACGTCTTCCATTACGCGTTCGTTGTGGTATCGTATCTCGCATTTTCACCTTACCGATTCCTCAAGGACGACAAATCATGAAAGAAACAACCAAACCTTATGGTTATCAATGGGATTCTATTGTCAAGGCCAACAAATTTGGTCATTGGATTGTTCCCAATGTCCAAGCGAACGGCGGTTTAGAATGGGCCGAAAAGACAGCGAATGATGCAGATTTGATTTTATTCTATATCCATGGTGGTGGATTCACTATTGGTGATTCATTAATGTATGCTACCTCATACCTTTACATGATTGAACAATTTGCCAAGAAGCATAATATCAAGGCGCGTGTACTTGCCGTTGAATATGGTCTCGTACCTGACGTACGTTGGCCACAACCACGTTTGGATGTTGAAGAAGCCTATAGTTATTTGGTGCGCGACCTGAATGTGAATCCAGCTAAAATCATTTTTGGTAAATTATTCATGACATAAAGGGGGATGTTGGGAAAAAAATATTTGTAAAAACTTTGAAAAAAAACTTACTAAGACCCATCCCATGTAAAATATTACAGGCGGTGATTCTGCAGGTGGTAACTTGACAGCCACTACCTTGCTCAGTCTTCGTGATCAACTTCGATCGGGAAGTGTTGTGTCATTGAGTTCAATGGCACGTTTGCCATTGCCCATGCCTCGTGCAGGTATTCTCATTTCCCCATGGACTAATTTGGAATCTAGTAGTCCTACTTATGTCACGAACTATGCAACCGATTGCTTGCCTTTCCACGCCAATGTTCGTTCTACTCATTATATGGGCCCCGCTTACGATCAATTATCTAAAGAAGAACAAGATGCATGGATCCGTAACCCAGATGTGAGTCCATTATTTGGTAACTATGAAGGTGTCTGTCCCTTGCTGGTCACGCTTGGTGACCTTGAAGTATTCCAGCATGAAATTGAAGCTCTCATCCAAAAATTGCAACGTGATGGTGTTCATGTGGATGTTATCAGCCGGCCTGATGCTCCACACGTTTGGATTATCGAACCTTTTTTGGCTCCTAGTATTAAGGCGTGGGCTGAAGGCATGAACAAAATGGTCAGTTGGTGTGCTGAACGTCTTGCATAAAAAAAAAGCCAGCTATCGTTTGCAGGAAATCGTACATTCTGATGTTTTTCCCTTTTATGTTCTTTGTATATTTATACCTTTGTAATAATAAAAAATAATGCTATTGTTCTGTCTCTTAATTGCGATGGTGTAAAAACTATATTTTATTTATGCGTTTCTTATTATATAATTATACATGTCGCCATGGGAATACTGTATTGTTGCTAAGAACTACGCATATAATCACATGTCACGACTGTGCTTACTATTGGATTACATTCTTATTTTGGAATAAATAGTTATTATATGATTACGCACATTTTATTGTTATCTATCGATATGAATTGTGTACTCAAAAAAAAAAGTAATGACTTACAGGGACTGGTAATTGTACAGTATTTTGATTCTGCAAGTGGCGATAAAATAATATTTTTCGGTAATAAAGATAGAATTTTAGCTATAAATACAGAAATTTTTAGTTATGAAAGGTGTTCAGTTATGAAAGGAAAAAATATTCAATTATGAAAGAAACGCATGCTCAATCACGAAGGGATGGGTTTTTCGTTATTGAACTCAAAAAAAATTAGTAGCATGCAATGACAATAATTCTCAGTACTGACCATTATTATTATACAGAAATGAAAGGCAGGTTTTTCGTATTTGGACCTGTACCAAATTTCGATTATGAGTGAGCTTTATTTTTTTCGTCTCTGATCAGTCAAATATACAAACCCGAATAGCCATTTTGTTTGCGATTAAGTGAAAATATTTTTCGTCAACAAGACGATTGGTTGTTTAAACTCGAAGTATTCATATCCAATATTGAGTTATTTCATACTTTATTTTCTATTATTATTTTTCGGTGTTATATATACGTTCCTATAATGCATTTATAGAGCAAGGAGCAATTCTTTGTTTGTTGTAACCATGCAAAAAAAAAAAAAAAAAAAAAAAAAAACAGTGTATATAATATTAGAGCTAAAAAAGGCACAGAAGGCAGTATCGCACCATTATCTCTTTCTGGATCAAAAATTATGACCACTAGATCGAATTTAATTACAAATTCCTGCACATATGATGATTGAATATGAACAGTATGTACAACAAAAGTAAAGTGAAAAATCCAAGAAATATATTATAAATATTTAATTCAGACTTTTATTCATGGGCAAGTAAAGTAGCCAATAAATCTCGGCTCCTATATTATTATTTGTGTATTTTATCGTTTGGATCCAAGGAACAAACAATTTTTTCGTTTTATCCGACCCACCATTCAATGTACCCGTCGTTGCTTGAGTTTCTTGGTCAAGTCGCATCCATCTGTCTGGGTTTGTTGTCCTGGTACACCATACCATGTCCAATCCATCACTCAAGAGAGAAAGATGTCTTCGGCTTCTTTGCTTTTGTCGTCTAATTGTACCATTCGAACATTGATTGCATCTCTTCGATGTATGTGTTCCTCGCATGATCAATAACATACAATAAAAAAAACAATATTAATATTTAAGAACGACAATAACGATTCTAATGAAAACCATATACATAACACGGCACTAAAAAGAAACACGTACCAAACACAATAAAAGTGATTTCATTCAAATGTAATGCGCCTAGCCCATGTTTAGAGTTGCATTATTATAAAAATAATACTATAATGGTTTCCAGAAGCTACCACGAGGAGGTGGCATTACATCAGCTACCACGAGGAGGTGGCATTACATCAGCTTCCACCTCCCTGTACTTTCAGGCGAAAGATCAGGTTCAAACGGTAGTCCAAAACAGCGAAAGAGAAAGTCGCAATGAATGGTCCACCCCCGCCGACTGTTGTAGGTTTCGGCATTGGAGATTCGCAGACATCACTCGCCTCCATGCAGCTCGACAGCTAGACTACTTACCCAGTCGCGATAGCGAAATATCTGTCCGACTTGAGGCATGAGAGAGTCTCCTTAGCATCTCTCGAGGGTCACTTACCACAACCCCGCCTATATAAGATCGTACCGTATCGTAACGAAAACAACCCCAAATGAATGGTGTCATTCCCGTCCGTGCATCTCCCCAGGTTTGTTCGTAAAAATAGAAGGAGAGAAGTTTTTTTGGTGCATACCCGAAACTGCATTAGGCTGTGGCATTTCGATTACCCCGCTGTAAGAGTAACCTTCCAAGATGCACTGGACAAATGCACCATTAAAAAGAAAGTTCGCAGTCATTCGAGGATGTACCTGCCGAAACAAGCCTGCCACGATTCACCACTTGCAAATGCCACGAACTACCCCATGGACCCTTACAATTTTTTCATGTTAGCCATTTATTACCTGATCAGGGAGAATGCACGCCGAGTTGGGTTGGTCCATGGAAGCACTTGGGCAATGCTGCTACAAAATAGAGTTGCAGGCCAGAGTGGCGGAGGGGAGAAGGTAAATGACCACGGATTTGCTGCTGCTTCAAAAACGTGTCATTGACGGCATTGTTTAGCTTGTACAATGAAAGCGTAAGAGAGAAAATCGGGTGGGTAACATCTTCAAGGGGAATGTAAAAATAGGGGACAAAAGCAAGATCTTCGTTGCTGCGAGACAGTTCATTTTATCATTGTTCTTGTTAACTCAAATCCCGCTTTTTTTTTTTTTTTGCTTGCATATTTACGCGACATGCTTCTTTAAGCGCGATAAAAGCGTGATAGTCCATAGATAAAAGAAAAAGCTGTGAGGCAACGTTGTCATGGAAATATAATACCGCGACATATCCTTGAAAGAACACACTTTGGCACGCTTTTGTTATTTTTACAAAGTCTAGTTTTTTTTTCTTTTAACGATTACCATTCTCCCACTTTTTTTTTTTTCGCGAAGTCTGGGTTACCGTGAAATTATTTCTGCAGTGGTAATTGATTTCACTTATTGTTATACTAAATTACAGCCTACTTTTTGCAAACGAAATATAATATCATCGCAGTAACCTGGAAATAGGATCACGGAAAATTGTATCACGGAAACCAAGCCAGAAATTTCTAGAACGAAGAAAATTGAAAAGATAAGGTCCAAGGCGGTTAGTAACAACAGCAACAACGCTAGCAGCAGCAACAGAAACAACAAAAGAACCGCAGTAACCAATAACATCACTCTATAAAAATGTAAAAAAAAAACCAAACAAACAAGAAAATAGCATACTATATTATTTGTGCGTCGCCGGTATATTCATGTATTGGTGATTAAATTATTACTTTCATGTATTGGTTATTCTGCTTATATCCATGTATTGATAGTTACTATATTCTATACAAACATCCATGACACTATACCCTTCCTTCATGTCTAGAGGATAGGGATATCAACATCATTATTTATGTGTATTGATTTATTTTAAATACTAGTGTTAGACATTTTTTTATGTTTCCTCTCTTTCTTTTATAATAAAAACTATTATATTAAGAGCCTCACGAATCCATTCGTCCATTTTTCTATTTCCCATTCTATCGAACACTACACCTTCTTTTCATTTGTAAACATCATATTACGTATCATTTTATATAAAAGTTTATAAACTGCAGTTTCTCATTTGGATTTAATTAGGATTACTATGTTGATGAGAAGATTGTTTTTCTGCACTACGTAATTTTAAAAGATCTTTTCAGGTAGACCAGGCTTAAGCCAACGAATCTTGTCCTTGATATCTTCTTCTTGGTCGAGAATCTTGTGTAATTCATCACTACCTTCAGCAAAGTGGCTCCATGGTTCAAAATGGATGGGGATGACAACTTCTGCTCCAAGTTTACGGGCAAGTTTAGCACCATCCTTGCCACCCATTGTAATAGGAAGAGGTCCTTCAGGCAAAGGTACCGTTGCAATGCCAAGATGAAGAATAGCAACGGAGACATGGTATCTTTCGCGAATAGATACAAGTTCTTCTAAATATACCGTGTCACCCGAGATGAAAATAATGTTGGGTTTGCCTTCGGTCGAACCAAATTCGGATGATGCTAAAATAAAGCCAGTGCATTCACCGCCTGGTAAATGTTGGCATGGTGTACCGGTGACATCAAATGATTTTCCAGCAACATTGAGCTTCACTGTTTCCCATGGGTTAATACCACGTACACCAGGCCGTGGAGCAAGCTTTTTGGCACCATCCATAGTAGTAATAACTTTACGCCCATCAAGGAGTAAACGGCCAGATTCGTCGAGATTGTCTGGATGATCTTCGTGACTCAATAGAACAGCATCAATAGGAGGAAGTTCATTCAATTTAATGGCAGGTCCTTGGGTGCTCTTGAGTACAACGACACCGAGATCATACTCAGCACCAGCATCGCGAAAGACTGGATCCGTTAAAAGATTGATACCATCGATTTCAATAAGCACAGTGGCGGTACCAATGTAAGTAACAGATAATGGACTTTCGAAGGTGGTCATGTTGCTAAGTGTTTGTTATATATGAGTATATATAGATAAAAAATAAAATTGAATAAATAAATAAAAAGAAAAGAGTGTATTTTTTTTTGTATCCGAATGGCCGGCACTATTTATGCAAACTTAACATTTTACAGTGATTTGTAATACATTAAATCGGGGTAGAAGATCTGTGTTTGAGCCTTGGATGATTAATAATATATACTCTAATATTTCACATATTTGTTTTAATATAAATAAAGAACCTTTGGTTATTAAAAAAATGGATGTGTCTATAATAACAAAAAATTCTAGATGGCTACAAAGAACTAGTATGAATTGTTTTTTAAACATTAAAAAAACATGCAGATTCAATTGTAATCCCTAACCAAATTTCTATAAAGATAAATGAATGCTCAATTTCGATAAATAAAAAACGAACGTTCTACGGATTTGTGTGCCGAGTTTTTCACGCCATCCAGTGCATGAATTACTAAGTTTGGTAAACTCTAACCTGAATGTCTTGACTGAGATTCAACTCACCGGCACCGATCCCGGATACCGACCAGCCAATCATAGTTGGCGTTTTATTTACCTCATTTACAAGTTCAATTGTGACCTACCAATAAACCATGGCCTACTTCTAATTGTGTTTAAATAATATATATTCGTCTTCATGGTAACATATATCAATACCATTTTTAACCCGGTTTCTTATTAGATGATAATATAAATAATGATAGAAGAAGTGTGTGGTAATTGATGCTCACTAATTTCTTCCTTCTGTGTGTATGTATTAAAAAACATATTGATCAGATAGATTTTAATTGTGAGCTTATATATATCAGAATAAACATTGCGTTAGAAAAAGTCATATGAGCAATTATTCATAATTACACTACATTACATCGAATATAATGTCATTGATGACAAAAAGGAGAGGCCATCACTGTGTTTTGCATAAAACTACTACCATTTGAATAATTTTTAAACCCTAAATAAGAATTCATTTTGTTATAATATAGTTACCACATAAAAGAAGGTACACGCCCTATGATTTGGTATTTTGTAACATTTTCCAAAAGCATCACATGAGTATCATAGTCGTGGTTTCCCGTTAGATCAGCTTCTGCCTTAGCGGTTCTAGAAAAAGGAGGGTTCAACTGTTAAAGAACATCTTTCGAACAAGAAACTATACAAACCATATGTGATTTTTTTTTATTCCACATGTCTGTTGTGGAATAAAGAAAAGTCGGATCGTCAAGATTGTAAAACCAATAATTATTTCTACCTTCTTATTCAGCGACTTGTTGGCGTGTCATGATAATAAAAGGAAACCGGTTTTTAAACGAAGTGTAAGAAGCTAATATTTTAAATGTACCTCATTTATATTATTGGTGATATGGTATATCACCACGGCAAAAATGAGCATTAATAATGAACAGATTTCCATGAATCTGCATGATCACTAATGCCATGAATTTCTATGAAAAGTGTCAGTTCATGGAGATTCATGGATCTATACAGAATCATAGATATTCAGTCATATCCATTACCTATTTATATGAATATTCATGTAGATTCATACCCTTTTTAAAAAAAAATTCGTATTTTGCTCTATATAGGCAGTATATAGTATATAGGTAAAGTATATCTCTACATGGATGGAACCATTTTTATTCTATTATGATATGCACTTTGGATAAAAAAATTTTCTTTTTGAGGGCCATTGCCTATACAAAATAATGAGAAAAGTAAGAAAAATGAGACTTTATAAACCAGCACCATGGTTACACAACGAAGTGTAAGGATTTTTCATGGATAATCATGCAGTTTCATATACTACCTATGGATATTCATCCGGTTTCATTCATTTTCATACACTATTAATTTTCATATACTTTCATGCAGATCCATTCATTTTTATAATAGAGATTCATAGATTATTTATTTCCATGACAACGCATGATAGTACTTTTTCAGGGAAATTCATAGATATCCATGTCTTTTCATAATCCACAAATTCATAACCATGCAGAACCAGGTAAATTTATAAAATTTTGACCGTGGTGATAGTAGGATGTGATAACCCAAAATTGACAAACTCATTTGGTAAAACTTGAACTTAAAAAACACAGGATTCAATATAAATTTATATTATACGTAAAACAAGCTTGATGCAGTCCTATTATATCAAATTGGAATCGTGCTGGGGCCATCTCTCACATAATATTCATAAATGTACGCATTGTTTCTCCAGTGGGTGGTATTTATATAATGAATAAATGTTTTTTCTTATTAGAATAATATTTGTTTTTTTTAAAAGTACAAAGGAATACATTCTGCACAATATACGTAAAAACTTGATAGATTCCTAAATTGATCAAGGCAAAAATCTGGAATAGTACGTAACGCAGTTCATTTACTAACGGTTCACTAAAAATCTAATAACAAACAAGGCAAATCCATCACATCTTGTGGTAAAATGGTCCCTGAATTTTTGAAGATTTTCGATTCATTTTCTTGTTGATAGTAGGAATTATGATCACCATTTATTATCGATATTACATATATTTTCTTGACTATCATAACCACTGAATATCATATACTGAAGATTATGATAGTAATTTGTAGTGTAAATTCAATGCTCTGAAAAGTCTAATCTATTTCGGAATTCACTGGAAATTGTCAAACCTTTTTTTTTAAAAAAAAACATTAAGTAATAGTGTTACCCACTTGTTTTGCTTTTTGGCACAGAGAAGGATAACAGGATGATTTTGTTTGTAAGGTATAAATCTACCAGTTTCTTTGATGAATCTCTTATTATTTAGAATTTTATAAATCTCCCACATTTTATTCCAGTTGAGTTAGAAAAGATAAAAAAAAAATGAATTTGAGTATGAATCAAGAAAATCAAAACCTAATTTAATTATAAATAAGGTTCGCTTTACATCCACTCCTTTCAAACTTCAGTATATAATGATCTATATAAATAAATATGTACCACAGAAAAACAGCCGGTACTTATTGTTGAAAATACCACACATCATCATCATAATAACACTACAGCATATCTTCCTTCTTATAAACTATCGAATATACCCCTTTAATTAATCGACCCCATGTTGTACTAACCGATGGTATATATTATAATAGAAGTATATAGTAATATTGTATATTCATGTACAAAAAAATGGTATCAGTAATTACTAGCAAAATGGAACATTATATGAAGTGGATTACAAAAAAAATGCCACAACAACCAGTAAAAAAAAAAAAAAAAGTGAAGAAAAAAAATAAGTGAAACTAATGTCCGTTGTAAGAGACACAACTATCAGACGAATGTAACAAGGAAGCACGCTCGTTTTCAATTTGCGCCAGTTCTTGATCCAAAGAGAATGGATAACTAATAACACCATTAAAGTAAAAAGTGCCTGTGACCATAATTACAAAACCAATCACCTGAATCCATGAGAACTGTTCCCAACCAAGATATAGCGATACCATCCATATAAATAAAGTTCTAGAAAAGTATAAACATATATCATTGTGAGCATATTATGTAACAAATATCATCCATCCATATAACAAACCTAATTTGCTTATTTTCTACTTGTTCTTGTTTTTTATTTCGGGGGAGGGGTAAATATATTATATAATACACGTACCTGCAAATATCAATGGTACTTCTAGTAGTGGCACAAATACGACTAGTGATTGTTAATCCACACCAGTTGAAAAAGGCAATCGTGATTGCATTTGCAATGCCTGCTTTCCAAACACTAGGAGAAGCGAAAAAATCGTGGAAGCTTTGTTCCATATCAAATGATGTGTGATAGTCGCTAAGTAACACATGTATCAATGGCAAAACGCCCAAAGCAGACACAAGACCAAATGTTCCTTCCATTCCAACTATTTTTACTGGTGTCACTCGATATTGACTCAAGACTTTTTCTTCGATGACAAACTGGCACGCAGTGAATATCTGTGCAGCAAGGATGAGAACAATGCCAATAAGTGACATGACGGGAAATGATTGGTTATCACTATCATTGTCGATATTGTTAGCAGTATTATCGGATGGTTTGAATTGTGGGAAAATCAAAGAAGAAAGGCCGACAACAGCTACACCACTCACAATCATTCCAAGCGAGAACCACTCAAATAAACGCAATCGCCTATTGAGGAAAAAGTAACTAAAAATACTCGTGAATATGACAACAGATCCACGGAGCATTTGGTATACACTAGCTGAGATAAATAATAAACCTGAATATAATATCTATTTCATTTAATAATAATGATAAGACACAAGGAGGAATTGTATTTCGATGAGTCAATATAAGTGTTTGATCTCATTTATATTTTGTTCTTATATATTTACCATAGTGGCAATTGAATCAATTATAGCAAGTATCCAAAATATAAAGACTTTGCTTTCTCTTTGCGGCTGGCGATGGTGATGGTATTGCTTAGCCATAAGATGGTGCTGTTGGGTTTCATTATGAGCCATTGGCGAAATGTTTTCCATAGCTTTTTTATGCCGTTCCCGATAGACTTGATATAAATAAATAACCATCACTGCAGCTTCACCTACAAATAATGTAAGACTGAATTTACATATCACGTATATTTGTAAGTTTTAAATATATTTTAACGGTATATATATCCACATCTTTCCTTACCAACAGCTCAACAATTATATTCCCGGAACTGTGTAAATGATAATAAAAAGCTTACGTTTGCATTACTGGCTGCTCAAAATATCATCGTTTAGTTGGATCGGGATCATCACAAAATTCAACACACTGGTTATCTTGATATTTATTTATAATGGTATTACAAACGCCTGGTTAAAAAAAAAAAAAAAACAAATCGTTCATCAGTAATACAGCAACTCAATATATAGTTGGTGAACAGGAGTATTTCTTAAAACTAAAGAGTATCAAATGACTTGAATTTATATACCAGAAACAAGCATGCCAAAGACAAGCAAAGTCGTGGTGATGGTGGAATGGGTAGCTGTGGATGACATATTTAAAAAATAAATGAGATCAGTGAGGTAAGGAAAGAAGGGAACTTGAAATCTACTCCAGAAAATAATGCTTAATTTATATTTTACTCTTCCACATTTTTGGATGTAGCCATATCAGTATTTCGATACCCCACTTTTTTTTTTTGGTGAAATTTACCTACAGTACAGAAAAAATATGGTTTTAACATGTGCATACTGATATTATTTTTGGATGCAATAATCCTATAATAGTCTTTTTCACGTTCATATTGTTATTTTAGTTTCTTCATGTAAATTGTTTATTTGCTTTCCCGTCATTTGGGTTGATACGAGGACATGTTTGTTCCTGATAATCCGTTTCTTTTATCACTTTGAATGATGATAACATATGTGATAATCTACGGAGCCACCTCCATATTTCTTATTGCTTAGTAGACTCATAACGCTATCCATGCTCTTTGAATTAACAGCTAGGTTTGGAGAAGTTATATTTACAAGTATACTTGATAAGTAAGTACATATATACCATATGCTGTAATATACCAAACAGTACTGGTATACTACCATTACTATATTGTGTTGAAGAAATTTCTTCTTTTTTTGTTCTAAAATGTTTTTCAACAGTGTAACTTCCTAAACCGTGTTCTTCATCCGTGTTGGATACAAATGGATCACCTCCTCTTTAAATTACACTGTTGTTATATTTAATACAGGTATTCCAAAGTTATCAGATCAACCTTTTTTTACTCCCTCTACAACATTTCGACAATTGTCGTAAGTGTGTTTGCATATATTGATTTTTCAGTGATTTCTCCCATGAGCATCAATGGATGGATGCCAAAGTTTGTTGCTGTTATTTTATAGATGCATTGAGTGGTACTAAACAGAATAACTTTAATTAACGCAAAAAATAGATTTTACTGATCTCAACTCGTTGTCACGCTGTAGTAGTCAAGATATTATCTGACAAAAACCAGTCAAACAATAAACAGCATTAAATTTTAGTGTAGTAAACAGATCTAAGGCATCTGAAGATCAGAAGTTATTGCCGTACGGTAGTCATGGTGATGGTGGCGTTTCACAAAACCTATTAAGCAGAATACACCCTCAAATCGTCGTAGCTAATCATGGCAACAGTTCTAAACAAGAATCTTTGTCATATGATGGTAGTTAATATAGCACATGTGTAGGCAAAACATACTATCAAATAGTAGTCATAACAATAGTTGTTCTGAAAGAAAATTATGGCCCTGTGGTAGTTAAGATGGCATTTACCGGAAGTGACCACCTGTAAGAGAGGTAGTTTCCACGTTACCACAGCAAAATATCTTGATATCATGAAACCATTGGGAATGTGGAGAATCCTGGAGAATTAATTGTGCTTGGATGCATGACTATAACACAAGATGGAAAGTTTAATGTTATTAGTATATACACTGCTACCAGATCTGAAAAAACATTGTAAATTTTCTTGGTAACTCAATTATTGGATGGCTCAGAATCACATTATTTGGGATCAAACACGAAAACGTGCTGTTATGATAACGGTAAATTAATAATAAAAACACAGTAGATTTGGATTATACTCAAAGAAATTCATTAAAGCCATTACCAATAATCGAAAGTCTAGCATAATCTTGAACTATACTAGACTTGTTTTCATTTGCCCATAATGTAATCTCCTAACTAATTCTATAGAGAAAAAGTGCATACTTGTTACCTTAGAAATTGGACACACGATATAACTTACCCTTCATATTTCCATTTGGCCTTTCGAAATCGTTAATTTGAATAGTATCTCTGACTGGTAGGGGGCTACTTGCATTGCAAGGATAAGCACTAATGAGTACCTCCTCGGTAAGTTCATAATAAATAAACTTATTGATCATACATAATCGATTGGGCAATTTTTTTAAATGGTAATTCTGGCAATGTCAAGCATGAAAGGCTGGAGTTAGCTAAATGGCTTCGGAAGGAGGAGCTTCCATCTGTATAATGCTAATTCGTGATGGACTACTCTTATTCCTGCAAAATACTTTTTCATTTTATCCTCCTACCGACCATTCCATTTTGTATGTATGCGTCAATAGATTTTCAGGTTATGAGTACTTTGCTCTACATGAAGGGCAATAAATATAATGCGCATCAACACTTCCTCTCAACATATCACATGTAAATTCAGCTAAAAAAAGACATTATAAACGATTATTTAAAACATCTCCTTTTGTGCTTATACTTAGGAGATAATAATAATATTTATTCTCATTACTGAAAAATTACGCTTACCTCGATATTCCGGAGGTCCACCTTAGAAAAAAAATTCAAAAAATATTTGTAGATGCAAAAAAATTCAGAATATGTTTTTAAATTCATAAAATATTTACATATTCAAAAAAAAAAATTCAACTTCGAATATATTTTGAATATATCCTGATTATTTTTCATTATTGAGAAGGCAAAAATATTCGAACTATATTTGAAATATATACAAAAATATGCATATTCAAAAATATCTAAAGGATATTCGAGATAAATTCAAATTTGGGGTATTTTGCACATACAAACATTTGAATATATTTTGAATATATTCTGAATATTTTTTTTTCTAAGGTGAAATAGGTAAGTAATGTTAAACATCTTAATATAATTTTAGCAGAAGTAAATACTAATACAATCGTATAACACGTCACCAGCATCAAGGAAATCATTATAAATTATGGCTGGAATAATATTGAGATGCTCACGAAGAATATGTGGAAAATTACACATTACTATTGGATGTGCCCTTATTGGATGAGTAAGGCAAGTATGGAGTGTAATAAAAATATACAACAATTAAATGATAAAAAATGATAAAACAACATTGGATGTCGCTCTTTTCTCTAATCATAATCAGTGTGAATGACTACTATACAGGAGTCTAATACGTTCTTCCATATAATAATGTTTTTTTTTGGATAATAAATGAATGGTAAGATTTACAATAATGATATAAGCTAGTAAAAAAATCATAGAATCACCAAAATTCAACAGGCAAAGTGATAAAGTATAATAGTATTTATCTGCTCATTATAATTATTTGAAACTAACTTTCTTATAAACTAATTTTGTATAACTATTATAAGTGGGGATAACCGAGCTAGCATGGGCAATTAAATTATATAGTAACATGTTTATTAGATCCCAAGAAATGTAATAAAATTAAAAAATATGACTCATTCCTGTATATATTCAAATGCACAAGTTCTTCATGGCCTGCTCACCCATCTCAGCTGTCTACGAATAGGAGAACGTGGTGGAAGATACAATGGATCACTAATATTTGCATGTACCACTGGAATCACTGTTTGGGGGATCAAATTATATCGCCCAAACATAGGAAGTACTGGCGAGCTCCATCCTATCGTTGTCATAATGGGTGTGTATATATGGCTGTTATCAAATCTCATGGAGCAAGCGCTTTATTAGAATCAACTAAGAATACTAAGAATTTTCTGCAGCAGGACTTCACCCCGTATACACCTGTTTTTATTTATGATTTGTTTGTGGTAGAAATTAAAGAGATATCATCTTCACTATCTGACATATACAAGATTGATATCATGATGAAAAATATTCTTGAGCAACTCATTGTACTTGGTGTGCCAAATCCACATATGTGTGATCTAGTAGTAGTACATGGTATATAATATGGCTATTGATTGATTAAATACAACATATTTACCATTATATATTAACAATGATAGATTATTATCTGGCTTCCATTTTTTATAGGATTCAGGTGTATCACTTATCGTATGAATATATATCCGTGCAAAATCTATATATACATTGGCTGAATTGAGCCATTTCAGAACCTAACAATCATACTGAAGCAAATTGTCACATTCCTGTGATGCAAGGGCTCGAACAGGTCAAGGCGTAATGAAACAGTTTAAATAGATTTTTTTTGTACTCAGCATTGCTAAAGAGCAAATCTTTGTAGAGTATTGTTGTAGATACGGCAAGGCAGGTAAAAATTTGTGCGGACTGTCGAAAAATATAACAAGTTGCCAAAGTAGGTTCCTGGAATCCAAACCAGAAATTTCTAGAACGAAGAAAATAATTGAAAGGATGAGATCAGAGGCGGTTAGCAGCGTAACAAAACAATGATAATAGTAGTGTTATGACGGGGCAACAAAACTAAGAAACAAAAAAGAATTGCAGTGAATAATACGATCCTGCAAAAATCCAAATAAAATATTTCCTGTCATTCATGTGTCGCCAAATCAGCTATATTTATATATGAAACTAAATTGTTTGAAGTACGTAATCTGATGGATTTACGTTATTTATTACCTAAAGTCGATCTCATTTTCTTACTACCAGGTCGAAATATTTGTTGATTAATTATAAAAGAATACCGTGTGTTATAATATCATAATTACAATGGCTAGTATTTATAAATTAACAGAGGTTTTGACTTTTATTTCATGTAGAGCATAGCTTTAGCAGATACCAATTTTTTTTTTTTTTTTTTTTGGCAAGTGGGACTTGTGTAAGACTAAACGTTATAAAGACATTTCATAGGCAAACAAAGTAACACTTGTGCAATGATTTTCAATTCTGATTTGTTCATCTATTAGCCACAGATATCATTTCTACTCAATAACCAACAACGAATACAATACAGGTACAGCCACAATTGTTTATTCTTTCTCTCACACACCCGTACCATTTTTTATATAAAATTACTTCTTCCGTTACTTTCATCATCATAAAATAAGAAACGATCCCCCTTTTTTTTCAATGATTGCTTATCAACTCATCTGATGTAATCTAATAGCGCAGAAAAAACCCCGTTATTAGGTAAGAAGGTACAAATCAAAATATAGATAAAAAAATATACTGAGCGGGCAATAGCGCCATATGAAAAAGAAATGCGATTCAAGATTTTTTTGTTTTTACCCGACTTTTCTGTACTTTGTTCCGCCATTTAAAAAAAAGGGATCTGCTCATTGCCAAAGAACGACGGAGAGAAGCCGAAAGAAGGTGGAATGGCAAAGATTTTTCCAACTAATCGGTTTAATACGACAGCACACAGAAAAAATCGGTCATTTTTTTTTTGTTTGTTGTGTAAATTTTCCATAAAAGGCCGGTTGAACAATTTTATACAAAAGAATTTCTCACGTATTCAAAGTACCTTCAATTCTTCCTTGTTTTCTCCGTACCACCCGTTTTCTCCCAAGTTTGGATTGTTGAGTGCAAGAAGCAAGTACCTCTTGACACCTTTTTTTTTTGCATAGAGTTACTTTATATGTCTCTGTATGGAAAGAAGGTTTGTTAACCAGTTATTCATTGCATAAAATGATGCAAGTGATTCTAAATTATTATTGTTGGGTTAAAGAAGATCTCGGCAGTTGAGTGAACTTGATTCTTTTACTTGATGGGCTATTATCCAATAATGTTTTGAATTCAAAACCCTTTTTTTTTTTTTTTTTTTTTTTTTTGTAAAAGTCAATATTCAAACTGGTCAGGTTCAATACAGTGCCACTACTACTTGTTTAAAGAGAACTTGATTTATACTTTCATATGAATGAATGCTTCATGACGTGATCATGCATTATTTTATAAACAATGAATAACAATGACAAGGTCATCCTGATGGTTGTTGGATTCCAGGATGATCATCGGAACACAAAATAAAACAACAACACACTGCCCATAAGGAAACAATCAAAGAAGGTTTTTTTTCTTTCCGTCGTCATGGATGGATTGTCTTCTTCTTTCTCTCTCCCCCCACAATGGTGCCGGCCCCTTTTCACGACCCCTTCCATTTACATGAAGTGTGTTTTTTAATCCTTCTTATTATTATTATACACCTATTTCATTTCTTTATACAATAATCCCGTTCCTTGATTTTCCGTGTTGTAATAGCAACCAACACATGCCGTTGTTTCTATCAGTGAACAGTCGTTTCAGCACAAAAAGATGAATGAGGAAGAAGAATGGATTGTCTTTTTCATAATAATAATAATAATAATAATAATAATAGATAATAACTATGTGGGGTGACAAGTACTTCTTGTATTCATCTTGAATAATAATCTGGAAAATTATAACAAAATTAGGAAAAAAATTTCTCTCATTTTTGCATGAATTGAAATGAAAGAAACCCCTCAGATTGTTTATTGGATTTTCACTCATAATAATAATAGTTATCCGGGGACTATGTCTCAATTATTACTATGTAGATAATATTATACAACCACTGGTATATACTGGTCAATATTCATTGATATGACCTAACTTGTAACTATTTCCATGGAAGGAAAACAAAGTTGGCGCCATTTTTTGCCTGTAATAAGAATAATATATAGAAAGGTTATAACCAAAAATAAATCCCATCATCCTAATAAGTAATAATGATTAAATTCTTGATCTTCTACTTATATTTTATTATTACTTATTACTATTAATAGACTATCCTTCTCCAATCTCTTATTCTTGCCTCTATTATATATTGGTTTTAATATTGATGACACTGAACAGATCCTTCATATGGTTGAGTTTGACTTTCGTCGGATAATTGAACCCAATAAGATGACTAATGACTTATGGCTCAATCCATCGATAATGTTTTTATATAAAATAATAACAATAATGACAATGGCCCATTGATCTTGTCCCTATTTTTTTTTTTTTTTGTATCGAAATGGATGGATTTTTTTTGTCGGCACATTCGGAAGCTATCGGGTTGCTTGATTTGTTGTATAACTTACCATAAACATACCGAAAAAGTCAAAACGTGGGCTTTTTTTATATACACACAATTCCTCCCCCCACATCTTTTTTTTTTTTGGTGGAATCGGTATTATGCAGAATCATGCTCAAAATTGGTAAAGGCACGTTTCACGTGCCCGCTGATGACTTTTGCTGCAGGTATATGTATGTAGCTTTTTTTTTTCATCTTACAACCCAGCAATATATTATATGCATTTCGTTATACCGATTTGCACCGACAGTGAACTGTGATAATTCTTTGGAAGCTCATGATTTCATATTCAACTATGTATCATGGTGAAGAGGACAATAGCTTGGTGGTATTCAACCAATATGAATTATATATGTATACTTTTTTCCTTCCCCCCCCAAAAAAAATAAAGATCGCTGATTGACTATAACTGTATTTGATATCGTGGGGATAAATGAAAGAAAGGTGATTACCTAATCTATTTACCATCACTAGACTCATCAGATAATAAACAATCCATCCCATATCCATATTCCCAAATAATTAAGAAAAAAATTAGCAATGTTTTAGATTATTATTGAAACAAACTTATATGTACAGTTATTTTTATTTTTGAGTATACTTTGTTGCCAGCAAAACAAATTGGCGTTAATCAATGATGGCATAACATAAGAGGGGGTGTGAGTTTAAAGATGTGAAAAAAAAGACATGAGGGATTGGTTTTTTTTGTGTGTGTGATGGAAAAGGGTATTTACAACTTGGCAGAGTTGACGGTGGTGACAATATCATCATAAAGAAGAGTGGTCAAGAATTCATTGTACTTTTCACCAGTGATGTTGGTAGCGAAAGCAGCCTTAGCAGCATCGTACTTGGTAGCAGCGTACTTGGCACCCAATTGTTGCTTGATCTTGGCAGTTTCTTCATCCAAAAGTTGAAGCATGTATGGAGCGTTAGCGACCTTGCCTTCAGCGGTCTTGACGTTGTGGCGGGCCCATTGCCACAATTGAGAACGAGAGATTTCAGCAGTAGCAGCATCTTCCATCATGTAGTTGATGGGGACACAGCCAACACCTTCCAACCAAGAGCGCATGTAGGAAAGACCGACACGGAGGTTGGAACGGATACCTTCTTCAGTCACTTGACCAGCGAAGTTGATGTTCAACAAGTCGTTGCGGGTGACACGGACATCATCACGACGGACGTGGATTTGGTTAGGAGTAGGCATGTGTTCATTGAAAGCCTTGTAAGCGATTTCAGCCAAGGCGGGGTGAGCAATCCAGGTACCGTCATGACCAGCAGTGACTTCACGGAGCTTATCAGCAGCAACCTTCTTCATGGCAGCATCGTTGGCAGCCTTGTCATCCTTGATAGGGATTTGAGCAGCCATACCACCCATGGCGTGAACACCACGCTTGTGGCAGGTTTGGATCAACAAACGAACGTAAGCATCCATGAAGGGAACGGTCATGGTGACTTGGGAACGGTCGGGAAGGACGTATTCAGGGTGTTGTCGGAGACGCTTGATGAAAGAGAAGATGTAATCCCAACGACCACAGTTCAAACCAGAGGAGTGATCGCGCAATTCGTAGATGATTTCGTCCATTTCGAAAGCGGCCATGATGGTTTCGATCAAGACAGTACCACGGATGGTACCACGGGGAACGGAAAGAGTATCTTGAGCAACGTTGAAGATATCGTTCCAGAGTCTATATTATTACCACACACAACCAAATCATTTAGTTTTCCTAAACTCTTTTCCATGAAACCCAATCATTCCATCTTTTCCTAATGTTTCACTTCGTTCCAACTTTATTTAAAAAAATCCTTACCTGGCTTCAAGGTGGGATTCCATCTTGGGGAGATAGAAGTAAGGACCCTTACCACGCTTGATCAATTCCTTAGCGTTGTGGAAGAAGTAAAGGGCGAAATCAAAGATGGAGGCGGAGGTGGGTTCACCATCAACCAAGACGTGAGATTCAACCATATGCCAGCCTCTGGGTCTATATTGTTATAATAATAGTGGATCATAATATAAAATGTGTCAGCAAAATGGTGGATCTTTTCTATCGCGGAGTTGCTTTTTCACGTGCGAATCATTTGCATTTTTTTTTAAATATATCTGAATCATTGGGTAATGATGATCTTACCTGACAAGGAGGACAGCAGCCTTACCATCCTTGCGCAAAGTGTATTGCTTGCCGTTGGGGTTGGTGAAGGAGATGTTTTCACGGACGGCATCACGCATGTTGACTTGACCGTCAATCATGTTGAACCAAGTGGGAGAAGAAGAATCTATTATATGATTATTTTTTTTTTTAGGATGTGAAAAAATAATGCGCATAAGCGGCGTGAGAAAAAAAAGGGATCATATATATATACAAATACAAATAAAATATTTAATTATATAAATACATACCTTCGAAATCAGCCATGAAGGTCTTAGCACCAGAGTTCAACGCGTTGATGACCATCTTACGGTCAACGGGACCGGTGATTTCAACACGACGATCTTGAAGACCGGGAGCGGGAGCAGCAGCACGCCAGTTGGGGTCGTTACGGATATGAGCGGTTTCGGGCAAGAAATCGGGCAAGACACCACGGTCAAGAGCTTCTTGACGGTAGACACGCTTTTGCAAAAGAGCCTTACGAGTAGGGTTGAAGATACGTTGCAAAGTAGCAACGAATTGAAGAGCTTCGGGTGTAAGGATTTCGGCTTGTTGAGGAGTGACAGCACCGAGAACAGCAACACCAGGAACGGTGGACTTGAAGACCTTTGAAGCGATTTGAGTAGCCATTATTATTAAAGATGAAAAAAGGAAATGGGTTAAAGAAGAAGAAGAAGGGAAAAGAAAAAAAATGAAACCAAAAAGAGGTTGGGTTTATATACTATTGAGGGGAAAAGTAAAACTGAATTTGTGTGTGAAATCCCAATTTAAGGGAGTGAGCGGCTTTAAAGTTGTTAGTTCAGCATTTGATAATGAAGAATAGTAATATAGTCATCGTAGTAAAATATTATTTATCAATGATAATGATGATTGCTTATAGGTTACTACTATGAATTATGATGAATGAATAAGTGTGGAGAAACACGGACTGTCTAAAAGAGGAAAATCTGCTAAGTGACGGCCATTCCACCGAGTTCAATTTCTCCACTCTGTAAATTTTTTTTTTTTTTTGAACAATGCCTGAAATAATAAGAAAGAGGTATTGAAAAGACATCACATGCCTATATTATCATCTTCACATGGAATAGTCCGGAATAAATTGGTTTTTGGCTATTTGGTTATTTCATGAATTAAGTATTTCAAATAGTTCAAGTAGAATCATTCAATCCATTTGTTCAATCGATGAAGTAGTTGTTGTTATTTTTATATATAAAAAAATACATTTTTGTTGAGATATCTGACCTAAAAAATAAAAAATAACGCTATATTAAGTGCATGGTTCAACCAAATTGATTATACCCTGTTGTAAAAAAACTACACTGGTTTGCATGGCAAACTCAAATGGGCATTTTGGAACCCAGATATGCCATTTGTCTCTCATCCTCCCAACGCCTCAAGGTATTTCCGATGTCTTCCATTCTACTATATTTCAACTCACACACACAAAAGGGAAATGATACGGATGATGTAATGTGCATTATGCAAGCCTTTTTTACTTCTTTGTGTTATCTCTCTTGTCTCCCCCCCAAAGGAGGGGTCGATCTAAAGGGCCATGTCTTTTTATCCAAACATGAAATAATTGTAATACTTCAAAAGTTGGTTAATAATAATAATAAAAACCTTTCATTTTTTTTTGTATTACAATCTAACTAACCTCTTTCCACTTCTTTCCATCCTCTTCTTACACCCCCCAATACTGATTATATATTCTATACAGTGTTCTTACACCCCCCCCTCCGTGGATATCCGTAGAAAGCCGATCGTTGGGAGGAGATTGGAAGATGAGTTATCAAGTACCAATCAAATTTCCCAATTTGTGACTCTTCTTATTGATTTTGATGTTTATTTTTGAGCGGCTTATATCATAATCATAATAATTTTTTTCTTTTTGAAAACTCTTTTTTTTCTTTCTTCTTTCCTCTTTCCACTTATTATTATTCATTTAGAAAGGTATAGTTCTAAAGTATTTATTTAAATAAACATGATTATGTTTTTCACCGAGTTATCAATGTGGCCCCCTATATATACACACACGTTCTCTTTCGACTGTGTGAATTTATGCGGAATTGTTCGGAACCATGTTTTGGAGAGAGTTTTGTCGTGATAAAAAGGAAAAAAACGAGGGATGGTTTCTAGTGGTATGATTTAGATTATATGTTTGCATTTGGAATCTATTAATTTATTGGGTTGGGAGAGAGAAGTGGGTGTCTTTATCCTTTTTTTTTCTTATGAATAGTTTGGATTTTTTCCATTCTATTTTACTACGCAAGTTTTTATCATTCGCTGTTACTCGTTGGCTTTCTTCCATAGCCTTTGGGTTTCATTGCTACTTGTTAGCGCTTGCAATATTAAATTTAAGACATCAGTTTGAGGACTGGCGTTAGCTTTTCTGTTGCGTCGGACTATAGGTATGTTGTCTAAATCAAACACTATTTATTTTAAATAAGAAAATGATAATAAAAAATATGGGATTTATTTCCATGTGGCGTTTTGGAGTTTTTGATAAGAAAAACCAAAATGGAAAATACAGAAACAGAATTTTTTTTCTGGGAGTGTGAAATTTTTTTGGTATGTGGGGGAAACAACAAGAGAATCATTGATTACGAAATGAAACCTATTCGATTTTTTTTTGTTATTGAACTATACTACTATAGTTAATAAAGAATGCGGGGTTGGTTACATGGTTAAAGTGTGAAACCGTATCTCAAAAGATGGATAGCAATGAATTTTCTTTTTTTTTATCGTTTATCCATCAATTCAAGCGGTAAATGATTCGTTATCTTTTGGCATACAAAATGGACTTGATGTGTTACTGTTTAAGATAATATACTCATATTAGGGGTTGTTGCATATTCTCATCAAAGCTTATTATTTATGTTACATAATAATGATATTTTGCTTTACTATGTCATTTCTCGTCAAACTTTAGGCAAACTGAACTATTAACATGAAATGTGTGCTTTGTGATATAGAAATAGGTGTTGTTTTCATATATAAATTACGTTCAATGACAACATACTTAGTAAAAAATATCGAATGACTAGATCGCAATAACCTTTACGCGTTCCCTTTATTAGGTATTACATTTTCAACATTACTTCACTACTTTTTTCTCGAGAAATTGAGGGAGATAGATAGAATAAGAAAAAGATGTATTGTTCTTTAGAAAGATTAATTTTTTTGTTGGGTGATGTTACATGGTTTTGCATATTATTAAGGTGCAATTGGATGGTAGAATGATGAACGGACTTTTTATATATAGATATATCTTTTGCATCATTGGATGTCGTGGTTATATTTATAAACAAGAAGCACCTAATATCAACAGCCAATGATGGCCAGGATCAAAGTTAATGGCGTCATCGGTCGCGCTTCTTAGTACTATATATATTTTTTGAACTCTCAAAAGTTTTGAGTGGCTCCATCTCCCTTTTTTCATTCTTTGAATCGCAATGGCTGAATATACTGCTCGTCACGTTGGTGCTCCCAACACTCTTGACTATCGTGTCTTCTTTGGTAAATATCTCCATCTATTTATTATATAAACGTGTTTGAAAAAATAAAACACGACCGAGAAAACTTGTTTTTCATAATGTCATCTTTTTTTTTTGGACTAATGGAACTGAATAAAAAAAATGATGGTACTTTATAGAAAAGGATGGCGTTCCTGCCTCTCCTTTCCACGATATTCCTCTTTTCGCTAACGAGGAAAAGACCGTTCTTAACATGGTTGTCGAAATCCCCCGTTGGACTAACGCCAAGTTGGAAGTAAGTGTTTTTGGGTTATTTTTCGGGTTTATAGAGAGTTGGAGAAGATGGTGATGGGTGGGTGCATATGCACACATACATAAAAAAAATATTGTTTTTATTAAGTATGATGGTTTTTTTCCCTATATCCACACCGTTTCAATAGATCAGCAAGGAAGATGAATTCAACCCTATCAAGCAAGATACCAAGAAGGGCAAGCTTCGATTTGTCCGTAACTGTTTCCCCCACAAGGGTTACATCTGGAACTATGGTGCTTTTCCTCAAGTATGTATATAATCTTGTTTTCATATTAACGCATATACATGATAATTGATCAAACGTTTTTTGTTTTTTGTTTTTTGTTTTTGTTTTTTTACTTATTGAATAGACTTGGGAAGACCCCAACCAACAACATCCTGAAACCAAGGCTCGTGGTGATGACGATCCTATTGATGTTATCGAAATTGGTGAGCAAGTCGCCACTGTTGGTCAAATCAAGCAAGTCAAGATCCTCGGTGTCATGGCCCTTTTGGATGAAGGTGAAACCGACTGGAAGGTCATTGCTATTGATGTGAACGATCCTCTTGCTCCCAGACTCAATGGTAAGGTTTAATCTTTATATAACAACTTTTAATAGCAATTATGGAAGAGTGTAAAAAAAAAAACCAGGAATACTGATAAAGAGGTATGTGTTATATATAGATATTGAGGATGTTGAAAAGCAATTGCCCGGTCTTATCCGTGCCACCAACGAATGGTTCCGTATCTACAAAATCCCTGATGGAAAGCCTGAAAACGTCTTTGCTTTCAGCGGTGAAGCCAAGAACAAGGTAAAAAAAATAAGTTTGGACACTACTCAGTCAAGATATCGTGTATTTATATAAAAACCATCCAAGGTCTCTAACTCGATCCTTTTTTATTATATAGAAATACGCTACTGATGTTGTCTTGGAAACTCATGAAGCCTGGAAGGGTTTGATCAATGGTACTTCCGACAAGCGCGAAATCAAGGCGTAAGTATATAGTAGAATTTCCGCTTATTAGGAAAATGTTGGGATTGGGTGGAACAATAAAAAAAAAATCTGGATAGCGATTATGGAAATGGCTGGGGTTGAGTTGGGTTGATGTTATTAAGTTGCATAATGACGTGCCGCGTTTCACTAAAAATAATATACTCATCTAAATTATTATTATTTTATGTAGTACCAACGTCTCTGTTGAAGATTCTCCTTTCAAGGTTGCCGCTGATGATGAAGCTGTTGCTAACGTTCCTGCTGCTGATGTTCAAGCTCCTGCTCCTATTGATCCCTCCATTGACAAGTGGTTCTTTATCAGCGCTCACAGCTTGTAAATAATTTTTTTTTCATAAAGAAAAAAAACCATTCACCATCCCGTTTTTTTATACTTCTAAAAAAATAACTATATTACATACAACAACAACATCCAACAACGTTTTATTATCTTCCATTCTGTCACCTACTCTCGAAGCACATTCTTTCTCTTTTTTTGTTTGTTTGTTCCAAAAATAAAAAATTGACAACCTGCACCTTTTTTCTCTCTTAAAAAAACTCAGTTACAACATTGGAAACTGAGTTTGGCCATGGGCTTTGGAAATTGGCCAACTTTTCCAAATTGAACAAATGGATGGAATTGGACTAATGATCTTGGAAGTTGGGTGATGGCAAAAGTAACAACTATAAAAAATGTTTACGGCGTTGGAAATTGAATTTGGCCACACAAAATAAATATGAGCCACTGTATTGAAAATGGACCAATTTTTCCAAATTGAGCGACCTGAATGAAGTCGAGCTGTCAAAGCTATGTCTATGAATTTGAGCCAAAAAAAAAGCTTGCATCCTTTATACACATATGTGACAATCCAATAGCCCTGTGCATTTTATGGTTTAAATATCATATAAATGTATATTGCTTAATGTACTTGACTGTGCTTGGTGCAGAATGATGAATCATGGTAGTTCTGGTGAATTAAAGGAAATAAGGAGGAAGAACCTTTTTTTATATTCTTTTATATGTAAATATGGATGATGGTATAATAAGATAGGCGTTTTTTATATATGAATCTGAAAAAGGTATGTCAATAAAATAACAAATACTTGAAACGGTAAATACAAGGTTTATACAATAAGAATGCAGAATGATAGAAATGGTAAAATGGTAAAATGGATATATACAAATGATAGAATAAGGCTTAGATTTCCTTATTGTAAAATTAAAAAAAAGAAAGGGAAAGAGAGAAAATAGTATTTGTATACATGTGTTAGTAAAAAGAAAAAAGTACAGAAGAGAGAAGAAAAAAAGAAAACAAGAAGACATGGATAAAAAAAAAGTCAAGTTAATCGGTACTGGTATCAGATACTTTTCTTTTCTTCGGCGATGGAATGCAGGATGGTATTATCGATGTTGGAACAGGATCGTCAATGGTTGGAATGAATACACTGTTGTCTGTATTAAGGGCTCCTAATGTTTCTTTTAACAGGGTTTTACACTGCCAAACTAACGTCACCAAGGGAATGAAATCTTTATAAAATGTTTCGGGAGTTCGTGGGAATGGCATAGGACCCAAGGTATGAAGCCGACAGATATTCCCGGATGGAACGTCCATCAACTTCACTGTAAGCTCGGTACCTATCAATAAAAAAAAGTTGGTGATCCATTTTAATCGTGTTTATCAATTTCAAAAATATTATTACCATGTATGATAAATCCTGGAATACAGAAACTTTGAATATCTTTTGTCGGCTTCTTTAATAAATTCCAGATAACGTCTTTGAGGGATTTTGGGAGTTTAAGGCCAGCTTCGGTAACATATTTTGTTGATACAGTACCACCATTGAGACCTGCCTCACCAATACCAAAGTCGTCATCTACATGTTTGATTAGTATATCCACTTTCGTTCCTGTTTTCTTTCTTGACAGTGGTGTAACCCCCGGAACCGACCGACATTCATTTATTCTGTTGCTTGACGAGACACACACTTTTTCACCACTAAAGATTACGTATCCATGTTAAGACAATTTACAATTTATATAGTTATAAGTATATATTTGATCACGTAAACATACCTGATAACATAGAACTTGCTTTCGTCATAACACTTTTCTATAAAACCCCACAGCCGATGGACTAGATCGGCCTCCGTCTTACCATCAATCTCGTAATGATAAAAGTACAAGTCCAGAATGTCCCCGATTGTCTTTTCAGCCCAGTGTAAATCAACTTGTGACGGATGAAAGCGATTATGCATATGTACATCAATTAATTTTTCAATATCATGCTACAAAGGTAAATCCTCAAATATAGTTAGTACACAATAAATAGTAAATAGTAAATAATAAAGAGAGAAGACATACTTTATCGCGAAACTTGTCCAAGTATTCTGTTAATTCAACTGGTAATGGCTTGAGCTGAGGTTTCTGATAATTTCGTATTTCTTTCATTTCATCGGATGTGAAATATGTTCTCCAACAAGAATCCATGATATCCAAAATTAATGAATGCGAAGAACTACCGTGCAACCTTAAGTCAGTTTTTTTTTATAAATTCGATATGTACAATATACAGTCAATAAAAGATAATACGTACTGTTCATATATACACTGTTTAACAAATTCATGCATAGTATCTTCTACTATCTTGGATGTTTCAACTTGGTGGTATATATGTCGTTCACAAAATCTTTTACTTCAGTAGATAATGGGATACCAGATGATGTTTTCGATGCTGAAGTGGTTAAATTGCTTGATTCACTTTCACCATTGATTTCCATGTCTATCAGTTTCCACATGGCCCGCTTTTTCACCTGCGCATAATTGTGTTTATATGAGTAAAAAAGTTTTTTTTTTTTTTTGACATTCTGCCTTTGGTATTATTTATTACCGTTCTAGCATCGAGTTTCTCGGCTATTCGTCCAAATAAATGCGGCCAAAACGTTTTGTAATTTGTTAAAGTTGACGAATTTTCAACGACAAACCCTTGTTTATCAAGTAAAAATTGAGCAAAGCTTATATCATCGTCAGCATTGAGACGTTCCTTAATATAACTTTCAATTTCTATGAAAGTTAAAACAAGTATCATAGTTTCTAGTAGTTAATTTCGTCTGCTTTTTCGTTGAAAGCTTTTTTTTATTAATGCTTTTGAAGGAGAAGTAGATATACCTTCAGAGCATTTTTTTTTACGTGTTTCAGAATCCGAAGTTTGAATTCCCACGTCACCTTCAGGTGTTTCATTATCCAAGATTCTAGTTGCCATGGTAATGAAAGATGTTGAAACTGGAAAAAGTTCAGTTTGTTGCTGCGGATATTACAATATTTTTTTCCTGGTGACGTGACGTACTATTGTGATTTTTTCCCTCACTACAAATTTTATCTCCTCCAAAACGGCTCCACGTCAACAACAAACTTTTCAAGCCAAGTTTAACATGAAGTTAAGTATCTCGATTCTATTAGACTTATTTACATTTTTTTTCGTTTTATTTTTTTAAATACTTGTACGTAAGGATGGGCCATTTGAGACTTAAAGGTGAGATTCCATGGTATGACTGTATCTTTGAGGAACAGGCATATTTGTGATGAACATCCTTTAGATCAAATGGAACTTCCGAGTGGGCATAAGCTGTATCTTTGGGGATCACCTATGTCTGCGATCTTTTATAATTACTATTAAGTAAATCTAGTATTTTTGTCAAACATTCATTTTAATAACTTTTTATTTATTAGGACTGGTTTTGTTGTACTTTGCTATTGCTAGTTGGACTCAACATGATTTTTTTTCGATGCCAATTAACGCACTCAAAAGATTGCTAATGTAAGTTATGTACATAAAAAAGGGGCGAGTGTTAAGATGGTACATTGCTATTTGAAAACTATATCGATACTTACATATATACAGTCAGCATGGTAACGGGTATGTTGATGGCCATGATGACTGGAGTACGTTCCAAATGAGAATACTCTTATCGATCAAACTGACCGTGCATATGATGAATTATAGCTCGATCAGGCTTGACTGGATTGTACAGTTTGGCTTTGTATCCACATTGTGCTGGTTCCCCGCAAATTCTCACGTGTCGCTGTCATGAAACCCATTTGTTCAACACTTGGTAGGTCAATTTTGGTGGCTTCTTGTTGTCCATGTGGACACTGATCGACGAATGGTTCAAACCTTTAGTCTAGGCAGTATACTATTTTCATCGTTCCGATAATGTTCCAAACGACATGTCTATACTGGCGACATCATCTTGGGTCGACTCGCAAATAGCTTCTTTTTCCTTTTTGTAATAAAAGGAGGCAATAGCATTTTTGAATGGCACAATCCCCCGACACCTGTCCCACTATTTGTACAGTCTCTTATGCATTTTCTAATTTGTCTAATTTGAATAACGATAATAAAGAGGGTAAGACTTACTCTAAGGCTATCACTATTTCCTGTATACGTTTTACATTACTAACAATATGATATTGACTAGCACAATCATACCATAGTACATTTCGTGCTTCGATTATTATACTAGAAAATCTGTCATGTGCTAAGGTACACAAGATGTTGAAAAAGAAATTGTTAATGGTTATGCATGTATTATGAACAAGTAGATAATTGAATAAATGTTGATTCTTATACAAAATTAGCCTCAAGTCAGAAACTTGCAAAAGGAGGTCGATATAACGCTTAATTTTACCTTCTTGGACTTATATGGAGTTCCTGCATGCTTATTGACATCATTTCAACTTGAACTTTGGCGTAGTAGTAATACATTCAATTTAACAGAACGTGTCTAGTTTTTTTCTGTTTATCTCATTATATTTGATGAATATCTCAAGATAATCTTGAATTAAGAACCTCTCTACCGTTCTATGGGGCCGAAAAATATGCGATTGCTGTACAACTCCCGCACGATATTAATTGTTCTACTGCAAGGGGAAATATAATTCCTTTATCGTCATCCATATTTACATATAAAACAATTAAAAAAGGTCCTTCCTCCTTATTTCCTTTAATTCACCAGAACTACCATGATTCATCATTCTGCACCAAGCACAGTCAAGTACATTAAGCAATATACATTTATATAATACTTGAGCCATAAAATGGATACGGCTATTGGATTGTCACATATGTGTTTAAAGGATGAAAGTTTTTTTTTTTTTTTTGGCTCAAATCCATAGGTATAGCTTTGACATAGCTCAGCTTCATTCAGGTAGCTCAATTTGGATTTTTTTTTGTATTAAGAAATAATTTTATTTTAAAACTGAGGATGGTTCAAAATTTACAAATATGATTATGCTATACTATGGGGTACGGGGAAGAGAGTTTTGTGCTTCAATTTGTTTGAGGATCCTAATAGTGGATGCAATGACCCCATTAGGCCAAAAAGTTTGTTCATCAAAAATGAACCTCCAATGCGCTTGCCAAATGGATAAAATAGCACAACCAATAAATGTACAAAAGAGATATGGGTAATGTTTTGGAGCTCAAGACTAGACGATGGATTTACTTTTAAATGTTCGAAAGTAAGAAGATGTGGTTCCACAAGGAACCTTTCTGCCAAAGCAGTCCAAACCTGTTTTTTCAATTCGCACTCCCAAAGAAAATGTTGATCTGTATCATCATGGGGGGCAAGATGGACAAATAGGATCAGGAAAACTATTTGGTATTAGGCGGTGGAGACGAGAACGACAAGGAAGCTTGCTCTTATAGAAACGCCATAGTACACTATGAGCGTGGTGAGGTAAAGACGTATTACAAAAAGTATTTCCAGGCAGTTGAAGGAACTCGATTAGTCTCCGCGTTAGACAATGACGATGAAGATGATACCCAACCTGTATGTTGAATATGACATAGTGTTTTGGTGTCTAGATCAGATAAGGGTATGTTGTTAAATTGGATGGTGTCATGGAAAAGCTGTTGTGAAAGAAACGGTAGATTGCAAAAAGAGCGGTTCACAGTTTGATCAATAGGCTTAAAGAAATGTCGTAGCGTTGGTGTGATTAATTGGTATTCTTGATCCAGCAAGTTAAAAAATATATTCACCAGGTTTGGCTGACGATACGAACGACCAGGTATTATTGGCATAAACCGTGACAAAGCCAGATTAAAATAAATGTATTGTTTAACCTTCACCTCCTTCCAACGATGGACTTGACCAGTGGATGACGTACGTGGTAAATTTGGACATAGCACCTTGATGGGTAGTTCGAGAATAACAGAAGGGTTATATTGATCCACGCAGTGTTTAAAGCCAATTTTGGATGCAGGTTGTAAGATTGTCTTGAAAGAGCCAAATGTAGTTAGAGTCGCGGGTCTTCCTTCCTCGAATACCAGGGGTATCAAAGGATCGATTAAATTGGAGAAGATGGATAAAAAAAATGAAGAATAGGATGGATAAGCGGTTCTGAGTTAACCGGGAAAACTCTAAGCAAAGGGAGGATCCATCGTAACTGAAGAGCTTTATGTTCTGCAGCAGGATCCAGTACACCTAGACCACCAAGTTTCCGAGGTACGGTGGGTGTTTCAAAGCTAACAGAGGTCGCTCAATTTGGAAAAACTGGCCCATTTTCAATTTCCGAACGCTGTAGTAGAATCTACTCACGTTGAACTTCGTTTGATAAATTCATCTTTTTCCGTTCCAATTTAGAATTTGGTTGTGGTGAACTTTGTCGTAATGATCTTGGGTCAAAGGTTTTGTTGCTTTTTTGTTTATTTTAAGGTTTGTGGTTTGTGGTCTGCAACGCATAATAACAATGTCAATCAAAGGCTTTGTGAACAAAACACCTGTAGGCGCGGAAAATGAAAATTCGAATTCTAAGACCTGATATGCGGGTGAAATTTTTTGTCGAATACTCAAAATGCACTTTTCATCCAATTCGTATAATCATCATCTTTTTCACATTTCTTTTATTCTATTGTTTTATTCCACATTTTATAAATATCTCTATTATCTCATATTCCACAAAACGTAAGGATTTCAGTTAGCTATATCATTATATTAGTTTTTAGCATAATTTAACACTCTTCAATAAATCAGTCACAATTTAGCAGTATATAATTTTCGTATATCAGACCCTTAAAAATAAGTGCTTTGAAGGTATGTCTATTGTCTTTCAAAAACATTGATCTTCACAAAAAAGAAACTAATTACCAAAAGCCATAATGTTTATTTTGACTATAAACTATAATAGAAATTGAAAAATATATCTTGGAAAATTGTAATACTGGCGACAACATATGTTTTGCTGTTTTTTTTTAAAAAAAACTGATAAGGAATTGTTTGATGTGAAAATTCATCAAGTCAAACAAATTACAAGATTTGGGGACAATTATTTGGAGTGGCACTTAGCAAACATTGTTTGGAAGGGGTAATAAATAATACCAAAAAAATGCTAAAAGGAAGTAAAAAAAAAAAACTACTCACACAAATACAGTTACGTACAGGAGAAAAAACGAGCCAACTGAAAATCTATAGTAGCCAGAATCAATAATAAAGATGAACCAAATGGATCAACCGCTTCTAGTTCAAAATCATCATCTGGAACACCGTTAAACTCTAAAGAGAAAGAGTTTGTGAACAAAATGTATACCACTCTCAAAAATCCAAAATGGGCATTAGCAACAGATAAAATTGTAGAAGATACTATGCACACTTTTGTAAAGGATTGTCAATATGAACAGTATGTATTATCTTTTATTGACTGTATATATGATACACGTGAAGTATGTAAAAGAAACTGACACCTGTTTTCATGGCAGCTCTTCACACTCTTTAATCTTCGATATTATTGATCCTTGCTGGGAAACATATTTCACACCTAATGAAATGGAAGAAATCCGAAAGCACCATAAACCACAACTCAAGTCACTGCCAGTTGAATTAAAAGAATACTTGAACAAGTTTGCTGGTGTAGTATGTCTTCTCTCTTTATCATTTATCATTTATTGTATGGTACTAACTATACCCGCTAATTTGTCTTTGTAGCATGAACTTGAAAAATTAATTAATATCCACATGCAAAACCGTTTCCACCCATCTCAAGCTGATCTGTATTGGGTTGAGCAAACAATTGGTGATATTTTGGGTTTATACTATTATCAATATGATGTTGATAATAAAACTGAAGCTGATGTGGTTCGTCGCTTGTGGGGATTTATTGAGAAGTGCTTTGACGAAAGTAAATTTTATGTTATAAGGTATGTTTTCAGGTTTATGTGATCAAATATATACAAAAAAGAAGTATATAAATGCAAATTGTTTTAACATGGATACATAATCATTAGTGGCGAAAAAGTCAGTACCTCTTCCAGCAACAGAATAAACGAAAATCGGTCAATCCCTGGCGTCACACCAATAACAAGAAAAAAAACGGGAACAAAAGTAGATATTTTAATCAAATATCTCTATGATGACTTTGGTGCTGGAGAGGCAGGCCTCAGTGGTGGATCCGTATCAACAAAATATATAACCGAAGCCAATCTCAAACTCCCTAAATCATTAAAAGATATCACCTGGAACTTATTAAAAATGAAAACTAAAGACGCTCAGCACTTATGTATTCCAGGCTTTATCATTAGTGGTAAGAATATTTTTGAAATTGATAAACATGATTCAAATGTATCTCTAACTTTTTTAATAGGTACTGAACTGACGGTAAAATTGATGGACGTTCCTACTGGTAATATCTGCCGTTTGTATACATTAGGACCAATGCCATTCCCACTCGTTCCAGATGAGCTCTATAAACGTATCGTTCCCTTGATTACATTAGTCTGGCAATGTAAAACTTTATTAAAAGAAACATTGAATGCCATCAAGTCAGACGACAATATTGTGATTCCAACCATCGACGATCCTATCCCAACATCAACCATACCATCCTGTATTCCGACACCAAAAAAAAGAAAATTGTCTGATGTTAATACCGATTAGTTTACTCTTTTTTATTTTCTATCATTCTGTATATCCGTTAAATCATTTCCATTATATTGTATATTCATTCCACTATTTCCATTATTTTTTATACCCATTTTATCATTTACATATTTCTATTCTTATTGTTTAAACCTTGTTGTATATTCAGATCCATATGTTAAAATTAGTCATCTTTATATTATACTCTACTTCATTCTCCTCCATACTTACAAAAAGTAACATACTTCTATCATTATCCATATACCTTTATGAAACAATAATAAAAGTTTCTTCATCCTTCTGCGTTTTAATGCACTTGAACAATCACTGTCATTATGCCCCATGCACCACAACCAAGTACATTGAGCAATAGACGTTTACATTTTAGACTACTGATATTTGAACCATAAAATATGCATGGTTATTGGTGTAGTATACGGGTTTTATTTTTATTTTTATTTTTTTTTTTTAAAAAAAAAGATAGGAACAACATGGAGTTGAGTCGAATAATACCTTTTGGGTTGAATGATTGTTTGGTGCAAAATAAAACGATGATGTATTTATATGTTTTTAATAATGATATATGACTCTTATTTGGGCTATTGTAATTATTACGTATCAGGATAATGGGAATAACTATAGATGGGTTTTTGCTAACCTTGTAAACGCCTAGTGCTTAAATTTGAAGCTACAAAAGTTTTAGTTGATAAGGATGATTGGATTGTGGGACTTGATGGAGTGCAACTGGTTTGGTGTTTTCCTTACAATTGGATTGTCACATACGTTTTAGATGTGAAAGGCTTGGTACAAAAAAGGTGCTGTATCATTTTTAAAAAGATGAATGTATATACATTTATTTTGTTTTGTCACAACCCAACTTCCAAGATCAATTGCGCAATTTCATCCAAGAAATTGTTCAATTTGGGAAACGTTGGCCTATTTCCAAAGTATAGTTATGGCTCATTTTTATTTTGCATGGCCAAATTCAATTTGCTAGCACTGTAAAACAACAAATGAATTGTGTATGGTCATTCTTACCAACAATTTCGATGATAAACAAATGAATAACTTGTATAAATAGCTTCATATAAAAGATATAGAATTTCCATTCAGGATTAAAAACATTACTTATTAAAAACACGTGAAAAGCGTGTCTCAATATCCAATTAGAACTACTGCCTGAACCAAATTGGACAACAACATGTATAAATTACACCTTTTAGGCTTCCAAAGCTGATTCAAATCCCATTGTACTGAAAAAGCAATCGCTGATATCACCAAAAGAATTGAATATTATGGACCCAGAAATAAAATGGATTCTTGAAATTTACGTATTACATATGATAATCTTAAAGATGGGTTTTTGAAATGAAATTCTCGAGCAGAGAGTTGCCATCATGAGATGCAACATATTTTTTGGCTCCATATTCTGGTTTTCTATCATAAAATAAAGCTGCCAACAACCCGATATGGTCAACGCGTGTAAACAATGGGTTGTGTTGCATTTCTTTGATTATCATTTGTGCAACTGTACTGTTTTCTTGTGTTGCTTGATTTGTTGTTGTTTTGTTATTATACTGATTTTGGAGACACAAGTGTTCCCATGTATGACTTACTCGTATCCAACATTGTTGCTGGGAAGCATTGGTTGGAATTTCCACAGTGACTTTTTTTTTGTTATTCGTTGTTGTCATGGTAGTAGAATAAGTGAGTGGGCACAAGGGAATGTGAATGTCAATGACTCCAAATGGGGAAATAAATGATAAAATTGCTGCTCAGCAGAATAATCCATGGATTGTAAAATGTTCTAAGGAAGACACTGCCACAATAGTACTATCTCCTCTGTTCAAGAATGGAATTTCTTGCTATTTGTTATTGCCATTATCAAATGCCCCATAAAACATGATAAATAAGTTGTTCCAAATAATCCTGTCTGATCAGTTCCCTATCTTCTTTGTTATTGCTATTGGAATTAGATAAATTAAAAAATGCATAACTAAAAGAGATTATAAAGAAAGTCGGGGGGATACTGTAGCCATAGTATCTTTGATTCAAGAATGTATAATGAGAAAAAATTGTAAATAATCTATTTTTACAAAAAGAAAAAAAAAGACATTTGCGAGTCGATCCAAGAACATCCCTTTGGTGTAGACTTGTCATTCGGAACAATTACTGGAAAAATAAAAATAATACACTGCCCTGGTTAAGGATAATGGGAAAACAGTTACCGAAATTGGAATGCTGAATGTTGAATAAATGATCCCAACGTCAAGGAGTACAATCTTGAAACCAACTACCAAAAAGCTATTTGTGGTCCAGAAACTCGATGATAATGGAACAAACTTGAATACGAAATTTGCAATGAGAACCAAACAGTACAATCCAGTCAAAGTCTAATCAAATTATAATTCATCATATACACTGTTAGTTTGATCGAGAAAAGTAATCTGGATGTTTCTTTAACATAAACGTACCCTTAGTTATTGTGTTCGCCAATGTATCCCGTTATTACGCTTGCTGTTTATATATGTAAGTATCGTTATTGTTTCTAAATAATCACGTATCATTTTAAAAAACATTCTCTCCTATCTCTAATGTACATAGATTATCACCATCATCTTTTGAGTTAGTTCATTAAAAGAGAAAAACTAGAGTGAATCCAAATAGTAATCGCAAAGTAATACCAAGCCGATTATACTAAATAAAAAAGTTATTAGATGGATGTTTGATAAAAATACTATATTTACTTTATAATAATTTGGAAAAATAAAAGCTCGCAGACATAAAGCTACTACTACAGATGTGCAGAGTTCGATTCTGAACACACCGTGATTTCACTTCATGTCTACTCGGAAGTGCCATTAATATTAAACTGACGTCATCAGCGATATGAACGGTTTTAATCAAGCCCATATAACGAATCCTTGATTTGATACCAATGGCTCATCCTCTAAATGAAACACTATATTTACTTAATAATAATTTAGGAAAAAAAGCTCGCAGACATAAAAACTACTACTACAGATGTGCAGAGTTCGATTCTGAACACACCGTGATTTCACTTCATGTCTACTCGGAAGTGCCATTAATATTAAACTGACGTCATCAGCGATATGAACGGTTTTAATCAAGCCCATATAACGAATCCTTGATTTAATACCAATGGCTCATCCTCTAAGTGCAAGTATAAAAAAAATTGTTAATAAGTTTAATAGAATCAGACACTTAGCTTTCACATCGTTATGGAAAGGATTTTTATGTGTTGTTTATTGTTCGTAATGGAATGGAGTGGAAATATTTTTTTTTTTTTGAAGTCAACAACTTTTGATATGGCAGTCCGAGAACAAAATAAAAACTATGAACAATCAAGCTATTTATTCCATTATTAATATATGTTCTTTTGATATGACTTTTGGGGCATTTCCATCATATACATACTTTTGAGGGGTCAATATTGTTTTACAGATAAAGAATCAAAAAGAAATAAAAAGGGAGGTCGCATAATACATAAACTAAATTCTGTTGACCACTCTTCAACTTGAAAATAATTTCATATGAAAGTCAACAACTTTCTAACTGAGCTTGCGTAGTAGTATTCCTGCAGAAACAAATTGAGCTTTCTAAAACTGCATCTTTCATTTCCATAGCAACGATAACAATGGCAACCGAAGGCTCTGTTAATGAAACACCTGTGGGTGATGCAGAAAATGAAAATTCTGATTCCAAGACCTTTGAAAATAAGTGCATTGAAGGTATGTCTATCGTCTTCCAAAAACATTGATCTTCACAAAAAAAGAACTAATTACCAAAAGCCATAATGTTTATTTTGACTATAATAGAAATTGAAAAATACATCTTGGAACGTCATAATACTGGTAGCAACATAAGTTTTGCTGATTTTTTAATTGATAAGGAATCGTTTGTCGTTGAGAATACATCAAGCCAAAAAGATTACAAGAAGATTTGGGGAAAATTATTTGGAATGGCACTTGACAAACATAATTTGGAAGGGGTAATAAATAATACCAAAAAAAAAAAAAAGCTAAAAGGAAGTAAAAAAAAAATACTCACACAGATACAATTACGTACAGGAGAAAAAACGAGCCAACTGGAAATCTATAGTAGCCAGAATCAATAATAAAGATGAACCAAATGGATCAACCGCTTCTAGTTCAAAATCATCATCTGGAACACCGTTAAACTCTAAAGAGAAAGAGTTTGTGAACAAAATGTATACCACTCTCAAAAATCCAAAATGGGCATTAGCAACAGATAAAATTGTAGAAGATACTATGCACACTTTTGTAAAGGATTGTCAATATGAACAGTATGTATTATCTTTTATTGACTGTATATATGATACACGTGAAGTATGTAAAAGAAACTGACACCTGTTTTCATGGCAGCTCTTCACACTCTTTAATCTTCGATATTATTGATCCTTGCTGGGAAACATATTTCACACCTAATGAAATGGAAGAAATCCGAAAGCACCATAAACCACAACTCAAGTCACTGCCAGTTGAATTAAAAGAATACTTGAACAAGTTTGCTGGTGTAGTATGTCTTCTCTCTTTATCATTTATCATTTATTGTATGGTACTAACTATACCCGCTAATTTGTCTTTGTAGCATGAACTTGAAAAATTAATTAATATCCACATGCAAAACCGTTTCCACCCATCTCAAGCTGATCTGTATTGGGTTGAGCAAACAATTGGTGATATTTTGGGTTTATACTATTATCAATATGATGTTGATAATAAAACTGAAGCTGATGTGGTTCGTCGCTTGTGGGGATTTATTGAGAAGTGCTTTGACGAAAGTAAATTTTATGTTATAAGGTATGTTTTCAGGTTTATGTGATCAAATATATACAAAAAAGAAGTATATAAATGCAAATTGTTTTAACATGGATACATAATCATTAGTGGCGAAAAAGTCAGTACCTCTTCCAGCAACAGAATAAACGAAAATCGGTCAATCCCTGGCGTCACACCAATAACAAGAAAAAAAACGGGAACAAAAGTAGATATTTTAATCAAATATCTCTATGATGACTTTGGTGCTGGAGAGGCAGGCCTCAGTGGTGGATCCGTATCAACAAAATATATAACCGAAGCCAATCTCAAACTCCCTAAATCATTAAAAGATATCACCTGGAACTTATTAAAAATGAAAACTAAAGACGCTCAGCACTTATGTATTCCAGGCTTTATCATTAGTGGTAAGAATATTTTTGAAATTGATAAACATGATTCAAATGTATCTCTAACTTTTTTAATAGGTACTGAACTGACGGTAAAATTGATGGACGTTCCTACTGGTAATATCTGCCGTTTGTATACATTAGGACCAATGCCATTCCCACTCGTTCCAGATGAGCTCTATAAACGTATCGTTCCCTTGATTACATTAGTCTGGCAATGTAAAACTTTATTAAAAGAAACATTGAATGCCATCAAGTCAGACGACAATATTGTGATTCCAACCATCGACGATCCTATCCCAACATCAACCATACCATCCTGTATTCCGACACCAAAAAAAAGAAAATTGTCTGATGTTAATACCGATTAGTTTACTCTTTTTTATTTTCTATCATTCTGTATATCCGTTAAATCATTTCCATTATATTGTATATTCATTCCACTATTTCCATTATTTTTTATACCCATTTTATCATTTACATATTTCTATTCTTATTGTTTAAACCTTGTTGTATATTCAGATCCATATGTTAAAATTAGTCATCTTTATATTATACTCTACTTCATTCTCCTCCATACTTACAAAAAGTAACATACTTCTATCATTATCCATATACCTTTATGAAACAATAATAAAAGTTTCTTCATCCTTCTGCGTTTTAATGCACTTGAACAATCACTGTCATTATGCCCCATGCACCACAACCAAGTACATTGAGCAATAGACGTTTACATTTTAGACTACTGATATTTGAACCATAAAATATGCATGGTTATTGGTGTAGTATACGGGTTTTATTTTTATTTTTATTTTTTTTTTTTAAAAAAAAAGATAGGAACAACATGGAGTTGAGTCGAATAATACCTTTTGGGTTGAATGATTGTTTGGTGCAAAATAAAACGATGATGTATTTATATGTTTTTAATAATGATATATGACTCTTATTTGGGCTATTGTAATTATTACGTATCAGGATAATGGGAATAACTATAGATGGGTTTTTGCTAACCTTGTAAACGCCTAGTGCTTAAATTTGAAGCTACAAAAGTTTTAGTTGATAAGGATGATTGGATTGTGGGACTTGATGGAGTGCAACTGGTTTGGTGTTTTCCTTACAATTGGATTGTCACATACGTTTTAGATGTGAAAGGCTTGGTACAAAAAAGGTGCTGTATCATTTTTAAAAAGATGAATGTATATACATTTATTTTGTTTTGTCACAACCCAACTTCCAAGATCAATTGCGCAATTTCATCCAAGAAATTGTTCAATTTGGGAAACGTTGGCCTATTTCCAAAGTATAGTTATGGCTCATTTTTATTTTGCATGGCCAAATTCAATTTGCTAGCACTGTAAAACAACAAATGAATTGTGTATGGTCATTCTTACCAACAATTTCGATGATAAACAAATGAATAACTTGTATAAATAGCTTCATATAAAAGATATAGAATTTCCATTCAGGATTAAAAACATTACTTATTAAAAACACGTGAAAAGCGTGTCTCAATATCCAATTAGAACTACTGCCTGAACCAAATTGGACAACAACATGTATAAATTACACCTTTTAGGCTTCCAAAGCTGATTCAAATCCCATTGTACTGAAAAAGCAATCGCTGATATCACCAAAAGAATTGAATATTATGGACCCAGAAATAAAATGGATTCTTGAAATTTACGTATTACATATGATAATCTTAAAGATGGGTTTTTGAAATGAAATTCTCGAGCAGAGAGTTGCCATCATGAGATGCAACATATTTTTTGGCTCCATATTCTGGTTTTCTATCATAAAATAAAGCTGCCAACAACCCGATATGGTCAACGCGTGTAAACAATGGGTTGTGTTGCATTTCTTTGATTATCATTTGTGCAACTGTACTGTTTTCTTGTGTTGCTTGATTTGTTGTTGTTTTGTTATTATACTGATTTTGGAGACACAAGTGTTCCCATGTATGACTTACTCGTATCCAACATTGTTGCTGGGAAGCATTGGTTGGAATTTCCACAGTGACTTTTTTTTTGTTATTCGTTGTTGTCATGGTAGTAGAATAAGTGAGTGGGCACAAGGGAATGTGAATGTCAATGACTCCAAATGGGGAAATAAATGATAAAATTGCTGCTCAGCAGAATAATCCATGGATTGTAAAATGTTTTAAGGAACACACCGCCACAATAGTACTATCTCCTCTGTTCAAGAATGGAATTTCTTGCTATTCATTATTGTCATTATCAAATGCTCCATAAACATGATAAACAAGTCGTTCCAAATAATCCTGTCTGATAAGTTCAGAACCAAGAGTGGAAAGTCAATGTTAGACCTTTTTACTTGATAAAATTCAAGTGTTGTTAATTGCTTTCCAGAGAATATCAAATCGTGTTCTGCGTTTAAACGACCGTGGAAAATAAGCTAGATATATATCGTTTATAAAACCCTATGTTTTTCTCTATCCGAATAAAACAGTTGTCCTTTTTGATATATCAGTCGAATAGCGATTGACTTTATATTTATGTATAATAGATTCTTCTTATCAATAGATTGGATGGAATATGATTGTGTAATCCAGGCTATCGAATTGGTATGATATAATTCAACTGATTGAATCGGTTTGTTTTTCATAAATAAATAAAATGAATTCCATTTTTCTTCTGAAAAAGTGATTTCTAGAGAGGATGATGAAGATGAAGTAAGCTAATCATCAACACCCGAAGAAGGTTGAAGAGTTGAATGGCTGATTTTCGCATCTTCGCACATCACTGACCAACCTTGAGTACAGGAATACTATTGTTGACAAACACGCATACAATGAGCTCTTTCTTTAAAATCAAGATGTTAAAAATACCGTGATTAAAAGAGAATGTGAGATGATTTTATCGTTTATACAAAGGTCTCTTTTGCTTTTTATTAACACTATCTTCTTTAGGAGTAGTGGTAGACTATGTATTATGACTAGGATAAAGAAAGTAATGTTCTTGTTTCATTTGATATTTTTCCTGTAAGATAGAATAATAAGGATTGTTACGAGGGACAACCAAAAGACCCTGATTGTAAATTTCAATGGCCAAAAAAGTCGGTTGTTTGACATACATTTACACACTGACCATCTGTAAATACCCCTTCCCACACCTTGGTGCCAAATCAATCATATCCATGGGATACCCATAAGCAAGTGAAAAATAATTCAGCTTGGATGACCAAACGAAATAGAAAATCAATGGGTGCAAGTAGTAGACTATGAAACCATGATTTTATAGTAGAACGGAATCAAGGATGGATTTAAACTTGCTGTTGTTACTATTATTATACTTTGTTGTTGTTGTTGTTGTAGATGGTACTATTATGTTGATTCATTTTAGGAGTAAAAATAAAATATAAAAATAGTAAAACGAAGAAGAAAAAAGAGTAAACAGCAAGGGCACAGAGGAGAGGAAAGAAAAAAAAAAGTTAAGGTTTTTTTTACAGTTAATGTTTGTGTACAACAATAAATAAGAAGAGCGGGCTATTGATATAAATCTGTAACAGTGTATTTGCTGAGTACATTATTACTTCTCTTTAATTTCCTATCTAATTTATTCCAGTCACTCATCAAATAAGTCTAATGCGGCTATTATCATGGTTTTATAGTTGTTGTCCACGATTATAATAATTGAACCATGAGAAAAACGTCATTTTATAACATGTGTTTATTATATATAGCCTCCTATAAATCATGCTCTCGTTGTAATAAATATATATCTATCATCCTCTTTTCCCCTTATTCAATTCCCTCTTCTTGGAATATTCTATATTATCACTCATCTTGGAGTCCTCCTATTCCATTCTCAGTATATATATAGATACCTGAAAGAGAGATTCTTCTTTCTTTATTGGCTGATGGGAGAGCTTAGTGAATGAGATCAATGGATTATGTAATAGTTTATTATGTTTTTGATGGTAACTCAAGAAAGGCTTATTATTATTATTTTTTTTTTCACGAAAAAAACATCATCCAATAATGCTTATAAGATAAAATTTCTCAAGGTCATATCATCACAACATCTATATGATAGTAATAAGATCTATTATGTTCTCACACACAGACGTAACGAAAAAGAAGTTCATTCATTTAAATGTATTTTCACACATGTTTTATAATAATTGTAATGAATCTAAATGATAATAATTGACTCTCCACTAGTAACTCCCCTTTCTACTTTCCATATATTTAATACCAATATATTCATACTAGCACTAATAATAATAATAATAATAATAATCAATTCCCCAATGAACTCTCTTTGTTTCCCCCACATTTTTTCTCAACCTCCCATAGTAACTTATTTAGGACCACCCCCAAAAATTATCACCCTTCCACACCTATTATAACATACCCTCCCCCCCCGGAGCAAAGTTTTTTTTTTTCCCTTCTTCCTTTCTCTTCACTCTCCTACGTTTCTTTTTCTTTTAAATTATTATTATTATTTTTATCCCTTCAACATACAACTCGATTACCGAAATAGTTTCATTCAACCTTAACAACAACAACAACAAAAGACGAAATAAAAATAGAGAGAGAGAGAGAGAAACGAACAAAAACAACAATTGCAATAAACCCTTTTTTTTTCTCTTCACTTTTTTTAATTCTCAAGTCGTTGTTTTTTCTTTATCCTTTCCCATCTCTCTTTCTTTTTTTTTTATATATCACCATTCCGTCACGACCGTCTTATTTTTCAAAACTCTTTTATTTGGAAGCTATGGGCCTATGTCTATCGTCCGAAGAACGAGCAGAACGGGCACATAGCCAACGGATCGATCATATGATTGAAGAGGATAGTCGACGATTAAAACGCGAATGTAAACTCCTGTTACTCGGTACGGCTTTTTTTTTTCTAGATAAAAAAAAAAAATAACTCACATACCAACCATTTACCCCATGCGTACAAATTGCAACACTCACGAAAAAAAAAAAAAAGACATATCCATTTCATGCCCAAATTATTAATAATTCTCAACCTTTTTTTATATTTTATATTTTTTTTTATCAACATTCTACCATTGGATATAAATATAGGTAGTGGAGAATCGGGTAAATCGACCATTGTCAAACAAATGAAAATTATCCATCAAAGTGGATATACAAGAGACGAATTATATACATGGCGAGCCACCGTTTATCGTAATGTCATGGAATCAGCCCAAGTATTAGTGATGGCTGTAGAAAAATTTGATTATCAATATGAAAACGAAAAAAACAAGGTATATATGTATCTTTTTCAAAAATTAACTATATTTTTATGAATAATGGATAATAATAATAAATAATGAACGGATGATGGGGACAATAGAAATATGCAGAATTGATTGCAGATTATGATCTGGCTGGGCCAGATAATACCGAACGACCTCTTGATTCTACATTGATTGAAGCAGTAGCAAGTATATGGAAAGATGGTGTCATTGCACGATTATTAGATCAAGAAGCAAGTCAATTCTATTTAATGGATTCAGCACCATAGTATGTTTTTTTTTGTTGATGATAATGTCATCTTTAAAAAGATATGAAATGATATTCAAATGTTGATAATGGGGAAATATGAAATTTTATATCTAGTTTTTTTGATGAAGTGAAACGTATTGGTCGACCGGATTATGTTCCCAACGTTCAAGATGTTTTACGAGCACGGTCCAAAACAACTGGTATCACGGAAACAAGGTTTAAAATGGGTCAGATGAGTATTCAGTATGTATCATCATTTAGAAGGAAGGAAGGAAGGAGGAAGAGGAGAAAAAGAGAACTCCCAAAGGGAGTGAGAAGAGAAGGGATTGTAGATAGAAATGTTAGAAGGGGAAAGAATCCTTGATTGACATTTTTGTCTATCAAAAGTATGTTTGATGTAGGAGGTCAACGATCTGAAAGAAAAAAATGGATTCATTGTTTTGAAGCTGTAACATCGATTATTTTTTGTGTGGCCCTGAGTGAATATGATCAAGTCTTACTAGAAGAATCACGGCAGGTTAGTGAAAATAAGAAAAAAAAAGAGGATTTTGACTAAAAGACAATAAAGTTAGATGAGCGGAATGACAAAAAAAAATGAGTGGGTTGTGTTTTGATCTGGTAAAAAAAAATTTAAGATTATAGTTTATTTTTAACCGTTATTGATGATGGGGATTTGATTAGAATCGAATGATGGAAAGTTTAGTCTTATTTGAATCGATTGTTAATAGTCGATGGTTTCTTCGAACATCCATTATTTTATTTTTAAACAAAATTGATGTATTCCGAACAAAACTTCCTAAAGTCCCTTTGGAACGATATTTCCCGGATTATGGAGGTAAAAAAAAAGTACAGTGTGAGAAAGTAAAAAAAAAAAAAAAGAGATGTATATTGAAAATCTATCGAATGGTTGCATATCTCTCTTTATTTATTTTAGGTGGACCAGATCCTGCAAAAGCTGCAAAATACATCCTTTGGCGATTCACACAAACAAATCGTGCCAAGCTTAACATATACCCACAGTAAGTATTTCTTATGCAAAATTCTTGGGGAATCAAAAAAAAAAAATACTCAATTTTTTTTCTATTTTTAGTCTCACACAAGCAACCGATACATCCAATGTAAGTTTTTTTCAGCATGACACATATCAGGATTTTTTTTTTGAAAAAGATGATCTCTAAACTACTATGAAAAAATAATAGATTCGATTAGTATTTGCAGCTATCAAAGAAACAATTTTACAGAATGCATTGAAAGATTCTGGGATTCTGTAAAAAAAAAAAAACAAAATTATGAGGAAAAAAGGAATTTATTTATTTATTTTTTTTACTAATAATCTATCATCATCATCATCATCTTTAATTATTTTACTATTAATTATATTACCTTATTCTTTATTATCGAAATACTTTTTTTTTCTTATTATTTCTTACATGAATCTCACTCACACACTTAATTACTTTCGTTGTACAGCATTTTTTTCTTTATTATTTTACACAAGCTTATATTAGAAAAAAAAATATATAACCCATCCTCACTTCCTCCTCCTCTTCTACTACTACTACTAGTGCGTTCCTTATTACATATATTACATCTTATTATTATTATCACTATTATTATTATATAAATCATCACTCTCTTCACTTATCTATTTTTATTATTATAATAGATAATCTATTATTACTCTTCCTTCCCCCTTCTTTACCACTTCCTCAAAAAAAAAAGAATAATCCCTCCTTAATCCTATTTTTCTTTCTTTCTTTGTATTATTTATCTTTTATATTTTTTTTTCACACATTTAGAGGGACGTGGATCCTGGTGTTAAACCCCCTCTCTTTCTTCTTCTTTCTTTCTTCTTTAAATACTATTTATTTAACTTTATAATTTTCTTTTTTTTTTTTGGATCATGTTATTTGATATATACAAATTGACATATGATTTTTGTCTTTATTTGCTTTTTTTTATGCATAACAAAGGCAAATTCATCTTGAAGATCTTTATTTTTCACATGTCATTTTGTATTTTACATAATAACATTTAATAATAATATAATAATAATAGTAATAATAATGTTGCATGAATAATGTGCTTGGCTATCGTATAACGTCTTTTTTTTTAGCATTGTGATCGGGATGGGGGGAGAGAAAGGAAAGTTTCATTGTTCCCTCCTTTTTTTTTGGACAACGTGCTAGTTATGAATCATACACGTTTTTATTATAGTTGATAATCCCTCTTTTCTTGTTCCCTCCCTTATTTTAAAAAAATAGGTGATAGATAGAGAACTCCTTTATCCAAATAACCCTGTTTTACATTGACTGCAGGGACTGGGAATTGTGGAATGGGATTTTAGGGTTGTTGTCATTTATGGAAGCTCTGGAAAAATGCAGTAACAATCGAACATGACTTTTATGGTAATATATTGTGATACAAAGATCTGTCATACATTTTATTGTATCACATTCATCAGCATTATTATTTTTTATTACGTATACCTTTGTATTATCATTAGTAGCTAAACTTACGAATAGTTTGGTTAAAAAAATGACAATAGAGCCATAATCTTAGTAAATTACTAAATAGAACAATGATAGAAATAATCATTGGTTCTTTTTTTTTCTTTTGTTATAAGTATATAGTACACTGCTAAATATATACAGAATCCCAATGGTAATATATTATCGTCATGGTTGTACAGTATTGTTCTGTCCTTATCATTGGGACAACAATCCCAATGCATGCTCCAATCTGATTTTTCTTACTTTTCGTCAATGGTTTTTTTTTTTTTTTTTTTTACAATAGACCTATAGTGTATGTCAGCTTTTTTTGTTTACTTCCTTTGTTTTTCACGTGCTTGAGATCAATGGGTCCAATACATATGGATAGTTTTTTTTTTGTATGTTATTCGTATAATGGACACATGGTATATTTTATACATTTTCATTAGCTATAATATGTTTTTCTTTTTGTTATCAAAGAACACACATGTAAAAATATTTCTTTGACAAAATGGTCTGTCAATAAAATTGAAAGATTCATGGGGTGTTTGCACAATCAAGAATAAAAAATATGAGGAAAGATCTTCTGCTTTTTTGTTTTAATCGTGAATTACCCCAATGATTTAGTAATTCATAGACACATAGGATGTATTTTGTTTGAAAGCAGCACCTATCATTTTTGAATATGCTTTTTAGTACATGTAATTTGAAACATGATCCTATTTTTAGTTCATACGAGATTAGTCCCTGATGTTGGACCCTGCTGATTCTTCGTTGATTCTATATTGAGAGGAGCTTGTTTTTTCCTGACGGCATAATAGAAATACGTCCTTTTTACTTTTTTTTTGAAACAAGGATATTTGTATTTAGATGTAGAGTATTATTTTCTCAAAGCTTTTTTATAACCTACTGCACAGCTTAATTATGTGAACCTCTCAAGGCCATCTTATACGAAATGCAGCATGATTTTTGATGACGATGTTACTGTCAATTCTGATGGTCAGTTTGACAGTGTGAACAACCTCCAAGTACAAGGTGAGAGTGTCTCGGCATCAAATGTACCAACCAATAGTGGGTATCGTTCCAATAGAATGCCAGTCATTGATGATGATACGAAAGCCATAGAATATATTTGACCATATAAAAGATATAGACAGAAACCATTATTTTAACTTTTCAAACTACCATATTATTAGACATGGTATATTGGAAAGATTTTCAGAAAACCGTGCCGCTATTCTTGTCGAGGTTGAAAAAAGAAAGCGTGCTTTCCTCGAGCTACAAACGGCTCAAGAACAAGTTCGAAAGCAGCAGGAGCGTACTCAAAAACAACGGAAAGAACGGTTGCCGAAAGGCTCGCTATAAAACGCTTCTTGAAGTTGGAGATCAAGCTCGCGCAGCTCTCACAGACAGGGCACGGAGGGGAAGGAAAAAGCCATTATTCTGAAGATCATTATTCGGATAGCGATAATATTTCAGATGATGAATAAATGATTTTATTATTATATTTTTATACATACTTATGATTATTTTTATGCTTTACGTACAATATTTTAATTAAATAATTTATATCTCATACTAAGAATGGATAGATATCTCTGCACTAACAAGTTGATATTCATGTTTAGTAAGGTTATATAATTACTGATTGTGCTGTTCGGAAAAAAAAAGAAAACAAATGCAGTTGTAAGCTAATTTATAATTAAAAATGATAATGATAAAACTGAAGTAGTGGAAGTACATATATTTATATGAAACAAGGGATAGAGAAAAGGAAGAGAAATATATGTCGATTACAAAAGATATTGAATTAGAGAATTCCAAGTCGTATTTTGATATAATCTCGCATGACCTGGCCAAGATTCCTCCTTGAACGCTGTCTCTGCTGGCCAGCGTTATCAAAATCTTCTGATGCTTCATCGTCACCATGCATATCATTGTCAAGCTCTTGACGTAAACGCCGTATGCTTTGAAGATCAGCTTCGGATTCTTGTTAGCGTTGTAGGTGTTGTATGTTATTAAGGAAGGTACCATCGTCATCACTCTTTCCCTGGATAAAATTATGTAACATACAACAAACGACAATGCATTTCGTGCATTTTACTAAATCATTCAGTTTTCGAATTTTTATTGGGGGGTATTTTAAACATTGACATCTATTTTTGAGAAATCCAATAGTGCGTTCTACTTCGACTACAAAAAAAAAGGTCTTGAATATTGCATATCTTCTTTGATGTATGTATGTATGTATGGCAGAAGTCTGTACCTCTGACAGATGAAAGCTTCTGATTAAATTGATGGGTGTTTCCTGTTCGTTAAGCTTCGCCTTTGTATGGAATAATGATCCGCTTTGAAAGTATATAAGCTGCATCAGAGAGAATACACTCTCTGTTCGAAAAAACGTTTCAACGTTCTTGCCAAAATACGATGCATTTAGACAACGACTATCATGGACCTTGCCAGTTTGGCCGGCAGAAAAATAGCGAATTTGATTATTGATATCGCAAATAATTTGAAAATTAAATGCATATATATTTTTTTCGATTAAAGAATTGTGATCCTTGGTAAGTTGGTCTGTATTGGAGGACTATGTACATGCCATCAACAATACCAACACAATCTTCAAAAGGAAGATCTTTAATGTCTTGCAAGTCTTGTTTCAATGACACCCTTTCAATATCTTTGGGCCAGAAAAGATACTTGCTTACATGTTTCACTAGAGCACAAATTACTCTATCTGTATATAGAACAACAGTACCTTTACCAAACCCATGTCTAATCGCAACATCATCTAGTTCATGCATGCCATGACCTAACCGGCGTAACGTCATTCCAAGTTGCAAACGGGCTGGCATTTGAGGCATTTTTCCTTCTTTTGTTGCAAATATAGGGCCATCCTCGATAATACCAAGCAGTTTTTCAAACGTTGTACGTTTCATGCGAACTTCAATCCGAAATATTATGTCGTCCTGACGTCTCTGGAAGATCATCTCCTGGATACTTGAAGATTTCTCATGAGGTGTTCGAGGAATGAAATATCTCGTGGCCAGGATTTTTCGAATAATCTCCTTATCAAAATCATCGAGATCTTGATAATATTTATCGAATGTCGCCCAGATTTCTGAATCATCATTTGAATCATCTACATCGTACCTTAATTAATGATCCACCATTTCGTCAATGTAGTTCATATACTCGTTGTTATTGGATAATATTTCTTCTTCAACTTCCCGGTACTTAACTAAGGATTGTAAAAGGTTGTATTTCTTGTAGTCTTTAGAACTTCTGGGCATAGTGTGATATAAGAGACAATATAAAATCAACATGTACTGTAAATTACTTTTTATGGGAACTGAATATTTAAATATTTGAAAGGTACGGTCAAAGTTAAATAATGAGGATTAATTTTTATTGGACGGAAAAAAATTTGTGCGAAATCTTTAAATTTGAATATTCAGCCAACTTTGACTGTGTGGCATATCTACGTATCCATACTTCTTCTCATATATTATCACCGATACTACTACATCATGTTATCACAAATAATAAATAATAATATAAATAAATAATATCAGTTGCCTCACATAATCCTCATTCCAATAATAATACAATAACACAATAATATAATAATGATCCTGGTATAATAATATCCTATATACAATAATTATCAAATAATACACAAATACTACCATACCTTCTCATTGTACGAGTAAGAGTGCAAAAGTAATAACAATCATCCAATGAATAATGGTCAACAAATATATATATATGTACAACAAATATAATTATATCTCATCATGTCATGTTATATCACCATGAATACTACCTGTAATATATATCCGTTACATCAAACAAATGTAATAATAACAAACTACCATGATCAACGATTAAGTGGCATGGATAAGAAAACATATAAATACTGTACTTGTAAAACTAGAATATAATTATCTTTATTATCATCTTTATCATTATAATAAATCTATATCGATTCTCACAAGACTTCTCCTGTCTCTATCTCTCTTTGTCATTAATTCTATCGTCAATTCTTATCCATACCACAGACTGGGGCTAATATATTATATTGTAGATGTAAAACGCAAAAAAAATCATATAATATTTACATATTCTTGGAAGTGAAAATATACCTCGAGGTTAAAATATCAGAACAAGAATGATGATTCATCATTTAATAGATATAAAATATAATAATAATAATAATGAAGATAGATTATATGTATGAATATATAAAAGAAAAAAAAAACATCCCCTTTATATAAAAAAATGAAAAAGGGAATCCTAAAATGATTTGACATATTATCTGGCGGGCAAACAAAGGTTCAGGGTAAAGATATATAAATATTATATTTGCGTTGAATGATATTTTATGCAAGATTATTTATCATTTGTGACTATTTAAATCTTGGATTAACGACGCCATAGGAATGAAGCATAATTTCACGTCATGCGAAGACCTGTAAAGTCCGCATGCTTTCCTTACGTCGACTTGCATCTCCTTTTTTTTTCCCCCAAAATTCAAAATTACAAAATTTCCAAAAAGGAAAATCACTATGGGGGAGAAAGACCCCCTTTTAGGTAAAAATCCGGTTTCCCTTACTTTTGGGGAAAAGTCTAATAGGTCTGTGCGTCTCTCATTGGTCTTAGATGGCTCGTGCATGCCAAACCTTTTTGATTTCATATAAATACCCAGGCCTTTTTGTTTATGACAAAATAATTTACTATTATTTACGTTATATCCATTCTTCACGGTTAAAACATTATAGTGATTATAGGCATTTACTCGACCAGGCAATTTTTACTTCTTCCGATGCTGCTGATACCAAAACATTCAATGTTGACAAATCAACCAGGAACCATTGGTGATGTACAATCTGATTATAGGTAAGGCAGATGAGAGGAAGTTAATTGTGAATTTCTTATAGTAATTTTCTGTTTTGCATCATCATTTTAGTTCTCTTTGGGGAAACTCACTTGGATATGATAATGGTGCGGCTTTGGTTTCTGCAGAAAACGCAAAACCCTTCTCTGGTTTTCCAAACTCTCTAAATGATGGGGGTTTCGATTCACTATTAACATCTTATAATAATCGAGTTTCCTGTATTGATATTACAGCAGCAACCGCTGGAACTTTTGTTGATACTCATCAGCAACAAGGTATTCTTTCCTATTTTTTTTTATTATATCCTAGTATCATCATTTAGCTATTCAGCATTTATTATACATAAAAATCTCATATATATACCCATATTTGTAATTTGTACAAATCGGTAATATTATATGCATTTTTTTTCAGGATTGGCATCACTGTCTGGAAATCAATACCAGACCACGGATGTTTTTTACAACAACAAAGACAATAATGAAGATCATATTTCTCGAAATTCAAATTCTGCCATTTCAACAATGACATATTATCATTACCCTTCTAGCCAACAACAACAACAGCAACACCAACAAAATTTTTTACCCACAGAACTTTCGCTAGCCATACCAGGTGTTAACCAACATTCATCACCATACAAATATCCCACTCCTCCGCCAGAATGCTGCAATGAGAGGATGTCGAGTGTCTCCGCTAATAATACTACGGATTTCATGGTTGAAGCAGATCAAAGTACCATTACTTATCCTGGATCCTTCTTCACAAATCAAGACCAAACAGAGATGACTTATTCCCATATGAATTTATCATTATTACCAGTGGATCAAAATCAAGTTTACTCCATTGTTCAGCAAACCGTTAGCGGAAGTGCATCACCAGTAACACAGGGGGAAACTCTTGACGAAACCGACGAGGAAAGAGTGTCTTCACCCAGAACACGACAGAAACGAAAATGTTTTTTTGAAGGATGTTCTCATGAGTGCTCAAAAAATTGTGATCTCGTTTGGAGGCACATATTCCAAGTTCACTGTGAAGGTCGATATGAATTCAAATGCTACATGCATATGAACAAAAAAGAAAATGACATGATACGATCTGCTAGTCGATTGGATACAGTCATGGAACATCTTAACGGATGTTGGATAAAATATTGCGATCGAAAGGATAGTCAGGCCGATATTCAACTAGAAATCGATGAAAACGGGGATAAAATTTATCCAGAACTTGACGACATTATGTTTGATATATATGAACCGCTTATCTTTCAATGTAAATTCAAACAAAATGGTCAAGAATGTCAATATATCGAATACGGAAAAAATGAATTTTATAACCATTTATTTACCCATGCTCCAAGGATCGAGATGACAGAACAACAATAACAGCATTGCACTCTTCATAAAAACAAAAAAAAAACGATATAATATATAATACTGAAATCTATCTATACGCACAAAGCAACAACAAATGATATATTATACATACATCACCTGATGCAATTCAAAAAACAGTAGCAATATTGACATACAGCGACCCAGGATAAATATATAAAAAGATTGGGACTAGAGCTAATTTGCTCAATTTCATCCTGTATGAATTCCAACAAAAAGGAGAAGGAATATTTATTTCATTATTATGATTTTATATGTATACTTTTTTTCCATGATTATTCAATATGTATATGCAAATTCTTTCTTTTTCTTTCCATTTGATTATGTACTAAATGCAAATTCTTTTTTTACATATTATTTTTAACCCCCAAGATTTTTTTTTTCACTTTCTGTTGCACTTAATCAGCAATATATGTTTTTTTTATAAATCAAAAATGAGTTGTAATAAATTTTTTCTTACTTGTTTTCTCAAAGTGCAATGAGTCATTTTTTTGGCGCCATATCTTCAAATCATGTCATGTGACAATAAATGGTTGAAATATAACTATCTCTTTGGAATAAGGATAGGGGGTAACCATAAGAGTGCTACGTTTCAGAATAGTAAAATGATACTAGAACTGGAAGGAAGGGTACGGGGTTCCTCCCACCCACTTATTCCCATTTTTATTTATTGTTTTTGCACTTCTCCACCACCACGTATTTTTTTCTATTCCACTAAAAACCGTGTACGATTCCGTATGAAGCCTATGGTAGTAATTTTTTTTTCTCTGTAATAGATATTTTTTTAATTTTATCCCGAAGTACTTTTTTTTTTTTTTTTTTACCTTTTGCTGGATACGTGATCGTTTACGTATACGACATGTCAAAAAAAAAAGTAGTTGAAAAAAATTTTCGGTCTGCATTAAAAAAACAAATGTTGCTGTGTAACTTGCTGCAACCACTTCTCCTTTTTCTCTCCTCTCCCAACAACCTGTCTACTTTCTTCTTCTTCTTCTGCTTCTTCTCCCTCTTCTTTTCATAATAGTGTTCATATAGTACACTTTAATACGTATGCGTCACTTACCAAAGAGAACATATATCTAGCACTACAGCTTAATTTTTTACTCTAACTCTCAATAATAATAAACCATAAGATGAGCTGTTTTCTTTTATTTATCATATCTCCTCCTCCCCCGAAAAATAAAATAAATACATCACTATAGCATTGGTTGTACTATTATTACATGAAGAGAACTGATAGCTTGTCTTATTTTTACTCAAATTCATTCATACAGTAGCCCATGATATTTTTTTCTTGTTGTTTGAGTACCAGCATCTTTGTATATATAGACTATTGAATATTGCAATTTATCCATCACAATAGTATTGATATTTATTTACATACCACAGTTGAAAGGAAAAAAAATAGAGAACAGGAGTGAATAACAAGGTACAAGTGAATAATCAAAAAAGAATAAGTATATATATATACCGGTTAAAATCTATATCAGAAGGGTGATACTACTTGTTAGGCAGATTTATACAGAAAGAACTGGGTGAAGAAATTTTAATTTTTGGCGTGGATCTTTTTTTTTTTTTTTTTTTTGTTATCCTAAGGTTACATCGTTCTTTGGAGCATGAGTAAATAAAAGGTTATAAAATTCATTTTTTCCGTATTCGATATATTGACATTCTTGACCATTTTGTTTGAATTTACATTGAAAGATAAGCGGTTCATATATATCAAACATAATGTCGTCAAGTTCTGGATAAATTTTATCCCCGTTTTCATCGATTTCTGGTTGAATATCCTTTCGATCGCAATATTTTATCCAACATTCGTTAAGATGTTCCATGACTGTATCCAATCGACTAGCAGATCGTAACATGTCATTTTCTTTTTTGTTCATATGCATGTAGCATTTGAATTCATATTGACCTTCACAATGAACTTGGAATATGTGCCTCCAAACGAGATCACAATTTTTTGAGCACTCATGAGAACATACTTCGAAAAAACATTTCTTTTTTTATGTTTACCGGTGAAAGTATTTTTTTTCTTGGCTTTGGCAGTAGTTTGGACCCTTGATGATGACGCACTTTCGTCATTGACTTGCTGACCAATGGAGTGATGCTGATTTTGACCCACTGGCAAGGATGATAAATCCACGTTGGAACGAGTCACTTCCGTTTGCTTATGATCCGTAGAAGACAAGAAAGGAGGGAAAGTAGCAGTAGCAGCATCGACAGGCTTTGATACTGTCTGATTACCTAACGGTGGGGGAGAGGGATATATCCATAGTGAATGGTCAATTCCATTTGGTATGGTAACAAACATATCAGAATTTGGCACACAGTGTTGTTGCTATAAGTTTGATTACTGTTAGTCGATAAAGTTTCTAATACACCCTAATCATTATATTTATTTAGAAAAACAACCCAAGTTAAATAACTTACCAAATTTACTGAGTCCATAGAATATTCTGGTGGTGATGGATATGCCTTAGTGGTATGCGAATTGGTGTATAGCCTAGTTGAGGATATATCTGTGCTTGGATAGCAGGTTTTCGGTAGAACGTTTTTGCAGGTATGGCAGTATTTGATCTTCTACCAAGGTTGTCATTTGGAATATTTATAGCCTTGTATTGATTAGAAGACGAAGATATCATTGCTATATAAAAAAGGAACAATAATATTAATAACGATATTAATTTCGAGGATAGTATAAGCAAATCATGATCCATAAAAAAAACTTACCTTGTTTTTGTCGTTGGTACTGATGTGTGTCAACAGGTAATTCTAGTGCTGCAGATTTGAGATTACTGTGTTGTATCTGTAAATTGATATTTCCAGTGTATCTGCTACATAGTATTGGGTTGAAAAGTGTTGATCCATGAAATATCGAAAGCACACAGAATAGCATGTTAGAAGTAGATCTGGTCTTTCTTTTCATCTTTTCCCCCTTTTACCTCATTACCTATTATCATCTTGTGTTCCGTTACTAATTGTTGTTGGTTTATTTGTCAATGTAGAAATGTCCCAATTGATATCGGTAACATTAGCAAGGCCAGGATATCCTTGTCCAAAGAGATGTATAAAATCCCTATTTTTTTTATTGAGGCAAGTGAGCAGAACCGAATGTACACGTTTATATCGCACAGATTAAATCAGTTTGAGAGTGAAATCCTTAGCGGAGAAAGAAAAGACATTTGGATCTATCTTGGTTCATGCGAATCCCTTGATTCCTCAAATCCATATAGCAGATGTGAAGAAAATACCTTGGGGTATACAGGGCATGGTGATGGTCAATCAATACTGAAATAAGTGTATGATATATACATATATATAGAATATAAAAATATTATTGTATTCGATATGTAAAAGAAAGAGAGAATAAAGTAAAGAAGTGACTATTGTTTTACAAAATGAAAAAAGCAAAAATCCGCCCAGAAAAAAAAAGTAGAAAAGAAGAATTAAAGAATGGAAGGTAGAATTATATAGAGAAAAAAAAAGCAATGAAAAGGGATAATAGATTGTTTAAGGTAAACTAGCGTTTCTTGCCTCGCATCGCTACGGGTCATTCAACAGAAAATGCGTTGCAACGGGGAAATCCTCCTTGACCCCAGAGCATTCTTATTCAGTGCTGCATTATATTACATGTATAAAATCATCATGTAATAAAAAAAAAAACTTTTATTATTGTAGCAATGTTATTTCCTTTTGTGAATTTTAGCAAAAGTAGCTCGTAATTAGGAAAATCCAGTGAGCAGTTATTTCCTTTTTTGAATTTTAGTCGCAAGATGACCCGAAAAGGCATTGATTTTAACTTTTTTTTTTGCACTAGCAGCGTCTGTGAAACTATACCAAGAATAGGCTCATTTGCTCCTTGGAGTTTCCTATTCTATGAGCACATTATAATGATATTGGGTGAATAGGAGGAAACAAATATAATGTAAGAATTCTCAAGTGATTTCAATGAGCCATGAGGAGCTAGAATTCATAATATGAGATGCCATATCCAACAAATGATAGCCCTGGAAAACAGAATGACATGGTGATGGTGAAAACGTACAACGATAATAAAATCAACTATCGTTGATTATTTTTTTTTTGGGGGGGGGAGAGAGGAGTGGTTTATTTTCTCCATCCTATAACCTGTTATGGATGATTTGGTACCTGGCTCTGGTTTGTTCCGTGTTTACCGCGGTCATTCGGAGAATATGGATTTACCAAGATACGTAGAACCCAAGCTGACGAAAATTTTATTAGATTTCAGACTCGGTAAGAGCTTTGGGAAATGTATCTATATAAATATTATTAAGTCATTCATCCATCCATCCTTTTGTTACTTGTACATATTCTAAATTACTATCATTTGTTTTTATAACAATAAATTAGTATTATTTATATATATCACTACCATGACCTGTAATATTCTTTTTTTTAAAAAAAAATTCAATTTTATATGTCATGTACAAAATTATTGACAGTAACAAGTAAAAATTAAAGTGCTTCTATGGAATCAACTGATCAAGTGAAGTAATCAAGTGTGATATATAACTGCAATACAACATGCCACCCCACCAGTAAACTAAAAAAGGCTATTACCAGCTTCCTGTCAACTCATTTTTTTTTCAGTTATGAACAGCCACCTGATGCTGATTGAAATTTCCTCGTTGCCATCATCCATCATATGTCTATTTTATTATCAATAAATATTTTTTTATCAGTTGACCCAAGCGTTATTCTGATCTTCTCGCTCTTTTTTTCGTCATCATCAATCAGCGTATATTTTTACACAATTTGTATAAGGTTCTTATTTTTTTATAGCGTTATAATACAAATATCATATCTTATACATATTTTTTTATTTATGTGTGCGTGCGCAATTGTATTTGTTTGAAGAATAAAATGTTGTATGATTGTTTGTTATCGCGTAACACATCACTACACTGTGTGAAACTAGCATAATAATAAATGATAGTGTAAAGTAAACAAAAAGCGCCAGATTTATAAATCTGGCATGTTTTGCTACGTAGAAAGAATTTCCTATTTTATATTCACATATGGTATACGTGTTTAAAATTTATTTTATATACTTTTAACCATTCCAATTGTAAAGTCAAGAATATGTTCATTAAAGCCGTATACGAATTATATTTAATTGTAAACAACTCTATATATTTCAATGATGTTTCTATCTATATTATTAAATTCACTGGATTTTCCTAATTACGAGTTACTTTTGGTCCATAAACTTTTTTTCTAAAAAAAATACATGAAACACGCCAGCAAGCTGATATTCCCCCCAAAAAAAACAACACCAAATTATATTGCATAAAGGGCACGGATGGCTCCCTTGGGCCATGTTATTCTTATGCGTTGTTCCATGTTTTTATTATTTGTTGTCTGAGTACTGGCGTCTTTTTATGGCTATGCAGGTGATTTACTTGTCCAATGGAGCCAGAATATTATTTTTATTGAAATAGATATATTTACATAACTTATTCTCCTTTTATTTTAACCTTTTCTTCACCTTTACAGTTTTTCATGCCAGAACATTCAGCATAAACAAAAGCAGCAGTAGCAACATTTTTTTGACTTCGTTTTTTTTTTTTTCGAAATAGCATACAAAGCTTTATTATCCTTCCTCTTTTAAATATCTTACACAATTATATGACTATACCAGTTATTATGAATCTCCCATGTGCTTCTATTACTAGTAATTCATATGAATCACCACAGTATACGGATTTTGCGAATTCACAATGGCAGGATCATCAGAATAATATCGATAATACAGAAAAGTAAAATTTTATTCATCTACCTACTTTCTCCCGACTCTTATTTATTATATAATATAAATGTTTGCTTACTCGTTTCAATATTGCTTGTGTAGTTATACCAATAATGTTATTGGGAAGGAAGACTTGGTTGCTTTAAAGGACGCCTTCAGTTTTCTTACTGGGATATCATACCAGCCGACAATATTTAATTCAATCGACGAAAGGTAACAAGAAAAAAGAAAAAAAGAAAACAAACCGATTCCCCTGCTTTGATGGCTAATATTGCTCTGGATCTCTCTTCATTTCTGTAATAATAGCACAGAAGAAAATCAAAAAATGCTTCATTATAATCAAACCCTTCCGATATATCACAATATCGATCAAGAAGAGCCACTAGAACAACAGTGTAATTTTATAATTTATTCATAATATAATACAAATTTCTAAACATATTCGTCATGACAAACCATCTCATTTCGTTTTTTTCCTTGTAGCACCAATAAGATTATCGTCTTCCATTCCACAAGACCCATTTACGTATCAAAATTCAATCACCATGGAACACCAACCGATTATATCCTTAGAAGCACCACAAGAATCACTACCATCGTTCGTAGAAAAACCTTTGGATATAATGTTATCCTGTTTGGTAATTTATTTAAAACTGAATTAAAACGCACCGTATATGGTTAATGCAGGAAATTTTATCAACTAATAACTTTAATCAACATTATAACAACAGCAATATAATACTTGGGTTTCCTCGCATGATATGCCAGATACCATACATGGAGTTAATCACTATCCATTGTCGACAGATTTCTCTACACCGCCATTAATATTGGATGAAACACCATGCTCTTCTACTGTAGGAGATACGACCTTTGGATCAGACCAGACCAATTTTATACTCCAAACATCCGTGAACAACTATGACAGCGCTGATAATAAATTTTTGCTCACAGACGATTACCCAAGTGATATCAGTCAAATATTATCCAAAGAACATCCAGTCATCCCAACAGCAACTGATGACACCCAACTTAAAAACAAATGGAGATGTTTTTATGGCACTTGCTCTGCACAATTTAACAGAAAAAATGATCTCATATGGAGACATATGATATCCAGACATTTTTGTGGTCGAATAAAATACAAGTGTTTTATGCACAACAAGGACAAGGACAAAAACAAAAAAAGAGTGGCTTCTCGGCGCGACACAGCTATAAAACATATAACGTCATGTTGGAAAAAATTTTCCAAGGGTCAATCTGGGAATAACTTTGAATCAGCACTCAAAAGAGTACCCAAGGAAATGTACCATATATACGAACCGGAAAGCAGTTTACAATGCGGATTTCCTGATTGTCATTATATGACGGATAAAAAAGAAGAATTTGAAAAACATCTATTTTCCGTGCATGATACCAAGAATGGAAAAAACCTTAAAGAAATGTGTCCATATTGCCACCAAGAGGTAATACGATCAAGAGCAGAATCATTATTATCGCACAAGAGAAATTGTAAAAAGATGTTTGATCGGATATATAAAGTCAATAGTTTAATAGGAAGATCATGATGGTGTTTTTTTTTGTAAAGTATGACAATCGTAGTTTAACTTTTCTCTCACCTTGTCTTTGTAGTGTTTCAGCATTTTTTTTGTATATTTGAAATTCTAAATAATAGTAAAATATATTATTATTTAGTTAATAAAATTCGAATATTATATGCTTGTTTCGCTTGTGATATGATTACCTTGGTACTTCTTTTAATACTTGACTCATCAAAGAAGAATTTAAACTTTGTAAAACTGATCGAAATATTCAAATGTGTTCTTATTTACAATTGAAAAGGCAGACCATGTTTTTTATGTTGTGTTATGAATAAAGTTATAAATTGACAAGTCATCATTACCACTTGTTTTATATAGTACAGAATTGCTACTAATAATTATAATAAAGACGTTTTCCTAAACTGACCTGCTTAAGTAACAGAAGGTTATTATTTAAATTATTATATGTCAATAAGATATAATAACTTGGAAGCAGCAATCAACTTTAAGAAAACTCTTTGCGCTGTTACGACATGAGTATAAATTAATCGAAGAGATCCCAAGCATATTGAACCATATTATGTGGGAAAGGTGTATTTAAAATGCGCGTACTAAAATTATCTGGATTGGTTTGATGGCGAAGCAAGATCAATAATAACAAAAGTTAAGAAATTTGCATTGATAAATCAAGTTTTATACATAACATAAAAGATAAGAATGGTGTTATTTTCTTTGGTTCCTGGTGGAGTTATAATAAACCAAATAAAGTTATATTAAAAGCAAGTTGTACAAGACAATATTTTTTTTAGTTAATAGAAAGTGTTTTTCTATTATCCTTTTTTGGTTACTACAATAGCTACCACCTTATTTACTTTTTATTTGCGTATTATTCTTTTGTTGATTGTGTGTGTTTTCCTCAAATAAATAGAGCCAGAGTGGTTTCTGGACCACATGATGGTAAGGTTGTTTTGCATATGGCGCAATTTTGACTATGTCTCCTTTTATTACGTGCTTTTATGGACAATCGTGATTTTTCATATATTATTATTTGGATAGTAGTACGTATGTTCTTCAAGAATCCGTTTCAGAATATCATCAACAAAGTCTCATTTTATATTATTATGTATAACTCAAGGCTTATACGTACCCTTGTAATAATACCATCTCCTCTATCTTATGTAAAATGATGTAAAATATATTGAATGCAAGCAATACCTATCATATAAATCTATTTGTTGACAGTGGCGCCAAACAAACTATTTCACGCTTTTTTTTTGTGCACATGAACCCTGCCAAAGTATTACTATTTTGATTGTTTTTTTTCTTTCCGAGTATCGTTCTTTGTGTAATACATACTTGTCTGTGCTAACCATCTAAATTTAGATACAAAGCAATGGAGATACTAGAGATGTAATTCTATGTAAGTTTATTTATTTATTAATCATTTTTTAGTACTTTAAATATTCTGATAATGTTGTTGCCATTACGCTGCAGCAGAAATGTCAGGAACCATCAAAAAATAGCAAGAAGAGTCATGGACTACATGGATGGAATAATGGGTGAAGAAAATCATCGGTTCTCATGTAATACTATTGTTTTAAAAAAAGGTTGTAGGCGAATGTTTTCTTTCGGGCGTGGGGAAGAAATTAAGAATGTGTTTCAGATTAGAAAACGGGGTCCTTTAAAAAACATGGATCCAACTAGAATTGTTTTTAATTTACTTTTGCCTTATTATCTGGCCTCTTCCGATCCCAAAATATATTAGAAGATTCTTACGTATGTGGGGAAAAAAAACAAAGGAAGTTGTATCCAGCTGAATGAAGCAGAAAAATGAGTAGAGGGGATTTCTACCTATGCAATGTCTGCACATAAAATAATACAGACACAAAAGTAAATATGTGTTCGCTTTCGATTACAAACGTGGTATATTCTTTCGATACAATTTTACATAAAAGTATATAATAATATAATAATAATATTTATTGTGATTCATAAAGAAACACATACAGAAATATGTATGTATCACTCAAAATACAACGATCATAATTAAAACGAGTGAGGATAAAGGAAGTAAATAGTGGGATATATAATAAATAACAAAAATTTATAATATATATGTATCATGAGGAAAAATATTTCTGCAAAGGCGGGGGATGGTAATGGTTGACCATAAATTTTACTATGATATACATAGTATTAGTAGTTGTAATATAATAGGGCTTGCATGAATTGTTGTTGTTGAACCTCTTTTAAATGGTGATGAATATGTGCTTCAAATTCGGCTTTTGTGTCGTAAATATTATCGCATTCCTTATCATCGGTATTTTGTTTGAATCTACATAGAAACCCAACTATTTCATACTCGTATTTATCAATTTCTGGATAAACTATAGACTCATCATCTTCGGATTCTTTAATACCATGATAATCGCAGTATTTTATCCAATACTTTTTAATCTGGGCCATGACTGTATCTAATCGACCGGCATATCCTTCTTTGTAATATTCTTCATCGTTCGTATACATGTAACATACATAAAAAATTTGGCCTCCACAGTGAAACGGTACAAAATGTCTCCACACAAACTCACTTTTTTTTTGAAATGTTTTTGAACAAGACTGGACTGGACATTTCAATATAGTGTCTTCATTCATGTGCTCGTCATTGATGTTGTGGTCTTCCTCGTTGTTCCTCTTGACACTCTTCTTCTTTTCCGATGCCTTGGTGTTGCGAATGGGCTGAACCTCAGTTGATGCAGCAGATGGGTCTTCATAATAGCTTTGAACATGCCTGGATCCAGCCTGAGAATGAACCATTTGAGGGAATAACGAATCAACTCGAGAATGAATTGTGCTCACTGCTTTGTCATCGACTGTAGAGGAACTGGAAGGAGAGTAAGGAACAACGGTTTTCATCCTTCCAATGAACTCGTGTGCAGTAGTAGTTGCAGTAGTAGTTGGAGAATCGGAACATCCCATAGTTTGATCAAGTATACTTGAAGGAGAGGGGTAGTGTGTCTCAGATGGATTACTATCACTGGCACTATTTGGAACGACATTCGGTAATATATTAAAGCCGTTCAATTTACCATATGACTGCTGTTGTTGTTATAAATTTATTTATGTCAGTTGATATAGACTAATGTAAAATAGTCATCTTATTCATTTAAAAAAGTAATCCGGAGTAAATGACATACCAAATATGCTGGATTCATAATAGGATTCTCTTGTGGTGACAGAAATACCTTTGCAGCATCTGAATTGATGGATAATTCATGATGTTGTGGTGGTTGGCTAGCAAAATTTTGATCCATTGTTCTTGCCGGTGGTGACGTAGTACATGAATTTCTACCAGTTTCGTTTCCATTATATCCTTGATTTCCAGGAACACTCATGGTCTGATGTAGATTGGCAAACAACTGTGCCGTTGCTAAAAAAAAAAAAAAATAAAAGTAGGTAATGATAATATTAAGATAAACTCAAATTTCAAAATGTTTTCACAGGATATAAACTTACGTAATACGTTAGGCATAATTCTTTTCTTAGGCTGGGCATATTTCGCTGTAGAGGGAGGAACTGTAGTGTGTGACATGAACACTGTTATGTATATAAGAGAGAAAGTTATTACTTGTTAGTATGATGGTGTAATCTACTAATAATTGGACATATAACTACCTTGTTGTTGTCGTTGGTGCTGATGTGTGGCAACACGTGATGATCCAAGTGTTGTAAATCCACTGTTGGCACTTTTATTACTTGGAAAGTTTGAATTATAAATTTGATGTCCCGCCGGAAATTTCGAACTGCAGGTTAGCGAGAGATTTTTCCTGCTCTCCTCTTGTTTGTCTAACTTTCTATTATGCAACTTCCTCTTTTACCTATTATCATCTTGTACACTACTAGCTGTTGTTGATTTTCTCGTCAACGTAGTAATATGGTGCTCCCAAGGAATAAAAAGAGCATTTGCATTACTAGGATCTCCATGCCCAAATACCTGTCTATAGCAACTATTTATTTAATCATAATATGAATGAGTAGAAACAAATATTTATTTTCAGTTCTATTCCTCAAATACATATGACAAAGGAGTAGAAGTTACCTAGTATTGTTAGACATGGTATTCGCATTACATGTCATTGTTGAGCTATTAATTGTACGTTAGATATATACGATATAGTATAAAAAAATAAAATAAAATAAAATCAAAAGGTTATATAAACAAACGAAAAGAAAGAGAATCAACGACATTTATATAAAGGACTTGGTATTTCCGATTTATTGGCATTAAGGTAACCAGAATGCCAATCGGTTCGGTTGACAAGATCAATTGCCGGATGATCGAGACAAATATGGCGGCTTAGTTGTTATACTTTTTTTTTGGGGGGGGAGTGGAAGAAATAAGAATGAGGCATTTTATGATTCGCTCTCTAATCATTTTGGGGGGGGGTTGTCCAGAGATTATTTTGGTTACAAATAACCACTCATTAGAATGATATTAAAAATTGGGCGCACAGTTTTTGTTTTTGTTTTCTTTTACCTGACAGTGTGTTTTATACACCCAAAAAAACGTCAGATGATAGGTTCTATCATGTAAAAAAATGCTGATAACTGTCGCCAGCAATTGAAATATTAAGCTTCCCTTCTCTTTTTTTTTTCCACGCCTCTTCGTTATCGTTTTCATCATCATTCCCTTCTTTATTTTACAGTATTATCTCATTATATAAAGGTAGAACGCTTTTTAATTATCACCATTCTTAATACATTATCACATAATATAAAAATTATATTCCATGAATCTTACAGCTATGAACATGTAATTTAATGTTGTTATTCCTGTTTTAAAAAAACTATTGTGTAAGAAAAAAGAACACATTTCTGTAAAAGATAAACAAAAGGTTCCACTTTTTTGTTGATTACACAAAGAGACGATTTCATTATTGTGCAGTATTTCACTTTAATATTCCCTTTTATGTATCGCTTTGATATGACATAAGGATATTTTTATTTAGGAATTAGTGTCTGGATGGATCCGTCTATTTTATTTAGAAAAAACAAACCACGAAACATCAACACATGTACTTCCTTCTCCTCTTCCTTTTTAATGATATTATTACATGGAATATAATAAACAGGTGGTTAAAGTTGATCCATTTTATCCAGCGCAAAATCCTTGTCTATCTTTTTTGTTGTTCGTTGGGTGCCGGTATCTTTTTTATTCATTGGTATATGTGGATGATTAGCTAGTTCAATGGAGCGAGAACTTTCTTTCAACTACGTCATCTGCTTTCCCATATAATATAAATTCTATTCAATTATATAACATCTATAAGAATCATATTTACCAATGTCGCTTATGTTCTATAACATATGTGTTTTTAATTCACTAACTATCAATCGAAAATATTGAAAAGTATATACACAACCAAAGTAAATAAGGTGATTCTGGTAGTAACATTTTTCTCTTAGAAAAATTAGATTATTAGGTTATTTTAATTGTTTAAAGTACATTCTTTGTGAACGTTTGGCTTATTATTGTTGCTTTGCGCTTATTTAGTTCATGACTCGACCACGTAGGAGCTGAAGAAAACACAACAAACATTTTTATGTATTGTTATTATTTTATGACTTCCATTACGTGAGATGATATTAAAGCTTGACTTTTCGTTGTTTATGCGCCTTGAGGTTTTACCAATGCAGATCTCAACTCAAACCAGACAATTATAATACACGCATTTTAAATACATCTTTCCCACATATGGTTCAATATGCTTGGAACCTCTTCGATTAATTTATCCTCTAGTAACAGCGCAGAGAGCTTTATTAAAGTTGATTGCTGCTACCAAGATATTATATCTTGTTATTATTCCTGTGGTTCTTATTGGTTCATATTGTAATCGATATAGAAATGTTGAATTATAATAAAATATTTTGATTGTAGGAAAAATTGAAGATGTTTTAAACACTGTTGAATGTGAAATTTAGGTAAAAAAGGTTTTTTCACAAAGTTCAGAAAATTCTTGATTTTGGGTGGGCCCTTATTTGTTTCATCATCTACAGTTTTTGATTATCACTCATTTTAATCAAGGAGGTGGATCAGCTTTTTTTTTCATTTTCATTTCACTTAGATTATCAAACCATTATCAAATTTGAACTCAGGTAATTTTTTTTTAGAACGTTGTGTTTTCCGCAGCCTTACAAAAACAAACAGCTCCTTATTGTCGTCTGACGCATGGGTTATAATTATTGACGTATAATTGGTATATCATCGTATAGGACCTAAACATAACTCACTTATATATATATATATATATATAAAGATTCTGGTACTGAAACAACAAGAAAAAAATACCATGGGCTACTGTATGGATGAATTTGAGTATAAATAAGACAAGCCATCAGTTCTCTTCATGTAATAATAGTACAACCAATGCTATGGTGATGTATTTACTTTACTTTATTTTTTCGGAGGAGGAGGAGAGATGATAAATAAAAGAAGACAGCTCATCTTATGATTTATTATTATTGAGAGTTAGAGTAAAAAATTAAGCTGTAGTTCTAGAAATGTGTTCTCTTTGTTACGTAGACGCATATGTATTAAAGTGTAACAAGTGAATAATTAAATTATGAGAAGAGGGGGGAGAAGAAGAAAGGAGACAGATTGTGAAAATGGATTTTGGGGGGGTCGAGAATAAGGGGTTAGGATGGATGCGTTAAGCATTAAGTTACACAGCAGCATTTATTTTTTAATCCAGGCTCATACCAATGGATGATTAACTACTTTTTTTTTGACATGTCATATTCGTAAACGATCATGTATCCAGCAAAAGGTAAAAAAAAGACCAGTACTTCGGGATAAAATTAAAAAAATATCTATCACCGAGAAAAAAAAATAACTACTATCATAGGCTTCATACGGAATTGTACACGGTTTTTAGTGGAATAGAAAAAAATATGTGGTGGTGGAGAAGAAGTGCAAAAACAATAAAAAAATGGGGAGGAGGGGAGGAACTCCGTATCCTTCCTTCCATCCCTACTAGGGGGTTTCAATAATCAAATCCCCATTGAATTCCCCAATTTTTCCCCCGAATTTTCGACAAGTACTGAGATAATTATTCATGAAAATGGTTATAACCTCATATCTATAGCCAGTAAGATACAACTTGTCCCTGAAGCCACTAAATTAAAGTAGTTTAATTTTTGTTCTCTATACTTCATTACTTTTTTTATTCCTAACAATGCCAAAAGAATCTTCTCGAGCTGCTGTACTAAAGAAAATGAAACAAAAACTCTGGGAAGCCAGAATGCTAGAGTCCATTACAATGGGTGAGTGTGAACCCAATGAAGAAAGAAAAAGGTTGTTGCGTGACATCGGATTTTACTCAGATCTTCATCATGAAATCAAAAAGACCCGTTACCTTAACGACAGTTATAAATCAACTACTGGCTTGTCAGAATACAGAAAGAAGTTTATGGAGTTCGACGATAAACATATGCGAAAGGCGATATGTATGAACAAAGATACATTCAAAAAAGTTATAAAAAAATCGAGAACTATCACGAGTTCAAAAAAAATGAAGTTGGGCGTAAGCAAAAATCTGTAGAAATACAGCTCGCGATTACGCTTGAAAGATTAGCACACGATGGCACCGGATCTTCCTCGAACTTGTTGGCATTTCGTTGGGGTGTAAGTCCTGGAGCCGTTGTTAAGTATAACGAGCGTGTGATAAATGCACTATGTGAGTTATCATCCAAGTACATCAAATGGCCAGATGAGAAAGAACGACGGGATATTGCAGACCGTATATATCAACGAAGTGGCTTTCCGAATTGTGTAGGATTCATCGATGGCACTCATATCCTTTTGAGTCAAAAACCAGCCATTGATGGAGACACATATATAAATAGAAAAGGCTCTTTTTCTTATAATGCCCAAATAGTATGCGATGACCGCCGTGTAATCCGTACCATACAAACTGGATGGCCCGGTGGTAAAAATGATTCTGGCGTATTCAGCCAAATGGATCTTTCTAAAAATCCACATGATTATTTCAAAAAAAAAAATGAATACATCATTGGGGATGGAGGATATGGTTTGATGAAAACCATGTTAGTTCCTTACAGAGAGAATCAAGTTGGTGGTGACGAAACAAAGAATCAGTTCAATATTGCTTTAGCAAGAACAAGAGCTGTAAACGAAAACACAATTGGAATACTCAAGAATCGTTGGAGAGTTTTGAAAAACATCCACGAACAAGTGAATCAAAAAGGAGATACTTTGCCAATTGGTAAACTTGTTATTGCAACAGCTGTTCTTCATAATATGATGATTGAATTCAAGGACCAATGGCCAGAATCAAAAGAAGACAAAATAATAAAACCAAGTAATGACATCGTCACGTCAAATGCTGCGACGTGGAGAGACAATATGAAAGACACTGTACTTCAGAATCGCAAAAATATGTCCCTCTCTATATAGTTTTTCTTTGTTACTTGTGCCATTATTCTACTTAATTCAACCATCTCTCATATCTCATACCACTACTAGACTTTTTTTTTTTGAAAAAATAAACGACCAACCACCAATAGCTTATACACAAATAAAACTGATATCATGTCAAATTACACAATGTATGGAGAAATAAAAAATCTATTCACTATCGAATAGCTCATCTCTGAACTTCTTAGTCTCTTGAGGAGAGAGACCTTTTGGTAGGTACGATATTGCAGCGATCATCAGATCATTCTTCATCTTTTTGTTATGCATACGCACCTCATGTTCCCATCTGAATGCCTTTCTCTTATTCTCGTTCTTGTTTTCCAAATAAACCTTTTCATCCAAATGAAGAAGATCTTTGGTAAAACCTCGAAACGACGACTCGAAACCTCTTCTCGCTATCTCTACAGCCTTATCCTCATCATCTTCCTCCTCATCATTAGCCTCAACATCTTCATATTCATCTTCTTCGCCTTCTTCATCATCATATTCTTCATCAGCACTATTGCTAGTAGTATAAACAGCATCAAAATCTGATGCTTCCAAACCATTTTATGGTTCAGAATAACCGAGAACTTGCTCTTCCTGGGCTTCTTGTTGTTGTTGTTGTTGTTGTTGTTGTTGCTCTTCGCCTTCTTCAATGTGTTGTTCTTCTTGTGTTGATTGAGGTTGTGGCATCAACAAAGCTGGATCACATGCGCTGCGCACAACGAGTCTGCCACTTCCAGCTTCCAAGACTGCTTCGAGTTCGATGTCTTGTCGCTCACCGTACAGCGCGTGCATCCTCTCATAAAAAGGACAGATTTCCTCCAGCATATCTGCAAACGTTCTGCTGTCCTCAATGTTGACTCCAGCACCAGATGAACCACGTACATCCTTTGTAAGGTTCCTTGCCTTAATGTACTTATCTTTATGGTCTCGGAGCCGGCCCTTCACTTGTTCTAAATTCCAAATGATTCCTTTTTTTTTCTTATGCTCCTGCAGACTTTTGTATCCATGAGCTTTTGTATACTTTTTTAAGGTGCCAGGAATAAATCCTGCAATTTGCCCAGTCACCAACTTAAAGTTATCTTCAGTTTCAAGCCATTCAACCATATACTGCAACTGTAATAGCTTTGTATGGCCTTCCGAGGTTATTTTTTTGTTGTTATTTTTTTTGGTGCTTTTTTAATATTTTTTTGTGCTGTTTTTTTTGCTATAGGCTTTGCTTTTATTGATATTTTGTTTTTTTTGGTGGCATGATTGTTGTAATTGAATGGGATGAAGTCAAAAAAAAGAAGAAAGAAAAAGGTAAATATAAAGCAACATTCAAAATCCCCATTAAAATTCCCAATTTTAAAAATTGACATGAAATCCCCGGAAAACATTGGTCCAAAACTCCCAACTCCGGAAGTGGGGAAAAATTAGGGGGAAAAATTGGGGAATTTAAATGAAACCCCATACTATTCTGAAACGTAGCACTCTTATGGTTACCCCTTACTTTTATTCCAAAGAGATAGTTATATTTCAACCATTTATTGTCGCATGACATGATTTGAAGATATGGCACCAAAAAAATGACTCATTGCACTTTGAGAAAACAAGTAAGAAAAAATTTATTACAATTCATTTTTGATTTATAAAAAAAACATATATTACTGATTAAGTACAACAGAAGGTGAAAAAAAAAATCTTGGGGGTTAAAAATAATATGTAAAAAAAGAATTTGCATTTAGTACATAATCAAATGGAAAGAAAAAGAAAGAATTTGCATATACATATTGAATAATCATGGAAAAAAAGTATACATATAAAATCATAATAATGAAATAAATATTCCTCCTCCTTTTTGTTGGAATTCATACAGGATGAAATTGAGCAAATTAGCTCTAGTCCCAATCTTTTTATATATTTATCCTGGGTCGCTGTATGTCAATGTTGCTACTGTTTTTGAATTGCATAAGGTGATGTATGTATAATATATCATTTGTTGTTGCTTTGTGCGCATAGATAGATTCCAGTATTATATATTATATCGTTTTTTTGTTTTTTGTTTTTTGTTTTTTGTTTTTTGTTTTTTGTTTTTTTTTTGTTTCTATGAAGGGCACAATGTTATTATTGTTGTTCTGTCATGTCGATCCTTGGAGCATGGGTAAATAAATGGTTATAAAATTCATTTTTTCCGTATTCGATATATTGACATTCATGACCATTTTGTTTGAATTTACATTGGAATATAAGTGGTTCAAATATTTCAAACATGGTGTCGTCAAGTTCTGGATAAATTTTATCCCCGTTTTCATCGATTTCTAGTTGAATTTCCTTTCGATCGCAATATTTTATCCAACATTCGTTAAGATGTTCCATGACTGTATCCAATCGACTAGCAGATCGTATCATGTCATTTTCTTTTTTGTTCATATGCATGTAGCATTTGAATTCATATCGACCTTCACAGTGAACTTGGAATATGTGCCTCCAAACGAGATCACAATTTTTTGAGCACTCATGAGAACATCCTTCAAAAAAACATTTTCGTTTCTGTCGTGTTCTGGGTGAAGACACTCTTTCCTCGTCGGTTTCGTCAAGAGCTTCCCCCTGTGTTACTGGTGATGCACTTCCGCTAACGGTTTGCTGAACAATGGAGTAAACTTGATTTTGATCCACTGGTAATAATGATAAATTCATATGGGAATAAGTCATCTCTGTTTGGTCTTGATTTGTGAAGAAGGATCCAGGGTAAGTAATGGTACTTTGATCTGCTTCAACCATGAAATCCGTAGTATTATTAGCGGAGACACTCGACATCCTGTCATCGCAGCATTCTGGCGGAGGAGTGGGATATTTGTATGGTGATGAATGTTGGTTAACACCTGGTATGGCTAGCGAAAGTTCTGTGGGTAAAAAATTTTGTTGGTGTTGCTGTTGTTGTTGGCTAGAAGGGTAATGATAATATGTCATTGTTGAAATGGCGGAATTTGAATTTCGAGAAACGTGATATTCATTATTGTTTTGGTTATTGTAAAAGATATCCATGGTCTGGTATTGATTTCCAGACAGTGATGCCAATCCTGAAAAAAAAATGCATATAATATTACCGATTTGTACAAATTACAAATATGGCGATATATATGAGATTTTTATGTATAATAAATGCTGAATAGCTAAATGATGATACTAGGATATAATAAAAAATAGGGAAGAATACCTTGTTGCTGATGAGTATCAACAAAAGTTCCAGCGGTTGCTGCTGTAGTTTCAATACAAGAATCTCGAACATAATAAAATGTTAATAGTGAATCGGAACCTACATCGTTTAGAGAGTTTGGAAAACGAGAGAAGGGTTTTGTGTTTTCTTCAGAAACCAAAGTCGCCCCATTATAATATTCAAGTGATTTCCCCCAAAGAAAACTAAAACGAAGATGCAAAACAGCAAGTTAATCTGAAAAGTTCACAATTAACTTCTCATCTGTCATACCTAAAATCAGATTGTACATCACCAATTGTTCCTGGTTGGCTTGTCAACATTGCATGGTTCCATGTATCAGCAGCGCTGGAAGGAGTAAAAATTGCCTGGTCGGGTAAATGCCTATAATCACTATAATGTTTTAACCGTGAAGAATGGATATAACGTAAATAATAGTAATATATTATATTGTAGATGTAAAACACAAGAAAAAAATCATATAATATATACATATTCTTGGAAGTGAAAATATACCTCGAGGTTAAAATATCAGAACAAGAATGATGATTCATCATTTAATAGATATAAAATAATAATAATAATAATAATAATAATAATAATAAAGATGGATTATATGTATGTATATATAAAAGAAAAAGTAAAGAAAGAGAAGAAAAAGAAAGCAATGATTATTATCGTTACGGTTTTATATCTGGTTTTATATTTTCAACGGATTATCAGCAATATTAGAGGGTTTAGGAGGAAAAGAGGGAAAAAAGAGTACGAAAGAGGGGGGGAAAGAAGAGTATGAACATCTCCCGCCATTATCATGAATACTAATAATAATAATAATAATAATAATAAAAAGAGGGGAAAAGAGTACAAAAGAGGGGGGGAGAAAGAAGGGTATGAACATCGCCCGCCACTACCATGAATACTAATTATAATAATGATGATGATACGTGATGATAATAATTCACTTTCTTATAAGCAACCTCCCACATGACTCATTTGGGTATTATTTGCCATTCACTTTCTCCTCTGCATTGTTTTCACAGAAATAAATTATACTCTTATCCATATTATATACTATTATAGTTGTATTTCTTCTCTTAACGTTATATATATATTATTACAATATAGCATTATTAGTTTACAGGTATTTCTTATGATTTATGTCATTACACAACAAAAGGAACCCCCCCAACTACGAAAGAAATATAAATATTTACATTTATCCTCGCATCTCTCTCACTTTGCAGATCGATTCTATTGTTATTTCTTCCTTTCCAATCCGGTATTTTTTCTCTCTTTTTTTTTTCTACTACCATATTGACGTCTTTTACATGGAAACATTATTTACAATAATATTTTTTTGTACATAGATATTATCATATATACAGAACTTATTCTTCTTTATATATTAAATATGTTTTTGCATAGTAAATGTATTATGTGTTGTATATTGAAGTGCCTCGGTCAGTGTGTATAGATCTCTGTTTACATGTATATAAAAAAGTGGGGGGGGAAATCCTTATTTATTAAGTATGAGTAAAAAAAGAATAAAAAAGAAAAAAAAACCTAATAATAATATTATATGATGATGTTTTGCGTGTGATACGTGTCAATTTGTATCAATTCTTAGTCTTCACTCACACCCTCTCCCCCAAGTTCCAGTTCTCCTTTTTCTTCTTTATCATCATTATATATATATAATTTATGCACTTTGTATCCTTCTCTCTTTGCATGATTACTGTGTTGTGCATTGTGTTTAAAATAATAGATAAAAAGTCTTCTTCTCCCCCTCCCCCAAATTTATGATTACCCATCATATGCATGTATAAAAAAAGGTGCTTTATTCATCCATCCACCCAGAAGGATTCGTTATTAAGAAAAAAAAGAGTCAAGAAAAAAAATCGTGAAGTTATATAAAAACATACACCTAGGAATAATAATAATAAATATATATGCATGGGTTAGGTTTCGTCACATCATCCCCTTTTTTCTTTTCTTTTTTTTTTGTTGTTTAACCCTCTTCGGCCCCTAATCCGTTTTGATGTGCTATTTCCGTATAATCATCATGCCACATAAACAATCAAATGTTTTTTTAATTCACGAGTACGATCTACTTTTGATAAAATGTATATATTTTACGCCCTTTTCGAATATTCTAACTCCTGCCAAAATAGGCAAGTACACGGAGTTTTATTGTCGGTATGCCTGTTCATTATTAAGATTCAGGGTTCATTTGTATCATTATTATGTGGAATCTCCATTCAAAAGTGGATAAACTATATAGATGTTTTTTATCTGAAAAAGTAATAATATGAAACTGTCAATTCCCCTTTTCTATTATTAACCATCTTTACTCCAAAAAAAGACATTATATTATATTATATTTTATAAAACTATAATTTTTGTTAAGTATTATATACTTACCTTTATCCTCACTCGTTCCTAATTATGATCGTTGTATTTTGAGTGATACATACATATTTCTGTATGTGTTTTTTTATGAATCACAATAAATATAATTATTATATACTTTCATGTAAATTTGTATAGGAAGAACATACCACGTTTGTAATCGAAACACATATATATTTTTGTGTTTGTATTATTTTATGTGCAGACATTGCATAGGTAGAAATTCCCTATATTCATTTTTTCTGCTCCATTCCACTGGATACGACCTCCTTTGTTTTTTTCCCACATAGGAATCTTCTAATATATTTTGGGATCGGAAGAGGCCAGATAATAAGTCATAAGCAAATTAAAAATAATTCTTGTTGGATCCATATTTTTAAGGACCTCGTTTTCTATATCTCAAACACATTCTCAATTTCTTCAGCACCACCAAAAGAAACAACCTTTTTTTAAACAATAGTATTACATGAGAACCAATGATTTTCTTCACCCATCATTCCATCCATGGAGTCCATGACTCTTGTTATTCTTTGAAAGTTCCTGTCATTTCTAGTGCATCGTGATGACAACAGCATTATCAGAATATTTAAAGTACTAAAAAAACGATTAATAAATAAATAAACTTACATAGCATCACATCTCTAGTATCTCCATTGCTTTGTATCTAAATTTAGATGGCTAACACAAACAAGTATGTATTACAAAAAGATCGATGCTCGGAAAGAAAGAAAAAAAACAATCATAATAGTGATACTCGGCAGGGTTCATGTACGCAAACAAGCCATCTTAGCTTTATAAACAAAAACGTACATATTCTTCCGGGGAAACCGAAACAATCCTGTTTACTAGCATTGAACAGGTCTCATGGTATAGTTTATTTAGTATCGTTGTTCTTTGTCAATAAGTACATTATACTCATTACTATTATTGTTTGCGTTCAATATATATTAAATGATAAAGGAAATGCTTTTCAGTGTGTTCCAAGGTCACCTATTAGTCTTGAGTTATTCAGCTAGTATATAAAACCAAGCTTTGTTGACTATATCTTTAAACGAATTCTCGGAGAACATACATACTAATTTCTACGACTTATTCATAAAGCGGGCAATTAAAGGAGACATTGGTTAAAATTGCAATATGGTACTATACTCAAAGCAATCTTACCAGCCATGATCCAGAAACCGAACCTGGCCTCATTCTTATCTCAAAACAAAAGGAAAAAAAATCCACGAAAACACAAGCAAGAACATAAACATTTTGTTGCTGTTGTTTTATTCATATTAGAGCCACTTATATATAAAATATTCAACCTTATTACCTTCACTCATTTCCATTACATTATCATTATTTTTGTCTCTCATTTATCATCATTACCAGGAATTGTTTCTAAGTTACTACCATCGTTGCAACAACAACAATATTAACTTTATCAGAAAAGAAGAAAATCTTACTGTTTTGGATGACGTACTAAACTTTTGGTGGATTATCTTGTACTAGCCAATAACAGCTAATACTGCAGGTGAAAGGTAATATGAAAAAAACAAAACAATTTTTTCCAGGGTTTTGATTGCTAATATTGCTTCTGAATCTCTCCTTCTTTCTGTATTAATAGTTCCACCGAATAAAATACAAGTGCTTTATGCACAACAGGGAAGTGGAAAGAAACAAAGAAAAATTTATTACTCGACGTCATGAAATTGCCAGAAGACATATCAATACATGCTAGGAACAATGTTTCAGGAACCAGTCTGCCAATAAGTTTAATTAAACTAGTACCAAAAATTGTATCCAAGGAAGCATGTCAGGTTTACGAACCAGACAGCAATTTTCAGTGTGGGTTTCATAATTGTAATGATTTATACGACAGGCTAAAAAGAAAGCGATTTGAAGAGCTTTTGTTTCCCAAGCATGATACCAAGCAGCAAGATGGAGAAAATTTAGAAAGAATATTGTCCACATTGCAATCAAACTATTACACGATCAAGAGTAGATTCCATATTCACACACAAGAAAAGTTGTAAAAAAAGAGCTTGAATGAGTGGAGTGAGAATGTTATCAGTAGTTAACAAAAAAAAACTGGTGTTGATGGTTTTTTGGAGTAGTAAAATACAGATATAAGTCCCTTACGTCAGTTATTTTTATGCTATAGTAGTAATTATATATATAATCATTATAATTCCAATACGTAGAATATAATACGAGTTTGATTATAAAATTTTACAGAAGTGCAATTAATCTATCACGTAAACATTTACAGTTTTTATCAGCTCATTTTTTTATAGCACAATAATTAAATATCATGGTTCAGTTGCTGTGGCGACAATGGAGAAGCTCTATCTTTGATCCTTAAATTGCAGGTGATATGACTATATGTAGGGCTTCATGAGTTAAGCAAGAGTGCAAATCAAACTCGCCCTGAAATGCTTGATGTCGGAGCGTTGCTGTGGCTGCATTCCAATTTAGGAAGGCGTCAAATTTTTTCTTTGTCTTTTTTTTTTTTTTGATCTTTAACGATTTATTCAACAATGGACGACGAAAGCGAAAACTATGATATGTTCCAATCGATCAAGCCATCTGCTATGCCAGCGGCTTCAGCAAAACCAACCAAGATCACTCCGGCAATCAGCATGAGCGATAGTGAAGACGATGTTTCTGAGGAAGAGAAATTTATTGCCAATGAAAACACGGCTGCTAATCGTAAAAACAAGAAATCGGGTGGTTTCCAATCGATGGGTAAAAATATTGGATCTTCACTACAATTGTTTTCATTATCAATTTTTTATGCAACGTGTTAACTTATTTTTTTTGATGCATGCTTGTGTGTATATTCAACTCTTGATCGATCAATATAGGTCTCAATCAACCTATCTTTAAAGCGATCTTGCATAAAGGTTTCAAGGTTCCGACACCGATCCAACGTAAATCTATTCCACTCATTATGCAAGGTCAAGATGTGGTTGGTATGGCTCGTACAGGTTCTGGTAAAACAGCTGCTTTTTTGATTCCTTTATTGGAACGTCTCAAGGGCCATTCAGCTAAAGTCGGTGCGCGTGGTCTTGTATTATCCCCTTCACGTGAACTGGCCCTTCAAACACAAAAGGTGTGTAAGGAACTTGGTAAATATACAGATTTGCGAAGCTGTGTCCTTGTCGGTGGTGATAGTTTGGATGATCAATTTAGTATGATTGCAAGTAATCCGGATATTTTGATTGCAACACCCGGTCGTTTACTTCATTTGGCAGTAGAAATGGATTTGGATTTACGATCGATCGAATATGTTGTCTTTGATGAAGCTGATCGCTTGTTTGAAATGGGTTTTGCTGTACAACTGCATGAAATTCTTTCTCGTTTGCCACAAAGTCGTCAAACTTTACTTTTCTCGGCCACTCTTCCCAAAATGTTGGTTGATTTCGCCAAGGCTGGTTTGCAGGAACCTACTTTGATTCGTTTGGATGCTGATACCAAAATTAGCAAGGATTTAGAGGTATATTAGAATTTAGAGAGAGAATGTGAAAGTGGGGATTAATAGGGCAATATAATAATAACTAACTAAATTATGTATGTTGTTATAATCCTCATTATTAGATGGCGTTCTTTTCTGTGAAACAATCCGAAAAAGAAGCAGCATTGATTTATCTACTTCGCAATGTCATCAAATTACCCAAAAAGACATCTAACTCGGGTAATGATCGAAAGGAGGATAAGAAAAAGAAGAAGCGAACTACAGCCACTGAAGAAGATCGTCAAACCATTATCTTTGTTGCAACAAAACATCACGTCGATTATCTCGCCAACATTTTGATGGAACTTGGATATCAGGTCTCTTATGTTTATGGTTCTCTTGACCAAACGGCCCGTAATATTCAAATTAATCGTTTCAGAACGGGCGTCACCAATTTATTGGTGGTAACGGATGTTGCTGCTCGTGGTATTGATATTCCTATTCTTGAAAATGTTATCAATTATGACTTTTCCGGATCATCCAAGGTGTTTATTCATCGTGTTGGTCGTGCTGCACGTGCAGGCCGTCGTGGTTGGGCTTATTCGCTTGTCTCAGCTGCTGAATTCCCCTATGTGGTTGATCTTGGTCTCTTCTTAACTCGTGAAATTGTAATGGGTTCTCGACAAAAGGAAAAATTGAATGCTGATTATACCTCATCATTGATTACTGGTACAATGCCCAAAGATGCTTTCACCGATGATATTGAATGGGTCCGACAACATGTGGCATTGGATGCAGCTTTAGAGGGTATCTACAACACAGCAAACAATGCTTACAAGTTGTATAATCGAACAAAACCAAGAGCTGCTGCAGAAAGTTATACACGAGCCAAGGAATTGATGAAGAAAGAAGCTTATAAAGAGTTACATCCTTTATTGGGTAAATATGACAATATGATGAGATTTGGGGGTTTTAAAAAAAGGTATTTGTGTTTCTTTTACTAAACTTTTCTTATTCCTATTACTGTTATTATTTGTATAGAATCGAGTGAACATACGAACGAAGCTGAAAAGCAGCGCCTGGATATGATTAGCAAAATTTCTGGTTTCCGTCCAAATGAGGTAAGAAATCGATCACTCTGACAGATTTTAGTATTAGAATATTTAGTTTTTGGATATTAAACATATCTTTATCATAATTAGACCATTTTCGAAGTGGGACGAACACGTGGTACGAAAAAGGCTGATGCAGCAACATTACTTATGCGTACAAGACGGGAAACACTTGGTTCATTTATTCATGCCAAAAAATCAGCAGCAGCAGCCGCTTCAGCCGCAGAATTAGAAGAATTGAACTCCAACGATAATAAACAAATCAACTTGGATAGTTTGGGTGGAGAAGCAGATGAAGATGATTTATTAGATGCTTTCAATATGCCAACCACCGAAAAGAAATCAAGTCATCGGGATGAAGAATTCTATATGCATTATACACAAAAGGATGCGGATACAGAACGTGGCTATTCTATGCAAACGGGTAATTTCGTTGAACAAGCAAGTAAAGCTACATTGGACTTGATTGGTGACGATAATGATGCCATGAACCAAGGAAAACGTAACGCAATGCGATGGGATGCCAAAAAGAAAAAGTTTGTTCGTGGTACGGGTGTGGGTTCGGATAACAAAAAGATGATTCGTACCGAAAGTGGTGCTTTGATTTCAGCTACCTACAAGAGTGGTCGATATGATGAATGGGCCAAGAAGAAACGCATAGATATGCCTCGTATTGGTGAACAAGAACTTTCATCCGCCAAACATATGGCACAAGGCAATACGCGACGATTTAGACATAATCGTACAGACGGCCCTCAAAAGCGTAAAAATGAAGGAGGAAGTGGTGGTGGTGAACTTCAATCGGCTGAACAAATTCGTAAAAAACGTAAAGTTCAAGAGAATCGCAAGGCAAAGAACGCTCGCCCTTCAAAGAAGAATAACAGACGTCGTTAATTTTTTTTCACCTTTTATTCTTTCATTTTCTATCCTCTCACACATACACATCACATAAACTCTCTCCTTTATATTCCTTTTTATTATCATTGTATCCATATTGCAAGCATTGTTTTTTTATACTTTTTTTGTTTTTGTATCATTTCCTCACTTTTTTTCATTATATTATTCCATCCATCCATCCATCCATCAAATAATATGTTATACTACATCATTTACAATTTTTTTTATGAGCTAGCAAAATTATTATTTTTATTACACTCATTATTTAAAGAAGTAATCTACTATAAAGGATGATATCTAATTTATAACCGATGAATATCACCATAGTAGCTGTAAATTATATAGCTGCTTGGTGATATATATTTCTTTCACAAGGACAATCCTAAATGGTGATACATGTTATTATCGCTTGGCCATGCGAAGTGGGAAATAGGAACCAAGATGAAATCAAAGGAGTTTTAGCTTTGTTACCGGCATTCTTGTAGTAATTACCTCCAGAGTTAATGATGCTGTTAAGTTTTGTTCTTGTAAAAAGACTTTTAAATCAATTTATCTATGATACTCCACGCCTTGTTCTCGTTCTTGAATCATCAGCTTATCATTTTCATCGACATTATTATCAATATTTCGTGTGGTATCGATGATAAAGGTTGGGTCCTGTAATCCAATCGAGATGTCCTCTCTTCTCACCCCTGGTACTAAGACAAGAAGAAAAACACTCGAAACACTCGAGCAGTATTGTACTCAACTAAAACCCCTGAGGGCCTATCCTTGGGGAATCATTCCCTGCCAATCTCCATTTGGAGACATAGACTACGTGATGTTTGAGTTTGGTTCTCTCGGGCCTACTAGGTAAACCCACCTGATTACGCCAGATATAGCGTAGGTGAAGAGGCTTAACCAGTTGTAAGAAGGAGGCCATCGTGTAAAAGTAGGGTTTACCACCTTTATTACCAAAATGCGAGTTGTCCTATAGTAATCGAGCGTCGAGCCGCTGTCTCAACTACTAAATCATTCCATTTTACAAACTCATCGTCGATGATGCGCTACATAGTAGCCAGTAGATCAAGAGTTAAGTGAGTATATTGATTCTTTCTTACATGGGCAAAAATTGAAGTTTCTCTGTTGCCCTAAGCGCTTACCTCTATACCTGAACCAGCTAAAATTTTTCAGTCCAATATGCTTGGATGCGTTCCACTGTAGCATCGTCATAAAAAAAGCTTGAGTAATAATGCCCCAATTTCTTAAAAGTTTCAATATCTTCGCTTGCCTGGTAAGCTTCTTTTTGATATATCAAGTAAACATTTTGATCAAAAAAAAGTGTGGAATACGAGTGAAAGGAGGCGTTTCATTTCTTTTAAAGGCAAAGTCGGTGCATAAAAAGCATAATAAAAAATCGTGCACATAAAAAATCTTGAACTTCTTTTTTTTTCTCCCATAATAAAAAAAAATATTACAAAAATGCCGGCTGCTTCAGCATCAAACAGCAATGATCGTACCGCACCACTACAACAAATCATTAATGCAACACAACGAGTACAGGAACTCATGGCAATACATATGCAGCAGAAAATCACGGTATGGAATTACGATCTACCTTAAAAAAACCCACAATGGATCTTGTTCCTTTTTTTCTTCTTCAACCAATTCAGACGACTTACATTCTACCCAACATATTGTTCTCCATGAATTCCTCTCTCTCTCTCTCAAAAAAAAAAAAACATAGAATGCATTACCAGATCAACTTGAAGATACTGAAGATGGACAGGCTTTAATTAATACGATTGATGATGTATTTGATATTCATACGATTGCCTTTCAAACGGTTCATGATAGTAAACAAGAAACTGCTGAAGCAAAAGCTGCTATGGACGAAAAACATGTCGGTTTACAAAACGTAATGTATGAAAAACGACATCTTATTGAAGAAATTTTAAAATGTAAATCATTCAGGTAACAAAGACGTTTATTTATTTTAAAAGAGTGAGTTCTACTAGTAAAACGCGTTCGACTTGTCAAATTGACTTAATACTCCATATATAGATCGGTCTATCAAGATGTTGATCTAGTACCATTGGAAGAATTCCAATCCAATGCACCAACCGAGTATCTTCAAGATCAAGAAAATCCACATCAATTGATGATTAATCGATTAAAATATGAACATCAAGCACGGATAAGGTATATATAAATCAAGGAACTCTGTATGTTCATACAAAAAAAAAAAAAAAAAAAAGAAGCTAAACTATAAATCTAATAGTTTAAAAGAACAAGAAGAAAAATTACAAGCTGAACGTTTGGCATTAATTCGTGAAAACAGAAAGGCACAAGAAAAACTTGATCGTTTTGACAAACTATTGGATGATTTTGTACAGGTAAATAAAAAGAGGCAAACAGGGAGAGAGGCTTTGTATTTTTTTTTTCTTTTGTTGCTAATATATATATATTAATATATAAATTACATAGGCATCAGTACCTGTGGAAAATGCGTTATTAGAAGAGGAAAAAAAAGCTTTAGCAATTCAAGAAGACTGAAAAAATAATACAAAATAAAATTAAAAAAAGGGAAAAAACATGCAAATGGTTTATATTGTGTAAATGTATATATGTAAGAGTGTGAACGATAGTGAGAAAGTGTATGAGAGAGGGAGCGTTTTCTAATGATGTATGCTGTTATTATGGGCAGTAATGCTTTGTTGGTTCAAAAGATATTTGAGAGTATATGTATTAGAGTCGCACCTAAAATCATTTATATATATTACATGCGTTAATAACAAAACAAAAAAAAAGAGCAGACCCAATTATCATAACCAAAAAAAAAGGTGAGATAAAAAACTTACAAGTTGGAGATATCATCTCGTACACGATTGATGCTCTTGTGTAAAGTTCGGAAAGTGGATTGGAATTCACCACGATGTTCCTTCAAATATCTGCCATGAGCAGTCATGACACTAACGACCCACATCAAGTGGAATTCGATATGTGGACTATGTTCCATATGGACACCAATAAATTGTAAGAGTTTATCAAGGTATTTTTCTGAAATGGTCTGTGCCACGATATCGATGGATCCTGGTGGAATGGCTTCAAAGACTTTGTGCAAAATAGACTTTTCGTTCAAACGGAAAGCCATACAAAGTGATCGTAAATATTCCTTTTCTTCCAATGCCTCCAAGACGGTTTCGGGGGTAATATCAATTTCCAAATCAAATGGATCAAAAAGAATTGTATCATCCAAAGAATAGATTAATAAACCATCTGTAGTGGCTGCAGCCCAAGCACGACCAGTAGGTGAAAATCGTACTGCCATGGATCGTGCTTCTGGACGTGTTTTTCGCACAGAAAGATCGCCAGATTGTGCACCTGGTAAGGTATAATCCAATCGATCTTCCACATCAGATGAATCCTCAACATCCATCATTTCTTTACTTCCAAATTCGGTCATGTACTTGGAATTGAGCTGTTCTTGTGTACCATCCAGCGATAAGTTGTGGGAGATTTGGAACTTTTTTACTAGCACCCTAGTGGTGATGTCGTATATACAAATGTATTTACTATTGCCACCACCAATGACACTGCTACCATCAGCGGTGTAGCACAATGAATTAAAGCATTTGCCAGAAGCTGCATTATCTGCTACTGTTCGATCTGCTACCTTACGACCACCTGAAATATCTTTACGTCCTTCGATTGAACCAACTTGTTTACCATTTTCAACATCCCAAAATGCAATTTGACCATCCAATGTAGAAGTGGCAATTTCTCGTCCATCCGGTCGGAATGCCACAGCAAGAACTTCGGTCTGATGTTGGAATGATTCAACTTGTTTGCTGCGTCCAAAGATATCCCACGAACGTGCTGTGTAATCCCAACTACCACTGACCAAAATCATACCCACAGGAGAGAACGTCAATGAACTGATAGGTCCTGTATGTCCAGCCAAAATATCCAACAGTTTGCCGGTTTGTACGCTCCATACATAAATTTCAAACGTATCTGTTGTTCCTGCACAGACAACTTCACCACTTGGATCCACCACCAAGGAGGAAAATTGGACTGGGTTAGGGCTGGTGAATGTTCGGAAATTTCGATAACGTACCAAATCAAATGCACGAACGGTACCATCCAAACTGGCCGAAAAGAGCACCTTGCCTTGTTTGGCAAATTCAACGGCCATCACATTGCTTTTGTGATCGCTAAATGTGACAAAACAGAAACCGGATGTTGTATTCCATACCTTGACTTTACCATCTTCACCACCTGTGGCAAGTGTTTGCCCATCAGCAGAATATGAAAGCGAAGTCATGTTATAATAATGGCCTTGTTGTTTCAATACATACGATTCGGATTGCCATTCCCATACTAAAAGTTGACCCATAGTAGATGAACCAAATGCAAGCCATTCACCAGTACGGTTAATAGTAACGGTATCGATATTGTGTTGAGAAATACTATAATTGCAGCATTGTTATTAATATTATAATACTCGTTTGTCTTTGTCTCTCTCTCTCAAATAAATGGGAATCATTAATAATAAAAATAAAAATAAAAATAGTTACCTTAAAGTATGAATATTAACAAAACTTGGCACTTCATATAAACCAAAGACACCATTCGATAAACCAACAACAAGTAGGTTACTAGGTGCAAAGAAAGCACATGATTTGACTTTAATACCATTTTGATTGAAATAGTGTTTTCCTGCTATCCGCCATTGTTCCTTATCGATACGTTTTTCTTCGCCATCAATTTCCATTTCATCCTCTTCATCTGAATCACCCATGAGTGCAGCTCTTGTTCGGTATTGCCAATGGAAAAGAGCACCGTCTTTACTAATGGTATATATCTAAAAAACACGCATCCATATATATAGTGGGATCCATAGATTAGGATCATTTATTCAAAACGTTGAGTGATCCATCGCAAGAAATCGAGATTATATACATACGTTTTGCATGTCGTCAGAAAACCATGCACCAAGCACAGAATTACGATGACCTGTCAGGGTTTGTGGAATGTAATCCTTTGGAGCATCCATACGATAAAGACGAGCAGTCATATCACTGGAAGATGTTAAAAAGTATTTTGAATCGGGACTCCATGAAATACTAAGAATATCGTCATAGTGACCACCAATCGTCTTATGCTTTACAAAAGGAGCAAATTCACGATTAAATCCAGGTGTTTTCCAAATTTCGACATATTTTTCATGACTTGCAGCAATCCATTTACCGTCAGGACTAAATTGAATTGCTTTAACAGGTGCTTTGAAGTTGAAATGGGCAATCAAAACTCGTCGTGGAAGGTTGATCAATAATGCTCGGCCGTCTGAAAAAAAAAAAAAGAAACGTACACCATATTCAAGTAATACACACAGTTTTAGTCTTTGATCCAATACACTATATATCCTCGCATAATACATCCTAGAAAAAAATAATGGGACACGAACCTTTATCGATCGTCACTAACAAAGTTGCGTTTGGTGAAAGTGCCATTAACTTGATATCTTTTCGCATTTCGACGGGTAACGTCAATGACTTGTTACTGTTATTTTTTTAAAAATATAGTTGGTTAATGATATATCTTGTCTAGTTGATGATCGATTGGAAAAGTGAAAAAGATAATTTACTTGACGAGATCGAATAAGGATACACGGTTACCAACGGGACTCAAGATCGAGTTGCCATCTGGTGTGAATATTAAGTTGCCTGCAGTATAAACAGTACCACATAGGTTCGAAAACTAAATGACCATCGTCTTGCTATTAGATAAAAATTAAGAGAAAAAAAAACATCACATTCAGAAATGGGGTGTACTCACCTTGAATCCAGTCTTCATCGATGGTGAATCTATTACTCTTTATACGTCGAGTCTGAAAAAAAAAATTCCAACCAAAATTCAAGCAAAAAAAAAAAAGGTTGTCAAGAAAAAAAAGATGGTCACGTTCTTTTATTTCCTATTTGGTTATAAATCAAAAACTATGGAGAGGGATTTCTGCACAACTCTCTTTTTTTTTGTACTTCCCCCGCCAGAAAGAAAAAAGTCTATGCGTTTCTGTCCTAGCTGTAAAGACAACGTTAGCTCTAGAGGCTCATTTAACAATAAATCTAAAAAGTACGTAAACAAATAAAATAGAGAAGCCCCTATATATCTATAGTATACATAGGAAGAAGAAGAAAGAGAAAACTTATTAATGAACCTACGTTTATTTTTTAGGAGTAACAGTAGTAACGCGAGCTCGAGTGATACTGAAGAAGAAGGTTTCGTTGAACCCAAATTTCCCATCAGTCAATACGAATATATTGAAGGACGTAATTTTCGACATTCTACAGATGGGGATACTCCATTCTTACCATGCGATGATGAAGAAAATGAACGATTACAGTTAAACTATTTATTATTCAAGTGAGTTTATAAACTCCATGAGAAGTGTGGGAAGGCGGAGGTCATCTCACATAGAACAATATTGAGTTCATAAAATAACAACTTTGATAAACTGATTTTGCTTCTTTTTTTCTCCCCTCCTTAGAACTGTTTTCAAAAAGTACGGTTTTATTATACAAATATGCGAGTATATATATTTTAAATGTAGGATAAGATATTTTGATCTGACTAACATATGGCTTATTTTTTTTTAAAAAAAAAAGATTACATTTTCCACCAGTTGAAGATGGTCTAAAACGAGGTATTCGTGTACTCACAGTCAGGTATGTTTATAATATAATTGAATGTGTTATGTGAAAATATATATTTATATAATGTCTTTATGAATATAAAAAAAACACAAAGCTGACTTTCCAGTTGATTAGAATTGGACCTGGGTTTTGGGTAAAAGAAATGGCAGAAGCTTTCCCAAACTCACATTTTACAGGAACTGACCAGATCATCTATCCTATCAGGTAAAGATCTAACTACTCTGTTTGTAGGAACCAAAAAGAAAAGAATAAAAATAAACCAACTCACCATATATGGATGTTAAATATAGTGATACGCCAGCAAACTGTCATTTACGGATAGCTAATGCAGCTGAAGGATTACCCTACCCAGATAATACATTTGATTATGTTACTCAACATGATACCGTTTTTACATATACCCAAGATGAGTGGGAAAAGGTAGTGAAAGAATTAATACGTGTTACGAAACCTGGTGGATGGATTCAATTAGGTAAAATGAATATAAAAAGACAATTTTTTTCGATCATTTTACATGTATAATTTGAAATTGAATTAAACTTCTTAACTCACACGCACACATCATCACCATCACCTTTTTTTATTATTTTGTAGTGGAGACCAGCGGGATTTTACAGGATGTTGGTCCAAATATGTCGATATGGTTAATGCGAGGTAACACATAACATTAAACTTCATTTGGAGTGAGGGACACAAAAAAGAAAGTTTGTAGTAAATAAACACATGGGCTTGAAAATTTTTATCATGATCAATATTTATTCATCATCTATCTATTACTATTATTATTTATACAGTGACAGTCTCTCTTCAAACGCGTAATATTCAATTAAAATTCGGACCTAAGCTGCATGAATTACTTGAAGGAAAAGATGGCGTGACAGACCTTGAATATTCTCATCGATCAATTCCATTAGGTTGGTTAGGTAAATTAGGTGACCTTGGACTCGAATGTATGGAACGTATGTTTGATTCAATGAAACCACGTTTATGTGACGATTGGTCAATGAATCAACAAAAGTATGAAAAGATGGTGGAAGCTGCGGCAAAGGAATGCCACGAGTTTAAGAGTTGGACAAATATCCATTATGCTTTCTGTAGGAAGAAATTCCCTCATGAGGAATAATCTATTTATTTTTCCTTTTTTCCTTTGTGTTATTTTTATGTTGTGAATTGTGTAGAAGTACTAATTTATATCGAGTTATATATATATACTTCCTCTTCCACCACTAGTCTCGTATAGATTATTCTACACAATCACTTTGTTATATATTTATATTTGTACTTCTTTTCTTTTAAGTATTTTTATTTTACCCCCTTCTCCTTTTGCTTAGTTACCATTATTATCCTCCCTCTATATCATGCTATTACTATGTTTATCAAATTCAGTTTGATTATTTATATATATATATATATATATTTGTTATACGATATCATACAATGAGAGCAAAATCAAGTTCTTCTTCTTCTTCTTCTTCTTCTTCCTCCTTATATTGGTATATATGTTTTTTTACGAATCATTTATGACAATGTTTGATCGAGATGATGATTGAGAATCACTTATACCAATATCGGATGGTTCATTTGATAATGTTGTTGAAATAATTGGATGATGTTCTTGACGTGGTGTTGATAAAGGCGTACTATCCACATCATCAAAATCCATAAATCCATAATGTGCTGCTGCTGCTGCATTACTGCTTTGATTATCATACCCGTGACTATAATAATGTATTTCAGGATCTGATAGTTCACGGAACCGGTTCCTGTACATATGCGTGTAATTAAATTTTCTCGTGTTAATAATGTTACACGCAAAAAAAGCCTCTCAATTGTAATATTATAATCCATTCAAAAGAATACATTTACATGCATGCTCCAAGGTCATCCAGCTTTTGTTACAAGACATAGCCACATACACACATTGAGATTGTCAATAATAGGTTAGCATGAATGCTATATTTAATATTGATCCATTCTAATATTCATTTTTGTTACCTTGAGCATAAGGCTTTTTAGATCCACTTCTTTTTTGTGAAAGTTTTCCAAATTTTGTTGATATCCATGTTCAATTTCGTTACTTTCTCCAAATTGTTGTAACGTACTTTGTCGTCGTCTATAAATATATGAAAACATCGCCTGAGCATATTTTTTTTTGTTTCCTCTATATTTCCTCCCATTAGATAATACTCTTTTTTTCACCCAAGGCTTAAAAAAACGTACGGCAAATCGGTGATATTCTCCAAAGCAATATGGTCACGAGCTAAATCAATCTGTTTTCTACGAATAACATCAAGTTCTCGAAAGATTCGTTCAGTGTCTCTTCCTATTATTCATCAATGTTGAAACTTGCTATTCAGATGGAGTCTTGTTACAAAGTAAATTGAATAGAGACGCATATGTAAAAAGAGGGAGAAATAATAAATTACCAAAAACACGCATTTCACCCGTGGTAAACATGCGATCCATTCTTTTAAATTCCATTTCAAGGCTCATTAAGACATGGTTATGATTCTGCATAATTGTTATTATAAAAAGCAAAATAGGAAATATGAAAAGCAAAGAACCGTGGGCCCTTTTATTTTTATATATAAAAAATTGAGCCCATAAGGTACCAGATTAGGAAGTTGGTTTATGCTAAGCACTTTTGTGATTATTCAGCCATGAAAAAAAAACATAGGTTATGTAATAATTGTACTTTTTATTTCACAAAAACACACAATGAAGATAAGGATACTAAAAAAACATACAGATAATAAGAAAGCAGATTATGCAAGCTTGTAGAGAGGTGGCACCTGTTATAGATTCTCAAGTAACCAGGAAAGGTGCACTTGACCCAATCTTGTTGAGTTTCATCAACTGGATCAAAAAATCCTTACCCCTGGTTGTTTTCTGATGGATATGGATTACTCTATCCTTGAGTCTTTATGGTCCTTAATTCGTGACGCAGCTTTAACTAATTTATTAAATATAGCTTGTTCGTTGGGATCAAGGTGCAGAAGCATCGGTTTCCAACCGTTTCAATTTTTTTACGTCTCTTTTTGAAAGACGATTTCCCAGCAATCATCCATTGGATCCATGATAAAAGAATGAACGACACTAGCACATCGATATATTGACATTCATAGAAATTATCAAGAATTCAAAGTTGCTGCCAAATTTAATCAATGAGGTCCATCGGGACATTATCCAAGGTGATATTGATAGAAATTTTATTGTAAATGGTGTTATTAAAGCTCTGCAACCAGTTATCTGTAACTTGAAAAAAAGTAAAAGACTTTTGCTGTATTTAGCAACCATCAATTTTTACGTGTCAGTTTCGTGTACCAGTTCTACAACCAATATATTCGACAAAGAAGGGCTTTCCTCGTAATTAGCCATCGCAGCATACTATGTATCCATATTTCTTGACGGATAACCACATTCAATTATATAACAAGTTAAATTAAGCATATGGTAAGAAGAAGAGGAAGTTATTTCCCCTAGAAGCAAATGGAAGACCAGATGAAAAGTCGCAGTAATAGTAGTGGCAAAGGCAAGTGTGGCGCTTAGTGTTATAAACTAAGCTACCAATGACTGGAAACTCCGGTTGTAAAAGTGTAAAAGTTTTTTGAAGGACAACGCGTTCTTTTTCATATTTTTTATTTTTTTTTAAAAACCAACTAAAAATAATCAACATGTCTGACAAGGCTCAACAACAACCCGAAGTCCCTACCACCATTGCTGACTCCAATGTCATGTCCAAGTACAAGGATGCTGCTACTATTGCTAATGGTAAATATGTTTTACCTGCTTATTTTTCACGACCCTTTTTTTTATAGAGTATGCGATTGACAGATCAATTGTCTATATTTTTTTAGCCGTCCTTGACAAGGTCATTCAACAATGTGTTGACGGTGCCAAGATTTTGGATATCTGTGTCAACGGTGACAACGCTATTGTTGAAGCTACCAAGGCCGTTTACACCAAGAAGAAGTTCTCTAAGGGTAAGAGGGAATATAAAGAATAATTGGGAACACACACACAGCTTTGCTGTGTTGTGTAAGTAAAAAAAAAATCTTTAAAACTGAAATTTCATTATTATCCAGGTATCGGTTTCCCTACCACCATCTCGGTCAACAACTGCGTTGCCCATTTCTCCCCTCTTCCTAGCGATCCTGAATCTAAGGAAACTTTGAAGGATGGTGACGTTGCCAAGATGTAAGTTTGCGTGTGTATATATAGAAAGTGATCAAATCAAGTAATAATGGGAGAAATGGAACTATTGTCACACCACATATTGAACGAATCATGTATATCTAATATGCATTGCAATTGGGGGTGGTCCTTGCACTTTAATTGGGATTATAGTCAACTTGGTGTCCAAATCGATGGTTTCTGCTCCACCGTCGCTCACACGCTCGTTGTTGGTGCTTCCGCTGAAAAGCCCGTGACTGGTGAGAAGGCTGATGTTATCCAAGCCGCTCACACTGCATTGGAAGCTGCTTGCCGTTTGATCCGTCCTGGTAACAAGGTAATATATGATAATATTAATTACAATCCAAACGGATTTCTTTTTTCATTCCCTATATATGTTACAAAAAAAAAAGAACTGGTTAATTTATACAAACATGACTTTGATAAAAAAATATTAGAACATGGAAGTTACCAAGATTGTCGATGATATCTCCAAGACTTTCGATACCAAGCCTGTTGAAGGTATGTTGACTCATCAACAACTCAAGGACAAGACTGATGGCAAGAAGCAAATCATCTTGAACCCTACCGAATCACACATGCGCGACTTTGAACGTTGTACCTTCGAAGAAAACGAAGTTTATGCTGTTGACATTTTGATCTCGAGTGGTGAAGGCAAGGTCCGCCAATTGAATGCTCGTACCACCGTTTACAAGAAGACCGACAGTCGTTACCAACTCAAGATGAACGCTTCCCGTCAAGTCTTGCACGAAATCAAAAACACTGCTGGTCACTTCCCCTTCTCCCTCCGTCAACTTACGGATGAACGCAAGTCCCGTATGGGTATTGTTGAATGTGCTAAGCATCAATGTGTCATTCCTTATGACGTTGTCTATGAACGTGAAGGTGCTGTTGTTGCTCAGTTCTTGACTACTCTTTTGGTTACCAAGAATGGTAATGTCATGGCTACTGATCCCAAGTTCAACCCTGCCGTTTACAAGTCTGACAAGTCTATTAAGGATGAAGAAATCCTCAAGCTTTTGGCTACTCCTTTGAAGGAACCTTCTGCTAACAAGAAGAAGGCCGAAAAGAAGTAAAAAAGGAGACTTGAATTAATAAGAATAAAAAATAATGTACAAAAAAAGACATAAATATTTCAAAGTAGATTCATAATGTAAAAATATTTCTTTATCATTTTATCTACATTTTATCTTAACACAAGCAATTCACACTCACTCACACTATTTCCTCACTCTGATTCATCTTCTTGTTCTTTTGTTACAAAAAAAATATATAGCATTTTGTTTGTATTATCAATAGCATAACCATGCATTATTAAAAAAAGAATGGACAAATTATTTTTTTTCCTAAAGTTATATAACTTTATAGGTGTATAATTAATTACCTATATCAATTGGACGACAATAAGCTTCTATCAAAAAAATATAAATATCGGAATCTAAGCAGTATAAAATTGTATGTCGGTGTGACAAAAAAATAAGAAATAGATAATGCGAGTCAAGTCTATCTTTTTTGTTTTTTTCTCTCTTTTTCTTTTCTTTTTCTTTTTTATTTTACATCAAAAAACACATCTAAGAACTATGATTCCTTCTATCCAACAACTCAACAAAGAATCCTCTGAAGTCTTCATTGAAGCTGTCAACACTCTTTTCGAGACTGCACCACCTCTTGCTGATCGTTTGCTCGCTGCTCGTCCTTATGAATCCTATCTCCAACTTATTGACTTTGCTGAAAAGCTTTGCCTCGGTAATGAATTGAACGATCAAGAAAAGTTAGATATCGTCAACGCACATCCAAGAATCGGTGCTTCCAAGGCTAATTTGTCTGCCATGTCTTTGAAGGAACAAGGTTACTCAAACCGTCAAGGTGGTGTTTCTGCCGAAGACGAAAAAGTCAATGCTGAATTGGCTCGTTTGAACGGGGTAAGTGATAATAGTTAAACCATTCAGGCACAATGGATCGAAGATATTGGGTATATATATACATGGAGTTTCCTTTTACTGAACATGTTTTTCAAAATATATAAATAATAGGAATACGAAAAGAAGTATGGTTTCAACTTTGTTGTGTTTGTTGCTGGTCGATCTCGCGCACAAATCATTCCTGTCATCCAAGAACGTATTGCTTCTGGTGATCGTGAAAAGGAAATGACCACTGCTATGGTTGATATGATGAGAATTGCTCGGGATCGTCTTCAAAAGGCTACTGTTTCTAAAATATAGTTTAATCAAAAATATACCGTTTCGCTATTTTAATCAAAAAATAATAATCAAATATGTATTTTACTTTGTACAATTAACTCCGCAAGAGGTATCTCGCATTGAATTATGTTGAATGATGAGAAAATGAAAAGGGGAAACCCAACGAAGTGTGCATGTTTGGGTTGTATATAAATGGAAAACTCTGTCCGGATTTTTGGGTGCATTGGAAGTATGATGGGGGGTTTTTTGTAAGTGGATGTCGGGATAAGATGATATGTTATATTTATTATAAGTTTTGGTCGCGATTGAAACAGGATTCGGATGGAAGAGTGAATAAAACACCAAAATGATAATCAATGAACAAATCAAAAGGTCAATTTGAATTGTTGGTTTTATAACTAATCCTATGTTGATTGATTGCTTAAAAAAAACAATAAAAGAATATATGGCTGTCCTGGAAATACATTTTTTTATGCTGTGCACTATCATATAGCACGATCTTGTGCCCCCCCTTCCCCAGATTAAATATTGCGTACAAGCTGCATAATATAATAATTTTAGTCTTCCAGCAATTCGAACATTTAACAGCCTTCAAACGATTCAAAAATCATCATTCCTTTTTTTTTGTTTTCTAAGAAAAAAAAAGATGGCTCATTTTCATGATATTTTTTATGCGTTGTTTGGTAATCAAAATATATTATAATGCATCTACATTCTCGTTTTTTTTTCTCTTAAAAATCCCTATAGAATAATGATAATAGAATGAAGAGTGAATAAATAGATGAAATCTTGGCGGTCAACATTTAGAAAATATATAAGAAACATACCATGCTTGATGCATATACTTTTGCACAGCTGCAAGTGCTTGGTATCTTACATCTTGGTCTTCATGAGTCATCAATTCCATAACACGTTGCTTAGCACCAACTTCTTGCAAAACCCTGTTGTAATTATAACCTTAGTTATTTTTTTTTCATTTTATATCTCTTTTTGGATAGGATAAATAGAATCAGTGAATTATTTACCTTTTACCCTGTTTTGATGCATATTTGGAATATTGACCAATGTCATTGGCAGCTACAGATAAGATCACAGGACTCGTTGCAGTACTAAGAATACGTGCAAGTTGTCTAATTAAAAATAATAATAATGATGCATCATTAGTTTTTTTATTCTCCAGGGATTTAAATATGCAATAATAAACAAACCTTAGCAATTGGAAGTTATTTTCTTCAAGTCTTGAAGCATTTTCTTTCCAAAACGTCTCCGATTTATGAGGAGGCGTCCATTCAAGTTTGCCTGTTTCAACCTCAGAAGCATATTGTTCAAATGTACTATGTAGATAAAAAAAAATTACATTCATTCCCTGTTTTAGCCTTACTCTATCTCTTCTTCAAAATAGAGTTGACATGGGGAAGAAAATGGAACTTACGTCAAACTTTGGAAGTTTTCTTGAAGTCTTTCTTTCACATAATCAATATCTTCCAAAATATCTGGATCAGACCACTTGCGGGTACTCAGGTTTTCAGTAAATGGAAGTAATTTAGCAACAAGCATGGCTGCAAGATTTTCAGAAGGAGCCTTCTCAACAAGGTTCTATTTACAATAGAATTGTCGAATGAGTATAGAGCATAATTCTTTAATACCTTGGGTTGCTTTTTTCCCTCGATCCCCCTCCCAAATGTTGGCATAGCAACAAACACATGTCAAACTGTTTTTGACTATTATTTACCTTAAGAGTGGCAATGGCAACACGGATCACCTTTTCCTTGACAGCTGCCTTAGCAATCTCGGTAAGCTTTGGAATAATGTCATAAAGCCTACAAATGAAAAGTGTTATTATAAAAAATAAACAACAACATTTATCCATCATAAATTTATATGTATACTTACTTGTTAATTTTGGAAGCAATTTCAGGTTCAAAAGTCAACAACCACAAACAGAATATGATCTGATACTGCATTTGAGGAGTAGATGTAGACTTATCAAGATTAAACACCAATCTATTTTTTTAATAAATTCCACCAATACATGAGTCATTTTTTTCTTCACGAAAGAACATGTAGTATAATGTAAAGAAAGGATGATAAAACAGTAATCAACTTACTCCTTGATGGCATTTTGAGTATTCCAGAATGGTATACGGAATTGGCGTACGCGGAGTAAAGATTCCACTTCTTGCACAACAACATCCACGACTTCGGGCTTTCGGCTGGCCAACTGTTCACTGATCCAACGCCACAAGTCTGAAATATCAAGTGAACCAGGATGAGGTGCAGAACTATCATTCATTATTCAAATAGAATGTTAACTTTGGATGTTTGTGAAAGATATTTATTTTTCATCGAACAACGCGAGGTGGAATACGGTGTTTTTCTTACCATGCAAGGATTGTCAATATTTTACTAGCTTGAAGTGAAGTAAACTCATCTTCCAAATGCAACGCCCTATTACCATAAAATTCCATATTCCGGTCCATAATTATTGATCAATTAAACTTTTCAAACAATCCACTACATCTTCGAGGATAGAAAAAAAAAGGGTAGATAGTTTACTTGAAGAAAGGTCCAAAAGGATATGATTCATCTTCAGCCGACACGTCATGGAAAAACTGAGCATTTTCGTCGTGTCCTAAATATATTTTTACATTCATCGTTATTAAAAATAATGCTTCAATAATAATAACAATAAAAGAGTGAGAAAGTTCAAAAAATGAAACCAACAACAAACCTGACAAAATGCTATCCGCGAGAATACATACATATTGAACAGTATCGGGTCGAGATAAGTTTTGTAACAAGTGAAGAATGAGAGATGCGTACGTTGTGCCCTTTTCTTTTACGGCGGACTGAACTTGTTCTGGTGAACGTTTGTCAATGGCTTTAATTAATTCAACTTGGTTATGGGTGACTAAATTAGCGCGTTCATATCCCTATCATTTTATTTAATGTCGAGATGAGTTATTTCCAAGTGTCATTCCTGTCATGCGTGTTTTATCTAAAAGTCGGGTTTACAAGGAATTCCCGTTTCTGTTTTTTCACTAGTAATAATAATAAAAAAAGATTAATATTATATACCTCCCAAAGAATAGATTTGCTTCTAATTTGTGCGGCTTTCTTATCAAGATAAGCATTAGTCACCAATGCCAAAGGTACTTCTGGTACTGTCTCGTCTTCCATGATTTTTTTTAGTTGTTAAGGGAGAGTGTTGTAACAAAAAGAAGGTGAAACATCATAGGCATTCCTGGCGGATACTCACTTCGCATTGCGGTGTCTGAAACACGGTAATAGAGATGTTTATGAACAGAGCAACTTATTTATACGCCTTTCGTTTGTTGTTGTTATGTACATTCATATTTAAAGTAGGTTTTTAAGAGCTTTGCTATTATTAAATCAAAATTATAAATAATGATATATTGCAATTTTTTTTTCTCTTTTTGATTTTGTTATTATGTTTTGCAATGAAAAGCTTTTTTTTATCAAACATTGAAGAAAAAAATGATGGGATAAGAAAAAAGATGGAATGGGAAGAAAAGAGAAAACAAGGAAAAAATGATAAAAGATAGTACAGAATTTCTAAAGCTGTTGCATGCTACCAAGCATGGCTTGTGTTCGCATAATCTATAATTCATCATCATAAAAATAAACAGAGTAAGTGATCAACCCATCTATATATTCCAAACACTCATACACACATATATAGCATGTCCTGTAATCAATAATTTACCTCTAAAGCCTGCTTTATTTCCAAATGTCGACGTGCAGCATCAAGCCAGTCAGCAGCCAAATGTTTAGGCCAGCCCTTAAGTTGATTGACTTCTCGAGCAGCACTTTCCAAATCATTTTCCTTGTGCAAATAATACTCAGCGCGTGCCAAACGAGCTTCCAAATCATCGCCAGCAACTAAACCTTCCTTCTTGAACATCAATTTGCTCATAATGATAGAAATGACATGGGATACCATACTGCTGCCTTCTTCGGGTATAAGAGATGCCCGTCGTACTTCTGCAGAGACATTAGCAAAGCGAGTGACTAATTGAGCTAACGAGTCAATACCGTGACGAGCGACAGTTTCCGAAATATTGGAAGCAATCACTTGAACTAATTCATCGTTTCGTCGTTCAGTCAAATCGGCAAAGGGAGTACCAGGAGCACTGATGGTCAACAAGGCTTGTAACTCATCCAAGAATGCCTTTTGGTTACCAGCATAAGCGGCTCTACCTAAAGCATCGACAGCAATGGTCAATTGATGGGCCTTGCGAGCATCGTCCAAAGATTCAGCATTGGCGTATGAAAGTTTTTCAAAGACACGTTGACGTACAGCCACTTCATCTACACGAGAAAGTCGACCACCACGTTCGGTTTCGACTTGCTGACGGACTTGGCGTACAAATTGACGTTGAATTTCAGTAGCACGTTCCTTTAATTCAGCAGTCAATTCATTCATAAAGGCATTACGTTGACCATCCAATTCTTGGGAAGCAACAGCGTTCATTTCCTTTTGCATAGCGACAGCTTCTGCTGCAAAATCACCCTTTAATTTGTCTTCCTTTTCAATAACACGATCACGGGAACGTTGACGAGCTGCATTGACCTTGGCATCAATTTCATCGGTATGACCATAAATATGCTTATCCAAAGCTTCAGCAGCTTCGGCCAATGCCACTGTATCCTTTAATGTAAGACTTTGTTCGGATTGTGCGTGGCGATATTCGGATTGGAGTCGTTCAACTTCATAAGTACCGTAATCAGCTAATCGTTTAGCATGACCCTTTAAACCAGCATCATTCAACATCTTGACAAGATCCTGTACTGTCTTTGCAAGTTCATCGAGAGTGGATTCGCCTACAGCGGTAAATTGGGGTACAGCAGCTGCTTCGTCGGATTCAATCACATTAGCAAAAATACCACCACGACCTCCAAAACGTTTGGTCTTTCGTGCCACAGGAGCAGTGCCATTAGGCGTCGAGTTGGTGTTTACTTCTTTATCGTTTCCGGTCCATTGATTGATGGTATCCGAAGCCAATTCATAGAAATCCATGGTCGTGTCTTTGGCCCTCAGGGCATAATCTTTAGCTGTAACGGAATATTCCTGTGCTTTTTGCTTCATGGCAATAGCCTTGTCGATATTATCTTTGACTTCTTTAGCATCCATGGCATCTTCAATGGCATCGAGTAATTGTTCACCACCAGGAACATAGGTTGTGTACGTGTCGTGGAAAGCTTCATTGTTGAGTGCTTCATACGTGGCTCCAGCATAAGCAGTGCCTGCCAATACAGTAGTCCACACAAGCTTTTTACCCAATGATCCCTTTTTGGGTTTGGCAGCTTCTGTTGCATAGTGTCTCGAAGCCTAAATGGTTATTATTGTTGTTGTTTTTAAAATTATTAAAAATTAGAAAATTCAATGTCAACTAGAATAATATATATATAATTATAAAAAATAATAGAATCATATATATAGAATGAAGCCTTACTCGAGCAGCAGGTCGTGCAACGGCGCGAGTGCCAGCTCGTGTCAATGCAGAAGCAAGCATGGCCAGATCTTTTTTTAATAGGATTTAAAAAAAAAAGAGAATATCAAAAATTGGTGTCCGAATCAGTACTTGAAGGCAAGCCTTGCAAAAAAAAACAGGCGTCATCAAAACAGAGCCGATTCTATTGCAAGCGGGAGCCAAAAAAATCTCCTGCCATACAAAGCTGCTTAAATCGAATAGAAATTCACCCTCATTATTTTATTGTCAATAGTAAAACTTTTTTTTTGCTACCAAGAAAAGAAGCTGCTATCTATCATTCAGTGATTTAACATGGTATATGGTCAATAAAAAGAAAGATATGAATTTGTCTGTACTTATTTCTTGATTCAAGTCTTTTCTCCTTTGTTGGACGATCAGAAATGTTTCGACATACAAGAAAATAGCATTGGCCTGGGCCTGTAAGAGGATTTAAATTAATACATAAATTATGGTGACTATAACACTTTTTTCACGTTTTTCCCCTCCTTCCTTACCTATCACACCCATTATCGATGGATTTATATTGCTATTGACATTTATATACTTCCATACCAAACCGCTTCCGTATTTGAGATGGAATACAGATGTTGGTCATAATATTCTTGTTTTGTTGTTCGGCTACAACATCAATAGCCGCAGCATCGCCCTCCTTTTTTTTTGTGTTCGTTCGCAGATGAATCTACGCGTCCTTCTTCCCCATCCTCTGCTCGCTTATGTCATAATCAACATGTCAATTTTACGTCTGGATGATGCACCAATGAGCTCGTTTAGTTTCTGGTAACCTGAGAAACCACTTTACCCCTTAGAAACACATATGTAATAGCCCGTTTACCTTTCTTATTTTCTTTACAAGTTGCTTTCATCTTCAGTTGCCTACGTTCGTATTCACACAATAGAACTCCTGAGCAAAACTCGGATAATAAGCTACCAAATGGAAAAGAATTCGTTTCGGTCATAGTTTATTTATGTTTAGCAAAATCAAATTGGACCATATGTCAAATCTAAAAAAAATGACGATTATATAATATATATATATAAAGTGGACCGAAGAGTTATCTTTTTTAATGTTAATATCGAGAGAATTAAATGTATATTTGTCACTATCCAACAATTCTAACTTTTTTTTTGTGAATATATTTACGAGCATCAACAATACCCCCGTCTCACACGGACCATTACCTACGCCGTAAGGTGAAATAATGGTGTAGCAAAACTCAAATAAAACTACTGCAAATCAAGCCAGGCACGAACCTATAGATATTTGTTTTCAAATGGATAAATAGTTATTAGTATCAATATCATAAAACAATGTAATTTATAGTCAATATCCTCTGCTGATGAACCTACCTCCAGTGGCAACTATGGTCATATTCAAATGTTGTTTGCGAAATTGGGTAGTCGCAACAGCTTTGTGGTTGCTTTAATTCAGACATCAAACAAATATGATCGATGGCAACCTTCTGGCTTCTCTAATACTGCTGGAATACAATTGTCGTAAGTAGTACTTTCACTAAAAATGAAAATACGTTATTAAGTGTCTTAATATAAATCTAGCACATCATCCATTCCCCTTTTTTTTTCAGTATTCCACTTACAAAAATTTAAAAATACTACATAAAACTTCTTTTTCTGGCACCAAAGCTCGGTCACTAGGAACTAATGCCTCTGAATTTTCGATTTCATTCTTGTGCCATGAAAACTCTGAAATTCTAATACGATACAATTATAAAATATAAGAAAATCGTCTTACATTCAGTTGACTATTGTTACGTACTTTGTATTCATTGATATATATCCTTACAGTATCTCTAATTTCCGTAGCTTAAGAACTCTGCACTAATGTTTTTGGGTTTCACATAAATAATTGCTCAAATATTTCGCTCCAGATAACCCCATATTTCTCTGGCCCATAAATATTTACTGATTACAGTCAACCTCCGCCTGTTCCACTCCCGTTATATGCAAATTCTACGTTAATGCAACACTTTTTTTGGAATTGTCACAAAAACATAAGAGTAGCTGCAACTTACAACTGCAACACTCATCTGATCAAATTCCCGTTTATCGGGATAAAACAGCCTCGAAATGGGCAAATGACATTTATTATATTCTAAAGGAGTAGCATGTGTGGTAGTGATGACCTCTCTTTTTTACTCGAAAGAGACAATACAGCAGAGTTGATTTAAATGAGAACTACCAGAAAAATATATTTGTCGTCGTGCAATATTAAAACTTACATATTTATCTATTGTCATTGTGGGCGACACATGTTCTTTAAGCATCAATGTATTGTTTTTTTTTTCATTCATATTACGTCGTGATGGTATGGGGATCTCTTTTCATTTTGCTTTCTAATAGCTGAATGAACATATACATTGTTTGTATCTAAGTCTAACATAGAATAGCAAAGACTCTTACAACAAATAAAGGTCATATTCTCGTTACACTCTTCATTGAACCGGTTTCGTTATTGGGTTTAAACAATGGACAGGATTATAATGATCCATTTTCAGTGTTTTAACAACACTGCATTTAAAAAATATAAAAAGCCTTGAGTAGGATACATACTAATAACAATATCTTTTGTCTGTTGTATAACTGCTGCACCAAATGCTTTCCACTTTATTGATCTTTCTCTTTTTTCCTTATTCGAGTTGAAAAAATAATAATGCAAAAACCCAACGCAAGCTGTTGTCTTTATAACAACGCTCATAGAAGTTTACTGGACTAATTATGGTATGAACTCCTCTTAAGAAGTATCAAATCTAAAGTGGTTATGTTTTCATTTGTGCTATTTTAGAGTTTGGACTTAGAATATTATTGTTTTGTGTAATCGTGTTTCTGTATTGCACAAAGACACGGAGCTGGGCTTTTCCTTTCGTTTATTCTAACTATCTTACTACACGCTTTTACTATATTATTGCTTCCTAGTCGTTCGGCAACAGTGAATCAAACATTCGACGACATGATAAGAAGAATTCATATTATTCCAATTGATTTGATGAAAAAAAGTAACTAGTAAAAACTCTTTCTTTTCTTAATCGTCAATATTTAAAATTTTGGCTTAGCTACTCGAAATATGTCACACAAGTTTTAGTGAGAAAAAGGTATATTTATAAAGCGTTATTTATTTTCAGCTCTTCTTTACTACGTACTAAAAAACATCATTTTCATTTTTCGTTTTCTATTTACCACTTCCATCACTACACTTCATTTGACAAAAAATCCTTAAAAGAACGCGTATTTACTATCACTAAAATCCATCATCACTGCATACTCTCTTTCAATTTTTTCAATAGTACCATTCGTTTCTTTATCTGTGAGTTTACACCTCCCTTTTTAATTTCTATTATCTACGATTATATTGAAACTAACTTGTTTAACTTATTTAATGTAATCATAGAAATAATGTATATTACCTACGAGGCGGCACAATACTCTGATCTTGGCGGCAAATTTAGTAAATACGCCAAACGTGTAAAACCACCCAAAACAATCCCCAATGATTTGCCCAAACCAGACTTTATGCCTACCAAACTTGTTCGTATATCTGATATGAAAGTAATCGATGGATCTCAAGTAAACCAAGGTTACTGCGCATTATCGTACTCATGGAATCAATCTGGAGATATTTTAATCGATGAAACCACTGGAAAATACAAACGAATTGACGAAGGTAGACATGAGATTATTTCGTATGACGATATACTTCCTGATATGATTATTCCTTGTTACAGGATACCTAATGCTAAATTATTCAAAATATATCGCGTTTTCAATATCATGGAGAATAATAATTATTACTTTACAAAAACAGTTCAATATGTCAAATTTGAAGGCATCATTCAGCAAATATGTCAACAATTCAACATCAAATATATATGGTACGATCAATTATGCATCAATCAAGACAATAAAGAAGAAAAACAACAAGAAATATGTAACATGCATCGGATATACGAAAATGCTTATTGCACCGTTGCACTTGTACCTGAATACTCTTATAAAGAATATTTAGATAAAAGTGAACAACAATATTTCAAACGTTTATGGACTTTAGAAGAAGCATTAAAGTCAAAAAGATTATTATTTGTCGGAAGCAATGAACATCAATATCTACGTGATACTATTCAAGCTCCTAATAATGCATTAAATCTTCTTGCAAAATCATTTCTTGGACTAAACGTTTCGGAAATTTTATTCCATGCACATCAACGAACAAGCACCAAAGATCACGACCGTGTTTTTGCACTCATTCAACTTTTTCCAGGATTCATGAACGAAATCAAAATCGATTATAACCAACCATTCGAAGACTCGATGATTCAATTTTATGGTCTTTTAGCAAGAAAAGATATCAGCATTTTGTATTTTACTAGTATTGGTAAAAGTTATAAATCAACAGTCAAAAAGTACAAGTTTTTGCCATCATGGACCGGTGTTAATGGTGCACACATTACGTATGGTATATCTACACCATTTCAAAATTACGATATAATCGGAAAAACCATGTATGTTACAACTACTTATGTTACAAACAACCAATCCATGGATGATGACAATTTAACAATACGAGAAGAAGATATACCAACAATTAATGAATATATCAATGATGGTGATAATGAAGACGATTATAGCTTGTGCATACTTGTTCAACTATCTGAAACAAATGAAATGAAAAGAATCGCATTGGATATTGGTTTCTATCGGCATTTTGCTAGAAAATCACTTTGCGATAAATTATCTAAAAAGCTTCAACAATTGTCAAGATTCATGGATGTAAAAAAGGAGAACTTGAGGTGGTGCCACAAAAAAAGTGACGATTTTCGAATGGCTCCATCGATTTATTTTGGGGCTTTGACGGACAGTTTGGATGATACTTCTACACAATATGTCATCCTCTCTGAAATTTTGTTTAAATCTGTTATGTATCGCTACAATCCCGTCATAAAAAAGGAACAAGGAGAAGAATATTATAATGCTATTGGATGTTGTAAAATAGAAAGTAATGAAGTTTTTTTCTCTGACTGTAATTTACCCAAACAAACATTTTTGATTCAGTAATAAACAATGATCTACGTATATAAAAAAAATTATATATAATTGCCAACCTTATGCTCAATTTTAATTATTCAATAAATTGATAATGAGTGTGATATGATTGGTAAATAATATTGTTTGCCAATGGCTGGTGGGGGCTCTTGATGAAAATCCTGATGAACAATTCAACAACTACATGTTAACAATAGTCGAGTTTTGAGCGAGCGTGCAAATATGTGGCATTATTTTTTCTTTGAAACATAGATGGACTGATTCAACAAGGGGCATCAAAGATCCAACTTTACAACACATCTGGTTCACACAATGTCGCAGCCAATATCAAGAATTTCCTAAGGCTTGTTCATCATTGTCATCATTTTAGACGTATTATAATTAAATAAGGAAGATAATTAAAAGTCTAATGGTTACAAATAGTATAGCGGGATTTTTCAATCATGCAACCTAAACTATCTCAGAAGTAGTATGTTTAAGTCTTAAGCTTTTTAAAAGTGCTACTACGCACAACTGAGAACATTATCAAAATGGAATTATTATTAGTAGAACGATAAAGACATTTCCTCCTTTTTTTCTCACATATTTCAAATTCTGAACCTCCCAATAATAATTCACCAATAAGAATAATATGACCATTAGTATCCAAGCAACGTGATGTTACCACTATTGGCGATGATCTTCACTTGTGTAAGCCGGCGTGAAATACGGAACCAAGCTTTAAACGATAAAAAAAGTTACTAAAGGTGTGTCGTTGGAAATGGACCGAATAAAGAATCTCGAATATACGTAGCAAAGAATAGTAATCTTCCATGTCTGTTACCCAGATAATAAGCTGATGAACCTACGTACGTATTACTGAAATGTGGGGAAGTAATTATTGTTGCTGTAGAATTCCAAATTGAATTTCGGTACAGGATGAATATTTCTGATGGTGCTGGTTTTGAGCCATTATTGCATGTTGAAAAGTCGTTGTTTTTTTTTCATAACATTTCAAGTAATAATATTGTCACTGTAACTAAAAAGTGGACCAAATGCCACTATATCACTACATTCAACCCTCGCCTGTTCCACTCCTGTTGTGAAGAGGTTCTACATTAATACAACATTTATTGGATTGGCACGTTGTAACTGCAATACTGATTTGATCTAATTTCTGTTTATCGCGGTAAAATGGCCTCGTAATGTACAACAAAAATCAGTACCAGAACTTTATCTCACTTATTGAGGTAGCTATATCTTCAAGCTAAATTTTCGATATATGAAGCTTTAACTATATAAAAGCCCATGGTTTTTTTTAAATAACATTTGGCTTTTCTAGATCATCATTATTATTTACGATTATTTTTCAGTCTTTTGCCTTAATGTAGTAGTTTAATATGAGTATTGTGGAATTTCAGTTAAGATATCGATAATCATTACTATATAGTCATACTCTCAAATGTTGCAAACCCTTACCTAATGCAACAAATATCGTGAAATTTTCAATGTGCAAAAAGCAGGGATTGATTGTAAATCATATAATATGTAATAACCCATTCTCACAACCATAATATATACTGAATAAGTATTATAACACCTCAATTGCATTAAGTGGCGCATGTTAATTTTTTTGCCTAGGAACTTTGCCCATTCCTTCCAGATAGTGAGTTCCCGTTCGACATCATCATCATGATTTTCTTCCTGGTCATGCTTGTGACTTTTGGTCATAATAGATCTTTCAATGATAATTTTTTTAACGCTGAGTCTATAGTCTTTCATCTACGGGATATCAATTATTCGTCTCTGACAGCAGTTATTCGCCTTTAGGTGATTTAATTTTTCATGTATGGGCATAATAATTTTGATTTTAGGGGAAAATTTTATTCGTAAACAGAGTACATTTATTTTTGCCATGGACCAGTTATGTATTCGTAAACTGTGCAATATAATTTTCATCATGGCCAAAAATTTATTGAGCAGCTAATACTGACAATAAATAGCTAGCTAGCTTATATCAAAAATAAATGTACTCTGTTTACGAATAAAATTTTCCCCTAAAATCAAAATTATTATGCCCATACATGAAAAATTAAATTACCTAAAGGCGAATAACCACTGTCAGAGACGAATAATTGATATCCCGTAGATGAAAGACTATAGACCCAGCGTAAAAAAATCAGCAATCGCACAGGCGAAAAGTTCAACCCTCCATGTCTGGTTTTCAACATAAAATCTTGTAGTAAGAGCATGCTACTTTTCCCTATCTCATTATATAATAAAAAACCCATTCCTTTTGCTACACAAGAGGTTGGAAATCAATACCTCAGTGTTCATATATATGCTCAATTATTATTGTTGTGAAATTTTAGAAAGATACGTCTGTTGAAAAATTTAAACATGGAGTAAATGAAGCTGTTACCATTTATATGTATGGAAAATCCATGGAAGTTATTAGCGATACGTAACTACTATATAATTTCGAACCTATTTGTTCATAAAAGCAAATCATAACACAATGGGAACAAAAAAAGGAGGTTAACAGAAATAGATTTTTATGATGGCCGTGTGGGTTCTAATTATTTGACGTATATAATATATATATGTGCAATAAAGGACTCAATATGAGTGAACAAGTGGTAGGTATAAAATAAAATTTTGAATTACATACGTAATATTGGGATCTAACCAAATACCATTTTTTTTATATAGCGAAGAATCCATTAAGTCTACAACAACCATACCACAAATCGTCGAACATCATTAGTTTTAAAATCGACTATCATCCAGTGTATTGGCATATTCAGGAACATGGATTGTACAAGAATGATGGAGCTATTGCGAAAGATAAATGGATCTGAAAAAAAAGGTGTTCAGAGGAGATCAAGTTGCTATAGGAACATAAATATGTAGTAAGTAAACCATAAATTACAAGATTAAAGACTCACAGCATATATACTATCCTTATATTAATGACCGGCAGTCTTTGGCATTCTCTGCTCGTTTTATTTAAATATAAGTGCTTTCAATGGTGGTTCTATCAAACAGAAAATCACTGGTGTAATACCCAATATTATGATTGTATCAATGAACCTCATTGATATTGCTGCGTCATACAAGGTAAAAGGTAAAACTGGTGTGGGAGTAAAGGAATTGACTGAACAACGAGTTGTAAAGCTCCCAAAACTTTAAAAGACATGATGCTAAAGATTGACAACCACTTTGATAATAATCATAAAAAGGTATTACGATCCATTCGAACCATCAGCTTCTCATATACATATTTATTCTATATATTCTCAACATAGTGCGTAAGATTGAAGTGATTATTTTACTAATGGTCTACTATATGTGTTGATCTTCTAATGGCAGATTCGATCATGGATTCTTCCTATGGGTACGTTTAGCGTATCAGGGAACTGAAATTTACATACCCGCACTTTAATGATAGGCTCTCATTGCACTAAAACTCTTGAGACACTTGACAAAGCCTAATACGGGGAAACGGAGAAAATATTTATTTTTAGTATTTTACCATGCATTTTTCTATCATTTAATAGAAATGAACAGAAAAAAAAAGAACCATTAGTTATATTTTATTAATCAAACCCTCGCTATTCATATTCGGATATAATATAATAGTATAATATAAATAAACTCTCACACTCATATCCCATGATATATTATTACAACTAGTAGTTATTATCATTTAGAGACAATAACAATAATTTTTTATCGGTTTGATATGCAAATCATCGTGGTGTAACATTAGACCCTCACTTTAAAAACCACGAGTCAGTTTTCCATTTTTCTTTTTGAATAGACATCTTATTTTATTTTGATCTATTTACTACTATTACCACTACGAATACATAATCTAACTATGTAAATTTGTATTTTTACCGAGAATTTGACACGATGGGGAAAGAGTCAAAAAAAAAAATTTTAATGATGTACAAGTCTCTTCCCCCCCTATCGGTGTATAATTTTTGGATTGTGCAGAAAAAAAAGGCAAGACTCGTTTCTAATAACTCGATGTGGAAGCATTCATCATCAATCAAGTAGAAATTTATTGTTATTAGATGATACGTAACCATATTTATTAACTATATTGAAATAGATATTTTAAATCAAGTATATACCAAATTTATACCAGGCATATATACTAATAAAAGATGTTTATGTCTTAATCGCATTACAGCATATTATACAACTGAGACTCCAGACACAACATTTGTTTTTATGATTATATTCTACTGGATCAACAATAGCGAAGAATCTATTGTTCAATATGAACAACAATGGATCATCAAAAAAACACGTTCAAAGGCGGGCCACAAAAAAAAAGTTTATTTGAATTGCAATAAATGTGAATATATTGCTTGGAGCAAAGTTACACGTAAATTAGGCATGAGGGCTGGTTGGCGAGAACTTCTTTTTTTTTTGCTGGGTGTAAAAATCTACGACTTGAATTTATATTTGTTGGACAACCTATTCCGCCCATTAACCCGAAACAAAAAAAAACAAGACCTAAACTCGTTCTGTTGTTAGTATTGTGTTCTTTTCTTTCTTTCTATACGAACTACTTTGAAGCGGGCTTCTTTTTTCCTCATCCACTTTTTTTTTAATATTCAACAATCTTTTGACATTATTCAACCTTTATAACAATTGAAAAAGAATCCTCTGTCTCATTGACTTGACGACTCCATTCTAGTCCATCCTTCACTCTTCTCCCCCCCCCTTTTTTTATAACAAAAAAGAAACCCCACAGACCCGTAACTTATATACTTTCCTTTCGTTAATAATAATCTTTTTTTTTTTAAAAAAAAAAGCACAATGCGCGACAAGTTAACACCATCCAAAGTATTAAAATACTTTGCCCTTATTTACGTTGTCTGTTCCTTATTTTATGCAACGGGACATCTCCTGGGTCTGGGAAAATCATCATCCAATCGTCCATCCATAGCACCTCGGTCCGCTGCCGATGATAAAGTATTAAGTGTATCCGAATTACAAGAACGTTACCATGGTACTCAACAAGTAACTTGGGGCAATACTGACGGTATGTGTGTTATTATTCTATTTGACAACTTCACTCTTTTTTTTTTCTTATCAATGCATAAAAACAAATAATCGTCCATTCAACTTATATATTTTTTCCATGTCATTAGAAAATACGAGCGAAGATCTTATGCTCAGTAAAGTATTTTCAGACGCCATGGGACCTTCCAAAGTGATTCCTTATTACTTTAAGGCCGAAGAATCGGCTGACTCTGAAGAAGTTACCATTGCCACACTCGTGACTCATAACCGATTCAAGGTTCTAAGCCGACTCGCCACACGTTACAAAGGCCCCATCTCTGTGGCCATTCACGTCAATGACGATGCTTCCAAACAAGAGATTTTAACGGATCTTCATAGACTTTACGACGATAACCCAGATATGCGCCGATATGTTGACCTTCACCTTGTGGTTGATAAGTTTGATCGTCAATTCAACATGTGGCGTAATGTGGCCAAGTTTTTTGCACGTACCGAATATATCATGATGTTGGATGTGGATTTCTATCTTTGCACGGATTTCCGAAAATCACTCAAGGCCAACCCACAATTAATGGATATTTTGCGTAGTGGTACCGGTGCTATTGTCGTACCTGCCTTTGAATATCTCAATGCTGATGATGGTGAGGATTGGAATGATTTCCCAACAAACAAAGGAAAGTTGATGCAAGAGGTACAGGATGGTAAATTGGACATGTTCCATATTACTTGGAAACCGGGTCATGGTGCTACTAATTATACACGTTGGTACGGTACAACGGAACCTTACAAAGTCGTGGATTATACCTTTTCCTATGAACCTTATGTGATCTTTAAAAAGGAAGGAACCCCTTGGTGTGAAGAACGTTTTATTGGTTATGGCGCCAATAAGGCGGCTTGTTTATATGAGATTTATTTGGCAGGTATTGATTACTGGGTTCTTCCAGATGATTTCCTGATCCATCAAACTCATCATTATCCATTGGAAACACGTGCCAAAGAGGTAAAGAGAAAAAATTTAGTAGCAGGTTTATTTATATTATGTTTTATATAAAACAAGAAATTCGGTTAATCTCATTTATAATGCATTTGTTTATATTGTTTCTAGCGTACCTATAACAAGAAACTTTATTCTTATTTCAGAGAGGAAGTATGTCTTCGATACTCACGTACAATGATTGCTGCAGGCTTGTGGGACTCATCGCGGGCAGATAACGTCAAGCGAGAATGCGCAAAGATCAAAGGATTTAATGATATTGTTACCAGAATGATCGGTTAAATGGGATATCAAAATCAAAAACGTCTTCATTTCTCTCTTTTTTTTTGTGTATATTTATTACCTTTTTTTTTGGTCTTCTTTGACAACTCTCACTTCATCCTTCTTCAATTTACCTACCTATCCATATTATACTCAACTAACAAACAATCCCACCATATTACTCTTCTTCTTTTTTTTAAAAAAAATATCTACACTCTCTTCTTTTGATAGATTGATCTCGTCTCCATTTTTATTTTGTGTTCATGTATTTCGGTTTTCTTTTTTTTCTTCTCTTCTTGCACGACTTTTTATTTTTTTTATCGCATAAAAAACATTCCCCCTTGGTCTTCCATTTTGCTTTCTTTTACTTGTTATACAAATCCCTATTTAGTGTTTTAAACTTATAAACGACTATTTAATCCAACGATTAAAAAAAATAATAAAAAAAAAGAAATAGGTAAAAAAATATATACATGTTTGTTAATGGATCATGCAAAAGTATTGATCATTAAAAAACTGTTTTACTTCACATTTATTGTGTATGTTCATTTGCTCAAACATACATTTTTTATTGTTATTGTTGAAAGGGTGAGTAATGCAAGATTACCAAATAAAAAGTTATCTAATATTTATAGAGTAGGGGAAAAAAAACATAGAAAACTACGTTTCGTTTGTTTGGAATGTACAAATTGTATGGACCAAAAAAAAAAATCCATGCAATAAAATAATGAAATAGAAACTGAGAGAGGATATGAGTTTAAGCAGTACGAAGACGGTTTTCGACTTCGCTACGACGTTGATCTAAAAAAAAAGAAAGTAAAATACGCATATATGAATACATTTTGATCTATTTATATTTATATATATCATTTCTTATTTACCTTTCATATCGCGTGCATCTTGAGAAGTGGCATTGTAAGCCAAGATGTTTTCTTGATTATGAGGATTTTCAGGTGACTTTTTGAATTCCTTAAAGATGATTTCCTTCAATTGACTCAAACGCAAACCAGGATTTTCCTTTCTAACACGAGGAAGCTCTCTATAAAACACAAAAAAAAACAAACCACCCCCATCATTCATGAATTAATTAAAAATTCACCCTTTGATGGATATATATCCCTTTCGATATGCCAATTACCTTTCTTCATAAGCAGCCAAAGCAGCCTTGAATCGACGTTCAGGATGACGTTCAATATCCTTATTAGAAATAGCACCTCCCTTCTTATCATCACTGATTGTCAAAAGATCAAGAGCATCATCAATGTTACTAGCTGAAAATTCGGGAATGGTACGACGAGCATGAGCACCTGCTTCCACCTTTGCAGCCTTCTTGGCAGCCACTTTCTATAAAATCAGATAAAGATTTAAATCAAACTTGTGAATAACCCTATTTTGTTTCCAAGAATCCAATATTCATTGCCATTCTTAAAAAATAAAAAAAAAATTACATCAGCTCCTTTAGGCTTGATCTTGGCAGTTTCAGCTTCCTCTGCGGCCTAACATTAATGATAGATCAAGAAGAAGAAAAAAAAAGGGCAATCTGTTAGATTACTGCGGGATCCCACCATTTCAAAATGAACTACCCTGGCAAATATTAGTCAAAATTTACCTTCAATTTAGCCAATTCAGCCTTCTTGGCAGCTTGTTGAGCCTATATTATTATATAAATATTTATCAATGATTGTTACTATTTTTTGTAATTCAATGGAGTATAACAATATAATTTTTTGAGTTTTACTGCGACATGAGGACCATACCTTCTTCTCAGCGTCAGCATCCTTTTTGCCCTTGCCTTTAGAGCCTTGAGCCCACTTTTCTGCTTCTTTAGCTTCAGCAGCAGCAGCTTTGGATCTGTCCTTATCTGCTTTAGCGGCAGCCTTTTTTTCTTTAGCAGCTTCAGCTTTACTGTTTCCACCACCACCTTTTTTACCCATGATTGAAAAAAGTTTATAAAGTTATTGAAAAAAAAAGTTAAAAGGGAGAGAAAAGAAGAAAATGAATACGCGTAAAATTTACTAAATTAGAATCCGGAAGCTCCGAAACGTTTTTTTTTAATCCTCCACCTTCCGTCGACTTTTTTTTTTTTTTTTTGTTCTTTACCACACTTTTTTTTCTTGTCTTCTTCACATACCACCTTTACACACGGAATGGCGACGTACGAATCGGGACAATGGGTCCTGTCAACGCCGTTAGACGAAGATCAACCTCAATGGTCAGGAATGTGTCAAGATATTGAAGGCTGGGTAACTACACTATACTTTTTTTTAAAAAAAAGAAAAGAAGTCGCAGCAACGACAAACGATACTTGAAAACTTTTTATTATATTACTAATAGACATGGACTTATATATATGTATTCCATTCTATCATTGATTAAAAATAGGGACCTTTCTCAGAAATACGTGTTCCAGACTTTACACCATGTTTTGAAGATACGTAAGTATTAAACTATTGAATGAGAAACAAAATGTCATTCTCTTCTATGACTTTGCTTCCCGATAAGGGATTTGTAACAATGGGATGAACAATGATGAATAGTAATAAAATAAAATTCTAATATCTATCTTATTTATTTTTCTTGTGGATTGTATGGGGTGGATGTTTTTTCCTAGAATCGTGATGATGGTACCATCTGTCTTCTTACTTGTTGGAGGTTTTGCTCGATTATTAATTCTATCGAAACGTGAAGCATTTCCATCCGATATGACACGCAACTGGCTCTATTTCGTTAAAATGGTAATTTGTTGTTTTTTTTCATAAAGGGGAGGGAGAACCAGCATTTAGAAACAAAATGAATGCTTTATGGTGACAACTACTTACCAAAAGAATCATTTATAAATATATACATTTAAACTTATTCAAACAAACAAACAAAATCCACATTTCTATAGACTGTATTATTGTTATTATTATTAACAAACGTTGCCAGTGTTGCCCTTCGTGCAGTCAATGAAGTAGATTGGATTGAAAATGCTCAAGTATTGGCACAAGGATTTAATGTGATTGTATTGGTAAGCAAAAGTGGGATTATTCATCAAAAGACCCGTTTCCGCGCGCGGCTCTGCGGAGAGGAAAAAAAAAAGTGATCAACCTCGAACCTTACACACTCACACATCTTACATTTATCCCGCATCTTTTGTTATTATGTGAATGCGACTCCGCCACAACCAAACAATTGGAAAAAAAATAGGTATTTGCTATTGGCTTACATCATTTGGAATATACACGTAATAAGATTGCCTCTGCTGTCTTGTTATTTTACTGGTTATTTGTCTTGATTGCCAATGGTATCAAATTAAGAACATTGATTACTTTGGATGAACCTTCTTTGGATCCAACTCAATTTGGTTTATTTGTTGTCAGTGGTACTCTTGGATTATTAGTCTTTATTCTTGAATTGATTCCTCGACCCAAGAGTCAATATGTTATGCTTGAAGATGATGAGGTAAATATTGATGATATATATATTTTTTATTAATCGATGAAGACTTGGGAAAATTGAGAAGTTTCGACAACATCAGATATAAAAAAAAAGAGGAAAAAGGGAGACGTAAGCCAAGTTGAAAAAAAAGATGTATTACTAATCCATTCTGAAAAAAAAAATCTACCATTTAGCATGAATGCCCCGAAACTACCACCAATATCTTTGGTAGACTTACATTCACGTGGATGACACCTTTGATGCGTCTTGGTTACCGTGAACCATTAGTGATGGACGATTTATGGTAAGATATATATTTTTCTTTTTTGGAAATATTAGATCAATTCAGTGACGATAATCTAAATCACCTTTATATTTTCTGTACCATAGGAATCTTAAAGAGGATAATCAATCTGCTATCATTGGTGACGTTTTCCAAAAGTATTGGGATGAAGAATTGAAAAAAGAAAAGTAAGGAAAAAAAAAAGACCCATTCATTTTATGCTACGTGTTTACTATTATTTTTTTCTTTCTCATGTTGATTTATTTGTTTTCATATAGACCTTCTTTGGTACGTGCATTAATTCGCACGGTCGGACGTCCTTACCTTTTTGCTGCAGTAAGTAGAATTTTGATCTGATAACAATCACTCAAAAAAAAACACGTAATGGTCGGTAAAGAAAATATGTATGACTGATGGATAATTCTCATTTTTCTTATTTTAGCTTTTTAAAGCTCTTCAAGATATATTGCAATTTACGCAACCCATGTTACTTCGTGAACTGATGGGTTGGGTTGCAAGCTATTCATCAGGTGATCCAACAGTCCCTGCTTATCGTGGTGTTTTCATTGCAGGTAATTTTTTTTATTTGGTTTTGTTACACACATGAATCATTTTTATTCAGCCACAACAGGTTACTGATTTGTCAACTTTGCGGGGGTGATTTTTGATTGGATAAATCAGTTGGTATGTTCTTGACAGCTGTATGCCAAACCATGTTCTTGCATCAATATTTCCATCGTTGTTTTACTACTGGTATGCGTTTACGTGCTGCCTTGGTTACTTCTATTTATCGAAAGACATTGGTATTGAGCAATGGAAGTAGACAAAAGTCTACTGTTGGAGAGGTAAATATTATTATTATTATTTTAGTTGTTTGGGAATGAAAAACTGTTGTCATGGATAGTACTTATTTGTATATATTTGTATATATTTGTTTTTTTTTTTGTTTTTTTTAGATTGTGAATCACATGAGTGTTGATGCACAAAGATTAATGGATCTCTGTACCTACTTCCATATTGGTAAGTATTTCTTTTTTTTCTTCCATGGGAATTGATTATAATTTTATTCATTGTAATTTTCCAAAATGAAATAGTATGGAGTGGTCCTTTCCAAATTATTATTGCCCTTACATTACTTTGGGGTACTATGGGTCCTAGCATTTGGGCTGGTGTTGCCGTCATGATTTTAGCTGTTCCATTGAATACTTTCCTTGCCAAGAGAATGCGAAGTCTTCAAAAGATTCAAATGGGCAATAAGGATGCAAGAGTCAAGCTTATGGTAATTTTAAAAAAAAGGATAGACATATATATGAGATTGGAGATGAAAATACAGGAAAGAATTTATTAATTTTGGAAATGTTGTATAGAATGAAATTTTGAATGGTATCAAGGTGATCAAGCTTTATGCTTGGGAAACTCCATTTTTGGAAAAGGTAAGGAATAAATTTTTTTTCTATTTATTGATGTAGTAATACAAATGAAAATAGGATGATGATGAACTGATCCATCTTACTTGGGGGGTATTCAATAGATTGGATATATTCGTAATGATTTGGAATTAGCCACTCTTAAGAAAATTGGTGTCTTTACAGCTGTTCAAAACTTTACTTGGTCTTCCATTCCATTCTTTGTTTCCTTGAGCACTTTTGCTGTGTTTATTGCTACTTCGGGTGTCGCCTTGACCAGTCAAATTGCTTTTGTTGCCATTTCTCTTTTCACACTTCTTCAATTCCCTCTGTCCGTCTTCCCCAACGTCATTACCTCTATTATTGAAGCCTCCGTTTCTCTTTATCGTATTGAAGCTTACTTGTCATCTGAAGAATTGGACCCCACTGCCGTCATTCATGAAGATTATCGTGCCATGCCTGGATGGACACCTGATGTTCCCCTTGTCGATATTGAAAAGGGTTCTTTCAAATGGTCAGATGAAGATGCCGATGTGGTGCTCAAAGATATCAATTTGGCTGTCAAGAAAGGAGATGTGACGGCTGTTGTAGGTCGTGTAGGTTCGGGTAAATCATCCCTTATTAGTGCCCTTTTGGGTGATATGGTGAAAAAGAATGGTAAAGTGACTTTGCGTGGTTCGATTGCCTATGTCCCTCAACAACCTTGGGTTATGAATGCTACACTTCGTGATAATATTGTCTTTGGTCATCGTTGGGATCCAATCTTTTATGATCGTGTCTTGGAAGCTTGTTCGCTCAAGAGTGATATTCAAATCTTATCTGCTGGTGATCAAACTGAAATTGGTGAACGTGGTATTAACTTGTCTGGTGGTCAAAAGGCGCGTGTCTCCCTTGCTCGTGCCATCTATGCTCGTGCTGATATTTACTTGTTGGATGATCCTCTTAGTGCTGTCGATGCTCATGTCGGTCGTCATATCTTTGATAATGTCGTTGGCCCTGAAGGTATTCTTAAAAACAAGGCTCGTATTTTGGTCACTCATGGTATTGCTTTCCTTCACAAAGTGGATAATGTCGTCATGTTGCGTGAAGGTGAAGTCATCTTGAACGGTACCTTTGATGAACTTATGAATCAACGTTCCGAATTGTATGCACTCATGACCGATTATGGTAATCAACAACGTAGCAGTGGACAAAACAGTGAAGATGAAGATACCGATGATACATTGGGTCCCACCTCCCATGAAGATACACAGCCTACTGATCCTGGTCATTGTGAAGAAGAATCAGCTTTGAATCGTGAACAAGAATATATTCGACGTGAACGTTTGAGCAGTACTAGCAGTGCTAATAGTAGCATGACTTTGAGACGTGCTTCTTTGGCTTCCATTGGTAAACATGTCAAGAAGGCTCAAAATAAGGATCGTTTGATGACGGTGGAAGAAACAGCCAAGGGTAGTGTGGATAATTCGGTTTATAAGGAATATGCCAAATCTTGCTCGGTTGCTGGTGTTTGTATGGTACTTGGCTTCCAAATTCTTGCTCAACTTGCAGGTGTTGGTGCCAACGTATGGCTTAAGCATTGGACTAGTGGTGATAAGGATGGTAATGGTGGTTCTGGATTCAGTGTCTGGGTGAACCTTGCTATCTATGCTGGTATTGGCTGGTCAGGTACTCTCTTTACCGTATCTCAAACATTATCCTTGTGGATCCTTTGTGCTATTCGTTCTGCACGTGTGCTTCATGCCCATATGCTCGAATCCGTTGTTCGTTCACCCATGTCTTTCTTTGATACTACTCCTTTGGGTCGTATTTTGAACAGATTCAGTAAGGATCAACATACTGTGGATGAAGTCCTTCCTCGTTCGTTCCAAGGTTATTTCAGAGTTTTATTTGCTGTCATTGCTACTATTTTGGTCATTGCTGTCTCTACTCCATTCTTTTTAATCTTGGTCATTCCTCTTGGTAAATATCTGAATTTCTATGTTGTACATGAAAAAATAGAGCACTAACAAAGATTATTATTATTATTATTACAGGTTTCATTTACATGTATATTCAACGTTATTATCTTGCCACTTCTCGTGAACTTAAGCGTTTGGATTCTGTGGGTAAAAGTCCTATCTATTCTCATTTCCAAGAAACTATTGCTGGTGTATCTACCATTCGTGCTTATGGTCAACAACGTCGATTTACATTTGAAAATGAAATTCGTTTGGATGATAATCAACGCGCTTATTTCCCATCGATTTCTTGTAACCGTTGGCTTGCTGTCCGTCTTGAATTCTTGGGTTCCATTATTATCTTTGGTGCTGCCATCTTTGCTGTCATTGGTGTTATTTATGGCACGGGTACTTCTATCATTGATGCCGGTGTGGTTGGTTTGAGTGTTTCTTATGCATTGAGTGTTACTCAAGCACTTAACTGGGTTATCCGTACTTATTGTGAAATTGAGGTAATTACTATTCTATTCATCATTGGGAGTAGTAATCATATTCTTGTTGTACTAACAGGTTTTGTATTATTATTATTATTATTATTAGACCAACATTGTCTCTGTTGAACGTGTCAAGGAGGTACATATATATATGATTTATATTTAGAATTAGAGTGATGTGAGATAAATCAAGGATTTTTGTTACTTACTCCATTCTGCTTTATATAATAGTACATTGAACTTCCCACCGAAAAATACGAATCAGACCGTACTGTCTCTAAGGAATGGCCTGAAAAGGGTCAAATCAACTTCCAAGATTATGGTGCACGTTATCGTCCTGGTCTTGACCTTGCATTACGTGATTTATCCATGAACGTACGTCCTCAAGAAAAGATTGGTATTGTGGGTCGTACTGGTGCTGGTAAGAGTTCGATGAGTTTGAGTTTGTTCCGTATCATCGAAGCTGCCAAGGGTAATATTACCATTGATGGTGTAGATATCTCTACCCTTCGTTTGTTTGATCTTCGGTAAGTCAATATTATTTTTTGGGGGCAAAATATATACATTATGTATGTGTTTTTGAACAAGTTTTATTAATGAACATAAACACTCAACTTAGTTCTCGATTGACCATTATTCCACAAGATCCAGTTCTTTTTGCTGGAGCTGTTCGAGAAAACTTGGTAAGTTTCTTTATTATTATTATTTTTTTGGATAAGCAATGAAGAAAATATATGAATGTAGAATGAAATTGATAAAAATTATCTTTGTATAGGATCCATTTGGAACTGCCAGTGATGCAGAATTATGGGATGCATTGGAATTGGCTCATTTGAAAGAACATGTATCCAAAATGGAAGGCAAATTAAATGCTGTTGTTCTCGAAGGAGGTGAAAACTTTTCTGTTGGCCAACGTCAGGTAAAAAGAAAATCAAATGATACATAAATCATGTATTGATGTATAATCTCGATATATCAGAAAAGAATATTAACCATTGTATCCTATTCATTGAACTATAGCTTATCTGTTTGGCTCGTGCATTATTACGTAGAACAAATATTCTAGTACTTGATGAAGCTACTGCTGCTGTAAGTATTTATTTTCCCCCTCCTCCTTTTTTTTATTGTAACTGATCATTATGTAAACTAATTCTCTATTGACTCACTTCTTTATCATGATTATAGATTGATGTTGAAACAGACGCTATTATTCAAGAAACCATTCGGAAACAATTTGCTGATTGTACCATTTTGACCATTGCTCACAGAATCAATACTGTGATGGATTCTGATAGAATTCTTGTATTGGATCAAGGTAATATTGCTGAATTTGATTCACCTCAGAATCTCTTGGAGAACAAGGACTCTGTATTTTATTCCATGGCGCATGAGGCTGGTCTTGTAGATTAAAGGAAAACGACTGTAGAAGAAAAAAAAACGAGTCTCTCTTCTCTCTCTCTCTTTATATAGTATATTTATTTGCGCTTATATATATTTTTTATGTTGTCTTTTTATTTCTTCCTTCCTCCCCCACTTTCTTTTCCCTTATCCCCCAAACATTCTGTATCTAATTACAAAGTTGCTTGTGATTTTTTTATATTACAATTTGCATATTAAGTAAATATTTTATTCAAAGAAAAAAATTTGGCTTATGCTAATTCAAATTCATGCATAAAAAAAACCTGTCAATTCTATATATAAATTTAAACTAGCACATTTTACATCATTGATGATCCTACTTTACATCATCATTATTATTATCTATATATATATATGTGTGTGTGTGTGTGTGGATTCCTCAAATTTGAAAAGAATGGGGGAAAAAGAAAAACTAAATATAAAACTCGTGGAAAAACACCATACCCTTGGGTTTTGTAAAACCAGGAAAATCAGAATAAACCCAACATTGGTTGGTAACAATATCTACATTTGGAACTCTATCGTGATACAGCAATGTCTGTGGTTATTTTTTTTCTAAGATGACAATCCTGTTTATAATATAGTAGATTGAATCGTCAATGAGTATAAACATTTATGTCATACACTACTATAATAACAATAATAGGAAACGCCACCATAAATATGTTCACACAATAACAATACTAATTACTCACTTTTCAAACTAAAAAACACAGTCATCCATCAATTTTTTTAAGCTTATATAATATATATGACATAGAGCAAAAATCATCTAGAAGAATTCATAAAATTAGGAACTAACAATGCTGTGTAACGCTTGTGTGACTCCATGTGATACTATAAAAGTGAATAAAAAAAAATATGTCAGTTATTTATAAATTGAGATGACAACTCAATGAAAACTCTACTATCGTTACTAAAACAGAGTTCACTTGACTTTTTATTACATAAACATAATAGAAATAGAATACTTCTTGCATCAATCTTTCTTTCAATTGTTTCTGCATCTTTCATTTTATTATTGTTGCTTATTCAGCAATTTACGTTTCTTGTTTCCGGATAATCTACCGAAAAGTGAAATCCAGACAAAAAATAAAATAAAAAACAGCTTACAGCGGCGCTTATAAAAAATGATATGACGAGTAAAAAAGAGATCTCCTTCTTTTTACCGTATAGAGAGAAAAAGAAAAGTAGATGACCTAATAACACGAACACACTCTCATTCCATTTTTCAATAAGATATATATATATATATATATACTAATAGAACGTAAAGAATAGATTTGCACTGATCTAGAAACTTACCATGTGAAGAAGAATCTAACTTTCTACCCGACTATTTCTAAAAAAAAAAAAAAAGTCTATTCCATTCAATCAAGGTACAACATACTCACTCATTCCCCCACACGAGATATTTGATTCCAACCCAACATAGGTACCCGATAATTCCTTTTTCTTTTCACAAAATTCAAATAAAGCGAAACATGGATAACTCATCATGAATTCCTTTTTTTTTTTTTTTTTGAAACACAAAAAAATTTCAGTTTAATAAAAATTCATTTAGTAATTTCTGAAGGAAAGCCTCTATTAAGTAGAGTATATTAGTATTTAGTATATAGACAAGTTTGTCTATTATTAAGCACACTTTTATTTCTCACGACATATTATAGAAATATTACACACATGTTCCATGTACTACTATTAGTGTTAAATACTATACAACACCTATTAGAGTCATTCTCTATTCCTTAGTAGTGCTAATACCAATTAAGTTGGGTTCATAAAGTGTGTTGGATGTCATGAAGAGAAAGAAAAATCTAACACTCTATTCTAATTTGATGGCTCATTTTCTATCAACAACAATCTAGTACATGACTTTAACTCTTGCATTGATAACTTTAAACAGATATAGTTTGCTTTTTTTCGAATCAAAACAAAAAAATAATTTATAATTTTTTTTTTGGGTTATTTTAACTGGAGAATGATAAAGCCGGTCTTACGGAAACAAAAGAAGAAAAGAAACGATGATGTGGCAGAGTTGTTGGGTTTTTTAAATCTCCTCTATTGAACACGACCTTTTTTTTTTTTGTTCGAAAAGGAGGGGGAGGAGAAAAGAAAAGTTTTTCTTTTTTATTCACTGTATTATGTTATATAGTAAAGGATATATCCATTTGGTTCTATATATATATACTGAGAATATCAAGCCCTTTCAAAGAGTAACATGGTCAAGTTTGATCCACGCTATATACATATATATATATCAACCCTTGCACCCGTGACATTCTAAGGATCATTCGACTATACACCATCTCTTTAGCTATTCTATTGAGATTGTAACCAGTATTGGAAATCATAATGACTCTCTGTGTCATCCAAAGTAAAGTGGTTTTGGTGTTCTTTCTCAAGCCTTCTAATAGTGTTTTCGAACATCGACGTAAGCAACCATCCTATACACCAACCGACTCTATTCACTATACCCCAGTTTGAACACCTGTAACACATCATCATGACGAATACTTAGTGCTACGCGTTTTGTTTGATATAATCCTCTCTAGTTATCCGCATTGAATAAGACAAAGGAACAAGACGGTGGATACATCGAATAAACGAGTTAGCGAAAGATTGTAAAAAAAACAGTAACTCTACTTTTAGTTTTTATCCACAAAGCAACACAACGTATATATATATATAAATCACAGAATAAGAACAGTAAAGACACACAATTTTCATAGTAGCAGCAACGACAACACTAATAATAATAAAGGAATCTTCTTTTATAGAGACGCACACGTATAAACTGTAGGACAACAGTAACAACTAATGAGCCCTTTTTTAACACAAACGCACATAAACCGTAGAGCACCATCACCAGCAGTAAAGGGACACGTCCTTCTTTCTTCTCAAACCTTAAACTCGTCTATTGAAATAGTTTATCATGACAAACAGTTCACTGTACAACCTTTATACCTACGTCGTCGTTGTCTATCGTTATTTGACTCCCCCCCATGACTTGAACGCCTTTCTAATAGCAGCAATAATATATCGAGCTTCTGTCAAGATCGTTTGTTCTTACGATATAGTGGATACAATCTATCGACGTTCAAACTCATATTAGTTATCAGAATATCCTTTTCACTCCTATTATATACAATTTTCTGCCAAAAGTAAACAAGGTAATGGTATCCGTAGTAGTAGTTGTAGTCACCTGTGATAGTGGATATGAAGACGTAGTAGGTTTCTTTAATTTTTCTAGCTAGACGATATTTTCTACCATTCGGATCCGCTCGATAACACACACTCTCTATATATTACTGTTATACAAGTGATTCATATGACTTTGTGAAGAATATTTCAATTATTAGATAGAATGGTAGAAAAAAAAAGAAATCAAGAATAAAAGAAAAAAAAAACTTTTTTTAAAAAAAAAAATAAAAGGAAAAAAATTATTTTAGGATAAAAAAGTGGGAACTAGCTTCTTCTTCTATCAACAAGATATTCTTATTTTTACTACCATGCTGATGGATGGATAGGTAATTTCAACAATAATAATGAACCAATGATATAAACAAGTTAAATCATGTTATTATGAGGAACAATATCCTTCTCATCATGAATTGGATGGGGAACTTTGTGGGGATATATAGAAATCCCGTTTAACGTGGTCGACTGCCTTGCTGAGAAAGATTTTTTTTCCTTGTTGTTTATCGTTTTGTGGCGATTTTTTTTTTTTTGGGTTAAAATACTCCACACACACACATATATATAATATATATTTATATATAAAAACCTCATGTGATCCTGGCCAAAAAAAAAAAATAATAATAACAATTGGTGATGAATGGGCTTATTTTTTTTTCTTCTTTATCATCCAAGAAAAAAAAAACAAATATATATGCAATGATATTCTGAATTGATGATAAACTTGGATGCAGGAACTTTTCTTGCTCCAAGTTATATATTATCTATGTTTCAAAACCAAAAGGTCTAGTACATCTTTAAATGATAATCATCTTCATCTATACTCCTTCATAACAAAAGCAATAGAGAGAAATCTTCGGGGAGGGAATGATCTCAAATATTATTATAATATATATAATAAAGAAGAAGGACTTGGACGCCGAGTTTAATCCGGAAATGGATATTAAGAATCTTTCAGATGAACAAATATAATACGTGTTCCATCATCAGTGGGGGGAGGGACAGGAAGCAAAAGACATAGAGATATATAACAATTGTGATGATTCGATATCGTTCAAAATGTTCCTTTATTCTCCTTTCCTTTTATTATTATTTTTTTTTTACCCTTTTTCATCAAGTCCGTTGTTTCAATAGAGTATAATACCATATATGATATATACACACATACATGCATATAATAGAAAATGATGTGTTGTAAATCGCGGTTTAGAATGATGATATATATAAATCTATCATCAGCAAAACATAAAAGTGAAATGTATGTATGTATGTATGTATGTATGTATGCGCGTTCTGCTGAGCCATAACATGGTATCAGTCAAATAATAATCACATTCAGGGTACCTTCTGTAATAATATATTTGTTATTGATGGGCAAATAGGTTAATTATTTGTATTTATGTATATAATTGACTAAATAGTGTGTTTATCCGAATGTTATGATTGAATTAATAATACCATCATCAAAACAAAGCTTGGCCATAGTTGTCATTAGACCGAGTATACAGATGAATCGACACATAATACACAATCTTCTTTTTTTCTTTCTTTCTTTCATATATAATCAACTATAGATTATTACATGAAAACAGAAAATACACCTAGTAGTAGTATATTCAATAACAATATTTACTAATGGATGAAAAAGAAAGATTAAAAGAAAAAAGGCTAGACCAATTTTTTTTCTCTTCTTCTTTCTACCCATTTGTTACTCCCCCCATCTTTTTTTTTCTTAATTCTATATTGTTATTATTAAACTATTTCTATTATTATTACACACACCATCCTATTTGATTTTGATCTGTTGATTAAAAGAAAAAAAAAAGTACATATATTATGTATGAAATAACTTTCTCTCTCTCTCTCTCTCTCTCTCTCTCTCTCTCTTTCTCTTTTTTTTTATATTGATATCTAGACAGAATACACCTTTACTAAGTATATGCACTGTCCGCTTTTCGGCGAATATATTTAGCTCTGCCTTTGTATATATAATAATATAGCTTATTTTTTTTTTTCAGTTGAGTTGAACACATGTGGAATACTGTATGGTAACACCTATCTTTAAAGTTGTACTAAAAACACCAACACTTCTTTTTATTCAACAATCAACAAGAATATATATATATATATATATACATTCAACCTATATAAATCTTAATTTCTATAAAACTATGACCGGTACAACCCACATGCATCTCATTACTTGGGGCCCTTCTTTTTATATATATATGTATATATAAAAGAGCGGATGATTGATTAGGCGTTTTATAATATGATATAATTCATTATTTTTTGAAGGGCAGAATTTAATTTTTTTTTTATGTATATAATCATTGACTAAGCAAAACTAAAACATGAATTTAATCAAAAAAAAAAAAGGCGGAGAGAAAGAGTGAGTGAGAAAGAGAGGTACATGCATGATCTATTGTTATCCAGCAACAACATCAAAAAAAAACCATACTAAACCACAAAGTAATCAAGAATGAATAATTTTAGACATAGTTACCAAAACTCTAAAATAAATAATGAGTTTTCCTCTCTCTCTTTCTCTCTCTCTCCCCCACCCCCAATCTAGATCGGTAATTGAGCACGATGTTCTCAGGGACCAGCTTGTTCGAGTAATATGTTGTGTCCAGGTAAATTTTTCACCTGTCATTTTTTTTTTTACTATAAAACTTTTTTTTTTCCAAATAGATATCGAAACACATAACACCCACACACAAAATACAGATGACGTTTTTAGTAATTAGATATATATTTTACCTTGTGTTTTTTTAATAGATGGATAGATAGATAGTTTACAAAGTATCATAAAAAAATTTTTTTAACATACGATAATATAATACAATCAAAAGTGAGAAAACTCATGTTTTTTTTGGGTGGGAGGGGGAATAGATGAAAAAAATAAATAAAAAATGGTTTGCTGGGAACAAGTATAAAAATGAAATTGCATAGAAATATAAATATAATAAAAAGTTATGATAGTTATTAAGTGGAAGAAGAAGTTGGAACACAAAATACATTACATATTTTAGTTTTTAAATAAAGTAAGATTGTACGAGACATTAACATGCGACGATAAGTAGAATGATTATTTCGTTGTTGTTGTTGTTGTTGTTGTTGATGATGATGATGATCTTGTCTTCTTTGATCTGTATTGTCGTCGTTGTCATGGTTATCATTCGTATGAATAGAAGGAGGATGTTCGTTATTACTATTACTATGACTATGACTATGATTGGAATTGGAATTGTTATTATCAGTCGTAGTATGGTTATTTAATTGATTTCCATTTTCTCGATTATTAGTTGGAGGAGGAGCTGGTGTTGGTGGATTAGGTGGTGGTGAAGGTCGACGTGGTGGACGAGGATTATTAGGTCGTGGATCTTTTAATCGACGACTAAACAACATGATACTAACTTATAGATAAGTATAAATAAAGAGTGAGAGAGAGAGAGAAGAAAAAAACGCGCACAGACATAAGATCTACAAGATCTCGGGACTTACAAAAATCCGATAATTGGGGGCAGACTAAAAAGTAGTTCTTTTTTTTTTTTTTGCAAATAATATATATTGAAATAATAATGTGAGAGTAATAATAAGTGGTAAGAGAGGGAGAAAGTAAAAAAGATTAAGACAAGAAAGGGAATGATTTGCAAAGAAGTAACAGAAAAAGAAAAGAGAGGAAAAAAAAAAAAAAAAGAAGCTGGTGTAATAATAATGATATATATTTTTTTTTTCTACCCCGTTTTCGTCGATCTGCCCGCAAACACTCACAGAGTATGAGTTTAATGTAACCATTCATTTTTTTACTCCTAAACGTAAAGATGAGTTTTATCGGGAATCCATTCACTGTTTGATGGTCTTGAATCAAGGAACGGATAAATAAATTTTGGGGGGAGGGTGAGAGGAAGAAAAAATCTTCTTGAACGATAATTTAGATATAAAAGAGGGCCCGAGCGTTTTTTTTTGATGATAATACAATAAATGATTATTATTGAATCATTTTAGTAAAGTTAACGTTTGATTTATTTTTAATGAAGTTTAAAATATAACATCTTATTCTAATCATCTATCTTTTTATTATTATTATTATTATCATACGTAACAAGTAAATAAAAAAGGGATGTGTTACAATAAACATCTTTTCTTTTATATAATACAAAGTTTTTCGTTTCACCGATAACTTTTTTTTTGATACTAAGCGAAATATATATAATATAATTAAGAATGATTTCAATGGGCATGTGTGTATGTGTGTGTGTGTGTGTGTGTAAAAAAAACTGATCTAAATTGGGCTTATATCACGATTTCGGATAGGATTTCTAAAAGCAGGGACCTGGTCATATTTTTTTTTGTACTCAAGTGCACGAACCCTCTTTTGGTGTTACCTCGAGGATTTTTCTGACATGTTCCAAATATAATATTGCTAAAGTGATGATGATGATGATGATAATGGAATTGTTTTTTAAAAAGACTTTAATAAAAAGAAAGAAAGAAATTTATACAAAATTGTGTGTTGAATGAACTTTATACAATGAAAAGAGTTGATAGATATATATAATAATAATAAGAGTAATAATTTTTTTTTGCCGTGTTGAACATTGGCTTAATAGAAATGCAAATAGAATGGAATTTGGGAATATAAAAAAGAGTTTTTTTAGCTTTTTTTTTTTACTTCCCTAATGGTTCTATATTTTAGATAGAAACAGTAGACTTGATAGTAGTAGGGTCGAAACCAGGCATAGGATAGCTACGAGCAAATTCAACCACTTCTTTCTTCAATTGAGCAATTTCTTCATTGCCTTCACAAGCAGCCACAAAGTCCTTCATCAATTTGGAACCAGCTTGTTCTTGTACCTTCAAGGCAATTTGAACAGTACGATGCAAGTATTCACCGACCTTGACCATATCTTCTTCCTTCATGGAACGCGAAGTAAGAGCATTGGCACCCAATCGAACACCACCGGGAGTGACAGCAGACTTGTCACCAGCAATAGAGTTCTTGTTGATAGTAATATGAACCATATCACAAATACGTTCAACCTTGGAACCAGTCAATTTTTGAGGCTTCAAATCCCAAAGAATCAAATGGTTAGAGGTACCACCACTGGATAACTTGTAACCATGACCCACAAGAACTTCAGCAAGTTTGTTAGCATTTGCAATGACTTGTTTGGCATATTGTTGGAATTCAGGAGAACCAGCTTGCTTAAGGGCGACAGCGACAGCAGCAATGGTGTTATTGTGAGGACCACCTTGGCAAGAGGGGAAAACAGCTTGGTTGATACGGTTTTCAAGATCATCACCCTTGTCACGACGGAAAAAGATCAAACCAGCACGGGGACCACGTAAAGTCTTGTGGGTAGTAGTAGTGACAACATCACAGAAATCAAAGGGAGAAATGGCTTGTTTACCAGCAATCAAACCGGAAATATGGGCCATATCACACATCAAATAAGCACCATGTTGATCAGCAATGCGACGCATGGTATCATATTCAAATTCACGTGGGTAAGCGGAGGCACCACAGATAAGAAGCTTGGGACGGAACAAGGCGGCGTTTTCTTCCAAACGCTTGTAATCGATCAAACCTGTAGCGGGGTCCACTTGGTAAGGCATAGATTGGAAATAGATGGAAGAAGAAGAAATCTTCTTCTTGTTGGTTTGATAACCGTGAGTCAAATGGCCACCAGAAGGCAAGTCCAAACCCATCAAACGATCTTGAGGTTGAATCAAAGCAGTCAAAGCAGCAAAGTTGGCAGTACTACCAGAGTAAGGTTGGACATTGACACCCCATTGTTCAGGGTTCAAACCGAAAGCATCCAAGGCACGCTTACGGCAGAGTTGTTCTAATTCATCAATGAATTCGTTACCACCATAGTAACGAGCACCAGGAAGACCTTCAGAGTACTTGTTGGTCAAGGGTGTACCATTTGCTTCAATAACAGCTTGAGAGGTAAAGTTCTATTTATTATCATTATCGTTTAGTAAACTCTCCCATTTTCATAATACACAACGCGTTCCCTCTCTCTTTCTTTCTTTCTTTTTTATCCTCTTTTTAACCCATCCATATATATATATATATATATATATATATCCTTCCATTCATTCCTTCATATAACAAATTATTTTTACCTCAGAAGCAATAAGTTCCAAACCAGACCATTGTCTCAACTTTTCGTTTTCAACAATAGCAAAGACTTCCTTGTCTTCTTGTTCAAGAGTGGTGTTAAGGCAAGTGTTCCAGGAATCAACGGGTTTGACGGCCATTGTTAAGAGAGATGTCTTAATATAAAAAAAAGAAAGTGGGTAATAAAATAAAAAAGGAGAAAAGAAGTTATTAAAATAGATGGACGTCTGAACAGAAATAGTTGTTGTTTATTGGGTGGCTTGCAATTGTTTTTTTGGTCCAATCAGTCATTATGATATATACAGATAATCGTTTCTTTCTCTTTGAGCTTAAGCATGATCTGGAAATTGATCCTCCGACAAATTGTTGATCTTGTTTAAAAAGATCTTTTTTTTTTTTTATGCTCATACTCAGGCAATGGAAATGCATGGGGTTGTTTATTTTACTTTCCCCGATATTATTCCGCTCTTCTTTCTTCATGCTTCTAACTTGCATTTTCTTTATGAACAAAAATGAAGAATATCATTTTAAGTAAGATGTAATAGATTTTGTTGTCATCAAGATATGATAGGAATGTCATTACATTGTTTGGTTAGAAATCTCTTTTTTTGGTCAAAACGTCAATGTTTATTCCATGCGAAAATGAGTAAAAAAAAAAAAAAAAAAAAAACGAGTCATTTTTTCCTTGGTATCCCAAAAATAAAGAAAAGTGTGGCGGTGCTTGATTCGTGTAAGTAATTATTCTTTATCCTCTATATATAAAGTGAGATATAGATGTTCCTGGATAACTATGATCATTCTATTGGTTAGATATTTTAGTTATCCCTATATAAACATTCCCTTCTTTTTTTTATTTGTGCGTAATAGTATATTAAATGAGATAAATAAAGATGTACAGATAGTTGGTTTAAAAAAAAACGAAGGGTCTACATTAATTATGTCAAATGAAGATATATAGATATCCCATCTATTTTTTTTTTAATTAATCAAAACAAGTATCTTTGTATAATACCGTGGAAAGGGAAAAAAATATTATTCGAGGATAAAAGGGGTATTTTATATATAAAAAAGAAAAATACTCCACGTTAGGCATCACCTCTTCTACTTCTCATTTTGAAGCCCAGATTTTTTCATACAAGTGTATATTTCTTGAATATGTATATTTTTTCAATATCTCGTACGATTTGACATAAACAATAATTCTAAGAAGACCATAGACATTCACCAACCAAAAAAGAAAGAAAAAAAAATGATGCTAATTAAGAATGAGGTAGGTTTTTATATATATATTATTTATCGTTGTACTGAACTTTCAATCCATCCATCAACCTTCATCAATGAGTCACTTGTGTGCTTATTTCTGTTGCGTTACTACTTAATTCGTTATAACAATATCGGGCAGCTTTCCCGTTCAATTAAACCATCGGTATTGGCAAAGTGTTATTTTATCCATTACCAACGTGATATCAGACTACTTGCTGTTCATATAGATGATATAATACATGAGATGATATCTCTCTCTCTCTTTTCAGTTCAAGAATTTTGGGGGGAGAGGGTCACTGTTGTGGTTTAGTATCGTTACACTTTCAATAAGAAGAAAAAACGCGTCTTAATAACCCGGTTCTTTATGTACGATATTGCGCAAAAAGTAAAAACAAATAAACTTCTTTATCAATAAATCTGTGTGAAGATATATACTTGGCGTCATGATGGTCGATTGTTGCTCATTAAGCAATCGATTATTCAAAAGATCAGCTGAAAACTTGATATTCATGCAACACTGGACTTACGTTTCGATTCTCTTTATTTTTTAAATATTTATACAAATAATATATAGTAAATCTTGTTTATTATTTGATGTGAAAGTTGGATCTTGTGGTGGCTTCCTTTTCAAATTTGGATGTGTCTTTTTAATCAATTTATTCAGATCACAGTGTAACCATGAAAAAAGTCGAGAATAGTTATAGAGCGGTCAATGTATGTCATGGTTATTACATAATTCTTATTTTTTTTTTGTGTATGGATGTATGTATATAGGTCGATCGTTGCTAATCTATTCGTAATTTCATGCTCTTTATAGAATATTGTTTCATGCCAATCAACGTTTTTGTTGATGACATAAAAGAAAGACCATCATCAGTTTAGTTTCGTTCTTCTTCTATGTACCCACGCCGATGAGACAACAAATAATACCATTACATTGGACAAATGACACTCCCACACAAAAAAAAAGGCATAACAAATACAACATACAAGAACGAGAGAAAAAAAAGAAGGCAAAAAAAATAAAATTATGGAACTAGTCCTTTTTTTCCAAATGAATGATTGAACCCTTGGGTTGGATTAGGGAATTCACCAATATAAATGAATGCATGAAATTTACACACATGACGTCAATGTTTCAAAAAATACTTGGCTCCCTCTTAAACACTTAATCCAAAAGATATAAAAATCCAAGTCAAACGTTTCTATCCCCCATGCAAAAAAAAATAAAATAATAAAAAAATCAAAAAATATCAAATTTTCAACACTTCTTTAAAGAAAAAAAACCATAACTTTTTTTTTTACCTTCATATATCCATTTTATTTCAATAAATGCAAAGTTTAATTTTACGGAAACAAGTAACACGATTGACCACTACCCATCAATCATGGATGGTACCTAGTGTTCGTTATTATAGTGAATACAAACCATGGTCCAATGAATATTCGGTGTCGGGTACAACGAGAGATACCATGGAACGTAAAGTGGCCTCGGATAATACGGTGGATCCTGCCAAAGAATTAAATGAGACAAGAGAAGAAGCAAAATCCAATGGTGGAGAAGATGTTCTTGAATGGAGTGCAGCAAATCAAAGAATGTCTGATATTCCAGCTGGTCGTGAAGGTTTATGGACCAGTGCAGATACATTGGCAGTGGATAAAACACCTTCTTCTTGTCATTATCAACCACCTAAAGAAGGTCCTTTACATGAAGGTTTATATAAACCTTTGAAACGTCCAGTTTATAAACGTTATTGTGAATAAATTACATCACTTTTCTCTCTCTTTCCCTCTCTCTCTCTCTTCTTCTCTCTCTTTCAAATTTCAAAAAAAAAAAACCTCCCACAAATCATTCCAATTTTTCATTTTGTAATTGTATATATTATATATATTTGAAAAAAAAATATATATTCATAACAGCAAAAAAAAAATAAATAAAAAATAAATAATAATAATAATAATAATCTAAAATAAATAGATAATAATGACTAAACTGCATCTTTATTACTACAATAACAAACGATGAACGAAAAAAAAAAGAACTTAAAATTACAACTTGAACGAAAAAATTCATTTATTATACAATTTTTAATGGAGAATAGGCGTGACCTTATATATATATGAAAAAAAAAGATGCAGTCAATACCAAAATCATATCAGCAGTAAAATAAAACTAACTTACATAATTCGCAGGGATAATACCAGCCGCACTACCATTTGCTTTTCTAGCTTGCCACCAATTTCCTTTTTGTTCATGGACATAGAGTGTTTCCCCTTTAGTAAATTTGAGTTCATTTGGATCCTCTGGGTTAGCTTCATCTAGAATAAAATATCATGTGTGGATTGACATAAATAGAAAAGAAAAATTAATTAATATTATTGTTCCTGCATGATAGGAAGAAGATATATATATATTTTACATGTATGAAGAGCAATGACAGGAATAGTGTATTCTGTATGAGGTGATACAAAGACTGTATTATCTGTAGTAGATTCTGACGCATTGTATTGTTGTTGAGTTATAGTTGATGTTGGTAAAGGAGTTGGGACGGACGATGGAATGGTTGTTGCTCCTACTGTTGAATATGGTTTTGTTATATCCAATTGACTATTATTACCACCCATACCATAAGGCATGGTAAGATTGGATTGATTGGTATGATAAGAATAAGATAGATGATGAGGTGATTGAAATACAAGGGATTGATGTTGTATTCCAAATAAAAATAACCAAGAAAACTAGTATATAAAAAAAAGTATGAGTCTTTTTTTAAGGAGATACTTGAGAGAGAGAGTGAGGATGAATGAAAGATACTTACTTGAGCTACTAAAAGTACAATATATCCAGCGGATGCAGCAAATAATGCTGGTTGACTTGTTATAATATAATGTGCAATTTCCTGCGTGGCATAAGGAACACTAATAGCAATCATGGTTAAGATCTAATTGAAGAGTATTGTGTTTAGTAAAATAATGATAATAATAACAGTGGATATTTTCAATATATGTATATATTACCACTGGACGATAAACATCAATTGCATTGATCCAAATAACAGCAGACACAAGAAGAACAAGTGTTAATTCAAATGTAGTGATCCACCAAGAAATGACATGTGTGAATGGACCTGTGGTTGCTGATACGCACAGACCAACAAATGAAACGACCCATCCCACCTATATATATATATATATATATATAAGTTATATTTATCAAAAGGAAACAAAATCATGAAGCTTTTTTCTTGAAAATCACTTACAATGGCAAGAATACAAGACAATAATAAAACATGATTGGCAATAAATATATTCATTTTTTTTTGGATTTGTTATATATATATTTTTTTAATATCTCTTTTTTCGTTATAAAAAAAAGAAAGCTAAGTAAAAAAATAATAATAAAATAATAATAATAATAATAATAATTATATAGTAAAAATAATAACAAAAAAAAAAAAAGAAGAAGAAAGAAAAAAGAAAGAAGTGAAGTGTATAATTGTTGTAGTTAATGTGTCTGTGTGTCGTGATGAATAAGATCTTTAAATGTAAAAAATGATCTGTGCAAAGAAAAAAAAAGGGGGATCTGCGCGTTGTGTTGTGTGCATGAAAAATAAAATTATATTTGAAATGGGTGGTTTTTTTTTCACACTGTTTAAGGATTCAGAAGAAATCGTAATAATAATAATATAAAAAAAAGGTTAAAGTTTGGATGTATGGATTTCTTGATTTGTAGTAAAGGCGAGGTGAAAAAAGAGAAAGAAGAAGTGCAGGGTATACAAGTTGGTTTTGTTGAGTTTTTGGGTTTTGTGGATAGATTTCCTTTACACTACACAAAAAAAAAATATGGGAAAGTACAAAAAAAAAAAAAATTAAACCCTTTTCAAATCATCAAGAAGCTTCTTGCCAACATCCATACTCTTCAGTTTAGTTGCTCGTTTCACCAATAATCGTTCCGTACGGTATTGTTCATAATAACGTTCAACAGTTTCTGATTGAAGAATACGACGATGAGTTGAAAGAAGCATGGTCTTCAAAGTATTAAAATCACTTGTATCGTCACTAAGACAATCAATCTTGCCCCAACCATAATCACGACCAATCTTGATGCCTTCCATTGCAATAGGTTCACCTGTTTCAGGTTCATCTTCATAAGCAATCACATTGAATGGAATCAATTTCAAATAATCAAGGAATGCTTGCGTTTCTTCGTCTTCTTCTTGATAGTTGAATTGGTTGAGAAAATCTTCAAGTGACGCTCCGGTCGTCCCTTTATTATTATTATTACTGCCATTGGTAGTATTTTTTTCCTTGTTGTCATCCTCTTTATTTTCATCATCATCGTTCTCTTCTTTCTTTTCCTCTTCTTCTTCTTCATCGTCCTCTTCGTCTTCAGGCATACCGTAAAGAGGTATCTTTTGATTCGTATAAATATCGCGAAGAATGGTAGGTTTCAATCGACGACGTTGTGCTAGTGTCAAAGTATCGGCTTTTCCAATCACGGGAATCACATTAACGCGTTCCGAAAGTCGAGTTAAAATACGAATATCATATTGATCCAAAGCTCGTTTGGTAGGATCAATCACATACAAACAAGCATGAACTTGAGTATCGACAGCTTTTGGATTACGTTTCACTTTACTTTCCTATTAAAAAAAAAAGACGAGAAAAAAAAAAGGTAGGTTAAAAATCAACTTTTATTCCAAATAGATAGAAAAACCTGGCTTCATCAAGGTATCACCTGTGCAACCTTTCCCAGACCAACTTCATCCCAATCAATCAATCAAAACCAACAGGTAAAAAAAAAAAAAACTATGACTCTCCTTCTCTTTCCTCTTTATATGATGATGATGATGATGATAATTCATAACTCAACCTATTTTTTTCTCTTGGCACATCTCACATCTAAATTCAATCCATCATCCCTCCTATTCACTAAAACACTTATCATCACTGAACCCACTCTCATAATTATCTCCTTATTCCTGTTTTTTTATATAAAATTTTCTATATCCAACCAAAAAAAAAAGATATCCCGAACCAATGATAGAAATAAAATATATATATATATATATTACCTCGGCCAAAGTCAAATCAAATTGATGTTCAATATAACCAAGAATATCATGTAATTGTTTGTCAATCAAATAATCAGTTTGAAAACCAGGTGTATCAATGACCGTCAACATGACTTTTTCACCATCTACGTCAATACCACTTGTGACGGTATAAGGTTTTTGAGTTTTAGTCAATGGACCTGAAAGGGCATTGGCATCACTTGCAGGCTGACTTCCAAACGATTCACGTTTGTCTTTTGGCATTTCATCTTTGAGGGCAGCCATGAGGGTTTTGATAAATGAGGTCTTGCCGACCCCCGAGAAACCGACAACCATCACATTAAAATAAGTTAATGCATTTCTCCTTGACCGTGGAGACATTTTTTTTTAAATTAATTTTGGGTTTGGTTGAATGTTGTAAGAGTTGTTCTTTTATGTGTGTATAAGTTTGGATGTTTGTTCAATGAAAGTGAATGGGGGAATAATAATAATAATATAATATAATATAATAAAAGGAAAGAAAGAGAGAGAAAGAAAGAGAGAGAGAGAGAGAGAGAGAGAGAGAGAATAACACCAACAAAAAAAGGAAAGTCGACGAGTGGCGATGGATTGGGCCCGAAATATAATAAGTAGAGTAAGATTGAGTCGAATCTGGGTAAGTGAGCCGCGTGCTATGTTGGTCTTTGTGTAGCCATCAAATTTTTATAAAGAAAGCACTTTTTTTTTTTTTATTTCGTGTGATGCTAAGTTATTATTCTTATTTTTTGCCACGCTTTCACCCTTTTTTTTCTTTTATTATTTATTTATGCCGCATGTTTCAGATTCTTGTTTTGTCTGTCCTTAGAAAGGGGGTTGTGTGGGTGCTTTTATAATATATGAAAAGAAAGGCGTAGCAAATTTGTCAGGGGAGAGATAAAATAAGGTGATACTAAGATCAAAAGGAACCCTATATCACTATGAATATGAGGCTGTTCTCCATCCTACCTCCTCCCCCCCCTCCGCTGTTCAACATCTTCATTATAATATTGATTAACTGTAATTATTAACCCAAAAAATTTAGCTGGCATTTTTTTTTTTCAAAACGTTTATTTTTTTTAAGGTAACACAAAGAGAAATTGGTCAATAAAATCCTAATAAATAAATAAATCATTATTTATTATTTATTATGATCATGATGAATATAGAGGAAAGTTGCCCTGGGTCACTCTTCTTCTTCTTTCCCATCCATATGTCCTTTTTTCTCCCTGTCAAATAAAAAGACAAGCTTTGTTCAATGATGATAGATGATAGAATGTCTATTATATAAACAATAAAAATAATTCAGTCAATCAATCAATCAACCATAGTTTATTGTTATGCAGATCATCACCTATTGTTTCATCAATTTATGCCATGTGTTTTTTTTATAATAATAACTTATATATTATTACGTAGTATGAGCTTTTAGAATTCAGTCCTATTTTAATAATCCGTAAAAAAAAATGAGTATCCTACTATCAATATTATCCATCAAGCCTCTTCTTCTATAATAATAATACCCCAGTGTATCCAATTTAAAAGATCATTGCCTAAAGAAATAACATTTTTTCTTATTTTTATCATCATCAAAAGTGTCACAAGAAAATTTTCTTTGGATCGTCAAAGAAAACCCAGACGGGGCGTGAAGCTCGGTTACTTCATTTATATACAAAACAAAGGAAAACCTTTTTGTATAGAAAATAAATAATGAAACCAAAACAAATCATTCAAATCATTCATCAGATAAATGAATAAAAACCACTTTTATATTCTCAAAATTTCCCCCATTGTTTGATCATGACAAAATACATATCTTCTTATGAAAAAAGGGGTGGCCCGGAACGTCGGCTTTTTATTTTCTTTACATGGTAACAGGGTTCATCCATGTGGTGCAAAATGATGTTCACTCTTTCTCTCACTACTCTTTTTTTTTTAAAAAAAAGTTTAATAATAATGAGAGTGGTGCTTCCATCGTCATCATACCATGCGTTTCGTTGTTATCAATCAAATAAATCATAAATTGACTATTTTCCATTTTTGTATTCTATCCTTTTGTAAAATTTAGATGTGTGATCTTATCGTACTCTTCGCTTAGAGGAATAATAATATTCCTTTGTTATTATATATATCTATTTGTTATTGTTAATAAATATTAATATGCCAAGAAAATAAATATATATAATTTTTGCTGACAACCAGACCTGTTATTTGATAATTGTTCTGTGAATCACACCTGTTATACTATGTCAATAATTAGAATATATTATATTAATAGACGTTTAATTGTTCTATATATATTTATTAATCTACCATATGCGAAAATCATTTGATAAAAGATATATAAGAACTGAAATAATTAAAACTGATGCACCAGTTGGTAATCTTGTTTTCTGTTGATATTTTATTTACTGAAACAAATGATGATCGATATGACCAACAAAAATTTAATGTTGATCCAAATACCAGTCAGGTCACATTCTATAATTGATTGAGGCTCAAAGATGTATAAAATGATATTATGTGTACACACAATAGCATATGCCATCCTAAATTACCCATGATTCATACTGGTATATATAGAGCAACATAAAAAGGAGGTCGATCATAATGAACATTCATTCATTTTATAAGGATAAACAACTATTTTTTCTTTTATTTTCTTTTCAACGCCAAAATTCATCTAATTTAACTATCCTTCTTTTACCTTTTAAACACTTCATATCATGTTTTCATTTGTAATAAGATAATGGGTAGTCAGATGGAGATAAGAAAAGTATATACTATTTAGTCCAATACATAAAAAAAAAAGGAACGAGCAAGCCAATATCAATATGATGGGCGCATTAAGGAACGCTTTGGATTTTAGTTGAAAATGTATTTGAAAAGATATTTATATCACCATGAAGGGGCTCTTCTGATAGAGAAAAGGATAGCATTGATAGTAAAAAAAAATACAGTAGGTAGAGGTGAATTATAGACAGATAATATATATATATATATATTTCCAGGAATTTTATGCATCATAATTCTGTATGTGAGAGAAACTCTTCATTGTCCTAATTTCTTTAAAAAGAAAGAGACTGAAATAGTCGCCTGCCCTCTCCTTCAAAATAAATGAGAAAAAAGATATTTAAGCCTATAGAGACAAAAGTCTTTTGGTATAACCCAAATAGAAGAATAGGCTGCCTATTTTACCTATTTAGCCTCTGTTGACTGTTTATCCTATACAGCATTATTTATGCCATGTTTTGATAAAAACCATTTTTACATTTTATATTTATCACATTATATCCGATATTTCGTATCAATATTACACACATTATCTACCAGTACTAGCAATAATGTATATTAAATACTATGCAAATATTTATTAGTGTTTTATTTATTAAAAAAAGAAACCAAATAATAAATATATATAATATAGCAAACAAGAAATTGAATATATAATGGTATATTTGATAACTAGTATTACTACTATCCATCTGTCTGACAACTGTGGAAAATGTAAATATTTGAATCCATTAATTTCAATTGAAAAGAGTGTAATACAGTGGTCCACTGTGAGATGAAATGGTAATAAAATCGAATGTGATAATAAAAGAGACGGATAAGAATATAGTTGAGAATCTTTTTATTGTTCAAATTTGCTCAAATTTATATGTATGTTTTATCTATTTAACGTAATGATGTTATTCACTAGGTCATTTTAATACTATGTTTCACTGACTATGATTAAAGGATGATTGATATCCAATTATTCAAGTATATAAATCTACTTAGTTCTAGATATTTCTTTATGTACCCAGCAATAGGTGTATTGTCCTTTTTAGCAATCAATTTATTTCTTTGATGCTTCATTCTTCATCTTCCTTCTGTATTCCAGAATATTAATAATAATGAACAAATCAAGAGTGATATAGAGTATTATTGGTTGTACCATGTATTATTATGGGACGATGCTTAACTGATTATTTACGAATGAGTAAATCTATCATGTATTAGAGTGGTTCACCACATTACAGTTATTTAACGGGGTAATCGCATTTTTGACAATGATATATATATATATATATATATATATATATATGATGTATGAGCAGAGAGAAATGAATAGCAACGCTTTGACATTCGAGATTACTTATCATTACCTTTGATTGTACAGTTAATATCAGTATAGGCCCAGGGATGACTTGAATGGTAAAGAAGGGAATATTGTTGGTGGTTTTATATTCATCAGATTCCATCAATCTACAAAGAAAACCGGCTGGACGCTCCATAACTGTGAGCTTCATACGGCATCATATGTATTAATTGCACCATATATTCACAATTCTTGAAAAACTATTTCACCAGTAATTTTTATTCAGTAGTTACCTTTTTGATGGAATCGCACGATCTTGCTTCTTCTGGTGAACGATTCATGCATTCCTTGTACTTTTAAACGATCAAACAAATCTTTCATTGTCTTCGGACAATGAAGGCTCGTTTCTATGATTTCTTTTTCTATGGCAGCCACATTATCAATCTTGCCTACTTCAAAGCACCCATATTCAACACCTTTATATACCAATAGCAAATCAGGACGTGAAGGACTCCTGACAGATTCGATATTTGAAGAACCATTGATGATGCGATTGTAATTAAGACGATCAGATGTTGCAGAACACGAACGATGTCTGTAAATTGTGTCAAAAAAGTAGAAGTGCGAGAATCAGTGAGTAATAAAGAGGATGAACCAAGATAAATAACTATCAATAGATACAATACCTTGCTGCTATTGCTTTGATCTCGTCGACTCATCTGTCAAGAATTGACCAGAATCTTGATACTAGGTCAATTTCACCAGTGTATTCTTCCATATTCTTCAGAACATTGTTATTATAGTAGCTGAGAGTTTGTTCGATATCTGCTTTAATCCAAAACAAATCATAGTTCATTCTCATATCGAATGGACCAATTTTCAATACGGTATCAATCAAAGTATTCAGTATTTTTTGTTCAATGTTCTTATCGTCATTTTCATCATGAATCAACTGGCTCATGGAATCTTCAACAGTAGTGACCAGTTCATTCATTTTTGTTCCTGGATCTGGTAATTTACTATCGCCTTTGTCAATTATTTCTTGCCAATCCGATTCTGAAAAAAATTTCGAACAGTCGGATCATCAATGTTGAGGACGAATGAATGGATAGAACTACAAAAAGTATATATATTCATGTGTTGAATTCTTGAACATATATATCCATTCACTTTTCCAGTGCCATATTACGGTATGCCATTTTATGGATACACTCACTGTTCGTTGGTACATTTGGTTCCAAACTCGTATAAAACGTCGTCTACACAAGTACCGCTACAAAGCGTCCAATTTTGAGTCCGGCTAAGGTCTGCAAATTTTTTGCTATACATTGCTTTAGCTTCAGCCGTCAATGGGAAGGATTCAAACTTTGATCCCTGCATGTTTTTTTTTATTATCAAAATGAGTATAAATGTATAAATATACATTTATATATGTATTTAGAAAAAAAAAAACCAGAACGTTCATATCCTACTTACAGCTGAAGAGGAGTTGGAAGCTGATGAATAGGATAACGATGATACAGGCACATCCGTTGAAAATGCTTTCAAGATTATGCCAGATGGACGTTATCATGGCTGTATACGTAAAAACATGCCTTGACGAATTATTTTTGATCTTCAAGGAATAGCTTACTATGAATATCCCTTTACATTTTTCCTTATTGCCTTTAAGGTTTTTCATATCAATTTGCCAACAGGATCGGGTTAGAGTGACTATGTCCTATTAAGCCGCAGCGTTCACTTAGTCATTTCTTTTACTTTTCTTAAATAAAAATTTAATCTACTATGAATATCTTTTTGTGTAATTCTTTTCAAAACAAGTAAACGGAGCGCACCCCAATCAGGTGTTTTTTGTGTGTGTCTGGATGATATAAAAGCATTAATAAAAATCAAAGAAGGTATTTCCAAGCTTAATATAAACTGTAGAATAAACAAATACTTACTAGAGTGACATTCAATTCTTTTGCTATGGTTTTGAACTTGTCGGTCCAAGTGGCTTCAATATTTTCACATTCAGAAATGGTTATGGATTCTACTATTTCCTTTTTTCCAATTCCTGCTTCATCGGCTTTCCCACACTCGGCTGCTCCGAATTCCATCCCAAACTGATATAATTTAAGATCAGGACGTGCAGCAGTTGCATTTGATTCAACTGGTGCCAAACCAGTGATGCTGCGATTTTGATTGTTTGGAGTTGTTGTTGATATTGATGTTTGATCCCTAGAACGAGAATAAAAAGCAATAGCAACCGAATTAGCCTTGTTAATTAATGAAAGAGGGAAATCAAGTCAATATAAAAAGTACCTGCGTGTTTGTACCATGATGGAATCAAATGAACGATCCAAAAGAGTCCAAATCCTGCTAATAAAATACATTTTCGACACTTGAATTTTGATCCAATTAATGGTTTGCGAACGATATACGTCCAGCACTATAACATTGTCATTTGAAGCCAATATAAATCTGATTCAGTTCTTGGATTGGCAATTTGATTTTTGGTGATAAGACTGAACATTGAATCAATGATTTCATCTTCTAGTGTTGTCATTAGTGAGTAAGGTAATGATGATCATGATTCTTTCTTGTTTTTAGCTTCTTTTAATATGTTTGAAAGACCAGTAAAGAAGTTATTGATGGTGCTATCCAGTTCTGAAAGACTTTTTCTATTTTTTTGTTTTAATAGCCCCACCCAAAGTTGGTTGAATATTCAAATTTAAAGATTTCGCATAAAATTTTTCCGTCCAATAAAAATTAATCCTCATTATTTAACTTTGACCATACCTTTCAAATGTTTAAATATTCAGTTCCCATAAAAAATAATTTAAAGTATCTGTTGATTTTATATTATAACAGTATCAAGTAACTGGTTGATAAGAACAGGGGCCCAATTTGCTCGAGTACTGGATTCCGGCTGTTGCTGTTGCTGTTGCTGAAGTGAATTGGGGGAAGGTGTTCCTGCAGCACTCACAGCAGGCTCAGGAGCACCTCTACTTAAACGATTGTTGTTATTGTTTGCGTTCATTCAAAATGTCGATTGCATGATGTAGCTTTAATAATGTTACTTAAAAAGACAATGGAATACTTTGTTTTCTTCAACAAAACACATGAAATTTTGAAATTGCAAAAACTAGAAGAGTTTAAGTTTTTTAGCCAGTAGTATTTATTTTCAAACCTTCAAATTTGAATATTCAACCAACTTTGACTAGGACTAATTTCATTGATTTGCTCCGTGGTAAAAGCGGACTTCCAACATTGATCTTCTAAATCAATGATCCAAGAAAGTATCAAATATAAATATATATATTAGCATACCGTATTTTAGTATATTAATTTTTTAGCGCATTATATGAAGCTGTTATTCTCTATGGTTACTTCCTGCTTGTGATCTAAACCACATCCACATTGATACAACGAATCTTCGACATACTCGCCACCTTCAGGTTTCCATTTATCATCGTTTTCCAATGCTTCACACGGGAAATTCAAATGGAAACCCAATTCAAAAATATATGCAGATAAATTTGACTTTATATCATAGAGCCATTACATATACATAATAATAAGAAACTCCACAATAATAATTATATAAAGTGCATACGCCATAAGATATAAACATCGTCCCCAAAGCGTTTATAATAATAGATTGCTGCCTGTTTTGAAAAACTACTAACGATGGGTTTCAACCACAATTCCAAAAATAAGTGACAATTTGCCTTCCAAAGAGCTAATACACGTTTATAAGACAATATAGTACTGGGGCGTACTTTTTATTCCATTGATTCAAGTGCATGATCTATTTCATCCAGATTAGCGGAAGAATTAACACTGGGGATCGTGCTATTGCTCAATCCAATATTTGACGATGTGGTGTCATGCTGATCGTGGTTGTTCTTTCGAGGACGACCTTGGCCACGTTTGGTTGGTTGATTACGATTAGTGTTAGTGTTAGGCAAATGTGGAAAAGAATTCAGTGTTTTGAGATAGTTCAAGGAGAATTTATAATCGTTATGGTATGAAGAAGCAATTCATTTCACTGTCTCGAGCACTCAACTTGTAGTCAGTATAATCAGTATTCTAAACGCGCCTCCTTCCTAAATTAGAAATTATCTGAGTTAAAACAGCCAATCGTTTGGCAGAGAATTCCCCTCAGCGAAAGTAAAAATGGAGGATATCTTCTTGTTGTAGGGCGAATTGCATGATATAGGGTTGAAAAAAGCGGAGCTAAATTGACAGTCATAGCAGGATATTTTGGATAGGCAGGACATTTTTATTATTTTAGAACTACTACTCCACCATGTTACGAATGCTTCCTAGTCGATTATCTCAAGCGAGACATTCTGTAAGAATCACAACAACAAGAACGATCCCAGCATTTCAAAAACGGTTATTTTCCAATGCCGAAAAATATGACGCGCTTGTATTAGGTGCTTACACTGAAGGAGAAGAGATCGCTCTTTCTGCCGCCCAAGACATTTCTTTAGCAACACAAAAAGTCTTGCATGAACAGCTGGCTGCTTCTTCTTTCAAGAAGGCCGGGGACGTACGTACATTATATAACGTGGGCGGAGTAAAACAAGTTGCTGTTGTATCTCTTGGTAAAAAGAGTGATAGTTTGAAAGGTGATGTTCAACGACTCGAAAGTGCACGCATGTCTGTAAGTGAGCATTATATTAGAAGATACCCGACATTTTTTTATAGTTCCAGTTTTTTTCTCACTCCCACATATATATATAGTCAGCATTAGGTATTCAAGCATTACGTAAACAAGGCGTCAAGAATGTAGGTGTGGATGTGTCTGTCAGTGCCCATGGTGCAGCAGAAGGTGCCATTTTGGCGCAATTTGCATTTGACAAGCTCAAGGATGAAAAATCTCGTGCAGAATCTATCCAAGTGGCTCCCTTCTCGGAACCTATCACGAAAGATGCAAACTTGGATTGGGAAAGTGGTCAAATCTATGGTACCTCCCAAAATTTAGCGAGAATGTTAATGACAACACCTAGTAATTTGATGACCCCCAAGTTATTTTCGGAAGAAGTTGCTTATTTATTGGCTGGCATGGATAATATCGATATCATGGTCCACGATAAGGAATGGGCTGTCAAACAAAAAATGAATTCGTTCTTGGCCGTTGCTCAAGGAAGGTAAAGTCAAAAGACATAGTTATTAATTTTCTTTTATGGTGGAGGTATGCTGCAATTATGTTGCTCATTTTTCTTTTCATTTTGTGGGTATATTTTAGTGAAGAGCCTCCACGATTCTTGGAAATTCATTATAAGGGTGGCAAGGAATCTGATCCAGTCCATGGTTTGGTCGGAAAAGGTAAAATTGATAATATTCTGGTTCATAATATGGACGGAGGAATTAGAGACTCATCGATGTATATTTTTCTTCTTTCTTTAGGTGTCACATTTGACTCTGGAGGCATCTCATTAAAACCAAGCAATGGTATGGCTCTTATGAAGGGTGATATGGGTGGTGCTGCTACTGTAGCCGCCGCTTTGTATGGCATTTCCAAAATGAAACTTCCTGTCAATATTGTTGCCTCTATTCCTCTTTGCGAAAACATGCCTTCAGGAAAAGCAACAAAGCCCGGTGACGTGGTCCGTGCCATGAATGGCAAATCGATTGAAGTGATGGATACCGATGCCGAAGGTAAGCGTGATTTTAGGAAAATGATAAAATGAGATACCCATATGAACCAGTATGATCTAATAATCTTGTATTTTGAATTTTCGTGACGAAAACAGGTCGTTTGATTTTGGTAACTATGAGCAACAACAGATAGAAAAGATGAGAAAAAACCCTCCATGGAACTATCTATTTATTTGAACAGCCTTTTTTTTACTAACACATTCTTTTTAATGATCTTATATGATTAGGCCGACGCATTATACTACACCAGTTCGAAATTCAAACCCGCAAGTATCATCGATTTGGCCACATTAACGGGTGCTTGTATGGTTGCACTCGGTGAAGTGTATACAGGTGCCTTCACTAACTCAGACGAATTATGGAAACGATTAAATGATGCAGGCAACATGACATCGGATCCATTCTGGAGAATGCCCTTGGATGATGGTTATTTGATGGAAATGAAAGAATCCGATGTAGCTGATTTGAATAACTTGGGCAAGGGACGTCCTGGAGGTGCTGCCTCGGCTGCTGCTTTCTTGTCTCAATTCGTGGAAGGTTTAGATAAGGAGAAACTAGGTGAATTACAACATCCTGCATGGGCTCATTTGGATATTGCTGGTACCATGGATGCTGCTGCTACAAAGGGATATCATATCAAGGGCATGTCAGGTACATAATGGATTTTACAATCCTTTTTTGAATCATCATTTTTTTGTCTTGAAATTATCTTAATCGTGGACACTCATAATTTATCTTTTGGTTATAGGCCGACCCACTCGTTCTCTTATGGAATATTATAGAAGCTTTACTAAATAAAGAAAATGATATATACATGTTGCTTTTTTCTATTCTTTTTGAAAATAGTATACATGGATTGTTACCACTATTTATTTTGTTTCTTCATGGTTAAAGGATACTTAGTACTTTGTCTCTTTGTGTAACAAGATCATATACAGGTGGATCCAACAATTCAGTTTTTTTAAAAAAATAACAAATTGTTAGAAGTACCTTAAAAAAAGAGAAGTAGATCGTAACGATGTACTTCTATCAAGAGAGATGAGTGTTGGAAGAATGTATAGAATGTCGTTCTATGCCTTTTAAATTACTGGAAGATGGTAACATTTGTTGTTTGATATCCTCCATCTGTTGTGCCAGAGATGTGTAATGTTATATATTTGGGTAAACTATAAAATAACAGAGGAATGATTCGCAACGAGAGTTGATAAAGCAACAATTATGGTTGAAGCTGTTATCATGTGGTGCGTGCATATACTTGGTATATATAAAATTGTATTATAAGATTATAAGCACATCCATTTTGACATCCATTACCAATTCAGGTTTCAGTGATGGTGACACAACACACGCGTAAATATTTACTATCTGGGCCGAATTTTTACAGTGTTAACACTTTCTCTCCTCTTTATTTTTTTTCTCTTTCTTTCTTTGTTGCTGATAAACTGCACGCATTATTTTTTATGGCTACAACAATTCCATCATCCAATTTCCTTTATATTTTAGAATTATCTTTTTCCTGATAATTAAGTCCAGCAACTTTATGAAGCTATTCAAACCCATAACCATCAACAATTAATAGATTATGCATCGACAGCAGTAATGGAACGTGTACAACAAGAAGAAAGTCAACTCATCCTTGTTGTATTACTTGAAATTCGCTCCTATGGCTTCTCCATGAATGGTCAATTCCAAGAAGCCTATGCAGATGCTGATCAAGTCGTAAGGCTTGTACCTACATTGAAGTCACGGATATCATCCTACATCGCTACACGAACAACTTGATCGAGTCACTTGCATATAGGTTTTCAGAGAGTGGGGAAAGTGGATCCTGAATTGTACATGCCAATGCTTGGGAGATCTTGTATATTGATATGTTACATGAAGAATTTGATAATGAAGAACATATTGCAAGAAATAGTGTTCAACTATAACGCGTACTGAAGGAATGGTTACATTTGCCGAAAAAATGTGTGATACGAATAATTGTTCAATAAAAGAATTAAGTCTTCGTAATTTCAGCATCATCAACAACCAAGTCCTCGACATATTTGGCCTAACCAATGCTTTATTATCATTCTGTATTGCATATAATAACAGGCATATCACAGATCAAGGAATTAACGAACTTATCAATGATAATAAAAGCAAGAGTATCAAAGTATTTGAATGTCGAGACGTCTCTCATGATATCAACGCTTTCAGAGCACATCCTGATTTCATATACTAAACATATAATATATTATTATTATTATTATTATTATTATTTTATAACCAATTATTATAAATCTTACTCCAATCACCCTCTTCAATTGTATATTTTATCTACATATATCGTGTGGTTGACGTTGCTTGGAATTATTTTACTTGAACAAACAGTTTAACTAGAATATAACGAAAACAAAAAAAAAAAGTGCTTAAAAGGGAATGTATATGCTTAGAATCAACCATTTCTTCAAAAGTATAATTTCAACACCATATTCTTTAATATTATGGATTATAGTAGCGATACAATATTTATGCACCGTATTAATTTGATTTACGTTCCGATTGACGCACAGTGATAAATAAAAAGAACCACAAACCCAATTTTATGTTTCTCTTTTTTTCTTTTTCTTTGCCGACAGTTGGGCACGTCCATTACTGACAGTCAAGAAAGTTATCCAACAGTGATGCTCTGTCCGTCCCTTTCGTCATCGGGGACCGTTAATGTCACGCGAGGGCATTATCGTTAACAAGTCAATTAGGCACCCTCATTCCGAACCCTATTATTAACTTCAAAAGTCAATCCCCCACTGTTTACTTTAATCTCAATGCATAATTCTGAGATTTCCCTTAAAATTCCCCTCATTGGTTGTAGTACCTCATTACAATCACACTCATAAGCGGAGCCATTCAAATGAAGAAATACTGAGGATGGTGGCAGCGAGCCATGAATGCTTGGCAACAAGCTACTGGCTGAGTGCGTGAAAGAGCGTAATTTTTTATATTTATAGGCATTCCAAATTCAAGTTCTTTTTTCAAGCAAGCTCCTTTCAAGGCAAGGTCGTCTACCCAAGGCAAGGTCGTCTTCCCAGGTTGAGGTCCTTTTCTGTGTCAAGATTCCTTTCCATGTCAAGTTCTCATGCCATGGCAGGTTCTCATTCGGTGATCAAGATCATATAACTTTTCAACACACACTATAAAACAACCTTCTCTTTTATTGAAATTGCCTATCACCTTTATTATCCATTAATACAAGACTCTTCTTGTTTCTTATCATCATATTCTTTTGTATAATAAACCTTGTTTAATGATCGCTATTTCCATAAAAACCAAAACTACTACTTTGTCCAATCTGAAATAAGCTTTTGATTCAGGTTATATCAATAAAACAACAAATAAATCATCATGTACATACAATATAATTTGATAATATGTTGGTTACGAATAATAACCGTTTCACCTTCAATATCTTACTGATATAAAAATTTTTATAATACAACCTATTAAAAATGCATATTTTTTTCAGTTCATTGAATATAAAAGTTCTAATAAAATACGTTGAGAATAGGTCCTTCTTATATTTATTAATAAACAATACGTAATAATCTATATAATACTTTTTTTTTTACTTGATGACTCCTATATTTAATTCAAAGAATCCATTGATCGTTTCGCATGTTCTTTTCGATATTTTTCTTCTTGATTGCAACGAGCTTGAATATGTGACAAATTACTATGAAGTAAGTTTCGTTGGTTTAATCCAAATATTTTTATATTAATGATCTCAAGTAACCACAAAGTGATTTCTTTATAATTTACTAAACAATCGAGAATGAAAAAATAACGTACTTTTCTAATTCAATATTGATATTTCCTTCATCGATATCCCGGTTTTGATGAATACTACAACCCACTTTTGCATGTAATAATAAATAATTATGAATTGTATTCTCCAAATTTCTAATGATGTTGATAGACCGTGAACGATCAAGATCGTCAGGTGGTGGATTTCTTATATTCACATAATATGTTCCATGACTAATTCATATTTTGTTCTACGTAGAAAATGTTCAAATTCATGATGTCCTGCTTTTGTAAGCACAAGTTGATTGTTAGGAGGATTCAGTGATTCAATTGGACTAAATAAAGTAAAAAAAAAGTATAAATGTAGTAGTAGTAGTTTTTGTAAATTTTAGTATATGCTGCATTTATTAAATTTTTATTTAGTTATTATGAATGGGTACATGTTTAAGGATGATGTCGTCGTTCTATTATACATTTTAATAAATATATATATAAACCTTACAATGGCCCATCAGAATCAAAATATTCTTCGATAAGAGTATGATATTCCTCATATACATCCATGGATTCAAGTATGGTTTCTGTCAATGAAGTAACCCACTGCCAAATTTCTGCAAAAGGACGGGGTGTTTGCTGAGGATGATTCATTAAGGAGTAATGATCTTTTTTTAGGGGAAGGTTAATAATATATAATATAGTACAGGAAAAAAAAGTTTATAAATACGATGGTGCCAGTAGTAGATAAAGTTGTGAATGAAGATAACGAATAACTTTAAATGATGTATTTACATGTATAAATATCAAAATATGAAAGAAAACAAGAAGATTATAAAAATGCTTTTGATGATGGTGCACTGTATATGAAAATGGCAAATATTGATTGTTTAATGGCAACTCTGATTTTTTTTATAAAAAAGTACAATAAAATAATGTATAGCAATGATAATAAAGAAAGCTTTTTTCCATTTAGCTGGTTTTACTAGAGTAATGATTGTTAGTATATTATTGAATGGTCATAACAATGTCAAAGTAAAAATATGTTGATCATTTCTAAGTTTATAATAAGGTTTCAAAAACAAAACTATATTCAACTCTTGATGTGTCATCGTGATAATAGAAACATTTTTGTTCATTTTCATAAGCAGGTATTATTAAAATGAAGTATTGAAAACAATGACATGCCAACTCATTTTTATAATAGTGCTTGCTAAGAAAAAAAAAGAACGGTGTGCTCATTATTATTATTCACATATTGAGATAGGGAAAGTCATTAATAATAAAATGCCTATTTTAATCCAGATCGTTGGCAGTATCATTATGGGGTTCAAGTCATTATAAATTTTCATTTTTTGTGAGGTGTTCATTGACGGAAATAAAATTCGATTATTGTATTGTGTAAAACACAACATTAATTATTTTCAATAACAATGAATTTGAGAGAAAAAAAAGGAGAGAGGAGCGATGGAAGGAATGTACTTTGATAACATCATTGTCATTGATCACCTTCATGAGAACCGAGAAAGCGAAAAACTAAATATGCAAAAAGTGAACACGATTTAATATAGCTTGTTATAAAACATACTACTTTTTTATAGTCTTTATCAGTTATTTTTTATTACTCAGTAGTCCGTCATGGTTCTTCTATTGTGAATTTTGTATAAAACGCATTACTCATTCAATTATTCAAATCAGTGGATACGTTTTGGTCAAATGTAATTATGAGTAATATAAAGATAATAACAAACTAGACATTGAGACATATGTGATCTGTATGATTATCGTATAACATCATACTAATTTGATTCAAACACATTAGGAAACAGGGAAGAGATATGTTATTGGAAATTAGAATTTTCGAATGAGGACTTTAATAATCGATAACGTTTGTGGATTTTTTTGTCTGTCAAATTAAAGCAACAGGATAAAGTTTCAACCTTGCATGGTGTTCTCTTCTCATATTACTTTTGGAATACGTAATTCCAATATAATAATTGAAGATGAAAGAGCACATATAATAAATTTATATATACCATCTACTCTATTCAATGATAATAGCTAAAAATGGATGTAAATCATTTATTTAATTAATATTACTTCTTTTTTTTTTACTAAGCATCGAAGAAAGTATCTGGTAAAATGGAGAACAGGCATATAATTAAAGTTATCATTAACCAACTGAAAATTGGGAACGGTTTACGTTTTTTTTTTTTTTCGTCGGGACAAGCTTTCTATGAATGTTTGCTCAAGATATACCACCACTATTAGGAGATATAATGATCTCGACTACTACTACTACTACTACTACTACTACTACTACTTATAATGTTTATACGTACCTCTCAGGTTCTATTGAAAAGAGTGTCACAGGTTAGCCCAATCATTTTGTCTAGTTTATACCAATATAAACTTTTTGATATTCTTATATAGATAATATTATTGGATGTCTATTTATCATTATTGCATACCAAAAACAGGACATTCTTCCTGTATACACGACTAAAAGTAATATATTCTTTCTTTTTCCTCACTTTTCTCCAGAAAATAAAATTGTTTTATTAAAACCAACCCAACAATGGTTCGTTATTTCACGTTTCATAAATAATAATACGTAATAAATTTAGTCTTCTTCTGCTATAACAAAAGAAGAGTGTTTCACAATGTTTGGTGATAATTGGACTTGTATAAAGTTTCTATATATAAATAAGATAAATATAAATCAAGCATGTGCTATGCAAAAGTTTAATATGTGCATGTGTAACTTATTAAGCCTCAAAAGGCTTTTAAAGTTATTCATTGGCAGAGAGAGAGAGAGAGAGAGAGAGAGAGAGAGAGATAATTAACCTTTTATATATATAAAATATATAAATTTCTCTGTTGTGTGTGTTCGTCGGATATAAGCCATTTTTACTTTTCCGCCCTTTTATTTTAATTTTCTCGGTCAAATAGCCGGTTATCTTTGTTTGTCATCGTTTAAACTGTTGTAAAAACTACATTATTATTTATGCAAAATATGGATGCATTACAAAAACAACCTACATCACTTTTATATAGATAACAAAACACAATGAGCCTACATAATAATAATGTAAAGTAGTATAAATAATTGATTTCATACGTCATTTTTATTCAAATGTTGTAATACGAGATACTTTTTACCATTCCACATTTCTTTCAAAAAAAGAAAAAAGATAGCATCATAGAACCCAGGATCTTCTTCAAAAGAGTAACACCACAATCATTCCAGTGCGGAGCTGAACCATACAAAAAAAGACCTGTCAAAAAGTATAAAATGCCAAAACTGTCAACTGATAAAATAATAATAGTAATAATAATAATTACGGTGCTGCTGCTGCTGCTGATGATGATGAATTGAGTAATCATTATGATTCGTTCATAAATAATGAAACCTTGATAACAAAAAAAAATCAATCATCTCCGCCTCTATGACGATTCTACGTTTTTAATGATGAAGATTGTAACAATGATGGATGATAAAGAAGATGATGATGATGATACAAGGAGGGCGAGGAGAGAGTACTATATACATACTACGAAAAAAAAAGAAAGGTTATCCATGATTCATTTGTTGATAATGAAATCAAATATGATATAAAAAACTAATCTACAGTTGCATTGAATTGGGTGCCACAAAAAATTGAAATGAGTCTGACATAAATAAGCATCAATATAATAACAGGGAAGAAGAGGAAGAAGAAGAAGAATATATGGGATAGAATATTATTACCAGGCAAAGTATATACTAAAAACACGTGTCCCTTAAGATTTTATTATATTTCCAAGCCCCTCTCATCTTTAGAAATCCCATACTTTTTTTTTTCCTTTTTCCTTTTTTTTTTTTTTTACTCCCTTCCTTTTCTTTCCCTTTTTTTTCTTCTTATTTAACATCAAAAACCTTTCACCACCAACCACCATCCATTAACTAACCAAACCAAAAACACCCACCAAACACCCACCTCCCTCCTCCTTCTCTCTTTCTCTTTTTCTTACTCTCTTTTTTTTCTCTCCTCTCATATAAAATATACAAGTAACATAGATACAATTCGCATGCTACCATGACAACTCGACATCAAGCACCGATACCCATCAATGGCAAAGCATTATCGCCATCTACATCTACAAAATCAACCACGAATTCAACCAATATAGTAGGCGTTCATTATCGAGTCGGTAAAAAAGTAGGCGAAGGCAGTTTTGGTGTATTATACGAAGGTTGATAAAAAAAAACTCTCTCTTTTTTATTATTTATTTTTATAATCCAATATAATTCAATAATAATAATAATAATAATAATAAAATATATTTTTTATATATATCATTATATATATATATCTTTTTTTTTTGTTTTCCAATTATTTTTATTATTATTATTCAGGTACCAATCTTTTAAACAATCAATCTGTGGCTATCAAGTTCGAAGCTCGCAAGTCAGAAGCTCCTCAGTTGAGAGATGAATACCGAACCTATAAGATTCTCTCCGGTTTACGTAACGTAACAATTCAATTATGCAAAAAAAGAGAGAGAGAGAATATGTGTTATGAATATTTTTGTTCCGTTATCTAATTGACATGTTATATATATATTCTATTTGTTAACGATTTTTTTCTTTTTTTGGGTGAAAATTATATATTTTTATAATTGTGGATCACACACAAACACCTTAATTATATTTAAACAAATAATTATTATTTAATTATTGTTATTATTATTATTATTTAGCGGGTGTACCTAGTGCTTATTACTTTGGTCAAGAAGGACAACATAATATCCTGGTGATCGATTTACTGGGTCCTAGTCTCGAGGATGTATTTGACATGTGTGGTCGAAAGTTTTCCGTCAAAACAGTGGCTATGCTAGCGAAACAAATGGTATGCATATGTGTTACCTTGAAATATATATATCTCAACCGGAACATCAAAAAAAAAAATACACTGGTGAAATGTAAGACAAGAAAACTAAAACCGATATTTTTTTTTTTATTACACCAAAAAAAAATAGTTACTTCGAGTAGAGAACGTACATGAACGCAATTTGATCTATCGAGACATTAAACCCGATAACTTCTTGATCGGACGACCGGGTAGTAAACATGCCAATACAGTTTATATGATTGATTTCGGTATGGCCAAACCCTATAGAGACCCAAAAACTAAACAACATATTCCGTATCGTGAACGTAAAAGTTTGTCGGGTACAGCACGTTACATGAGTATCAATACCCATTTGGGAAGAGGTATGTAATAGCTTTAAGCGGGTCTCTAAAAAAAGTAAAAAAGGGGAGCGGGGTAGGTTTGGTTGGTTGGTTTTAACCTTGGTGTATTATTTGGATAAAACCCAAGGGTGGGGGGTGTGGAGAGGAGGTGTGTGTGCGAAAAAATTATATGTATATATAAAAAGTACGCCAATTAAGGGTAACTCATACATACTCCGACATTCATATTATCCCTCCCCCAAACAAACAAACAAACATTTACTTAGAGCAATCAAGGCGTGATGATTTAGAATCACTTGGTCATGTTTTCATGTATTTCTTAAGAGGCTCTTTACCTTGGCAAGGTTTAAAAGCTGCAACCAATAAACAAAAATATGAAAAGATTGGTGAAAAGAAACAAACTACAGCCATTAAAGATTTATGTGATGGATTTCCTGGTAAGAAGAAGAAGATGATCTCTTTTAAGGGGAGCAGAGAGTTGTTGAATAGAATGTTTATAATTTTTCTTGTCGATCCACTAACGAAAGAATTCAACATACTAACATATTTTAGAAGAATTTGGTATCTATTTACAATACGTAAGAAAACTTGGATTTGAAGAATCCCCGGATTATGAATTCCTTCGTGAATTATTCAATAAAGTATTACGTCGTATGGGTGAACAAGATGATGCCATTTATGACTGGATGTTATTGAATAATGGCAAGGGGTATGAGGCAAGTATATATATTATTATTATTTCTCTCTTTTTTTTTTCTTGAACGCCACTTATCAAAAATCTGTGGCTACATGGGGATTGAATTCACTTCTTCTTCATCATCATCAATATGAAATCCAGGAACCATTATTTCTTTCTCTCTTTTCTTTCTTTCTATCTCTTTTTTTTTCTTTCTTTCTTCTCTCTCCATTCTCCTGCCTTTGTGATTCCATATCGATAAACTTGGAGAAGAAAAGAAGGGAGACATTGGATAAATAGAAAGAAAGAAAAGAAGAAAAAAAAAAGGGGAGAGAGAGTGTGTGTGTGGAAGGGGGCGAGGGAGAAGGAAATCATCTTGAATGGAAAGATTTTATGCATCTTTTTTTTTTGTATTTTTTACTTTTGGGCTGAAAAATAAGGGGGGAGAGGATTAGAAAAGCTAAACTTTTTTTTTATAATAATCCAACTAACAACTCACCCTTGAATATTATAGCATCATTCAAAGAGTGACAGTAAACGACATCACTATGGTCGTGAAGCGACTTCCAGATTGGCATTATCACCCGGTAGTCAAGCACGTCGATCCAATCGTCCTCAAAATAATAACACGAATCATCATCAACGACAAACATCACAACCATCCCCACATCCACAGCAACAGCAACAGCAACAAAATATGAACACGAATACCACAGGAACCACACTTCCAGCCATGCCTCAACATGCATTATCACCACAACAAGAAGTAGACGTGAAACAACAACATCATTTATCATCCTCCTGTACACCTATTGCTCATGATTCATCCGTTCAACCAATACAACAAACTCACGATGATGGGCCTCATAAAGAACATCGAGGATTTTGGCATGTGTTTATGGCATTTGTGACATGTGGCACCTTTAGTCATTGAAACACGTACACGAAAAAGAAGAAGAAAAAAAAGAGAAAAAAAACATATAACCCCATCTTAATAATAATTTTCCTAATAATATAATAATAATATTTCATCTTTTTTTTATTTTTTTTTTTACCCGAATGCATCCAAAACAACCATCACACACAGTTTACAGCAACATTCAATCCATTCTTATATCACTATCCCATTTGACACCCACTTACCATTCGCACTTCTTCCCATTTATTATTTTCTGTTACTATACACAAAAACACACACACATTGGACCTTTTTATTTGCAAAGAAACCATACCACCACCTCTTTCCCCCCCTTTTTTTTTCTTCATATTATTATTGTTATTCCTTTTATTTTCTTTTTTTCTTTCTGCATACTATTTTGGCCATTTTTTTTCATTTTTTTTATATTGTAATAGCCAACAAGAACAACAACAACAAATCATGAATTAATAGATATACTTCTTTACAATGATAAAAGGATGTAAAAAAAAAGTCTTTTGAATTCATAATTTATTTATATGTCACATGTTATTATGTTGTTTGTGTGGGGGGTGACTATAGTATCAAAGTTACTTTGAATGGTAAATCATTATGCTTATTCTTATTTTGACCATTGTGAAATCAATGCTAGTCTAAATGAATAAAATTTCATTTGTAATCACACTTTTTGGGATATATCATTGATCATTACAAGAGATCAACTCTATTTACTTTTTTTTGTGTTGTAAAATATAGTGTATATATATTATAGATATCAAATTTTCGGAAGGCGTCATTTTTTTAATACTAAAAGTAAAGTGATGGTGGAAGAGGATGGACTTTTTTTTTTGTCATAATAAAACGGGATAGGAAGGAAGAGGGGGGGGATAATCATATAAAATGTATATGGAAAGTAAATCGGATGAAATAGACAGTTGGGAGAGGAATTTTTTTTACATTTAAATGTTATAATTTTCAGGTGCAATGGTTTCATGCAAGAATTGTTTCTTACCAGAACCAAATTCTCCAGCAACATGACCATTACCTCGGATCTTGTATTTGTAAATGACTAAACCTTCCAAACCAACAGGACCACGAGCATGTGTCTTGTTTGTGGATACCTAATTGTAGTATGGTATTGTGAATAGACGTGATATATTATTATTATATTTTCACCTTATTTCACCTACACCATTCTACCAAAACCCCCATATCCCACATATATAAATACTACTTACACCAACTTCAGCACCGAAACCATATCGGAAACCATCAGCGAACCGAGTGCTTGCATTCCAATAACTACCAGCATCATCCACACGAGTAGTAAAGATATCAGCAGTAGCTTCATTTTCAGTCACAATAGCATCCGTATGCTTAGATCCATGTTCATTGATATGAGCCACGGCTTCATTAACATCCTTGACGGACTTGACAGCAATAATATGATCCAAGAATTCGGTGTCGAAATCTTCAGGTACAGCAGGGACAATCTTATCATGAAGTTCAGAAGCAACAGTGGATAAGAGGAAGGAACGGACATTTTCTTCAGCCTTCAATGTAACATTGGCATTCAAAAGAGCAGTAGCGACAGTGGTGAATTTATCGGTACCTTGCAAAAGATCTTCATGAACCAACAAGGTTTCAGCAGAGTTACAGGCAGCAGGGTAGTTTGTCTATATACGCACATAGATTGATATGATTTTTTTTTATAAGTATATCACTCTCTTATCATTTCGTTCCCATATCCCATACCCTCCTATTTTTCTTACCTTGGAATCAACAGCAATGCGACAAGCCTTATTGATATCTGCTTCCTTATCCACATACACAGCACAAATACCATCAGCATGACCAAGAACTGGAATTCTGTAATATATATAAATATTATAGTGGTTCCTGTGTTACCATAATTTTCTATAACCCAAAATACCCAAAAAAAAACCACTCTGTCTCTCTCATTTACCTGGTATTATTTTGAATATGCTTGACAAGACTATTGCTACCACGAGGAACTACCATATCCACATAACGATCCAAATCCAACAAAGCACTGATATCTTCACGTGTTTCCACAATTTGTACAGCTTCCTTTGGAATACCATTGGTTTCTGGAAGACCTGCCAAAGCATCTTGAATGACCTTGGCAAGGACAGCATTGGTCTTGGTGGCTTCCTTACCACCCTTTAAAATCACAGCATTACCTGACTTAAGAGCAAGACTGGAAATATTTACTACCACTTCAGGACGTGCTTCAAAGATAGTCAACAAGACACCAACAGGAACAGTGATTCGATATAATTCTAAACCTTCATCCAATTTTTTGGCATAGGTCACTTTTTTGGTAGGATCAGGAAGATTGGCAATATCACTAACACCTGATAAGATGGTATCGAATTTGTCACCATTGCAAATATCAAGACGTTTGAATAAAGAAGCTGATAATTTTCCAGCGTTGACTTGTTCTTCAGCAATCTAAAGAACAAAATTTCATAAATTTAATATTCTATAATAAATCGAAAGATACTCCTGTCCCTTTATTTTGTTTATTTGTTTGTTTCTCTCACTCTATTTTTTATCATTTCAAATAAGTTACCTTTTTATCTTCCTCATTGGCTTTAAAGATCTCGTCTCTTCGTTCTGCAAGTACTTGTTTTATGCGAAGTAAAGCTTCATTCTTTTGGTCGTCTGTCACAGACTGCATGGCAACAGAGGCCAAACGAGAAGCGCGTGCAAGATCAACAATGGAATTGGAGCTCATTATAGAATTAAGTGAATGGGGTTCGATCGATTAATAAAAAAGAAAAGGTGGAGAAAGAGAAAAAAAGAAGAAGAAAGAAGGAAATATATATATATATAAAGGGTTGTATTTGTTCACTTCATTTCATGACCCGAGGTCCGGGCGTGTTGCATGTCAAGATGGTTTTTTTTTGTTCCCAAGCGTTTAAAATCCCGAATAAAGATCATAATCCAAACTTGGATGATGAAATATTACTGATGATGACCACAAGAAAAAAACAGGGACCTTCACACTGCTCATGCTCTCACATATATAAAAAGAGCATGATTCTCAACCCAAAGGCACACAGACCAACTCTATGGAAAAAAAAGACAAATATATTAATGGTATGAAGATCCATTTTACTCCACATTATTGTTTTTTTATTTAAATGCCAGCAAAACTGATAATGAATATATCTCATCTCTCTCTCTCTTTTGTTCTTTCTTCTTTTACCAAACTTCATATCGACTTAAAAAAAGTCATATAATTTAAAACCAAGAGATGATGATGATGATGCGGGCTACCCAACAACTTTTTTTTATCAGAAACTATAAATTCAAGTAGTATTGCATCATGATTACTACTTACGGTAAGTATGGAAAACCTTACAAAAAGTATATTATTAGTTTTCACATAATTTAAGGATTACACTTGGTTAAAAAAAAAGTGTGATACGAATTTCGGACTTTTGATTTGGGATGATTCAAAGAAGTTTTTTTGTCATGCTTTTTGAATTTAACGTTATTAACACTGGTTCCTATTTGTCATTAACAAATTTTATTATAAAACCTTTCTGTATCTACGAAAATCATATTCGTCATCTATCTATAAAGAAGGAGGGAAGGGGAGGGGGTTATGTTATATATATGTTTATATATAAAAGCTGTAAGATAATGTATATGCAGAGCAAAAAAAAAGAAAAGTTTTTTCCGTTTTGCGTCACTACTACTACTACTTTGGCTCTTTTTCTAAATATTATCTTATCGATCAAAGCTATCTATAAAAAATAAAGGATCTCATGATAAAACAGAAATGATGGAATAATATATTTCCAGCGCTAGGATCACAAAATCAGCTTTTTTCTTTGTGTATCAAGAACGGAGTATGCCCCGAGTTTTGGATATATTCTGTAACTATAGTAAAAGGACACATATTCCGTTATTGTTGCTTTTGTTGGTTTGAAGGATGAAATATATAATAAATCATACATGATTTAGACAACAGGCCAATAATTTATTATATTAATTTAGTATATACTTATGGAAGAATATCCAGAATGAACCATACTCGTATGAATCCATTTAACAGAATATTTTTCTCCCTTTAGAACAAAAAAATACCCATTGCCATACTATGGATAATCATTTACTTTTCCTTTTACACATCTGATGGAAAATCTCTATATCAAATTGTTTAAGTTTCTTATCAAAGAGTAGTGTTTTCAAAAAACAATGTATGGAACAACAAAAAAAAGAAGAATCTAGTCTTTTTTTTTTGTTTAATTTATATATGATTCAAAAAATAAGTATATGGATAGTTAGAAAGATAGGAAAAAATAAAATAAAAAATGAGACCATGTTATACTGTGCATAAACAAGCAGTAATGTAAATTTCAATTTCATCATTATCAGTATTATTTACATGGCTGGTACCATTATTAATGCTGCTATTGTTGTTGTTTCGCATTGTAATTACGCCATCGATCAGGGTTTTCCCCCTTTCATCACTATTAACAATATCATCTAGGTGTCGGATCGCTAAACATCGGGTATAGGCACCTTAAACACATGATGCATCTTCATCGAATTCTCTTGCATCGAGGTTGCCATCATATTCTTGGCTGTCAGAGTGATAAGTGATGAATGGTTGATTTGTGCTAAAATTCGAATCCAAGTTTTTCGTCGCATGCTGTTCAAAAGTTTCGATCGTGCTGGATAACTTCATAAAATTTAACGTGATGGATCGTACAACTGTCTGAGAGAACCAGTAGTGATACATGTCTGTGCAGTTGTGCTATAATGATTAATCTCCAGATTGGTTGGTATTGTTTAGTGTGATGTTGATTATGAAGAGGATTTAACAAAATACTAGCTGCGTCTTGTTGAATACCATTATCCATTAATCGTCGTCGTTTATGCTCCATGCGATCAAACACCAATGGGGGTTCTTCTGAAGAAGATTCTGATCTTGTCCTGGTGCGGCAAGGACTGTTGATCGTGGTATCTGTATGCTGCTACTGATTTGGTGTAGAGTTGGGTACCATATCGCACTCTTCCAATTCAGTGTTATCAATGTTGCCATTACTCGTTCCTGTCGTAGTTTGCAAATTGTTTGTTGCTGAATGTTCCATGGGGGGGGGCAAGCATACACCCACTTCCATGGTTTCCATTGTTGTTGGAGGCTGTTGGTGGCAATCGTGTGGGAATCCCATTTCCGATGCGTCACATTCCATAGACCTAAAGCTGTCGTTTTGTTGAAAACTACTAGTCCCATCCCGTGTCTGATGAATCTGTAAACACCTCTATCTGAGGTTTGGCTGACAAGAAGCTTTGACCATTCCAGTGAATTAAATGATGTATCCACCACTTCAATTCATTTATTGCTCAAGATGAAAGACCGACAATGTCGTTCTAATCGTGGCCTTTAGCTCGAAATTGGTTGCGGCATACTATCAACTATCTGGTGTAAAGACGTGCTGGAAGTGCAGCCAATGACATTTCTTGAGCCTTTCCAATGAATGACGAAAGGCGATGAATGGTGCTGGATGGACTGTTGAGCAGCTTGCGTGCTTCTCGTCTGAGATCGCGAATTTTGGATGATGGGATTTTCAGACACATGGTCTTGGTGTCGATCTGAAAACCCAAATGACTGATCTGTTGAGTAGGAGTTGTGTGCGATCTTGCTTCCTTCATCGAAAACCACAGATTGAAAAGCTTGGTCATTACCTGCTGTGTGTGAAGTCGAGATTTCTCCTTCGTTGCGGCACAAATCAATATGTCGTCCAAGTACGCGGATATCCTGATCCCCTTTCTGCAAGCCCAGCGAATGACTGGTCGAAGGACCTTGGTAAAATCCATTGGTGAAACTGACAGACCGAAAACTAGAGTGCGGAATGCATATATGCATATTGGCGCGGTTGGTCTTTTTCATTGAATTTTAAAATCCAAAATGAACAATTATTCCGAGCTCTTACAAAATATAACGAAATAATAGAGCGCTGGATTGAAACAGCCTTCTCATTCGTACAGTAGTGTATCGATGCATAACAGTGCTGTTTGGTCACACTGAAAGCCAATTCTTTATTGAGCTAAAACAGCATTTCGCACCTTGACCCTTTGTGAGAAAATGACACGATATTTATAAGGGGTATGGTGCGCCAGATTATGGCGTCAAAAATGGGATAGCAATTTTAGCTCCGATCATGTATTAACTGTACATTATCTTGTTGATTTAGTGACATAAACATGAATACTACAAAAAAAATTGTACTTCCTATTCATTCCAGAAAACAATAAAACAAATAATTGGTCTGACTAAGTCAGAAAACTTCCAAAACAACTCAAATAGTATATAGTGTTGCCGTTTGAAGGAATAAGTTTTCACCAGCTCCACTAAAATTAGCACGTTTTTGTTTATTTGCTTTATCTTTCTTGTAAAAAGCCAGCAGTTTTTGGGAAGATAAACAAGTATGAACTGATCAAACTACTGTCATTGAGTGATGAAACTTTTTTCCTCATATTTACTAGAATTATCTATTGGTTATTCATTATTTGTTAGTGATGTTGATAGATAAGATTAGAATTCGGATGATGTTAACATAAGATAGTAAATATATCAACAGCTTATTATTATAGTAGTAAAAGCCGTAAAACATTAAAAGATGTATATGAAACATATTTATTATACGTATCTTTGCGCGAAGTTTTGAGGCTTCCATCATCACGTCTAATTTTAAAACTAATACTAGAGAGGACCAACACAACCATTATAAAAGATAGAAAAAAATCATTCCTCATAGAATATATATATTATTATATATTGCTATAATAATCTAATTTATCCAATATGAGCATTGTTCACAGGCCACTGATTTGCATGGGGTCAGCTCATTTCCATGTGTTCCTTGTTTATTTTCTAAGTCATGTCACTGCTTTCTCCCGTAATTTGGCCCAACAATAAGATTTTGTATTGGCATATCAATTTTACCATGATTATACTTCTTACCTTGTTTGACTCTATGGATATAGACATCCAGCGTGGATCATTACCCATTCATTATATCGACTTTACCACCGCAGCAAGAGTATTTATATTACTAAAGGCGACTACTTTTGTATAATCAAAATAAAGTTCAATCATTTATTATTATCAGCAGTGGAATGTTTTTCTTTTTCCAAATCCCCGAATGACTCTTTTCTTGTCACTACCATCATTCAAGGTTAAATTATTTCCTGTTATTACATAATGATACTTCATCATGAACCAGCAAAAAAAACCATACTTTTCAACTGACAGCGCCGCTTTTGTTTCAAAAGATGGAACGACTTGTCAAGTATTTTCATGCAAAAATGTAGTAACCTATGCTTATATTAGGGAAAAAAAAAGGCGGCGCGACGTCGGATTGTAAATCAACAAAAAACAAAACAGTTTCGAATGTCTACCTCGCGAAAAAGACTTTTCTATATACATTCATTATATTTTTTTTTAAAAAAACTATGGCCTCCATGATCAATATTTACATAGTCAGCTGATACTCGTTTTAAAATACTGATGAGTATTTTTCCAGAACTTGTATAAACGGGATCTTATCAATATCTAAAACAGACAATGATGTCATGGCAAATAACAACCAACCGATGCTTTAATTACCTCTTGTACTATATAACATAAGTTAAATAGGACGTAATAAAGAAATATATTGCAAATTTCCGCAAGTTCCAGGATTCAAACACTGTTTTTAATAATAGCATTCAAATGCTACGCTTTCGAAGCCAAGTGACATGAAACACGAAGTACTGAGCTCTTTATCCAACTAGTGCCATCAAGTTGTGTAACAATATTTTGGCAAAGTAATAAAGCATATAGGAACACTCAGTGTTATTGTATTGTCTTAAAGCTTTTTTCATTGCACTGACCCACAGCAAAGCAAGAAAGCTGTAGTTAGCATTACGTTTAGCAAACAATAACAATATTCGAGGTACTTAATATATACAGAGAGCTATAATATTATTTATCTCCATGATAGTAGGAACATGATTCAGAATAAATAACTGTTGTAATAAATTTATTTATATTATAATTAAGCAAAATGATAGAAGATAGAAACAGTGGATTTCAATAAAGGGATAACATATGTTTATGAACAATGAATCATCATTATACGTTGTTGTTGTGTGTAACTGATAGATCTTTAATTATCGCCGTATCGTAATTGTTGGAAAAGATACTACTGTTTTTAACACAATCATCGTATATTTGTTCGATCTCCTGAGCAAATACCATAGGCACTTTTGAACGAATAACTGTCCGTTTGAGTGTTAATGGTAACTGTTTGTTGAGTGGTAGAATATGGACCATGCTTGGAACCATAACTGCATAATGACTTGGTACACGTTTATTAGCTCTATTGACAGCCTCATATACTAAGAAAATAATAAAAATGAATATATTAGGCATCAATATTCTTTGAACAATGTATAATGAATACAGTAGTACTGCTACATTAAATAATAAAAAGAATGTCAAAGCAAAACATATATTACCTTTGTTAACGATCATGGTTGGGGAGTATTTACTCGCTTTGTCAACTGCAAGCTCCACTAATATTGCGGTACAATTTTTGTTTTCACCAATAAGGACACAGTTTTGAATTATTTCTTCGTCGTAGACTTCCAGTTCCATACGCAAAGGGCATATAACCTTCTTATCATCTTTCCTAAATAATATTTATATCAAGTGTAAGTGTTCGTACTCTACTTGTAGTGCTATAATAGTAGTACGCTATTTTTCACCAAGTGTTTTGTGATGCAGCATAACGCAGAAGATAAAAGACACTCACAATGTAAATACATCGTTTAAACGCCCAACATATGTCCATATAGTTTGAGAGTTATGTTGATCATCATTGGGAATAAACAAATCTCCAGTTGCAAAATCCCCATTAGGTCGATTTTCAACATTTGCTACAAGACCGGGGTAATTTTTGCGGACAACAGCTTGGTATGTATCTCGATAAACCTTTTCAAACGATAGATACGATATAGTCATATCAGAAAATAGGAAGCTGTTCGCTCGTAATAAAGTATCGCCACTAACAAAGCTTGTACCCAGAATACCAAATTCTAATATATTATCAAATAATGAGTTATACTACTGTATGTTATGTTTTATACTTTTTTAATATACCTGTGGTTCCAAACGATGGTAACAATTTTAAGCCTTGTAATTTAAGTATTTTTTCAATAGATGGTCGAAGGGGTGCACCACCAGTGATACATCCTTTTAATTCATTTATTGTTGTTGTTGTTGCAATAGTGGCATCTGTCTCTTCGCAGGAAAAGCATTCTTGTAAATAATCCCCCAATTGCTCAAGTAGGAGATAATGACTAGAAAGTATCCATGTTACTTTCATTCTTCTAGCTGCGGTAAAAATTCTATCCAAAGTAATTGCTTGTTCATTATGAAACACAAGAACACTAGAACCAATAAGCATGTTTAATAAAAGAAAATCTACAGTGTTGTATAATATGTATGAGTATGATGATAGCCTACTAGTGATAGTAACAATTCCAAAGTAATGGAATCAAGCAGTATCTGTAATTAAAATAGTGTGTGAATAGTATACATACAAATGGCATTAGATCGGTCGAATGAAGTAGGTATTAACCAGACATCTGATGATTCCATAGCCACACATGGATGTTGCAGTGGTGCCCCGTTGTTGTTCCTGTGTTTGGATATTTGGTCAGGGATTTTCAGAGATACTTCAATAAGAGAGTAAAGTAAGGATAGATTATCTCGAGCAATAACTTTTGGAATCCCGTTTGTAGTACCCCCCGTCATCATATATAATACTGTACTGTCAGGACCAGCATGAAGTGCATTCGTCACGACCATGCCTTGTTCTTCCTTTGCTGCTGTTGTTGCTACTTTGATAAGGTAGTCCATATCGTACTCTTCCCATGGTTCAACTGGAATAGTCACATCATTGATCGTCATGGTGGTAGACAAATGAAGCTTGGTCTTGAAATATGTATTTGAAGCAATGATGTAGCCTGGTTTTACTAGTTTAAGAAGATGGGTTGTGGTCATTTTGTCACAATCTGAACGGATTGTAAAGTAAGGGAGGCCAAGTTTCAGTATTGTAAAAAACATCAACATCGGCTGCACTGGTGATTCATGGCCAATGGTTGCAACACATTGTGCTTCGTCACTACTGATGGCTGGTAGCAGAATTGGTCCCCATTTATTCGCAAGATACGTGGTTATTATATCTACCTCTCTGTATGTTAATGTTTTGAATTCCATTGATTTTGGTGCTGCTTGGTAATGAACTAAGGGTTTATCTTTATGATGCTCCACAGCCACTTCAAAGGCCTGAAGAATAGATCCATAATCTGTATATTTTGGTAACTCTAGACCATCCATATTAAAAATATCCATATGAATGTAATAATTCTTGAAAGAAAAAAGATGGCAAAAGAAGAATTTCAACCAATGCAGACACTTTTCTATCAGATGCATATATATATATATATATATATATATATGTACAAATATGCATTGCTACTTTTTTGCAACCCCGGCTTGCATATTTATTTTCTTCTATTTATTATATCCTGTTTAAATTTTTGCTATGAGTTTTGAATTCATCCTCAATTTAACGATAGTCGCAAGTAATGCACACACCATGTAACCTGAGCCAGCAACAATTTTACAGTAGAAGTAGGGTTCCATGCCAGTATTGAGTGTATCCAGATAAGTAGCTAAAAATGGACCTAAGATACTGAAGGTACTGGCAATTGATCGTAATCCTAATGCTTAATATGGTGTATTGTATATAGTAGGTTTTATATCATTGTGCCAAATAAAATAAATAAATTAAAAAGAACAAGATGAGTGTTCCTTTCTACTTCAATAAATACTACAATTCCTCTAACATTTGTATCCTGTCATTATTCTAGTTTACCTCCAGGATATCTTTCGATCCCCACGATACTAATAAGAACTGATGTTGCTATAGAAATCAAATAATATTGACCCAAGAATAACAATAAATATAAGAATTATTACTATTTTAGTGTATAAAGTTGGGTCTTTTTTTTACGCAATTTCATTCAAATAGAATAATATCCTATGTTTCATGATCCGTAATAATTTGGATGTTTGTTTTTTAAATATTTACTTACAAACAGCAAAGTATCCTGAAATGACAAATCCTTGAATTACTGAGAATGCCATGAACCCTGCAATACTGCGGGTAAGTATCCAAAGCAAGGATACTGACATCGCAGCAATGAGGGATGATATTATATATACGTTGATATTCCCAAACTTGTCAGCTAGAATGCTATTATAAAATTATATATAATGAAATTCAATCAGAGTGCTATATCAATATAATTGAAGTATATATTTTATTTTTGATAGTTAAATTATATATAACTATTTATTGTGTATTTTCTTACCCAACCACGACTGATCCAACAATTGCTGAAATAGATACGACTGTAATGGCAAAAGCTCCTTCCATATCGGAAAGACTAATAGCGTTGGCCGAAGCTTTTAAATGAACATTTTTATTTTATAAATCAGCATTATATACTAAACCAATATTAAAATAATAAAGTATCTATTATTATATTATATATAGAAATCTCATATACTTACGTGGGATAAACGTCATTATAAGGCCTACAACACACAAGTAAATTGGACAAATAATAATCCATATTACTAAGTTCGCGTTCTTCAATAAGCCAAATCCAAAAGAATTATGGAAGATTGTCTTCTTTTTTTCCTTTTTGTTTCCACTTCCTTCTGATAAAACAGACACTTTCCGTTCCGCAATGCATGGGAATCCAACAACTGCACATGCAAAAATTACGAATGCAGTTACTTTATATGTCCTGTATAGTGTAAAGCGATAATGAGGTATTATTAGTTATTAATATAATATATAATGATAATATATTTTGTGTCAAATATAAAAATCCAATCCCAAAACTGCCAATAAATTACCATGCAGATCCAAGTGATGCATTTATACTGCTTGAAAGTGGTGCTATTACTATACCTCCAATACCTGATAACCCTGAAAATATTCCGTTTGCTGTACTAAGGCGTTTGGAGGAAAACCATTGTGGAAGTATGCGATAAACAGTCTAAATAATGCATTCAATCATGTATATATGCAAAAAATGTTTACTTTAATAAATCATGTTTTTTTATTTGCAATGTATATTTCATTGCTATTTTATCAAAATACATCACCGCCAGCAGCAGCAGTTGTAACATTTTGATTACCAACCAGAATTATAATGGAAGCACCTGTTCCACAACACAAACTGTAGGTGAGGTAAAGTTGCCATATCTACCAAAATCATAAACAACAGTTATAGTTCCATTTTAATTGTGAGATACGTATTATTTTAATTTTATGATGTAATTTTTGCCACATATACATTAAGGCAGGAACATTTTCATCTATTAAGCCTACCGAATTTACTAGTGATGATATGACCAATCCACCTATGATGAGACATATACCAAGTATCAAAACCAATCTGAACCCGATGAGTGTATATAGAATGTTACCAAGAAGGTTACAAAGTCGAAAGAATACATCGAACAAAGTGGCTACAAAAGTTAAGCGCATGACTTGATTTCCTTCTGAAAACACTTTTTCCTCCATATAATAATTCTGCATCACTCCTAATATTGATATTTCCAAAACAAATGAATAGTAAATATTATCAAATCCTTCTGTAACCGTTGCCCATACTTTATAGCATACCCCTATTTAGAAATCCATCACCATCGTAATAGGATCAAAAAAACATTAGTTTGAGAAGTGAGTAAGACCAATACCATGTTTCATTTTATTGGTATACGATAACGTGGTTATATATGAAAAAAGAATTGTGCCGCTAATAGCTTACCATGATAAGTGCAAGTTAATTAGGCATGCTATTAATACAAGGCCGGCTAAAACAATCCAGGCTCGCTTTCCATCAAGTGGTGGTAAATTGGATGAAATGCCTTCTTCATCGTCTGTTTGAGGGATCATTATCATATCTTTGTTGCTATGGTTATCATTATTATCATATGATATTACTAAACTATCATTGCAGTCACCCTCTCGTTTAGATAATTTACATTCTTTTCCCTCCCCATTATTGGCTGGCATTTTATTTTTTATTTTTGTGCGGTCTTTCCGTTGTTGATACAAGGAATACGCTGGAAGAGACTTTTTAAGAAAAGAAAAATGGAAAAGGAGAAAATAACTTCGAAAGAGGAAAAAAAACCCGATGTTATGCTTTACATATTACTGCATGCACTCTTTCATAGAAAGAAATTCATTGTATTATATCACAAAAGTAGTGTTATTTTATAATCATTACTACGTATTAACTATTAATTAGATTGATCTATGTTTTTTTTCCTATCCGTTAATGATGTATATCACGCAAAACATGACACGTTAAAATAGAGCTGTTGGAATTTGAGTAATATGATAAATATGTTTCTCTAAACACTCTACAAAATACAAATAAACAAACAAAGATGCATAAAACGCCAGAGAACTGGAACGGCAAGATAAATATAACTGACGTGTAAATACAAATAGTGAGGGCATTTTATTTGATTCACGACCCCTAATAAAAATATTCTGAGGATGTACATAGCCATTAAATAACACGGCGTAACCCTTCGCATCATACAGGAATATATGTAGTCTATAGTAGTGGATCATGGTGGTTTTATCATCAAATTTTTGTTTTCACCCATCCTAATTATTTCATAAAAGTAATAAAAATACAGGATCAGGATTCTAAAGCTTGTTTAATACAATAGTAGATTATAATTCACTGTTACAATAAGTAGTGAAAGAACTTTACATTATTCTGGTTCCAATTACGCCTACAATAAAACAACGCTTGAAGTTGTGTATCAGCCCATATGGGATGTTCTCCTGCATAAAAACGCCATCAATAACGTACTGCATATTATTGGAAATCTGGTGAAATATATTTTGTGGAAAAAGATCATTTTTCTTTCATTCATATTTTTTCTTTTCACAGAGGTGATATCCTATGCAACATACTGTTTAATATGGATGATCTAGAATTACCAAAATATACAGATTATATATCTATTCTTCATGCCTTTGAAGTGGCTGTGGAGAATTATAAAGATAAACCCTTAGTTCATTACCAAGCAGCACCAAAATCAATGGAATTCAAAACATTAACATACAGAGAGGTAGACATAATAACTACGTATCTTGCGAATAAATGGGGACCAATTCTGCTACCAGCCATCAGTAGTGACGAAGCACAATGTGTTGCAACCCTTGGCCATGAATCATCAGTGCAGTCGATGTTGATGTTTTTTACAATACTGAAACTTGGCCTCCCTTACTTTACAATCCCTTCAAATTGTGATAAAACGATCACAACCCATCTTCTTAAACTAGGAAAACCAGGCTATATTATTGCTTCAAATACCTATTTCAAGACCAAGCTTCATTTGTCTACCACCATGACGATCAATGATGTGACTATTCCAGTTGAACCATGGGAAGAGTACGATATGGACTACCTTATCAAAGTAGCAACAACAGCAGCAAAGAAGCAACAGTATACAAAATTGAATGGAGTTCCTGTAAACCAAGAGAGTCCCGCGTTTATTGTGGCCACAGGAGGCACTACATCAGATTTCCCAAATATAATTGTTCGAAGCAATCAATCCATGCTGTACTGTTTAAATGAAATTCTTTTAAAAAGCAAAGATTTAGTAAAAGTCAACGAAAACAATAACAACAAAGATAAAACACCATTGCGGCATCCAGTTATGAAATCAACTGATATAGGGTTAATGGCTATTCCTCTTGATCGCTTTAGTACTATTGGTGGTATGAATAGTATATTTTATACAAGTTTTTGTAAAGAATAGATTATAATTTCTAGTAACAAATTGCTTTTTATTATATACAGATGGTTTTTTATGGAGCATGTTAGTGGGTTCTGCTGTCCTTGTGTTTCATCATGATCCACCACCCACTATGCACGAAATTCTTGCTGTCATAAAAAATTATAAAGTGACATGGATGCGCTGCACAGTAACGCAGCTTAATCGACTGGGAGATTACTATACACAAGAACTTGGGGGTGAAGAGGAAAATGCAGAAATAATACCAGCAACTGCGTTAGAAGCATTTAAAGGATGTCTTTATGGCGGTGCACCGGTTCGATTATCTACTGAAAAAACTTTAAAAGCTCAAGGGTTTAAGTTGACTCCCGTATATGCTGGATCTGGTAAATAGATAAATAGAATCTACACTTATTTTTAACGAAACAAAAGAAATGAGAGTGTAAATGATTTTGAAATGTGAACTAATGAGATCGATTAAAAATTAGAATTCAGTGTATTAGGCACGCACTTTCTTCTTGACGACACGTTCGGGGCTAACACTTTTATGTTTTGTGATAAAGCTATGCCCTACCTATCGTTTGAATTGTTTGATCAAGATATGTATCAACTTGTTATAAGGAATAATTATCCTGGTCTTCCAAAAGGCATTGGGAATCGACCTAATGGAGATTTTGTAAATGGGGATTTATTCGTTACCAATGACAAGCACAAATCCCATAACATTTGGACGTTTGTTGGACGTGTCTTCCATGTATTTACAATGTACGATTTTCAATTTATTTACTTATATGAAAGGAAGAGATATATGTTATAGTGAGCTACGTTCGACATGAAGATGTGTAAGAAACTTAAAATTATTTTTACTGTTTTCTAACATTTGTAAATAAAACAATTAGGGAGAGTGGTAAAAAGGTTTGTCCTACAAGAATGGAATTGGAGGTTTGCTATGAAGATATAATTCAAAACTGTGCCCTTATTGGTGAAAACAGAAAATGCACTGCAATAATAGTGGAGCTTTCAGTTGAAAAAGCTGTTAACTATTCTCCAAATGCCATGATTACCAAAGGTAATGATCGTTTTTATATTCTTTTATTGTTTGATATTTAACAACTATTGCATATATATAGTTGCAAGATGTACTAATGACGGACATAATCACTTTCATCATTTTTTCAGTATATGAAGCTGTGCATCGGGCAAATAAATATGTACCAAAACATTACACTGTCATAGTTCCAGATATGGTATATATTCTCCCACTCAACAAGCGACTTTCATTAACAGTCAAAGATACTGTGTTCCATCCAAAAGTGATTGCTGAATTTGCTCAGGAAATCGAACAAATGTACAATAACAATGATATAAACGCTAGTGTCCATTTCAACAATAATGCAGCAGCGATTGAAGATTTATCAGTTAAAGATAACAATGAATATTGATAGTTCATTGTTAATAAACACGAGCCATTTAATTGAAAAGATGAATTGATTACATTTATTGTTTTTTTTTTAATATGAATAAATTTTTTACAAGACTCATTTATTCTGATCCATGTTCCTATTGTAATAAATGGTAGATACCTCGGTATATATAAAGTGCTACTTTGAACAATATTTTTTATTTTATATATTCAAAGACATCATTGATCTACTCCCCACAAAAAGGCACATCACCGTACTACTAAATGCAGTAATGTGGCGGTGGCATAAATGTCAATACATATATCAGTCGTGCTGATATGAAAATGTCTTCCGTATCATTTTTACAATATTGCTTAGCTTCCATATTATATATGAAAAATCGGCTTCTGCTCTTGAGTAATTTCTAATGCTTCATGATGGCGATAAAGTAAAAAAAAAAATCGAATATCATATGAACAATAATAATAACCAGGAAAATTGAACCACTAACCCTTGTTTTTAACACTTGTCGAAAATTATTTGGGTTTCCTCAATAAAAGCCTCAATCATAAATATGTCATAAGGCAAAAGCCTTTAACCTAAAGTAGCTACTGGGTATACTGATTTTTATTATAGTTACTAGGTGCGCCAACATTTTTAATTATAACCAATAATCCAGAGCACCACATATTATTACATTCATTATTCATTACAGGTATATTGCGAGTTAGAACTTAAATATAATATAAAAGTTTACCCATGACACCCTATGATAACAAAATACGTTATTACTTGAAACCAAAGGAGCCTGAGTACATTTCTTGATCTTCTCAAACTGGATCAGTTGCTGTATTTCTACCAATCCCCCATTGTTTAACAATAAAACATTCCCCTGGAAAACCAATTGATGGACTACACATTCATCTTCATTATAATCATTGTCGTTATGAGCAATAAGATACTTATTCTTGAATTGTGCATATCATTCTTTATACTGTTTATAAGTTACATGCTATTGTCCATAGGCATACCATACTAAATAACATAATAAAGGACACACTTGATGAATTATGTTGAAATAGGTAACTGGTCGTCGTGATTCTACTGTATCATGAGATTCACAATGCAATGTAAAATACGTGAGTGTGGGGCAACAATGTAGGGGCGAGAAAACCACGATTTTTAAAGACAATCGATTATTAAGGTGAAGATAAATCAAGTGTGTACCGGTGTTTTTTAATTCGACTTCTTCTGGCTCTTGTGTTATCGAAATCTCAGGGATCAGCCTATAAAAATAACTGACAGATGTATCAACATTGGAAGGGCATGGAGTAAATCTAAGAAAAGAGAAATTTCTATGGAACAATCGCATAAAGGTAATTTGGTCAATATAGTTGCAAAGTAACAAAAGCCTTGTTGGTAACAAATTGAGTTGGTTATCCATAGGACTTCCGGAAATGTCTATTTTAATTTTCCAATAAAAAAAAGGTATGGCTGGTATTATCTGCTGTATCTAGCTATATATTACTATTAACAATTGAATAACATGAATCTATCCCTACATCCTTATTTATTCCTTACCAAGAATTTGAAGCTTACGTATTATTATTTATTTTGAAAAGTTTGTCAAATATATATTTGACATTTTATTGAGATCCAATAATGTGAAGTTTTTTGATACGGTGTCCAAAGTATTGTTGAGACCGGGGGGTGATGTTGACAGTAACAGTAAAAAGGATGCTCGATTTTTTTTCTAGATTTACATACGAATTCATAGGAGAGCCAAAACTTTCTTCTGAACTATAACTTATTTATTAATAGAACAGTATTGGTTTCTATGGTTGAAAAAAAGATACATCTATCAATGCAATACGTAAGAATATGAAATTTTGCTTGGACGTATCGATTATAGTATGTGATAATTCAATTAAATATTCTAAAAAGGAGAGGGTAAACTGGGAATTGTATCCCATATTCCGTGTGGTATATCAATGTGTCGTTGATACTTATTGCTCATGTGTAGGTGAGGCTACGCAAATCTCTGTAATCCAAAATACACATCTGTCATATTACATGAACTTGTGTAGAAAAGAAATAACTCATCACTAGCTGAAGCAAAATATATATTTCATAAATACACATCAAAATTTTCACTCATCAAATGCATGGTATTCATTTCATAATATATATATACAGAGAGAGAGAGAGACTATTTTGCAATTTTTATAAAATATGTATAATTGTGTTTGTGTGATTTTTTATATACATTCATTATCATATTATTTTACTAGAAAAGAAATTGTATCAACATGCACAAAAAAGAGTGGTGAGGGGAAATAGTAAATATAAACAAACAAAAAAAATAAGAGGCAAAAAAAAAGCGAGATGAGGAGAAGATGGTTGTGTTAAGGAGAGAAGGGAGAAATTACGTATTTACATCAAATTTATGGAGTTCAATCACTGTTTGCACATTGGCTGTAAGAAAACTTGGATCCACAGGGATAACCATATCTGTCCTTGGCTTTTGAGAAACCACTACCGCCTTTGTATCTGTGAATTGTAATTTCCATACAGTCCTTGATGGATCTGTAAAATCACGAATAAGATGACCTGTTTCTAAGTTCCATAATTTAACTCGACCATCCGATCCTATACATATATATAATGTTCTATTTAATTAAACTGTTTTCTATCATTTAAAATAGGAGAAGAAGAAAAAGAAAAAAAAGGGACTTTACCACCACTCAATATCCGCTTTTGATCTGCTTGTAAACAAGACACTGAACTATCATGAGCAGATACTTGATGTTTACAACGAAACGTGCGTAGTTCCCAAATTCGTAAACAGCCATCGGAAGCCCCACTGACCAGCAGTGGAGAAGATTCATACGGTGTCGATAATTGAAGATGACCCACCAAGGAGGTATGTCCCGTCAATGTAGCTAAACATGATCCTCCTATAGGATCCCATACTTTAATACTCCAATCCAAACTTCCTGTTACAATTCTGATCCCATCAAAAGCGATCGAATAAATTTGTGAATGATGTCCAAAGTAAGTAAATCGACATTCGCCCGTTTGAATATCAAATAATTTGGCCGTGGCATCATAAGATCCTGTAGCCACCAAATTGTCATGGATATCCATGCATCGTACACTGGCTTGATGGCCCGTGCACACATGGTGTGAAACTCCGTTTTCAATATCCCAGATTCTGACAGTGGCATCCCGAGATCCTGTCACAGCTTTTTTTCCTTCGTTATCTATTCTTAGACATCGAACAGTCGAACTGTGACCCGAAAGGGAGTGAATCAATTGTCCTGTTTCTAGATTCCAGACCATCACAACTCTATTTTTTTTTGTAAAAATAGTTTTTTTGGGGGGAGAATAACAAAAAAAAAATGAGTGACCGTGAGTTTAAGGAGAATTGGATTGTGAAAATTATATATATATATATTACCTGTCACAACCTCCTGTTACTAAAATACGTTGATCATCACTTGGACGTTTTATAAATTGAAGCGCCCATACACCTCCTTCATGCCCTTGTAAAGTCCGTATATGAAGGCCCGTATTACTATCAAACACCTCAACTTTATGATTATCACATCCCATGACCAAATACTGATCATCCATTTGCAAACTCGTCACCAAAGCACGACCGATATCATTTTGACAATGAATAACTTGTCCTGTGCCCTGTCGCCAAGCCATTTCCGTATTATATTTATGCCAAAAATAATCTCGATAAGAAACATGTTGATGTGATTGCTGCTGTTGTGAACCCGTCGTTCTTCCTTCTTCTTCCATGGTCGTATCCAAATGATGTCTCTGTTGTAATTGTTGTTGCAACTGCTTGTGTTGTTGAAATTGATGTTGCCAACTCGAATTCAAGTCAAAAAACGACGATCGTCTTCGATACCGATGTTTTAAACACAAGGATTTCCACGTGGCTTCGTCTTTTAACAACGAATTCCAAAAACTCGATACTCGGGATGCATTGGCCAAATCTTGAGGATCGTCAATAAATGAAATCACATGCAACGATAATTCAATGGGCAATTGTTTTAAAAAGTCAATTTTCAAACGAGGAGCAATCAGTTCATGAACAAACGACAGGAGGGGTGTATCACAACAATTGAGGATTTCTGATAGAAATAATTGTTTTTGATCGCTTGAAAATTGTTGAAAGTTTTTCGTAACGTTGCCAATATATTCTAATCGTCGTTTATCAAGACTATGGGCTAAACTATCATTGAGTGTTAATGTAGCAGTTGAATGATTGGGTGAAGAAGGCGACGACGACGACGAGGTGGTGGTTATGTCAAGGTAGGACGAACGGAAGCGTTGTGTGGGACGAGAAGATTGAAATCCGCCGACGTGAAAACCATTATTGGGTGGCGGTGTCGCTGGTGGTGTATGCCCTTTCTCGAAGACAAAGTCATCCATCAATTTCGTTTTTTTTTATGGAGTAAAAAAAAAAAAAAAAGAAAAAGGGAAAAACCAACAAAAAAAAAAGAGAAAAAGTAAAAGAAAAAAATGTAATTGGGAACAGGTGCAGGGGGGGTGATGGATTTTTTTTTAAGTTGAGTGAGAGTGTATCTATTCTATTGTGAAATCATATTTAAGCAGACATAAAATGCATTTTTACTATTACATCAACCCATGCAAGCATGGTCTTCTTTCTATTAAGGGAAATCAAAAACCAGACGATAAATTTATAATTGGGGAATAAAAAAAGAAAACGGGAGTTGAACCATAGTAAAACCAACAGGTAAATAGGCCCCTTATTTAAGAAAAGACCCCCAGTTCGTCAATTATAACTTTTTTTTAACCTATAAAAATCATTATTTACTTAAAAGGCGGAGACCAACCACTTTGACTGATTTCTTTATAAAATAAGTGGCATTAAAAACCCAAAACCAAAACAGAAACAGTTAACTTCTTTCTTCTTCTTTAACTTCAATTTCTTCTATCTTTCTTTTTCTCTCTCTTTCTTTCAAACACTTTACCTATCAATAACAACATTATTTATATATCCCAAGTTTTAACTTTTTTATAACCATGAATAAATCCAGTGATCGTGGTTTTTCAAATGATAGTAGTAAGTAAATATTTATATTTATTTGTTTCTTTCTTCCCCAAACTCGTCATTCTCTTTTCCTAACTCCCTTCTCTCTCCTCTCTTAATCTAAATAATACTCATCTGGGAATCTTGATTTAGGTACTCGATCCTTTCGAATGGACGAAGACACTGATGAGGAAACGTTACCTCAAAACGCCTCCGAGACACGCGTTTTGCTTCATAACGACGACCTTATTCCACGTTATATGACAGCTTCACCATGTAACTATCTTTCTTGATAAGCACACGAAAAAAAGGGGGAGGAGGAAAAGAGAAGACATACTAACATAATGATGATGATAATTCATGATAGTACCTTCGGCCTATCCATATGATAATGCACCCAAAGACTTTTGGAGTTTACTTAAAATGCGTACCAAATATTATCTTCCTATTTTACAATGGTTACCACAATACAACTTTAACTTTTTCGTGGGTGATTTCGTTGCAGCATTGACCTTATCTTGTTTATTGATTCCTCAAGGTTTATCCTATGCTACCCAACTTTGTAAAATTCCAGCCGTGTATGGTTTATCGGGTATTGCATTCCCAGCTATCACTTACGCCATCTTTGGCATGTCAAGGTGAGTAAACCTTAAAAAAATCAGAGAGAACTACTACGATTATTACTATATTTATCTCTGTTCCCATCCATCCAAAATACACCAACACACACTAAAAATGCATAATGAATACATAAAAAGGCAAATGTCCGTTGGTCCCGAGGCACCTCTTGCCTTGCTTATTGGTTCATCCATCGCACAACAACAACACCTTCACTCAACGGATGTGGATCCTTTAGCTTGGTCAGCTTTAACCACCTTGTTTGTAGGTTTATTTACTTTATTACTCGGTATCTTTCGGCTAGGTTTCTTGGATAGTTTGATGAGTCGAGCCTTGTTACGTGGGTTTATTACGGGTGTTGCTTTAGTTGTCATGGTGCAGCAAAGTATCACTTTATTGGGTTTGGTGGACCGGAGCATTGACTGGGTAAGTTTTTATTACTCGATTTGGTGAAAAAAAATAACCTTAAAAAAAAAACTTGTTTTTATTTTCGGAATGAACTAATACGTTAAAAAAAAATTCATGGGAAAACTGATTATTTTATTTTTTTAGGGTCTCAATGAAGCTTCCTCTAGTATTGATCGTATGGTCTTTCTTGTCAAGAATATTCAATATGCCGATCCCTTATCCTCTTATGTATCGGGTATCTCTGTCTTTATCTTATTAAGTATGCGTGTGATCAAGGCCAAAATGCCCAACAGACGATGGGTCCAACTGTTTCCGGAAGTTTTGATTGTCGCAATTGCTTCTATTGTAATGACGGATTATTTTGATTGGGATCTTGATGGACTGGATATTTTGGGAGATGCCACAAAAACATCAGGTTTGCCTTTACCTAAATTACCCACGTTTCCTGAAAATAAACATTTGAAGGATATGTTGGTAACGGCTGCTATGATTGCTGTTATTGGATTTGTTGAATCCGTGGCGATTGCAAAGACTTATTCCAGTCGCCATAACTATACCGTCAGTCCAAATCGAGAATTGGTTGCTCTCGGAGTTGCGAATGTTGTCAGCGGCATCTGTGAAGGCATTCCTGCCTTTGGTAGTGTAAGTATTATTTTTGGGTAGGGTAACACGTTGTGTCCCATCAAGAAATCACGAGATCAGAAAAAACGTGTTCATGATTTTGATGATACTAAAGAATTTGTTATTTTTTTTTTATAACCCTTTAGATTTCAAGAAGTAAAATCAATGACAAGGCAGGTGCAAGAACTCAAATGGCAGGTTTATTAGCTGGTGTGATTGCATTATGTGCCATTTTATTCTTTATGCCCTTCTTTTATTATTTACCCAAAGCCGTCTTATCGTCGATCATTTTCATTGCTGTATTGTTCTTATTATCGGAGCTTCCGGAAGATCTGCATTTTATTTTCAAGATTGGTGCATGGCGAGATTTAGCACTTCTTTTAGTGACCTTCCTTGCGACCATGATTATTTCTTTGGAATTTGGTACATTGATTGCTGTCACTTTATCATTACTTTTGACGATTAAAGAAACAAGTTATCCTCGTATTTCTATTATGGTAAGAAGCAAAAAGAAGCTTTTTGTTTGTTTGTTTGTTTGGGAAACTTTTTCTTTCCCGATGCAAAGAGAATATATAGACAAAAATGCATCACGTGCATATGTTTATCGTTCATTATTATTATTATTATTATTATTAACTCAAATTCATCCCAATCACCGACGGCAAACGAATCATTCATATAAATAATTTTTTTTAATATATTACCATTTATAGGGACGAGTCAAAGGAACCAATAATAAATTCAAGCCTATTCATGATGACCCTGAAGAAATTGAACATTTGGAAGATGTTTTGATTGTTCGTGTAGAAGAGCCCCTGTTTTTCGCCAACACGGGTCAATTGAAAGATCGATTACGTCGTCTAGAACAATTTGGTGATATGTCCATTCATCCTTCTGAAACACCACGACTCAGCGATTCTTCTTATATTATCTTTGATGTGGGGGCCATGCCTTATATTGATGCTAGGTAAAGTTTTTATATATATTTTTTAAAACAAATAAGGGATCTCATTATGTTTAAGTATATATATATATATATATATATATGCTTATGGAGGAGGTGGATAGATAATATATTCTCGATTTAGTCAATCCGTTTGGATTATATATATATATATATATATATATATATATATACTAATAATATCCCCTCATCTCAATTATTTAGTGCTGTTCAAATTCTTTTGGAAATTGTGGCCGCGTATCATGCTCGTAATGTAGCTGTTTATTTTGTCAAGGTACGGGAACGGGCCATGAAATTGTTTGAAGGATCAGGATTACTTGAACTGGTTGGAGAAAAAAATTTATATCGTAAGGTATCAGATGCTATTGAAGCTGTGGAAAAAGATCGAGTACAACGTTATGGTATTCCTATTCCACAATAGTTGATATTGAATTGGATTCCTCTCTCTCTTTTCATTCTTATTGTTTCATACCTTTTCGATTTCTCTTATTGTTGTTATACCCTTCTTTTTGGTCAGTTTCTCCAATCTATGTTGTGTTCTTATTACTATCCTCCTCTTCTTCTCCTCCCTTGTTTCCCCCCAACCTTTTTTTTTCTTCATGAACTCAATTCATGAATTTTCTTTTTATCTGTATAGATACATATTTCATTTTCTTTTTTTAGTATTTAGAACCTTTTTTTTCAATAATATATCCATTTTTATATATAACATGCAGAGCATGCAACAAAGAAAAATAGTTTACCTTTATTCAATACTTTGTTGATCCATGAAAATGATCCATTAGAAGTGTTCTTTGCATTATACAGGATGCATATTTGGGGGGGGAGAGGGAAAAGAGTTTTTTTTTTGCTTCTTTCTGCTTCCATGGTTTTTTGAAGAAAAACTAAAAAGAGCAAAAAAAAAAGTGGTTGTTTTTTATAAAAAAAATCATCATGGTGATTAAAAACTATTAATAGTTGAATCCCCAATTTGATTTTTCCAAATACAAAAAAAAAAAAAAAAAAACTGGGTCACTCAATGAATAACTTGGGAAGATATCCAATGAGTAATTAAGGGAGAAATCTCATCATTTGTATTTATTACCGTATTTAACTATTTTTGTTTTCCAAGACGTGTAGGAAATCCGAGAAGATCAGATTTTCTATTCAAATGAATTGGTCCTCTTTTTTACACGTTTAAAATTTAATATATATATAGAGATAGATTTCACACCATGAATAAATTCACACACAAACACATACACACACATACATATACAACGTACTGCGTTTATTTTCATCGTATAAAATTGATTGTTTAGCAGAATAGACTATACGTACATATATAAGATATATTAAAACTGTCAAGAAATTTTTACTGTCAATAAATGACAGTACTACGTAAATACTACGACGAGTTATAATTCATAAAGACTACTATCTTTGAATATATATCCAAGGTGGCTGTTTATTTATTTCATTCATCATGCAATTACATGTTTTTCATAAAAATAACCCCAAACCTTTAAGTAACATTACAAAAACTTCTATACATATATAAGCTACCTTATAAAGTGAATAATTATCCATTATTACCCAACTTTCTTTTTCTATAATAAAACACTTCAAATTATTGATAAAAATGATGGTTGTACGCAATTTTACAAGACTAAGCCCATACAGAATCTTAATTTTAATCTTCATACTAGCTGGTAAAATGTACTACATAAAAATGTCTAATCTTTTTTTTTTTTTTCAAAAGAAAATAAGCCAAGGGGTTGACACTCCTTTACCGGCTTGAAGCGATTATAATAAAAACATATTGTATTGATCACTATTTCGGTTAAATTAATGCAAACAAACTTATTTATCCAAGTCCGAAGCCATTTAACCGCTGAATAAAGATCAGAGGAAGAAGATGAAGATGGGGTTCAAGAAGATGACTTATTTTTTAATTGATACGCCGATATAACTTGTATGTGTTTGCCAATCATCATATCAAGTAAATGTTCAATTAATTCTCCCTCTCTCTCCTGATTCATTTCATTGCATAATTTAATTTTACATATATAAATAAACTACCATCCACTATTTTTTATATGAATAGGATGGATAATATCACCAAAAAGAGTCATTCTACCCAATATTTAACATGATCTTCATAATCATAGAAAGGAAAGAAATTTAAAAGGTTTTAACTAGAATTAGTATATACACTACATTATTTATAAAATGGAAATGCAGGAAATTGAAAAATATGTGTTTCGGAAATAGTGATTGTTATTTCCCTGGTAAAATAACATGAACCGGAGTTATCTATATATATATTTACAAATTATACTTCTTCCAAACAACAATAAGATATCATTTCTTGTTATAAACGCGTTTCTATTAGTATAATTCATAGTATATAGTTAGGCTAATAGATCTAATCTTTTGACAATAAATGTTATATATATGATTGTCAATAAGATTAAGGAGAAGTTTATACTTTACAACACTTGAGATATAAAAATTGTTAATAAACAATCACAACCGAGCGTTTGGACCTTGTGATATAAAAAAAAAAGTCAACATAACATATAAACAATAATTATTTTATTGACCCAAAAAGTTTAATGTTACACAAGAACTCCTTGTGCGCTTTGGCTCCAAAAGAATTGATGACAATTTAGAGGTTCTCGTCGTTCTGCAACTTCTCTTTTTTTAAGAACCCGCAATAGATTTTCTTACGTTTCCCACTTTTTATATTTTTTATTGGGAAAAAAAGGGTCAGAAAAAGAAAATAAAAACCTTCTTTTCTTTCCACCTATTCCTTTCACTTTTTTTTTTTTTTTTTTTTACACTTCTTCTTCCTTTCCTTCTCTTCTTTTTATTTTTTTATTTATCACCATGAAGAGATTATTATTCCTGTTTTGTTTTCAAATCATTCTTTCTACTACCATAGCAACGCCTTTGTAAGTTAAATTGTATATATATATATATATATATATATATAAACAAATATATATAACCAAAAACATCTAATTTTTCTACCCGATATAGATATGCAAAACGAGCACCACAAGAACAGCAAGATGAAGGAAAAACTTCTTTTCCACAATCTGTTCATCATACAGAAGCCTTTAATGTTGTTCATGTCATTGCTGCTGTTGTAGGCATTGTAGGGGCAGCTGCCGTTACTATCATTGCATTTATCATGTGTCGTAAAAGACGACGTCAACAACAAGAAAAATTAAATACACAACAATCTGTAGCATCCACATTACCTGGACGACGACCTATTTCTTCTTCTTCTACTACATCTACACCTTCTTCTTCAGCCACAGCTAATACCAATTATAACAATACCAATAATTCAATATTACAACCACCACAACCCATGAAATCCATTAATACCTTTGATCAATTTGCGAGTGCTTATTGTTATGATGAAAGACAACAAGAACAACGACAACAACAACATCCAGGTGCTAATTCGAGCATTTCTAATACTACCAATAATGATACCCTATTTATTCCATTACCATCACCTCCACCACCACCTTATCGTCCATAAAAAAAATCTCTTTTATCTTTCATCGTATGTACATAATATAACACTTCTTTATATACCTTTTTTTATTCCGCAAACTGTGTCTTTTTTCTGTATCCCTTACTATTTATTATTCATCTATAATTGTGTTTGATACACACTTCATTTATTCAACATCATTTTTCTTTTTTATTACCAAGCATTCTTTTTTTTAAGCATTTTTTTTTCTCTCGTTCATACCAACAAAATATATTTCTTAATGCATCGTTATGATAAAAAAAATTTGGATTTTATTATTCTTATTATAATGAATAGGAGAAAGGAAGGATGCAGGAATGTTACATATAAACGAGAGAAAAAGAAGCACTATTAAATGTACATGGTAGAACAAAAGGTTCTAAATGGAGTTTAAGCTGTTTTGCATGAATGTGTAAACAATCAATGCAAAACAAAAAAATTTTGGTATATAATTATAAAAAAATTACAACATGGCTGCAGATTGTAATGGTTTTTCCAACAAGATATGTCGTTTTAAATAATCATTTAAAAACATGCCTTGTGGATCCACTTTTTCTCTAACATTCAAAAAGTCTCGGAATCTTGGATACGATGCATTCAATTGTTCGGCCGATTGTCCATGAGCCTATATATTTATATATCATTGTTATAATGAGCCTCATCTATTTTTTTTTTATAAAAGTAAAGACAAAAAAAAAGTATAATTTCCCCAAATAGTTTACCTTTGCCCAATGAGGACGACCACCATGTTTCCGCATGATATCTTCATAAGCTTTCCAATACTTCTTGTAAGGAACAGGGTTACCATAAGGTCTAATAATAATTATGATGTAAAAGTTTTAATATGAAACCATATACCTAGTGATGATGTCATTTCACTATAGATAGACCACGCAAAAACAAAAAAAAACACATTCACCACATTTGCACAAGATTAAAAGGTATAGTTTTTTTTTACCTATACATAATGACACCGATATAACAAGTCTTTGTCTTGTAAGAAGGACTTAGCCAAATATCATCTTCATCAACAAACCGAATTTCCACCGGGAAATGTACTTTGAGTTCTGAAGTATTAATAAATTCATCCAAATCCTTCAACGCTTGAGGAGAATTTTCCCAAGGAATCGCCCATTCATTGACATATTGAGGGAACAAACAATCAAACATAAACACCTTGTAAGATTCATCCACCACATGAGTAGGTCGTTGATGTACTTTATCAAACATGAATCGAGTAATCGAAGGAATGACCGAAGGACGATACCGTGCGGCATTCAACATGAATTGATATAAATGAACACCAACTCCACGTTCCATCAACCAATTGGATGCCTCGTGTTGAATTGGTTTTTCTGTACGATTGGCACGCCAAACCACACAATCATTGGTATGAGGATACCACCATACACGAACATGTTCTGCTGAATGTACTACATCATCCCAATCTGATAAGACATGATCGAATTTGTAAGGACGTTGGATGGCTTCTAAATGAAAAGCTGGTTCTACTTGAAGTGAGACACGCGTAATGATACCCAATGCACCTAAACTACAACGAGCAGCGGAAAATAAGTCTGGGTTCTCATGAGGAGAACATTGGATTAATTCGCCATTAGCAGTGATCAATGTCATATCAAGAACCTTAATAAAAAATAAATAAATAATGTCAGCTGACACCACAAATCTTCCTCAAACTTTTTTTTTTACTTATTTTGACAAGCAACAACCCCCGCTCCCTTTTTTTTGTGTGTCCTCTTCCTTCCTTCACACTCCATGAACGACTTTTACCATGGAGGATAAACAACCAAATCCTGCACCTGTGCCATGTGTTGCTGTAGAAATTACACCTGCAATTGTTTGATCGGAAATCGATCCGAGATTACTCATGGCTAATCCATGTTCTTGAAGTGTAGCATGTAATTGATGTAATGTCATGCCAGCTTCCACGGTAATGGTGGAATCTTGTTTATCCACTCGAAGTAATCCATTCATTTTATCAATATTGATCATAAATCCACGTGAACAAGCAAGATCCGAAGGTGAATGACCACTACCAAATACTTTGATAGGTTTGTTGTGTTTTTGTGCCAATTGCACGATCTAAATAAAAAGAGACCATGTTAAAAAAATTCTAGAGATTCATTCACTTTTCTTTTATATATTTTACCTTGATAAGTTGCTTTTCACTACAAGGTTCAAACATTATTTCGCAAGTACATTGAAACGTCTTTGCCCAATTTTGAAAAGTATATTCTTCAGTGGCAATGGCTCGAAGTTCCGAGTCTAATTGATTTAATCTTACACGAGGCATGGATGATATATGTATATATATTTACAAAGAAAAAAGAAAAAAGAAAAAAGAAAAAAAAGAGAATTGGATGAAGCGGAATTAAGAGAGGGGTTTATTGAAGGAGTCAAAGTGAAAAAAAAAGAGAGAGAAGAGGTAGGAGAATGGAATGCCTCCATTTTATATATATATCGGTCTCTCTTTTCTCTCTCATCATCTATATCTATCTATCTGAAGTCTCACCTCTCACACACATACACAGGTTGTACTACATCTTATATATCGCATGGTGTGATATTGCTTACACATTAGATGCTCATCTGTTTATGAAAATAATATCAAATAATTGAATATTATGTACTGGTGTGAATAATTTACCTTACCCGAGCTTATGGAGGGGGAAAAGATTCTCCTTCAATGTTTACAAATTCTTTCTAAAATTGTAATGATATCACACTAATATCATCATCAGTTAGAGATATCCCTTGCAGCTGAATAAACAACACTAAACGTGTTTGTACTTCTTTGTACTCATAAACCATGACCATGTGTGTATACGAAATACGGAATAGCATTAATCTATTATTCCGTGTTTCTCTCCCTTCCCCTGGAATACACGTGGTGGCGTTGGTTAAAGGGCCATTTGATAAACTCACAGAGATCGACAATCCATTGTAACCTTTAGGAGGGACATATAATACTATACTTCTTCTTTTTTTTTCTTTGCTTGATCATTTTACTGTGATAATGATTATACGGATTTCTAATTGTAAAATAGAAAAAAAAATAATGTCAATTCTTTTTTTTTTCTAAAGGATGCGCGTACTAATGAATTGGATAAATTTCTTTTGACCATCAGGTTTGATCCATCAGTTGAGAAAAATCCCATTCATCTCTATCAACATTTATTATTTGTTTAAAAAACTGATATCAGATGAAAAAAAAAAACAATATATGGATGCCAAGAAATAAATCTAATATCTCCATGAATATTCAATCTTTGTCTATATAAAATTCAATCCATCCCCTTTTCTGACCGATTTATGGAATGAAAAATAAAAGATCCACTCTCATCCAATCAAATTTTCCCAGGGTGATTCTGAGTCATTCAATGTTGGCAGGACCTTTTCCCTGCCTGTCAATTCTGGATTTTTTTTTTACTTATTAAATATTCACAAGGAAGAAATGTCGGATTTAACTTCATTAAGAGAACGTATTGATACATTGGATTCCACATTAGTGGATTTACTTAATGAACGTGCACAAGTATCTTTAAATATTGGTGCTGCTAAGCGTAAAGCTACAACTACAGAGTATGTTTATAATTTGACAACCAGTATTTGTCCCTTTTCCCTTCCTTTTATGATCCCCATTGAACAACGAGAAGCTGGAGAACACTTTAATAATGTCCATTGCATTAGTGACTCGACCACCGAATCCAAAGAACTTCATGTATATATGCCTGGACGAGAAAAAGAAGTTTATAAAAAGGTATATTTTTTTATATACTTTGGATAAAAAAGGCGAAAAAGATGTATAAGTTTTGGCTCACCAGAGAAATACGGCTTTTTTTTTTAAAAAAATATAGTTGGAAAGATTGAATCAAGGACCATTGAATCATTCATCACTTCATGCTATCTTCCGTGAGGTAATATATCGATATACATGGATAGATTAGGGGAAAAAAAGCCTGGAACGGAAAAGATATATATATGGAATGGATCAAATAATTGATACGAGAGATGGGTGGGGATGATAAATTAGATCATGTCGGCATCTATTGCTCTTCAAAAAGATGTCTCCATTGCCTACCTTGGTCCACCTGGTACATTTTCACATCAAGCTGCTTATGAACGTTTAGGTGACAGTGTTGCTTATGTTCCAGTGGATAGAATTTCCGCCGTTTTTGAAGCTGTCGAGAAAAAGCAAACAACCTATGGTTTGGTACCTTTTGAAAATTCAACTTTTGGTACTGTTGTTGAGACAATGGATAATTTTGTAAAGACAAGTGTACGCGTACGAGCTGAAACATATCTTTCTGTATGTATTATCTATATTGGAATTTTGGAATTAGAGGATTTGTGACGGGAGCGAGTGATAGGATGTGGTATATATATATATATATATATGGTATAGAGATATCATTGAAAGAACAGAGAGAGAGAAAGAGAGATCTAATCGAAATGCTTCTTATCTATATAGGTTCATCAATGTTTATTATCCAATAGCAAGATGGAAAAGATTACAAAAGTATATAGTCACCCACAGGTAAGAGGTCTTTTTTTTAGTGCAATTTATTGAATGATGAAATAGGTTTTCGAATTGGATGGATAAATGAATGGACATAGACTCAATTGCAATAATATATATATATATAGGGATTGGGTCAAACACAAAAATGGCTTTCTACTCATCTTCCTAATGCCAAATTGATTCCCGTCAAATCCACTGCTGAAGCTGCTGAACAAGCTGCTCAAGAAGCAGATGCTGCTGCTGTCTGTAGTGAATTGTGTTCTAGTTTATATGGTTTAGAAATCATTGCTAGAGATATTGAAGATGCTGCAGGTAAAGGACGAAAAAAAAAACTACTCCATTTTCGGAGAGGAAAGAGAAGTGGGATTACATTAATGAATTTCAATGGATGATATTCTAATGTTGAATTTTATCTCTATGTTTTAGCCAACACCACCCGTTTCTTAATGATTGGTACCTCCTCAGATAATGCCACCAAGGATGATCATACTTTGATTCATTTCACTGTAGATCATCGTCAACCAGGTGCTTTGGCTGATGGATTAAAAGTATTCAAGGATTATGGTCTCAACTTGTTCAAAATTGATTCTCGTCCTAGTGGTTTACGTCCATGGCATTATGTCTTTATGGTAGAATGTTCAGGCCATTTCCAAAATGAACCTTTACAAAAGGCCGTCAAGGATTTGGAACAATATTGTTTGGATGTCGTGGTGTTGGGTAGTTTCCCTAATCAACGTCCTCAAAATGAATAGATATTCTCTTTTACTTGTTCTTTACTTGTTTCTTTTCCCCTTCTCATTCCACACTAATACATACACACACACACTTACTTTTCTCTCTCCAAGCGTTGATATGGCAGACAGAGAAAAAATCCCTTCAAAAAAACGTAATGAATTTGTTCATATTTATAAATAATATTACATTTTTTTAAAAAAAAAGTGATTAGTATAATACAAAGGAAAGACACGTGTATGAAAACAGGAATTACGTGTGGGGGAGAAGATAAATAATTCAAAGCAAAAAAAAAATAGGCTTGGTTGTACGAATGAAAGTGCTTTTTTTTTTAGTTTCATAAAAAAAAAGATATTATCACCAAAAATAGGTATTTTTTTTCCCGTGTTACTTTACGTGAGCATTTTTTAAGGGTAGAATACCTCTACATGTACCTTCCTTAGTGATTTTTATTATTAGTATGCTCATATAAATAGTCAGTTATCATCTTTGTAGGTGTGAAAAAAAAAGAATTGGCAAGAAGAAAACGGTTATTGACATAAAGTAGGTTATATAGTAGATAGAATCATAGAACAAAACAAGTATTCTGCAATACCTACTAGGAAAATATGGAAACAATAACCTATTTATCCTTGAAACGCCGCGCCTTTCAAATTGATCGCGCATTTTTGTACCTCTCTTTTTTTTCCCATTTTATTTTCTGTACGTACACGTACAGCCCTTTTCGTTTTATTTTACTTTTTTTATTACAGAATTGATTGGGAAATAGGATAATGACCAATCAACTAGATCCAAGTCATGGTGAACTTGAAGAAGAATTAGCACAAATTCGTCGATATGAAGACTTTAGTACTATTGGTATGTATATTCCCCCCTCACCTCTTCTCTCTATTCTTTTTGCCCCACTTCATCTAACATAATCGTCTTTTTTCTCCCCAAAAACCCGTTTCTGGGGAAATCGATATATATATCGTCATGCCTATTTTTTTAATTTCATTCACTCTTTATTTTTTCTATTACCACTCTAATGAAAAAGAAAACATCTGCATAAATGTGATCCCATGTTGCTAACAACATATATCTCTAATGGCTTTTATCTAGACTGGGTCAAAGATGCCATTCTTGAACGCTATCGACAATCGTCATTGGAACGACAAAATAAAAGTGATAATTCATGGCGTGCATGGTGGCAAATGACGTTTGAAACGGCACAAACGTGGATCGTGGTGTCGCTTGTAGGTAAGAATAGAATCCTATTTATATATAAAACGCCCCATACTTCTACCTCTTTTTTTTTCTTCCCACTTTCTATATACACCCTAAAAGCTATTTTTGTTTATTTCTGAATAAATTGATCTTATATAAAAAAAAACAAACAAACAAAACAAAATATCATCATAATAAAGGTGCGGCCGTGGGATTAAATTCGGCCCTTATTGCCATTGTGACGGACTGGCTCTCAGATATCAAGTTGGGATATTGTTCAACAGGATGGTGGCTCAATCAACAATATTGTTGTTGGGAAATAGAAGGGGAAGGTAAACATCATCATCATCATCATAAAAATAGAATAGAAGGAAAATACGTGTGTGCATGTGTGTGTGCTATTATTATTACTATTTTTACAGAATTAATTGAACAACCATTCGAACCCCCCTCGTGTTCGACATATATATATAGATGGTGGATGTGAATACTGGGTCTTTTGGAGTCAAACAATGGGACTTGGACCTGATGTATTTATTGTTCAATGGATATTTTATGTGGCATTAGCGGTAAGAAGATATGGCTTTTTTTTGTTGGATCATGAACATGGAGAATGATATGGAAAGATCCACAAAAAAAATAAAATAAGAAACACACTAAACTATAAATTATATAAACTTCATGTTGTCAACAGACTCTTTTTGCAGCCACATGTGCTTATTTAGTAAAGTCGCTTGCACCTTATGCCGCTGGTTCCGGCATTTCCGAAATCAAATGTATTATTGGTAAAGTATCTATTGGGAGAGTCGGATAAATGGATAAAATGAGAGGTGGAGGAGTAACAAAAAAAAATATCATAATAATCTATTCATCCATGATTTATTTTTGAATATAATTATATAGCTGGTTTTGTCATGAAAGGTTACCTTGGTGGTTGGACTTTATTAATGAAAAGTGTTGGATTGGTAATGGCAAATATATATTTATATTTATAAACGAGAGAGAAAAATGATAATCAATGAAACTGACTGAAATCAGGCTATGGCTGTAGCATCCAATTTATCCATTGGTAAAGAAGGACCTTCTGTTCACATGGCATGTTGTGTAGGCAATGTAATATCCAGGAGTTTTTCAAAATATAGAACCAGCAAAGGTAATTCAACAAAAAAAAAGGAAAAATAGGGATCGATTTTAAAATTTGTGATTTTTGACAACATTTCCCACATATAGCCGAAATGAGAGAAATCTTGACAGCTTCCAGTGCTGCAGGTGTGGCCGTGGCTTTTGGTTCTCCTATTGGAGGTGTATTATTTGCATTAGAAGAAATGACTTATACATTTTCTAACCGAACTTTATGGAAAAGTTTCCTTTGTGCCATGATTGCTACCATAGCTTTACAGGTAAAGAATAATAAAAAAAAGGCAGATGGATTATCTTTTTTTTGGATACAAGAGAAACAAAAGAATAGTAATGCATGACTTTTTGTTTTATGTTGCAATAGGCAATGAACCCATTCCGTACTGGTAAATTGGTCATGTTTCAAGTGAGTTATGATCGAGAATGGCACAATTTTGAATACTTGTTTGTTATTATCATTGGTATATTTGGAGTAAGTTCTGCTTTTTTCTAATAAAGGGAGAAGAAAGGAGGGAGGGGGATGGTGTCAATACCCTATACTAAAGATGAAGGATTACCATGTGTGTGTGTTTTTTCAATGTAGGGTCTTTATGGCGCTTTTGTTATCAAATACAACGTTCTCGTGGCTCAATTCCGAAAAAAATATCTCAAGGACCATCCTATTGCAGAAGCCGCTACATTGGCTTTTGTTACTGCTGTCGTTGCCTATCCAAATGTATTTATGCGTATTGATATGACAGAAATCATGGGTATTCTTTTCCAAGAATGTGAAAGTGCAGATACAGGCGATTATTATGGTCTTTGTCAGTAAGTGTGATAAAAAAAAAGAAAGATGGCCCAACTTTTTTCATACTCATCGGGTTTACTATAGACAAAGTCAATTAGCACGTATTGTTGTCCTTTTGCTTATTGCTACGATGCTTCGAACCTTCGGTACCATTATTTCCTATGGTTGTCGAGTTCCTTGTGGTATTTTTGTTCCTTCCATGGCCATTGGTGCTACTTTTGGTCGTATGGTTGGGTTATTAGTAAAATCATGGCAAGAGTAAGTTTCTCATCATTTTGGATCATTCTATGTTTTTTTTTATCCAATTTAAAAAAAATCGTACTGATTTCTTTGATATTTTACCCATGATAGTGCTGATCCTGAATTCTTTTTGTTTTCAACATGTAAACCTGATGTACCTGTAAGTTCGATATATTGCATGTGGAAATATGGATTTTATAAGTGTTGGAATCCATATAGATCCAGAACTATATCTCTTTATACTAAATAAAAACATGGTTCCATATAGTGTATTACACCAGGCACCTATGCATTCTTGGGAGCAGCTGCAGCACTTTGGTAAGTAGACCTCTCTATCCTTTTTTTCCCTCATCTGTTTATGAAAAGAGAAAATGGATGGCTAACATAAACAAAAAAAATAACAATATAGTGGTGTCATGCGTATCACAGGTAACAAAAAAAAGATTATTTCAAAGGAAAAATGAAAAGGGCTACAGATTTACTGACAGAGAGGGTAAATATCTAGTGTCTGTCGTTGTTATCATGTTTGAATTGACAGGTCAAATTACATATATTCTTCCTACTATGGTAACTATATACTTTTTATTTTTCAATGATGAAGATAAAAAGATGATGTATTGACCAACTTATGTGGGACTGTAGATTGCTCTCATGGTGACTCGAGCTGTAGGTGATCGCTTTGGCAGTGGTGGTATTGCTGATCGATATATTCGAGTCAATGGATACCCGTTCCTGGAAAAGGAAGATCATGTCTATGGAGTACCTGGTAACTACTATTACCCTTCTTTTCACTTTCTAGCACGACTAGATATATAAATAGTTCAACTGACCTTCCCATTTTTATTTCATTTAGTCTCCAATGTGATGCAAAGAGAAATGACCATATTAACATCCAAGGGAATGAAATTTAGTGAATTAGGTAATAATAACACATTGAATCCGTTTTGAAGTTTTTTTTTTGTTTATCATTACCTTTTACAAACAAACATATTTTTAGAGGATATTATACGCACAACAAATTATCGAGGATTCCCAGTTGTACAAAATGAATATGATATGATGTTATTAGGATATATGGGACGATCAGAATTAATCTATTTAATTGGTAAATACATATCTATACATTGTTATTCTTTCTCAACATCCTCTTTTGACTCATCTCGTTTTTATGTTAATTTAATCTGATCAGAAAAAGCAAAGACTCGAAATAAAGCACATGATTCAACCATTGTTCGGTTTATACCGGATGAAGACGATTCAGGGCGGTTGTCAAGTATATCTACTGCTGATCACATCATCCAAGGTTCATCGGACGTGCTAGATTTTGGACCATACGTTGATCAAACACCAATCACTGTACAACCCCGATTATATCTAGAGACAGTAATGGATATGTTTAAACAACTCGGGTAAATGAATAATAATGAATTGAAGAAAGGGCGGGATGTCAAAAAAGTGGACGGAAAAAATGGAAGAGGATTGTCCAAAAGTTTATCTTTTCAACCATCCAATGAGATGTATCTAACAAAAGCTTTTGTTCTTTTTAGTCCACGAGTCATTTTACTTGAACGTCGTGGTCGACTTGTTGGTTTAGTCACTGTCAAAGATGTATTGAAATACATGGCGCATGTAGAAAATTTATCATCCAATGGTAGTGGCGAAGAAACCATATCAAGAGATTGTGGGGATTCCATTGCAGGATTTGCTTCTCGATTATTCCGAAGAAATAATCGAGGGGCAAATTATATGCGACTCGATCATCGAACACCAGATGAAAGTCATGAAATGCATCCAGCACCTTATTAACGTATATATTTCCTCTTATTGAAAATGGTCCTTTTCCCATTTTTTTTTATTCTCTCTCCTCTCTGTATTTTTTATTATTATCATTATTATTATTATCATTTTATATATAATTTATTTTAGATAGAGAGAGTGTGTATGTAAATGTGGTTGGAAGGGTATAATTAAATAATAATTTACTTTTTTTTTACAATAATAGAGAGTTTGTTTTTTATAAATAATAATAATAATAATAACTTAAAATCCTGCCCATTCAATTGAATAAACATCCATTTTTGAACTAATATTATCTTTACTATCAATGTTGTCAATGTTATTTTCTTCTTTCGAATGGTGTGGATGATCCTCTTTAGTGGGACTAATGATCACATAGGTTTTCTTTACATTGGTAGCTAATCTACCCATACTAATGATATCCAACGTTGTCATGGATTCATGTCGATCTTTTGCTGTCACAATATAATGACTATGAAAACGCATTGGATCACCAAGATATGCAAGATAATCACCACCAAATTTAAGGCCAGAAGTGACATAAAGTTGTCGAGACCATAAATATTCGAATACTTGGTAACGTAATTGTTCAGCATAAGTATTGGGATAAGTCCAAGATTCAACAGGATCCACTGTCGCCAGTTCTTTTAAGTTCAAAAGTAGACACACAAACCCATTTATAACAGGAGATATTAAAACAGGAGAAATAAATGTTTGTTTAGTGAGAACATTCTAATATTCTTCTGGTTGGAAATAAAATAACATAATAGTCAGTTATACCTTTTTTTAATAGTAGAGTAGTTTCTTCTGGAAGTAATTGCAATGGAAGTCCTAAAAAAGCATTTTGTAATGGTAGCCTAGGTAATGTACCAATTAATGCACCCACTATACGATGTTGACAACGAAGTTCCTTGACAACTTTGAATGAATCATTAGAATAAAATAAATGACAAAACAAGTACTGTATTAAAAGAAAAAAAAAGTTACCTTGTGTATCAAATACTAAAGGTTTATCACCGCATAATTTGATCTTAATAATCATTTATATATACGGGAAGGGTATGAAAAGATATATGTCTAATGGATGCGTATGTGTGTGTGGAATGGTAACACAGTGTAAAAAAGTAAAGTTTTGGCTTATCTTGAATTTAGATTATGGCAAGATTGACGCAAGCTATGGCGTATGTTTTGTAATAATAATAATAAAAAAAAGACATCCTCCGTCGCCTTCGGTCTATTTTTTTTCTCTCTCTTTTTTTTTTTTTGTGTAGCCTTAAGACTGTCCCACACTTTTTTTTTCTCTTTTTCTACTTGCAACTTTTTATTAATTACACCTTCTTCTATTTACCCCTTCTTTCTTTTTCTTTCTACTATTATCAAATTGTATATATCATCTTCTTCTTCCAATATGGTCTCACAAACACTTTCGAATGCAGCATGGATGCTGGTATTAACAAGTACAAATGACTATGTCAAAGGTGCTATTACAGTGGCTCGAGCTCTGAAACGAGTCAAGTCACAATATCCATTGGTAGTTCTCTATACTTCGGCAGTGTCAAAAGGTGCTCAAGAATTATTATCAGGCGCAGGATGTATACTCAAACCAATCGAACCAATTCATCCACCTGGAAAAACAACTTATTTCGCCGAACGATTTGTAGAAACGTGGACCAAACTCGCGGTGTGGAATCAGGATGAATATGAACGGGTTGTATTATTGGATGCGGATATGTTACCATTACAAAATATGGATGAACTGATGACGATACCATTACCGGATGGAGATCATGTTGCTGCAAGTCATGCCTGCATATGTAATCCACACAATATTAAGGCTTATCCCAAAGACTGGTAAGGATGAGGATGATGATAAAGAGGAGGATAAGTGGGTTTTTACTTTTTGGATTTAGTATGATTATACTCTATCACGCACACGTGGCAAAAAAAACTAAAGGAGTGGTATATTACAATTTATCAATGGAATAATGGAACTGATCAATCTGGGGGGCGTGGGATAATTTTTTATCAATTTTCAGGATCCCAAGTAATTGTGCATATACAAGTTCATCAGCGATAAAAAACGACTACTTTAATAGCGGGCTTATCGTCCTGACGCCATCCAAAAACAAGTTCCGGGGTATCGTAGCGCAGTTATACAGTGTTCCCGATTTAAGCATTTATCCGTTTCCTGATCAAGATTTCTTAAATGAAGTCTTTGCTACCAAGTGGATCCCATTACCTTATATTTACAATTCACTGAAGCCTTTATCTTATGCACACGAACCCATGTGGGACATTCAACAGGTGAAGAATATTCATTATATCTTGACACCCAAACCTTGGAGTGTGGAAATGGAAAATGAACAAGAAGAAGTGGATGAAAAAGAAAAACGATATTATCCACAATATCGGCTCTGGTGGGATCTTTATAATGATATTGGTCTGGATACCATTTCGATTATTAATAAAACTCTCACATCAGGTTATTGAGCATATAAGCATACGAAAAAAGAGAGAAAATTTGGGGTATGACGAATATAGGAAGGATGATGGGATATATATTGAGAAATATACAAGAGTTGAGGGGAAATTATTTTATAAAGGAAGGATGATTATTATTACTATTATTAATATGTGAATTGGAAATGATCAAAAGATGATGGGCGCATGATGATGATTAGGATGTAAACGATACAAACAAAAAAAAACATTGGATTTGTTGTCAATGTCTAAAAATGGATTTCAAAAATTCTCAATCCTAAAGCAGAGCGGGGAGATAATTTTAATCTTTTGAATTTGTCATGCAACGCGTTGGTGGTGCTATTGCTTTGTTCCCTTCTGTTGCAGTCATTATGCCTTCACGAATCCCGGACATTTCAAAAGTACGACAACTCATTCCTCCTCTTTCGGCTGAATTACATAAAGGTCAAGCAGGTATTGATCCTTTTCCATTCATGTAATCTCTCGTGTCTATTTGTGGTATATATTATTATTCATTCCATGGTAACATTTCATTCTAGGTCGTGTTGGTGTTGTTGGTGGCTCAGAAGAGTAAGTATTGTTGTAATTTATGAAAATTCTCATTATTTTATATGTTTATCTAAAGGAAGGATTTCCATTTTTAAATATATATTCTTTATAGTTATACGGGAGCACCTTATTTCAGTGCTATTTCTGCAATGAAATTGGTAACATAAATACACCGAGATAATAGATAACACAATAGGATATACTAAAACGAATAGGATAATTGGGATATGTAATAGGGAGCTGATTTATGTCATGTTTTTTGTGAACCTGGAGCTGGCACTGTTATCAAAAGTTATTCGCCAGGTATGGAAAGTTTATTATTCAGAATAACAAGACTAGATGAAACACATTTCTTGTTTTTTTAATAGGCAGTGAATAACCCTATCTATCCAATTTGTTTATAATAACGATAGAGCTTATTGTACATCCATACATGCGTACATCCAAGTAAATATTTTATTTTTATTCTAAACAAAAACTTCATAATGTAAAAAACACTGATCACATTTCTCTCCTTTATATTTATATATAGTACAAGCTATTCTTCCGTCAGTGAAGTTGTTTCAAGAGTATCCGCATCATTTTCACGACTTCATGTTTTGGTTGTGGGTCCTGGATTATCGCGCGATAGCGCTATGCAAGAAAGTGCAAAAGAAATTATATTAAAAGCACGCAAGCATAATATGCCCATTGTGATAGATGCGGTAAATTACCAGTTTGAATCTTGCCTCCATTCTTTCTATACATATGCATCCTCGATCTTCTTTTCTTTTTCTTATAAGTATGATGATTTATATATCAATATAGGATGGATTATTTGTCGTTCAAAACCATCCAGAAATTGTTCAAGATTATAACAAGGCAGTATTGACACCTAATGTCATGGAATTCAAACGTTTATGTGAACGTATGGTACGTTTTTCATCTCACTAGAGAATAAGAACTACAAAACCATAATATAATTTTTTTTTAAAAAAGTGGATATGATGGAAAATAGAATATCAATACACATGAACATGATCAAGATGCATTGGCTGCTCAATTAAGCAAGGCATTGGGTGGTGTTACAATAGTTCAAAAAGGAAGAGTGGATTTGATCACAAATGGACAAGAAGGCAAGCAAATCTTTTATCACTATGAAAATTTTGTTTTTTTATGTACTTGTCCCATCCTTATTTATATATTTCTTCAAATGATCTCATAGTTTATAGATGTGAAACAGAAGGTGGATTACGTCGTGTAGGGGGTCAAGGTGATATATTGTCAGGTACTCTGGGTACTTTTCTTGCTTGGGGCAGGTTATATGAAGAAGGTGTATGGGAGTAAGTTACTTTTCATATAACTTTTATGAAGAAAACAATTCGGCTGCTACTATGGTGAACATCTAATTCACTTTATTGGGGGACATATATAGGCACGGAAACGGAGTTGATCCAAAGGATATTACCATGTTAGCAGCTTGGGGTGCATGTAGCCTCACTCGTGATAGTTCTAGAAGAGCTTTCCAAAAGTATCGCCGTGCTATGTTAACATCTCATATGTTGGATGAGATCGGTGTTTCCTATGAAAAATTAGTTGGTGGTAAGTAATCCCATGATAATGGTTTTCTAGGAATCGTGCTCTTCATATATATCTGACTCGCTATTGTTTTTCTTCACCTACTATATGAGATATATAGATCACAGCAAAATATGAGTAGAAAATCAATCATAATGAACGATAGATTTATATAAAAAAAAGCAATGTTATTAAAATGCATAATGATGTGGAGAAATAATAAATGATTCAGATAGAAGGAAAGAAGGAAAGGAATGAAATATGAAAAATATACAAGTATGGAATATTACAATTACATGAAAAAAAATTAAAAGATTACAGATCTATGAATATTGAGATTTTACTATTGGCATAAAGGCATTCGATCCCTTCTTGGGTCACATTCTTTAAACCATAAACCTCGATTCCTTTTAAACTTGGTGTAGAATTAAGATACTCCAGTGATCTATTAGTAGCAGAATCAATGCCAGATAAAATAATAGTACGAATAGTGGATTGATCCCGGATAGTCTTGGTAAATCTCTCGAAAACACTTTGATCAGTACATACAAGATTATTAAAATTCATGTTTTCAAGTGATGGAATCGTAGCCAATGATTGTAACATGGCATCTGTAAACGTAAAAGCGCAATCCGATATATCCATTGTTCGTAGTCCTTGGTATCGTCGACGATTCGCTAGTGCCTGAAACATCAGAGTAATACCACGTTCATCCACCAAGGTGATATTTTCCAATACGAGTTTATCTAGCTTGCGTAATTCTTGAATGGCAGCAAAAACATCCGCGCCAATACATGTACAAGTTAAAAATGAAAGCTCTTCCAAGTTGGGGCAATGTCTGAGCATGTCGGGAATCACATCTCGGTTATAGTCGTCGGTAAAAGAAATGGATAAAGTTCTGAGGTTGTGAAACGTGAGTGGTGTCAACATTTGCCAATGCACGGCAGCTGCTTCATGAAGGATGGCGGACCTTGGGCATATCAATGACAGTGTCTCAAGCACGCGAGCATTCACAACCAAAAATTGCAAATGTTCCTCTAAATCTTCGTCTCCAGCTAAATAAATGGCAAGGTGCCTGATCCCTTTAGGAGAATCTTTGGCCGGTCGAAGGACTTGATTTTCTTGTTCTGGTAATACGCTTACCATGGTATTGAGTCCCAAGGCTCTTAAATCCGGACACCTTCGACGTACTACTTGGGCTGCTTGTGGTACACAATTTCGAATTGACAACTGTCGTAATCGAGGACAACACCGAAGTAATTGGTCCAATAAAGGAGCTGGCATGGATTTAAAAGAAACTTCCAAATCGAGTAATGAAAAAATGGGCTCCGTTGGAAAACTACCAAGTTCTTGTGCTGTAGGTGTTGAATAATATTGTATACATCGAAGCGTTGTCAAATTTTGACAGGTCGAGAGAACCACACCCAGTGGCACCAAAGGACTTGTCCTATCCATCGAAAAATGTAGTACTTGTAAATTCTTCAATTGCCATAATGCGATCAAGCATCGTCCATAGTTATCCAAATGGCAAACTATTTTGTGTTTTTTTTCAGTTATGAAAAAGCGTGTTCGCGATTTTTCCCCCATCCATGAACACATAAAAAATAACCATGTAAAAATACATATGTGTCATAATCCAAATATCCCCCCAAAAAAAGCCAATTAAAACCGTGAGCACATTGATTTCCTTTCATAATGTTCTTTTGCCATTGATTTAACATGGACAAAATGGATAATGATAGTGGAGTTGGAGGGGAGAAAAAAAAAAAAGATAAAAAGTAGGATGGTGTGTGTACACTTTAAGAAAAAAATAAACTCTTACGTGTGAATTTCAGTGTCTTGATATTTCTGTAATTTCCTTTCATCATCATCATGAACATTTTTTCACAATCTTCATTGTTCAAACTGTTCAGATCCAATTGTTCAATATGTTGGCTTACACAAGCAAGATGATTCATATCAGATTCCAGAGTATCCACGGTTGAATGAGGCGATAATTGTGTATACTTCCATGCCTTTTCATAAGAAATCAAACGATCCCTCCATTCTCTCGATACACCCAACGATTGTAATAAGGTGGGCATGGGTAAATAATCAATGACATGACAAGCGATATCAAAAGGGAATCTCGAAATATAATCAATCCGTCGCTCCAATCGTGCTTTGGCTACATCATATCCTTCTTGAAGTTTGGCGCGTTCGTGTAATAAATGCTCCGGTACCGTATCAAGTCCTTGTGCATATATTTGCATGGCTTCTTGGTGTTTGCTGCTCAAGGTATATAACGATCCAGCACGTAAGTAACCTGCTGCTGTAGTTGGCGAATAAGTAATCATTTGTTGTGCATCCACGAGACCCTTGTCGATTTGCATCGTTTTTCCAAATGTAGCGGCTCGAATGTCCAATAATGCCATCATGCTATCAAATAAATCAGCAATACCCGAACTGGCATGTTTGATGGCACCTTGATAATTCAATCGGTCAAGATCATTGGAGCATGCGTCAAATGTCGGTTTTCCAGCTTTGGCGGGCGGATAATATATTTCAATACGTTTGGTTGAACTACTTGGAATAGAGTGTTGTATTGCTAATCGTTTGGTTTGGTCAGGGAACGTGTTTTCGCCTTTTCTTTTAGGCATACTTTTTTTTTTTTTGGTTCCTCTGGAACGAGAAAGAAAAACACTCTCACTCTCACTCTCACAGAACAAAGAGGTTCTTTTTTTTTTGCTCAAAGAGGAAATTTCCTTTTTGAACTACCAGCTAAAAAAAAAAAGAATAGTCAGCAGCGACTAAAATTTTAAACTTCCCCAACAATAGATAGATGAATTATCGTAACGTATCGTTACTGCTACTGCCATTAGGTGGGAGTCTGATTCTATTTTCTCTTATTCCTCGGATTCAAACCCTTTTCTTGAATAGTTTTCTTAGTGAAAATAAGTTTATTCATATACTAATGGATAATATTATTTACTGTGGGAATCTAGTACGCCACAATTTATAAAAAATCATAGAGTATTATCAACAACAAAAAGCATGAATATGGATCAAGAGTCAGCTACTAATCAGCTAGTAAAGAAACGCCTAATATGGAGCAAGATTATTTACGGCAAAAATTACAAAATTGCATTTATCCCATGGCACATTTAGAATAACAGGATTCCCAAACCATTATTACAAAGTATATCCCAGCAGAAGATTTCAGCTAAAAAAAAAAAAAAAAAAAAAAAAACTGGTCTATAATAACAAACTAGTCAGTAAATTTGCTCAATTCATACAATAAAAGCTCAAAAATAAGATGTACAAAAGCAGACCCATGTCTTGATAATTGTGAGGCAATAGTTATTTTAAGGATACATATACTTTGATTCTGAACCTGATAGAATTTATGAAAATCCAAAAGATGACATTTTAATATTAATGTAAATAAATATTATCGATAAGAATAACATTGTATTTATTATTGTTATTGTTATTTCAATAAATATAAGGATGAGAAATATACTGTTTTTGTCGCTTTCACAACAAATTCTCTAGTAATAATACGTAGAAATATAATAAAACGTAGAAAATAAAACGTAGAAAGAATAGTAGGATAACAGACGGGCGAATTTACTCATACTGTTTGTATGCTAGAAAATCATAAACTGGATTTTAGTCGACACGGAATCTATCATCTTCGGTAGGACAGTAGACCTATAAATAAAGATATGTTTATATATTAGTATATAATGTACATCAACAGTAATCAAAATATCAATTGATAGATTTGGTAATCAACAGTGATGAAAGAAGAATAAGTACCTCTAGGTTTGCGTCATAACTGATATTTTCTGTGGGAAATTGAGATTGAGGAAGAAACATGAAATTCCAAACAAGCTATAAAAATAAGAATATAAAATAAGTAAACCAAGCTTTACATGTTGAGAAAAAATTGCAATTCATATCTGCTATCATTTACCTTTGCCACCCATTGGTGAGCCAATGTTCCGGGATGGAAACAGTCAACATTACTAATATAAATAAATAAATGATGAGAGCCCACTTTTCATATTTTCATATTCATGATGAATAACATCATTTTTAGCACTTACCTCATCACTTCCAAGGGAAAGCTACCAATATCAATTTTTGCGGGAGTGTATCTAACAGCAAATGTATCAGATTCTTGTGCCTTATATTTTTCATAGATAGCCTCCAATTGAACATTGTAATTGGCAGAAAGGTCATCCATATTGTCACGCTCTTTATCAGAAAAAAGGAAACAGGAGCATTCTACACGGTTCAAAATAGCATCTGGATTATTGAATAGAGGTCGACAGTATTCTTGACCCTTTGTCAAACCATACACCTCAGAAACGTTGAAGCTTCCCACAAGATTGACAAGAACACGAGGAATTTCTTTATGGATACGTTCAACAGCAGCTTCCATGTAGCCACCAAACTTTTCGGCTGTCACTTCACCCATAAATGGGTTCAAGCAAGAAGCGCATTGATCATTGCCTAATAGAAATAATAATAAATTATATACAGGTCAAAAGTCATCAATAAATATTATTTATCCTAGTTCGTTTTTTATAGTCATCATGGGTATAACGTAGTAATGGCACTTACTTCCAATTTGAATAGTGATCAGTTTCCAATCGTTTTCAAAGTCAACATTGGGAAGTTCCTTCATGCGTGGTATAAGATAGTTAAGTTCTTCGTCTAAGTTCATTGCTATTGCACCGGACAAGGCAGCATTCAAAACATCGACTTTTGAATTACCTATTAAAATATATAAATGTAATAAAACATTAGAAATAGGTTGGATGATATATTTTATCACTTTTCTTGCATTAAACTACACTTTAGAAACAGATAATATTGGAAAGATATAAATATAAAAAATAAACTTACGGAGTACGTCTAAGCATAATAAACCTATTATACGTTAGAATGGATATACAAAAACGATAATTAGTAAATATAAAATTAAATACAATTATATAAAAGCTCAAGGGAAATCAGCCAATCTAAAGACAGAGTTTAGAATCAATATACCTTGGCAGAAAGTAACAATATGTGAACCTTCAGCAGGTCCTTCAAGACTAGCATTATAGTGATTGACAAAATTGGCAAGAGTAATTGCTCCATCGTCACCACCAATACCCCAACTTTGACCACGGAATTCAGTAACAGCGCTGATATTCAAGATTCCAGAACCACCATCATTATCATTGATACCTTCCATTGCAAAACCAGCCATAAGACTAATAGACAAAATAGTACGAAAGCATTTAATAAAGAATAGTTCAAATACAAATGATAAGGGGACATAAGAATGGTTTGGATATAAAATAATACCTATCTCCCAAGGCAGCAATCACCTTAATGTCATCAGGGCGTAAGTCCCTTGGATTGGTTGGACCTGAAGCTCGAGGAGACAATTGGGGACAATCGCTGATGCTTGATGCTCTAAGAGCGTAGGCATAATGAATGAACATTATTGACAATGCTAACAATGCTGAAGCAAAGATATTCTTGTTTTGATAAAAAGTTGCCATTGATAGCTGTACTTGGTTTACTTTTTTTTTCAGTACAGTTTGAAAGGGCAACATTTTCTGTCTTTTATATATTTCACTGATCTCGATTTGTCCAACGTCAAATGGAAATTGCATGTGTGTGTTACTTATTATACTGTTATGACCATAATAATTTATAGTATCTTTGTTGCACAAACAGGATCCATATTTCATAGATCTCAGAAGATAATTTCAATTTCTTGCTTGGGGTATGAAGCTAACAAACCTCTTGTCAGGTAACACTAAAAAATATTAAACTTTGTAAACATCTTTTTTAATTTTATATTATTGTTTTGTTCCAAAAAGTTTAATATTCGTTGTTATTATGCTATATATCGACACATATATGAAACTCGTACTGAACTATAATGTAACAATATGTATAATTTTGACGAATTATAAATAGTGAGACCAAGAAGAATAACACACACTATTTATCTCTACATAGAACAGCGAGCACTCATTTCCTTTCGAAGACTGCTACGTATAATAAACTTATTTTATAGTATATGAGAAGCATTACGTAGCTATTAAATTAACTTGTTCAATATTCCATTATGTCAATTTTAGTATATCTATGGTATAATAGAAAGATACTTTTGAGATGTTTATTTTTTTTAATGCTTTTTAAGCTTACAATAGTGATACTGTGTACCATTGATTGGCTATGCTAAGCTTACCCCACATTCACATTTTTTTTAGTCATTTCAATTCTTCTTTGCTTGCGAACATGATTCCCTTAATGAAGTTTAGTTTGTTTTCTCTTCTGAACTTTTATATTCACATACTTCTAAACATCCATTCCAATAAATCCATTAACAGTTTCAGTTAAGATCCCCCCTCTTTCTGGTAGTACTTATTGGCTGCATAAAATGTAACGATACTTTGTGCTCTGTTTCCCGCGTTATATAAATATTAAAACTTAGTAATTATATTATGATTCCAACATTAAATAAGATACCATCAAAACATTTTTCGTTGGGGTGCGTGGAGAAGAAAGAGAGGGAAAGGAACATAATATATTTTGATTTTCTCAGTTTTTTAATCGATATTGGAAGTTACACATAACTGAATTTTATTTACAGTAGTGGTTAAATTTGCCATTACTGTACTTTTATATGTCATAATAAACGAACATATTTTAAACGTACTAACACTAACTACCATGGTACTTGAAAATTTTAGGTGAATCATATAAATGCCTATAATTGTGTAATTATGGTTCATTAAAGTTAAAGCACCTTTTTCATGTTGCTAATTATAAGTCAGTAGATGTTATTTTTGCAATAACATGAATTACAAAAGTACGACTATGATGATAAAATGCGCCTTGTATATTTGTGCCGTCATTATATTTGCTCTGTCAAAAAAGGTACCAAATATTTGGTAAACTATAACAAATTGGGTTGTCATCACGACATCTGTGTAATGTACCAGAATGGCAAGCCAAGACAAATTAACTATAATCTATAATGGCTATGGTTCCGAAAAATTACTAAGGCCCAATACAAATTTCCCATTGTACCCGATTCAGGTTTTCTAAGGAAAACGTAGCATTTGTAGATACTTAGATTATTATTGTGCACAGATCCAAAGATAAAAACTGTATATGATATCACATTCTAACTATAAAAATACAGCATGCGCAGCCAACATTATCAAATTTTGCTAGTAAAAACGTGGAAAGTGACATTGTTTTTCTTTAACTGATAGTTTCATAGCTTAAATCGTATGTAATTAAAAACAAAATCGTTTGATATAAAGTTTGCATTTATATTATTTTAGTATAAATGAGATAAATGAATTCTCCAAGATTTTTTATGAAATAATATCTACGGCTCTAGTTTTTGAGAACATGTTGCAAGGAGCCAGAGAAATTCAAAGAATGAGATGAGTATAATCATCGTAATAATAAGGAGGATATTGAGAGGATATATACTGCTGCCACTAATAGATGGTCTGAAAAAAAATATGGCTTTTTTCCGTATATAATATTAAAGTATTACTGAACATAGCTTCTATGCGAATGTCATAAAGTTTTGGTATGGGAAAATCAGATTATATTTGGGGATTAACAACTTTGTCTTTCTCTTCGATTTTGTATCGCAACAAAATTTGTTGCTATGATACTTTTTATTTTGTAGTAATTACCTAAACAAGAATAATTGGGCTTAAATAATCACCCTTCAAAAAACTAATTCGAATCGACAAAGATTCTTTATTCTTTATCAGAATCGACTTTTCTGTATAATACTCTTCAAATAACATTCACATTATTAAGTTCATGCTTGCCTCTTTTATCCAAATAGTATATGTAATAGACGATATCCAAACTTATTGGGAATTCAAAAGTTATCAGTTTATAACATTGCTAGGCAATAAACTATATAGCTAGGTAGTATAGACTGACTATACACGTATATAGCTATATACATGATGATATGCTGTTGACCAAACGTATGTGCAGTATAAAGTATATAAAATTACATGGTGGAGAATAATTTATTATTCTTTTGCAATGTCTGTTTCCACCTTTATATTTTTGTTAAAATTTTTTACACTTTGGTATGTTACATTTTTTAAACCATAAAGTTCTACTTTTCGCAAACTTTCAATGTTACAAAGATGATTGACTGCATCGTCTGATACACATTCCAGGTCAGAAAATTCTATTGTATGAAGAGGAGGAGCTTGATCACGTAATGCTCTTGTAAAGTTTTCAAATGTTGAGCATTCTACGGTAGTCAGGTCAGCCATATGGATCCGTTCCAAAGTCGGGACGTTGGCTAGTGCTTGTAAAATAGCATCCGAGACTTGAAACTCGCTCTCCAATAGCTCAAAAGTTCGTAAACTACATACGGCTGCTGCCATTTTCTCTCCTCGTCTTCGTCGCCTCCTTCTTCTTGCAAAACTTTGAAACATATCTATCATGGCTTGTTCATCCACTTGTGATACTTGAGCAAGAATCAATATACGGAGCGTTGTCAATTGCGGTATAGCTTGAAGTACAGAAGCGCTGATATTTTCGGAATTACCAATGAAAAGAGATCTAAGAACAGGACAACTATTTCGGATAACAGAAGCAACAACATCATTTAATTCAAAAGAAAATGTGAGTCCTAATTTGCTCAGATTTGTAAATGCAAGCGTTGCCAATGGATTCCATTGTTGGACCAAGTTAGGGACCCCTCCTGAAGGTAATGTTAATGAAAGTTCATCAAGAGCTTCGGCATTATCTGCTATCAGCTGTATGGGTTTTTCTGCATTACGTTCTTGAGAAAGATGCATCATAATGCAATATACACCGGTTGGTTTCGTTGTTATTGCTGGTAACAAATGTGTGTAGTTATCATCCGTGGCAGATGGGGTATCACGAGCGGTCACGTTGATGGTGAGATTTTCTACTTTGGGACAAAACGACCGTACTAGATCGATCATGGCTACTTGACAAGAGTGGATGTCAAGCTTCCGAACGTTACGACATGAACGAAGGACTGGTTCTAATACAATAGTGTCGATTTGTGCATAATCCAAATTCAATTCGACCAGCGGACTAATAGGTGGTATTGGTGTAGCACTAAGTCCCTCTACAGATGCAATGACTCTTCTTTGGCGACATGTAAGTCGTTGTAGTTTTCGACAAGTTGAAAGAATAACTCCCACAGGTACAACAGGACTGTCCTCATCCGCCGTAACAATGCAAAACTCTTGTAGTGTATCCTTTGTTTGCCATAATGCAAGCATACATCGACAATAGTTATTCATTCGGCATACTACAAAGAATAAGAAAAAAAGGCAATATTAGCCAATCAGTAACCAGCATAGATCAAATAATAATTAATTCTACCAAATATATATAAATTAAAAAAAGTCTATTTGTAATAGCCAATCTTACATGAGAAATGAAGGATTTCGAGTTTGCTGAATGTCCCATTAATGATCATTGTAAACAATCGTTCACATTGATCGCTTGTAAGGTTGCATGAACGAATTTTTTTGATATGTCTGCTTACAATGGGTAATGCACTCATAAGAGCCTCAATTTTATCTTGTTCAGAACTATCACAATCCGAAAGCAAAATTGTACGCCATGGCTTTGGATACTCTGCTATGCGATCCCGCCATGATTTACCGACTTTCAGCATTTGTACCAAGTGATCTGTGGTAAGGCGATCCAGTACGACACACATCAAATCGTACGGTAATCGGGTAATAAAATCGACGCGACGATCCAGTTCTGTTTTTGCTACTTGATATTTTTCACTCAATTTTCTCAATTCATCCGTTTGCTCTTTTGGTATCGTATCTATGCCTTGTTGATATATTCGCATGGCTGCTCGTTGTCGACATTGTAATAAATAAAGTTCACCGATTCTCAAATAGCCGATAGCTTTGGTCGGTGCGTATCGAATCATATGATAAGCGTCTCGGAATGCTTCATTGAACTGCATTACGTGGCCATAGGTTTTTGCACGAATGTCAAGGGTATGAAGTAAACTGTCAAGTAAATCGGTGATGGCGGATGAAGCATGATCAATGGCATCCTGGAATTTGGATTCTTCAAGATCTGTTGTACATTCTGTTAAAGCGGATCTTCCTGCATTGCCAGATTGCCAATAAAGTTCAACGGCATTATGACTCGAAGGATCAGTTGCGGGACGTTTTGTATTATGCGAGAGCTTGTCGTTCGCTTTCCTTTTTGGCATGTTTTTTTCCGTGCAGCGGGGTGCCGTTGGGGAGGGGATAGAATAAAAGGTGGGAAATTGAGAAAAGAAAAGAGTTAATTCAGATAATAAGCTACCATGATCCTCCATTTTCGATTATCTATTTGTGTTACTAAATCTGGGAATATGGTAACCGAAAAGCGTTAGATAACAACTTAATTTTTATATGCACGGTATGTCCATGTAATTAATTATTTTTCTTTATCATAAAATCACGGTATTTTTCAATGATGTATCTATGAACCTAATCATCCATTCCTTGTATATGTGATTATGAAAGAAATTGATCATAATGAGTAAAAACCCCTATTTCATTCATCAAGATAGAATTAAAGATTGTTTCTTTTATTATATTGATATTTCATTGGGCAGCTTGCTGGGGAATTATTGTTTTGGAGGAACAAGCTAAAAATGGTCTCTTTCTGTTAACGATGTGGGAAATCTTTATTATCAGGTATTTCTAATTCTTGTGATAAAATCTTGAAATATCAAGAAATTGATCGAACTAAATGAAAGCATAATAAATATTATATTTTTAGTTTTCAAGTCATAGCATTTTTACAGATAAACAAACTGCATATGTATAAACGCATTATTTTTTAAATAATGTGCTCACTGTTGTGAAAAAAAAAATCACTTTTTATCATTTTCATTATTGGAAGTTTGCAAATCAATCCTATTTTCGATACTCATCAGTTGCCTCTATGGCAGCACACAGGAGCTAAAAAAACAAATGGAGAAACAATGAATTATTTTTCGCATAATATAAAATAAAATGAAGACAAGATGGACCTTTGTTAATAAACTCATCCGCTTCATTATCCAAAATACTTTCCCTTTTGATCAGCACCTATATATTACAAAACCAGACAAGGCTTCCTACTAGATAAGTATTTTTTGAGAAGGGATGTGTGCTAATATATTATCTGAAAAAGATGTTTTTCATATACTAAGCAATGGCTCACAAAGGCCATTGAAAATATACAAAGATAACATATATTTCGACTTATATAGATAAAAGTATCAAAGAAAAATGTTGGATATATCTTGGTGGAAGAAAAAGTAATAAGCAAGTTTGCGTTGTCATGCAATTACTATCAGCGGGTAAAAGAATTATCCTGTTTCAACATTGTATAATTTGACCTGATAGTATTATTTGCTGATTGACACAATTCTCTTTTTATATGTCATCATTAATTCTTGATGAGCTGCGTGTGGCTAGGGACCCCATCCCTTCCCATATACCAGATTTCGAGAACGTAAAAAAGTTGGTATGTATATTGTGGAGAATTGAAAAATATAAAAATAACAAATTTGAATAAGAAATGTACTAAATAATCGCACCATAGAAAATCAGTTCTCAAATTTATCGATATGATAGAAAAGTAGAAATAGTGGAACTACCAAATGGGCCTATCAAAGTCTGGTTTTTCTCAGAAGTTGAGAATGTGTCGCGGCTCTTCATCAACAACAACAATATAAATTTAAGATTCTTGATCTTGTGGAATCTGACCAACTCAATATCCCGTTTTTGGTTTTCTATCTACTATATTTGAAAGCAATCAAATTGTTACACGAGGGTAATATAACAATTGATAGGCAGGTAGGAAGACGAGAAAATACGATGGGAACAATTGTAATGAAAATGTTGTTGTTTCTTCTATTTAGTAGAACAGAGATGTCACGCGAAGCAAATCCGACTGTCGCCAGTTTTGATAGTCAACTATCAGCAATCAAACCTATAGACAATAAAAAAAATGGGTTGCCGTCGTAGCAGTATAATATACAAATATAGGACTACTGAACTTGGCTGTACAGAAATTGGTACTACATACTCGAGACCAAACTAAAGCATTTCGAGATAGCTATATGAAATTGCCTTTAGTTTTGCGTGATATGTTATTAACGGTTTCATATTATGCTGATCTTACTCATTCGTCACATGTGGTTGGCTTTAGTATATTTGGTTAGCGTTTATAACCTCGCATCATATTTACTAATCGAAGTCCTCTGTATATATACATCATATATATTAATTAGAATGTTTTAATTCTTTCATTTAGATGATTTCATTTCATTGTTGGATGTAGATATTCCTGATGAGTCGGTCACCCGCATAAAAGAACAGAATCCTAGGAATTCTTGAATAGCGATGGAAATTTGACAAGTCAGTTGTTACCATTTATGAGCATTGCTATTGTCAGTAAATATATCATGGAAAATACCATTCAATTGCTTGACAGTTCTATCAAACTTATTAAATTGACATCTGGAAGAAACCATCAGTGCCTTCCACAGGATTTCTTGCCGTCTCCAACACCTACACCATCTTCATCAGCATCTCAAACCTTAACAAACAAAAAGCGAACGTAATATGGAGCATTATTCGCCAATATACTTTTTTTATATTCATTCAAATTTTTTTAATTGAATTTCATGTGGGCCTCCACAGCAAGATCATCGTCATCGTTTTCTCAAGCTTCAAGCAGAACAATAAAGCATAATACATAAGCTGCAAACATCCATGTCTTTTTTATATATATCCAACCTCCTTTAGTTTTGTACATAATCACTATTATTATACACATTATCATTATTTTATATATCATTGTTATATATACCTATTGTTATTACTATACACAGTACCACTATATTATATATCAACATTATATGCACATATTATTACCATTATACACATTTTTATCATATACATGTATATTTATTAAACCCACAATCCATCAATGACGAAAAAGCCAAATATATATATATATATATATTGTAGTCATGTGAGGTGACACTGTGTACTTTGTACTTTGTAATTCAGCATGAATTTTACGTTCCTTTTTGCCACTATTCCTCATTCAGTTTTCTATATATTTACTAAGTTTGTTTACATTGAAAACCATTCGTCCATTTTTCTTTTTTTGGAAACTTTTTTTTTTCTTACACGTATGTTTATAACAAACAAAACATGACGCAATATTGTATTGATATTATTAGTAGTTATTATTTATTTATTATGATTATTATAACAAAAAAAGAAAAACAAAGGTAAAAAAAAATAGGATACACGATTTATTTTTCATAAAATCATCATGCACCGAAAAATAGATTATAGAGTTTGTAGACCATAAAACAAATAGGTATATAAGGTAATAACATCACATACATCATCCCAACGTCGCGTACAGGGTTCTTTAATCGAATAGGAACTTGTAGTTTTTCACGTCCATCCGGGAATTCACCCTTTTCATAAAAATGTGCCATCATCTCATCCTTTTCTACCCATCGATCAAATAACCAATTTGAGAATACTTGGTCATCTTGTAATGGAAGGTCAGGTATCCGGAACCTTCGAATGTAAACGTGGATTCTTTTGGGGAATATACCCAAAGAGAAAATACTACGGATGGTATATACTTGCTCCGGAATATCGGTCGCTTTGACTCCTTCGTATCCAATGGTAAAATCGTACATCCATTCTGGATCGTCGCCTAATGTATCGAGTATTAATTTCAAACCCGTGGATCGTGGAAGTAGCGTAAATCGATTATCGTTCTATATTCCCCCATCCAAAAATATAATATGATGAGTATTCCAAAAAAAAAAGTACCCTTACGTATACACGCATATACACGAGTTTTAGGATTTTCTCAACATTAAAGTACACATTTTCCCCCTCCTTTCACATAATAGACCCTATTCCTTCCTTTCCAGTTTAATTTACTATTGCTAATCTATTTTCCTCCTCCCTTGTTGAATATCCTTGAATAATATTTCATTTACCATATCGTTCTTCTTTGCAAATGCTTGCGATCGTTCGCGAGTACTCTCTGAAATGACTAAAAAAAACCGCACAAGTCAGATGATAAAATCATTCACACACACGCACCACATTAACCGGTATTCGGATATACTAATTTACCAGTTCCTTCCGGAAACAGCATAAGCCATGTGGGTATCTTGAATCGTTTTGACCGTTCTAGGTTTTGTACAATCGTTTCCTTATCCACAGCCAGTTTACGTTTAAGGAAGATAAAGTTGAATCCTTGCATAGCCTATAATAGGTTAACATTATGTTTGGGGTTGGATAGAGGACGTGATGATGATGGTGGTAGTGGTGGTGGGGATAGGATTATTATTAGTATCTTTTTGCTTTTGAATATCTGATAATTACAAATTTCTATTCCTTTTTTTCCCGCTCCTGGTTCCTCCCCCAATACTACGCGTTTATGGATATTACCCTAGAAATGGGAAAAATAATTAACCTTTTGCATAGTTTATTTCTATCTCGGGTATAAATGAAATTATGGATGGGGTGACGAAAGAAGTTTATAGAATTTGCGAAATAAAAGAAATATATTACACTTACAAGCCAAAGACAGGTAAATACTTCAATGAATGTTTTAAAATGATCTTTATAGAACCATGTGCATTGGCAACAAATGCCACAAGCCAAATATAAAGCCAATCTGCATAAATCTAAATAAAGTATAAAATATCGTTTAATATTCTACCTTTTTTTTTTGCCTTCGCGTATATATCATAGTTATATCCCCTTAACATCATCATGATATATTAATCCCTTTTCTCTAATTATAATACCTGGTGGTTTGACGTAACAATAAGTCGTCTAGGAAACGTTACTCCAATACCTTTGCCTTGTTTATCACGTTGTACCATATCACCATCACACGATGAGTCAATAGTTAAAACGAAATCCGAAGGGGCAAACGTTTGAATTAACCAAACGACGGCATGAACCCATTGTTTTAAAATATATGCGAGATAATCGTAAAAGAGAGCTTTGGAGAATGGAGATATAAATAATGCCAAAAACTGACAAAGTACAAGTGCACACACTTGAATAAAGACAGTAGAATTAGTAATGACTAAATTCACCACGGCTCTCGGAGTCCACAACGAGACCGTTGACATGTCCATAGGTTGTTGTTATAAAGAAAAAGAAGAAGGAGGAGAAGGTAGTTTGATATTTCAGAAAAAAAATGGGGAATATAAAATAAAGAAGAAGAAAAAAAAAAGGTTATTTTAGCTCATCATTTAGTGTTTAATCTGCCATTAAAGAATTATTAAAGCAGATATAGATATTCACAATGCTTAATACATGTGACTTATAAAAAAATAAGCTGGGATGAATGAGTGAATGATTGTTCCACGTGAATCAAGCCAAATACTACTGAAACCAAAACTTTATGTCCATCTTTTTTAAATGTGCGGAAGGCGGTTCGGACAAAGCATATTAAACATTGGTACCTGAGGCTCAGTTTATTCAGGTAAAAATGCCTTTGGATCGGTTCCGTCACGCAAGAATTTTTCTCTCAGACAAAATGGCTTCTAGCCCCTCCTTATTAGAACTCTCTACCCACGCATTGCTGGGGAACTTTAAATTTCTTATAAGCAGAATGGACTATTTCCTCCATACGCACGGGCACCCTAATCTGTTCTGTTGTCTAATAAAAAAACCATATAAGAAGATCGACATATTTCTGTTCCATAAATATAAAATAGACAAACTGGTTACTTTTCCTTTCTTTCTCTTCTCTATCTCGCTTTTTTTTTTATATTTAAAAATTCTATCCATTCCTTTCCCTTCATTTATTTCATTGTTCAACTATTATGCTTCCATTAACAAAAGAAAATTTAACAAGACTTGATGATTTAATGGCTGATCAACCTTACGATACTGTCCGTCATCATCATTCTATGCGTGATCATTTTATTCATCCTACGAGATCATTATCCACTCCATCTGTATCAGATGAAGAGGATGACGAAGATGACGAATTTTACTTTTATTATTGTTACGATGAAACACAACAATCTCATCATTATCAACAACAACAACCACGTCAAAAACGTTCATCCACTTGGTCCGCTGGATCGGCCAAAAAGTTTCTTGCACGTCATGGATCACGACTTGTCCCTGCTCATTCTACACTTCATCGATCTTCATCCACATCAAGAGGGGATGAACATCATCATCATCGAGGATTTTGGACGAAAATGTTTGGAAAGAATAAACGAAAATCTAAACAAGAGGAGCATCATCAACGACAACAAGAGCAACATAATACTATGACACGCTTATCGGGGACAACTCCCGTTTGGTATAGCCAATTTACCGTCAATCCTCCACCACCTTCTCCCGACCTGGTGTCGACTTATTCATCATCTCCATCGCGCGTATAAAACGATTGAAACGATTCTTTCTTTTTATATATTATTATTCTTTATTATTACGATGAGTTTATCATACTTCTTTAATTCATGCCCTTTCTCCTTTTATATTGTTCTCCCATTGAACTATCCAGTTTATCATCATTCATCATCATATAATTAATAATCATTTCTACATTCCCATCTATTTTCCTTTTCTTTATTTATGTATATAATATAAAGTATAGTACACGTATACCCCATTCCCATCGTACTTTTTTTTTTTACAACAACCAAAGACACACACCCATACAGAAACTGCCCATATTATTCTTTGTATAGTAAAAAAACGAGCTTTTGTGATTATTACAACGGCGACATAAACTGCATAGAAACATCCGACCCGAATATTCGCCGCTTGGATTGTCGCGGTCTTTTTTTTTTTTTATATATATTTTGCGTGTTTTATTTTCATAGTGGCGTAATCCATCTTTTTTTTTTAATAACATTTTATTACCCCACGTTCTAAATCACCCTTCCATAAGACATTTTATTTTATTATATGTGTTTTTATGATAATAGTAATAATATAAACAGCTTGGAAGAATAAATGGTATATCTCCTGCTACTCCTTGATATATGCATATCCATTTTCATTGTTTTTAAAAAAAAAAGCCAACCATCTTCCCAAATTAGTAATAAAAATTGGAGTGAGAGAGATGAAGTGGGTATAAACATTAAAAAAAAACGCCCAAGTCCAAAAGGTCCCCCGATCGGCGGGTCTATTGAATGAGATTTTTGGGTTGTGACAAAAAGATGTTACAAAGATAATAGATGCACCAGGTAGTTGGAACAGTCAATTGATTTGTCATAATAGTACTTACAATGATTTATCATCAAGTTTACTACTACAACTACTACTACGTATTACTTTTTCTATTCTTTTGTTCTTTTGGAAATGGCTGATTCTATACCCATCGTTTAGACAAAGACTGTGAATGTATGATTCTTGTCTATTATTGCCGAATTAACTTTATAAAATTTGGATTTTATATTTAATAAAACCAAGATAATGCGTGAACTTAATAAACGATCTATGCCATAGTTGGCAGTTCCATCCCGCTAAACTCGTTATATTATACATGTATCGAGTTAACATACACACATTTTGTTTGGATCATACGTTTCTTTACATTCATCTATATATGACTTGATCCATACATCGTCATTAGATGGACCCTAACAATGAGTGAATCGGCGTCTATTTAATAAGATTCTTCAAGGAATAGAAACAGAATAATATAGAATAATATAGGAGAAAACCCAGAACTGAGGTATATCCTTATAGTACTCATCATCGTCGGCGCCTTTTATTTTTTCATTGTCCAGACCACGGCATGAGCGCCTTTAATTTTAAAAAAAAGTTTCTATCATTGTCATGGTGACACAAGGCTCGGTAGAAAAAAGCAAAAAAAAAGATACGTCAATTGAAACCATTTCATTATATCATTGACAAAGAACATGGCAAATCATCCTCTTTTATTTATCTTTTTAATAAACTAAATATATTGTTGTTGTTATTATTATTAGACAAGAGAAGAAAAATTCACCTTGGATAAGACTATTATTATATATCTCATATTATCACATATCACATCGCAAAGAGCGGAGCATCTAAAGAAAGAAAAGGGAACAGTGAACAAATATTACCTTTTTCGGAATACCCGGTCAAGATGGATAAACTGTTAAAAAAAAAGAGTAGCCCAGTTCGGAAAGAAAAAATCATAAAGATCTTCCTTGTTTGCCGTTGCACCGCATGTCTAAAAAGTCTCTCACTCAACATGATGTACAACAATCCACAACAGCACCAAGTCTGCCATCAATGCTAAAATAAACTCCTCTATTTCTAAAATTATAGAATCCCCATAAAAAATTACCATGAAATGAGATGATTTTTGCTTCTGTGTTTGTTTTATTAGTGTGAAAAAAAAGGTATTTGTTTATCCGTTCGTGCATTACTTACAAACGATGATATGTCAAATTTATTTCATATGGATGATGATGATTATATATGATTACTCTATGAATATAGAATATTAGGATGGATTCTGCATATAATTATTAAACCTGTTCCCCCATTCCTATATATGCTTGAAGTTATTCATTTTCACATGAGAGATAGAAACCCATTTCTTGTTTTACAACGTTGAAAATTGAATTTGGCACGCGTACGACCAGCCATGCGATGTAGAAAATGTGCCTCAGTTTTCCAAATTGAGCTTTGTACCTGAACCGAAAAAAAAGACTAAAATGAATTCATAAATGATAAAGTATTAAAACTGCTACAAGTGCCTTTCCATGTGATAATAATATACTACTTTATATAACCTTCAATGAAATGATCATGATAAGGAATTCCGTCAATCCTGTCCATTGAGATGTTGCCGCTACTATTATTTCTTTTTCGGCTTTTGTGTAATGAACGTTTCAAGTACTTCCAATCTTCTTGATTCCACGAATCAAAGCCTTTAGATCCTATGTGTATCTGTTGTGCGGTCATCGATGTCGAATATTGTCGTCATAAACAAGTTTTTTCGATGCATCCACGGATTTGGAGGCATTTTCATTGCATTTTACTTGGTCTTTATGCACTTCAGCATTGTTGGATGACTCTGGTTTATCTTTGCAAATAAACAAAAGCGTGTTGTTATATTTCCAATGAACCAGTATATTACTAGATCCTTCAGCTTCATGGATCAATGATCCGTTCTAAAAAAGAAAAAAAAACACTCATATGAAAAAAAAGTATAATGTTTACCTGATGATCCGGAAATCCGAGTCATGTAATAAAAGATGCCATCAAATAATTGAGAAATTACATGTGCTTGGTATAAGGTCTCTTAATGATCAGGAAACGTTAAATGTTTGTTCTCATGAGTATATCATAAAACCGAGGATGTAAATCTAGAAAACTCGTACGCATATTTGGTTTAATGTACTTCGGATATATTAAATGTATGACTGTAACGTCCTCCTTCCGAATAATTCATCACAGATGTTTTCAGTGTCAATCAAACTTTTACTTCTCGTCAATCGAGTTAATACTGTGTGTTCATCGATCTTCAGCATCGCATGTGAAAGAATAAGATTATGTAATTTCATGAGTTTTTTTTTTCTTATTTGCAAATTCCTTCTTTGGATCTTTCAGTGATGCGCGTGGAATGCAAAGTTCTTGAACTGCCTCTAAAATAGTGGATAAAATAACGAAGTGATAATAAATAATAGTAAAATGTTATGTTTGTCATGGCAAGCTTATATAGATTAAAATTTATGATGGTGCGTAGGTTTTTTGCTCTAAAAAATTAGACTTTTTTTTTATTTTTCTCCAACATCATATGTCACCGAACATATTTTTCTAAATCAAACATGTTCAGAAGAAGCAGAGACGACGATATTATTTTAAAAAAACCTAATTGGACGATCTCTGTAAGATCAATAATGCTCATTTGTATTGGCGCTAATTACCAATATAATTAACTGTGATGAGATTCATAATGTTGTCATCGGTGATTTCAAGTTAATATAAGCAGCCTTTTTAAAGAACGTCATGCTCAAGCCATTTCTGTTAAGTAGTAAGTGAGTATTATATTATTACCAAATACCTCGTTTATATTAGTAGTATAAAAAAAGGGTAAAAGAGTATTTTTCAAAGTAGTAATATTATTTTTATAATATGTTACGATTGGTACATCATTTTCATAATAATATTGCTCTAATAACGCTATGATAATTTTGATAAAATGAAGTATAATAACTCTATGTTATAACAGGTCTGTTTATTATAAAAAATATTTGTTCTATCTTTCGAATGTCATAGATATAACTGATCGGATATGGGCAATATCCGAATCCATGTCGGAACTGAAAGCTCCCTATCCGAATCCGATCCGACCATTCGGATACAGATACGGATGACGGATGTATGAATATATGGAAGAGTACGTAATCATTGGTCATTGTTGTTTACTAGTATGATGAGAAAGCATGGAAAGTACCTGGTATGTATTGAATTGAACGATTTATTTATTATATAGGTTTTTATACAAGGTATGATAATTAATATCATAATTTTCTAACATTTTTGTGTAGATCCCTTCCAACCCTCCTGACTGGGATAGTGTTTCTGTTGTGTATGTCAAGAACCTCATGTCTAGTCAAATTTCGACAACAGAGCTTATCCCAAGGATCCGCATACAAGAATGCACAGCAGTAGCAGCAACAGTGGATCTTATTCATTACAACCCAACGACAAGAATAAGATTAGTGTCACGTATGCTACATGGTTGAAAGATGAAACCAAGCTTTGGCACTTGAAGAACAGTAACATAATTGTTGAAACATGAATGAAGGAATGTGCACTAAAGTGTAATTTTGAACAGTAAGTACTTTTTTGTGTACTTTTCCTTACTTTCACTAAACAAAAGCTATTCTGGTAAGTATATTTTGACAAGAGATCCAGTGGTAATGATTATTTTTTTTTACGTATTTATTTTAGTCCCTGCCACTCGTTCATCTTGGATCCTTGGGATGAAACATGGAATGGTGTGTTCACAGAAGGAGAGAATTTCCTCCATTGCCTGCACCACTTCGGCATTATATGAATAAATTTTCTAACGCGGTATGTATTTGTTGGGTAATGAATGCGACATCTTGTTTGTTTGTAAATAAAGAAATATGGTAATCAATTATTGTACTATTTATACTAGACTACTTTGGATCAATTACGCAAGGTTGCCCTTGCTAATCCATTTCATCCACTTGAAAACCCGCAACTACATTGGTGTCTTATATTACGATGTTATTCATAAATATAAAAGCGAGACGGACCTAATGCAATGCGTGCGGTGTTTTATCGATTGTGCATTCGACGTTGAAGACGTGAATGTAAGCACGTAAGTCATTCTATATATTACTATGTTGGGTGCATTATTTGAATATGGGACTTACAGAATAATACGTGTGTACATTTATTTTATCAATGGAGAGTGTATCAGCAAGTTCTCATCAGCAAGAATTAACAACATCGGATTCTTTTTCTTTGCCTGTATTTACATGTAAATGATGATAAGATACCTTTAAATACATAAAAGGGTCCTATTGTATGCTCATTATTTCACACACTAGTGTACAGATTATCATGGTTACGTTGTGAAACTTCATGTGGAGTTTTATTTGCTACTACTTTCATTGTTTACCATTGGTACCATAACATGTTACCCTTTGTTACAACTTTACACTTCTTCAGACAGTCGCGATATTGCATATCACGCTGATAGCTACCAAAATTCATCGTTATTATATATTACTTTGTTCAAAACTCAATATTTTGTATTCTTTTACCCTTTCTTATCCAAGGAAAACGAGAAAAGTGATAAAAGACGAATGTGGGACACGTTTGTCACATGTTGAGGACACTTTAATTGCATTTAAAGACAATACCCAAACTTCCGATGAATCGCCGTACTTTACCAGGTGTTGAAATATTAGAAAGAAAGAAAATTGGTACGAAAGTTGACAACTGTTATTAACGAGATGGGTACTGCTGAAGCTGGCAAGAATACTGACAGTGACACAACCAAAGCCATTGTCGAATATGGAATAAAAACACCAAAAGTTTTGAAGGATATAATGATATGATGTACGACATGGAAACAAAAAAATAAATCATCATTGCATGAAATAAAAACATTTGGATTTATTATTTCTGGTAGATTATGTCATTAGTATATACACGAAAAAAGAAAAAGAAACATGATTTTTTTTCTAAAAATCTAATAACAAATGTTTTTTTTCAAACCTTTTTCTTATGGTAGGATTGTAAATTTTACTGATAGTTATGGACTGTCCTGATGGGATTGTATGTCGAATTGGTAGACCTGAGCAATACTTATGTTTTCCAACAACCGCACAAAGTTTCAAGAGTCGTATGGATGCATTATTTCGTATGGTTAATACAATAAAAACACGCATGGAATGAATATTGGGTCATTTGGATACACAATCAGTGGATATATCATATATAAGAACCGGTTTTCCTATCCCACCATGCTTTATACCCTTTGCCGATGCTTCAAAAAAGAGAAAGATAAGTTCATTGGAACCATCATCATCATGAATTCGTTTATTTTCACAAGCAATACTATACAGTGGTCCCCCTTTAATTTCACAGCCAAAATTCCCATTTTTTTTGATGAAAATAAAGAGATGTGAACAGCTTTACTACGTATTTCTTAGTATATTTTTATGTCCCTATGGACCAAATTATTGTGAAGATAACGAGGGTTGAAAGTTAACGAATATGAAATTAACGAGGAACTACTGTATTATATTTTCCCCCCCATATTTGACAAACAACTCTCATCAATCTTTTCTCACACACAACGCACATACTTTTTTTCTAACATAACATTGTATTATCATTCACATTCCTTTTTTTTACACTGTTGATTTACATAATTCACCCACATTTATTTCACAAGCACATCATTTTTTACCATACCCAAAAGCTTCAATCATAAAACCAAAACTATTTGTAGTTTTCTGACTTCATTTTATACACCCACACCAAAATAATACATTAATTATCAACAGAAACAAGTATATTTTTTCTGAAATAACAGTCATCTATTATCTTTTTTAACAACCTTTGATTATTATACTGGATGATGGAAAATTATACTCATCCAACAAAAATTGCACTGACCTTCCCCAGAATTTTACTAATGAAAGAAAATTTTCATTGGTCAAATCAAAAATTGTATTTCGTTCCCCTGCAAAACACCATGGAGACGTTAAATAAAACAAAACATTTTCATCGTATAACAAATAATATGCAGATTGGAACATAAAATTTGATTGTAGCTGTGTTACAATGATTGTTATAAGTATTGTAACATTCATTATAAAGATTCTTCCCACGTTGATACGTAATAGATATAACAGTACAAGAAAAGATGAAAGAAAGTAAATGAACCCATACATAACACTTTTTAGAATCCACACTCACAAACGAAAATAAAATAACCACGCAAGTATATTATTTCATATCTAGTACGTAACAGCATTATATTATTGTATAATGAATGTTTGGATTATATTATCATCCGTCCAAAAGACACTGAATAACAATAATAATCAAGAAGAGTATATAGTCTAAATACGTGGCATGATCATTAAATTCTTTCATACTGTTCAGTTCTAAGAATAATCTGCGCCTTTTCACATGCGAAAATTAGTATCAAAATGAGTGTCATATTGATCACCATCCATCACCATGGTCTCGCCCGTTTGTTTTGCTTAAACCCCTTTTGGTTCCACCGTTTATGTCGCACTAAATGAAACGTGATGGCATGGCACCAACAACGATCTCTTGTAATCTTCGGATGCTTGATAACATAACAGGTATAAAAAGAGTAATGGTAGTACATCTTTTGCTAAATAGGTTATAAATCAAAAAAAATGGTTCTTGCTCTTTCTTCAATAAAATCATATCACTCACGCCACCCAAAACTATTATATATCTTTATTTGTTTCAAAATCTGGATTATCCCAGTATGTTTGGATGTATAGATAAAGATGTTTATATCTGGTTTACTTTATTTAGCGGATCGAGGTAATGTGGGTACTTTTTTTTGTTACAGAAGTTTCAGTATGATCATATGCTTTATCGTCCCGTACCGAATGAGATTTTATGGTAATATTGATTTTTCTTTAATGTATAATATATAAACGCAACAACTTCCACTATTGCTTTTCATTTTTTTATTACATTTCCATACTATATAGTAGTTATAATATGAGACTCTTCAATAACATAGTGAGTAGTATTTTTCTTGGAATTTTCTTTTTTATACCGTGTGTAAAAAAAAACATTCGAGAGAGTTGCAAGATAAGATAACTATATAAATAACGCAGGAAAAAAAGGTGTTTAGATTTTGTCAACTATAGAATTAATATAAGCGCCATGGTTTTGCTTTTGTTACACCACTTTTATTTTATGTAATGTAAACCAGGTCATCATGCACAGAATCGTTATTCTAGTAATGGCAATGATATAAGTTAGAACAGCTGAGAAGTATAAATGTTCTTCTTCATGATCAAAATAAAAAGAGCACTGACTTGTTGATGATGTTCATTTGTTTCACGATTATTATTTTATCTGTAAATATTATTTGTACTAAAAGATAAGTATTGTTTTGGTAATCTTGGGGAAATGATCATTATTTGTTATGATCACCATTGTTATAATGTTGTTGTTATGGTGTCTTCTTTAGACTAATTTTCTATTTCTGTTTTTTTATTGTAAGCTCTGGTGGTTGTGTTATATGGATCATTTTTAATATTTCTAGAGAGTTCTGATATTCCAAATAGAATACTAATTCTTGTTTTATGATAGTATATATACAACAGTAAATTGACAGAAATTTCACTTATTGATAGTTATAAAGAATACCATCAGTACGTAGTAGTGGGTGGTTTTTACATGAAGTCGTGTGATTTATTTAAACGCTTTTTTTTAATAAACTCCAAGAGTGGCTTTTGGGAGTGATTCTCCTAACTTTTAAAAAATCCTTTATTTTCTCTAAAGATACCTATAGAATGTTATTTTCAGTTTTTGTTTTTAGTAAGTAAAAAATAGCTGAATTCCCCTATAAAATCCAATAACTAGGTATTATGATTTCATGTCTTTAATAACCATAGATGCAGTAGCTCACAACTATATTATGATAATATTCTTTATTCGCAAGTGCTAAGTGATATGTATAATACCGGTGAATATCATTAAAAAATGAGCAAATTAAATAAGACTTGATGCAACGACAATCATTTATCTCCTGTTCTTCTTCTCACTCCCAACTGATTGTTATCAAAGGAGAAAAAAAAAACCAAACAAAAAAATTATTACTATCCAAACGTGTATATCTATTCACATCTAGTAGCTTATCTTATTCACATACTCCTCAGCAAAAATTTAAATTTTGGAGGGAAAAAAAAAGAATAAAGGTGGCGGATGATGTTATGTAAGGAGAGATCTGTGTCTTCATAGGTAAAAAAGAACGTCTTGTTTTGGAATGATAATGCACGTCGGTTCATCGATTTTTAAACAGCTTCATGCCGTCTTGCGTGTGCAGATAGAAAGATGATGCTTTTTGGGGGGTGAGGAGTGAGAGGAGAAAGAAAAAAAAGAGGTTGTTTTGTTGTTGTTGTTTACCATGTTTAGTCAAAAGTTTTCATGTATAATGTTCTCCACATTACATAGCAACAAAATATTTATATATAACAATTATGTCTAATGGACAAACTCCAACTTTATATTTTATTTATATTAAATATAACGACTGTTAAGTAGATAGTAGTAGTAACAACGTATCTATTATGATCAATAGGGATTATTGTAAATATATACATACAGAAACTATTTTTTTTTGTTTGGTCGTGGTTGTTATCACTAAAATTCCAAACTCCAATCTACAAAAAACAACTAGAACTAGAAATAAGAGTTTTCTTTTTATGGTAGGGGCATGATGGGTTGAATTAAGAGGAGAGTGTGAGAATTATATATAAAAATAGGGTAAATGATGCAAATGATAGAAAATTGATTACCCTGATAAGGGAGAGTTAATAAGCGGGTCAAAGCACACCCCACGTAATAATTCCTTTCTCCATGCTTACCTATCCATTTATATCCCTATATAACATAATAATAAAGATAACAATTGAACCCGCAAAAGGAGAAAGAAAGGAGGAGAAATAAAAAGAGGGTTTTAGTTATAAAAGTGGCACATTACATACACGCACACATACACACTTACTCACATACATATAAACACGCAACAAAAAAAAAGGTAATCACGTTGTGCTTCCTGTTGTTGTGTGAAAGTTGTATAAATTTTTATATATCTGTGTGAGCCAGTGTGTGTGTGTGTGCGTGAGTGAATCAACGGGTTTTTACAAGAAGGGTTCTATAAACAACAAGTGAAAGTGTTTCTCTTTTTTTCACTCTCTTTTCTTTTTCCTTCTTTTTTTTCCTCAATTTATTTTGTTTCAAATATCCTCCCTTTTCTAAACAACAGCAAATAATAATAATAGCCAAACATACCACCATGATATATTGGTCTCGACTGCTGGCGATAGCACACGCCGTTAGTTGTAGTACCGAGTTATACCTTCCGCTTTTTTTATGGAACGATCGCGATCTAGACCCTTTTCTCATTGGCATGTTGACAGCCATTGTCTTGATCTTGCGATTAATGGCATCTTGTATTTGCATTTGGTGGGTTGATCGCTCGGGTCCAGCCACTCATATTCAATTATTGTTGGCTTTATCGCTTATCGGTTCACTCGCGTTATTGGGTGTATTCATGTCACCAGATAATTTGATTTCCTTGGTCTTGTTCATGGTAGCCAATGGATTATTTTATCAGCCACTTGCTGCGCTTATTGATAGTGCCATCATCAAAACCTTGGGTGATTACAAAAGCTGGCTCTATGGTTTGTATCAAATTAATTAATTAAAAAGAAGCGCCAATAGATGCTGAAGACATGGATTCTTTAAAAAGATAATAATAATTAATAATAACCACGAAAACAGGAAACGAACGACAATGGGCAAATGGTGTTTTGGCATTGACGTTATTATTCATAGGTTGTATTAATGATGTATGGTCCAACCAATATCTGGGTTATGTCCTCGCAAGTATCGTTTTGGTGGGATGTATCAGCCTTTTATGCATCACATTGATTTTAATTTACCGACACAATGGACTGATGCTCCTTGATTATATGATGATTGCAGACGATTACGATGATGTAACGAATGGTGGCAGCGATGTGTATTTTGAAGAAACAATGACAGCAGCACCTCGATTTTTAAAAAATGCCATGTTTTTCCAACCACCACAACATTATTACAATGATTCCTTGATGCATCCTTATAAACCTTATAGTTTATTTGGAGAACCACTCTCACATATTTCGGAAGAAGATGCTTCTATGCTCCGTCGAATGGCAAGCAGTAATAGTAACCAGCTGATGCGGCACAATAGTAATCAGTCTATCAATTCAACCACCACCACCACTTCCACTGCTGCGCTTGCTGCAAGTGGCAGTGTTCCCATTGCTGTGTATGGCAGTACAAATACGGCTACAACAACTCAGCATCCATTAGATTTTTTTTCGTCGGCTTGGAGGCGCTATAATAGTATCTCTCAACAACAACAACAACAACAACCACAAACGCAACAGCAACACGGAAATTTGCCACCTAATGTGAATGTCAATAGTGCCGCTGTAACGACGACCCATTCTCATCATTCCCAACAGCAGTCCTATTATTATCAACAACAACAGCAGCTGCAACAGCAGCAACAACAACTCCAATTGGCATCCTCGATGGACTTGTCTTTATTACCTTTACCACCAAACAATACACCCATGTCGGTTCTTTTGTTGCTTCATGTGGATGGCGGTGGCACAGTGGTGGATCAGTTGATTCAGTGGCAAATCCAAAGCATGTCTTTAACGACGCTCATGTTGGGGGTCATTTATGGCATGATGAATACATTGCTTTTCATTTACCTATATCAGGTCCTTGACTTGTCCATGTGGATGATTGGTTTAGCTGCTATGGTACCTGTTCTTTCAGACTTTCTTGTTCATTCAAGTGCACGATGGGTAAGTTTCAAAAAAAAAAAGACAACACTCTTTTCGTAGCAGTAATGTATACAAGAGTGTATTGGATTACTGTTTTGAGGATGGCATTGTGTACAGATATAGTGTGTACCCACTGGTGATCGGATGTTTCGGATCTCAATGCGAGAATAGGAATGTGGGAATTATATATATATAAAGATAGGACAACAAAATAATAGTTTAATTTTTTTTTCTGTTCTATATAAATAGTGGATACCTCGGTTTACCATTACTGTGACCACCACTATGGTCCATGCGGCATTGATCATCTGCTCCTTTGTCTATAGTTGGTTACGTCCTGAATGGCCTATGCTTTGGTTACAAATTATCTTTTTACAAGTACTTCAAGGCATTGCATTTCCATTGGTTTGGCTTGTCATGACGCAACGTATATGTGCTTTATTATGGACCGATGAAGATCAACGTATTGCTCAAGTTGGAAAACTATCCGCTTTGTTTAGTAGCGTTGGACCTGCTGTTGGTGCCTTATTGGCAGGTTTCTTATTATCCGGAAATGATACTGATATTGGCAGTAGTACAGATGACAATACGGAAGCAATGGATGCTTTCTTAATGGCCGGATATACACTCGTATTTCGCTGTAATATTGCATTAACAGCAGCAAGTTTTGTTGTTTCTTGGGGTTGGTCATCTACTGATTAAACTCTCTCTCTCTCTCTCTCTCTCTCTTTCTCATACTTCCAACACATGCACAGACTCTCTTCTCTTTTTATATACATAACTTCCCCTTACACATAAATATAACCATTAGCCATAACCAATTAAGCATAATTTCATCCCTATCATCTTAAAAAAATTGTATTTATATACCACCCTTTCTTTTCTACTTTGTACATAGTTATTACTATAACCTTTCTTTTTCGATAATGAATTTACGGTTTTTAAAAAAGATATATAACCAGTACCAGATGACGATGAAACTTAAAAGAAATGTGTGGATAGGAACGTAGTATGCGAAGATCCTCTGTAAATCATGAGAGGACTATTATTATAAACTGCTATTCCTACTAATATTAAAACTGACAGGTCAATTTTCTCATCATAAATATTAAAACTACCTCATGTTGAAATTGTCGAGGAATAGAAATGAATGAGGATTCCTGTATTGGATTCTTTGAGCCAGTAACAACAGCCAAAATTTTTATTGATAAAAAATAGGCAACTTGGTTCAAGGCAATGACGAAAATCAGAATGTTAGTGAGCAAATCTCAACAAATGATCTATGTGGCAGCCAAAACAAATAAAAGGCGAATTTCACTAGTTATCCCTAGACGATATATCATATCATCCTATGGCATTGTATATCCACTTTTACATAGTACACCGTTTCATATATAACGTTTAAACAAAGCATAAATCTTCTTTTAAATTTCTTTCGAAACATATTGTCCTCTTTTTTAACATTCTTCAACTGTAAATAATTAATATATCTTCTCTCTTTCATACATAAAAAGGTTGTTTCCATCATGGAATTAGGTGTTATTTTTGTTTGTTATTTGGATATACATATCTACCAGCTTTTGTTATTTTTAGTATGTTGTCGTTTGTTGTTGTTGCTATGGGAGGGGGATTTAAGAGGGGGTGTAGGTTGGGAGAGGAAGAGAAATATGAATATAAAGATATGAATGGTTTGCTTCTCTCATTTAAATGATAATAATATATAATAAAACAGTAAATAGAAAAGGTACAAAAGGGGAGTTGGAAAAAGAATTAACAGGTAGAAGGGAAAAAATATAAGAAAAAAAAAGAGAGACATTGCCTTCTTTCATACACAATGCACAGCACTTGACACATATAATAATCTAATTCTTTAAGGCAATGTTCAAAGTTTCCTTTTGAAGTTCGTCCAAATGTTGTTGACACATTTCCATAAAGTTATTGGTGTTGTGAGTTGTGCAGTTACGGAAAAAGTCCAATAAGTAAGCCTTCATATCCGTTTGATAAATAGGATCATCCTTCAATTCTGGATTGTTTTCTTCATAATCATCATCCAATTCTGCAAGCATATCTATTTATTATATAGTAATATAAATATATCTTAATATAATGCAATGATCCCAGAATTTGCAATAGAAAAAGGGAAAAAAAAATCACACACCTGATAAATACTGGATTTCGGCAAGACCGGAAGTAGGTTCATCTTCCCATTCCTAAATACACAGACGCACGTACATATAAATAAGCTTTTCCCATTCCAATTTTTTCTTTGTTTATATGAAATGTAAATAAACTTACATCATCTCCAACTGATTCAACCTCATCTGCTTGACCATTTTGTTCCGAAGTCATGTTATTTTGTAAGTCATCAACTAACAAACGGATAATCTTGGCATGAACAGGAATAGCAGTGTATTGTTCGGGATCTTTGAGAAAATAACAAAAAGAGTAATAGTCAGTATAAATAAATATTTTTTCAATGTACGTGCACGTTATTTACACTGTTTTTTGTTCACTTACTACGCTTGGCTTTGGATCGGGTTACAATACCTCCTTCAGGGTTTGCAACGATATCACCACGAACAGTCAAATTTTGAAGTCGAGGATCACTGATCAAGAACAATTTGGAAAGAGCAATAGCACTAAAAAAATAATTAAAATAATGAGTACCTGTCATATTTTCTTCTCATATTTCTCATCATTGTGTATTCAATAGACCACTTTTGTTGCTATGGGTTTTATTATACCTGACTTTAAGGGAATAGTATCCCGAGAATGAGCCAAAGTAATCACACCACATCGGTAACAAGATTTCCAAACCGCTACGACCATTGATATTGGTAGTGCAAAGGAATTCAAAAACTGTATCTTGTTGTTGAATAAGTAAATGGGCGAATACCAAGACCAAAGACTAAGAAATAAAGAACATTCTATGTGAGTATTTTCCTCTTACTTTATATACTTCACCATCTCGATTCAATCCAGTCCAAAATGTAGTTTTTTTACCTGAACAAATGGTTGATAATCAGTGTTTTGAAGACGGATCAATACTGCATTCAAGAGTTCAGGAAGGACACTAGCAATATTATTGCCAGCCTTCTTGATCAAGTTGACAATCAAATCACCAACAAAAAGAGATTCGGATGCGGAATTCTTGGGTTCCAACAAACGGGCAACAAAATGGATGACATAATCCAAACCCGACTTTCCAGATCCATCGTTCCATTGGATAATGTGATCACTGTCCTTGATAATGTATTGCTTCAAGCATTCTTGAACACTTTGCAAAACATCTTCATCTTCGGAACTCCAACCAAGTTGCATGACAATAGGGAACATTTGGTCAGTAAATTCATTGGGCAAAGGTGAGGGGCCGTAACGAACTAAGGATGTCAATAAATCAACAACCGACTAGAAAAATAAATAGATATAAAATCCCATATCATGAGTGTGTGATATTATTAAAATGAATAACATTTATATTATTAAAAAACAATAATAAACTTACAGCAAGGACAGCAGGAGTGTTGCCTGGTGTCTTGAAGACTTGATCAAAGAAGGGAAATGAACGAGCACAGAGGGCAGGGAAATAAGCTGGGTTCTCTGCAAAGCTTTCAAACAAATCCAAAATATAGCTGGTAATAATGGAATCGGTAGGGAACTTTTTCCATGTTTCGAGAACAGCAGGTGTTAACACATATTCATATTTGGCTGCGACTTCTCCATTGATCTACATACCATTAGAAAAATGAATTAGATTAATCGACCTTAAATCACTTAGTCTCCCTCCTTCTTCATACAATACCTTGACAGCAGAACACAATGATTGCAACAACAACATAAGAGATTCTTCAGATGCTTCAGGCAATAACTGACAGGCACCTTCCAAGATGTTTACTTGGTAAGGAGCAGAATATTGAGGATCCAAATCCTTACAATAGCTAGGGAAGAGGGAAAATATTATTAGAAAAAAAAATGATCCATCGCTTTCATCCAAAAAAATATAATGGGAAAAAGTCCTCATCCAATATATGCTTACTTGTTCAATGCTCTGAGTGCCGAGATCTTGACAGGAATACTGCTAGCAGGAGATTGCAAGGCATTGACAGCAGCCATAACATATTGGCTTGCCATTTCGGTAGGAAGGACCTTGGCAAATTCGGAAGCAAATACAAATGCTCTACCTTGCAAGAAAGGGAAAGCAGTTTGATTCATGCTTTCAAGAACAACGTGATCAAAAAGACTCTTCAAATCAAATTGAAGTGAGCGGGATTCATCCTTTAAACCAAATATCAAATCTTCAGCAGATCGACCAATAGCCAATAAACAAGATTCTTGGATTTTCCACCAAGAGGTGTTGCCTTGAGCACGAACAGCGTTGGATTCGGTAATATGGCGCTGGACAGCAGTTTGAAGAGCTGCGGCAAATGGATCAGGGAAAGATTCTTGCAATGGCTATAAAAAAATTAAAGAACATTTAGAACAAGATTGTTTTTTCATTCTTCCAAAAATCCAATATCCCTTCTTTCCTCTTCTGAAATAATATTTACCGTAAGGACATCCCAGGATGCAACACGAGCACTGTAGGTGAATGTACCATCCTCTTCATCAGCAACGTATTGGTTAGCATCAGTAGACCAAGTTTCCATTTGATCTTGAGTAATCTGCATATAGACGATCAAGACATAGATCACTTCTTCCAATAATGAGGTAGGTGCATTGTTGTTGACAAAGAGGTGACGAAGAGACTTTTTGGTGCATGCCGATTCCATGAACTCAAAGAGAGCATAAAGCAAACTTTGGAATCCAATTTCATTACCGTCCGAGTCTTGGAAAGATTCAGCTACATCGTCCGAATCAGATACAAATTCGGCAATGTATCTTTCGCGCAACTTATAAAGTTCTCCCCAAATAGGTTCCATTAATTGAGGCAAGATATCTCTAACATAGGTTGAAAATTCACCACTCACAGTACGAATACACTAATTTGAACAAGTGATAAATGTTAGATCAAGTTAGATTTTCCCTCTCTTTTATTCTTACTCTTCTTTTAACTAATATCCACTTGTTTTAAAATATATATGTAACTTACTCTAACTACTTCCATCTTCAAGCCGTATTCTTCACTGGCCTTCTTGGCATCATCTTGGACATGGTGAGCAAGAATTGTATGGAATGCTTGCATCCATTGAGGTAAGATAGGTGCGATAAATTGATCAGCTGCGCCTGGGTTATCATCACGCAAAGTATCCAACATCTGAACACAGCTGTTGAAAATGCTAACTGCACGACCACGGGTACGGAATGAGTAAACCTAAAGAAGAGCCTATTAGTCTTGTTTCTTTTTATCACACTCACCCATCCTTTCTCCCTTTTTCCATTATCCATCCATTTTATACGTATATATAAATATATGAACATACCGTATCCGAAGTCAAAATATTGTAAAGTTCAGGGATCAATACTGGGCCGACTTGTGGCAATTGTTGGATACTAATATCTCTTTGAACCATTTCGAGCAAGACGCGCATGGCACCATGAACAGCATCAACACTATTTGACTTAAGATAACTTAACAACACATCAAACAAGTTGGGCCAATCTTCTGGGAAATCATCGTGTGCAATCTTTGATACAACATAAGCGGCGACGACACGAATTTTGGATTCAGGATCACCGAGACCTTGAACGATAATTTCACGAATAGCACTCTTACACTATTGATAGTAGAATAACAAGGTCCAGGTATCAATAAAAGGGTGCAAGACACACCGAAACTACAAATTATAGATAAATCATTTTTTTCTTTTTTCTCTATTCTCCATTACTTACTTCTGGTGAAGGTTCAGGTCCTTGGAAAGTGTCATCCTCGCGACTAGACCAATGGGTAGTAACATAGGTTTTCAAAGTTAATGCTGCCAAGTAATCATATTGGTTAAGGATTCATTCCATAAAATAATAATCTTTTTGTAAAATTAGTTCTATATAACTATATTAATATAAAAAAAAAGGATATTTGTCGATGAGGAACAGCAAGGTCCTGTGCAACGGTTAAACGAGCCAAGCTCACAGGGAATTCTATATAATTTTTTAACAAGTGTGAAAAGTAGGATTTAATATATTAAAAAAAGAACAATAAAAAAAAGTTCGATCTTCATTGAATATAAAGTTTGATTATACCTGGAGAGGTTGCTTCAAGTTCTTTTAAACGTTGTTCGGCAGCCGAGCGAATGGCACCATCGGGATTACCAACTTGGAGCAAAGTTTCATAAACGGCCTGATCCATGTTCGAAGTCAAAGCAGTAACAAAGGGGTTACAAGAGAAAACACGAACGCGTTCAAGTTTTTTACGCGTAGATAAAAAAAAAGTTTCAAGGCGGATTTTGAAATAAACCGTTGTACAAAAAGAATAGAGTTCATCTTGTTGAGTGCGGTTTGAACAATGGTGACAAACAACATGCTGATAGTTTATTAGCACCTTATTTTATTAAATCGACAGAGCGCTTTGTTGAATAACATACTTTCTGTATTTTACACTCATGCGTTTAATTGATGCTATCAATACAACGTCAAGATTCTCAGAATAATAATTACTTTGCAACTATAGCTATTTTCATTAATGTTGGTTTTGAACACCTGCTTTTTCATGTCCACACCTCCCCTTAAACAAGTATTTTTCTATGCCAGTCGAAAGAGTACTAGAATAAGACGTATTAGCTTGCCAAAAAAGTACTTTTTTAAAAAAAATTGCGTCCTTTATTACAAAGTCTTATAATATTACATATATCAAGGTAACGATTGGTCAGCCTGTAGTTTTATAATGTGAGTATATCTATAATGATGGTGTTGTCTTTATTACCTGTGGCAAAGTAATAAAGATTTGGGAAGTGATATATTATGCAAATGATGAATTTTATAGTAGGCATATAATTTTTAAAAAATGTATTATATCAGATACAGCAGGGTTACTGGAGGAGACACCTTGATACCTGAATATTCTAACATTCTTCGTGATATTATTATTATTATTGCCTCCATTGAAAAATTCAGTAATTCCATGAGCCGTGATATTCGACTATTTGCAATACGTAAAGATGTTAATTTATTCACCTGCCCGAATACTTTAAGAGTATTGTCAGTAACAATAGAAAAGCCATCCAAGAGCAATTCTTTAAAAAAGCAGTTTGCATTATTACGCATCAAAAAGCAGCAAATGCAACCATTCCATCGGTTGTTTGTAAATCATCGATATTGTATAAACACAATATTTCAAGTTGTTATAATACATTTCCCAACTTCAATAAAGTTTTATCATCAATGAGAACACGAGAAAGACGTAATTCCTGGATATTTTCAAGTTGATCAAACGTGTGGAATTTGTTACTCATAGTAATACCATGAAAACTAACGGCATGTTGTTGGAGTTGATTAATATTTGTTCCAGTCGTATCAGTAATAATGCCTCGATCAAACACTTCGATATCATTTTCTTGCAATTGCAGCATACCTTCACCATAAAAGAAAATTAATAAATAGGTCGTTTGACTTTACCTTCCTTGAGCAACGGCCAAGAACGAATTCATTTTTTGTTTGACAGCCCATTCCTTATCGTGGACCATGATATCGATATTATCCATGCCAGCCAATAAATAAGCAACTTATTATATCAGTAAGATATTGAAGGTCGGTTATTATTCTTAACCAACATATTATCAAATTATATTGCGTGTACATGATGACATATTTGTTGTTTTATTTATATAACCTGAATCAGGAACTTGTTTCAGATTGGACAAAGTAGAAGTTTTGGTTTTTATGGAATAGCGATCATTAAACAAGGTTTATTTTACAAAAGAATATGATGACTGGAAACAAGAAGAAGACTCTTGTATTAATGGATAATAAAGGGTAATAAGCAATTTCAATAAAAAAGAAGGTTGTTTTATAGTGTATGTTGAAGAAGTTATATGATATGATCACCGAATGAGAACCTGCCATGGCATGAGAACTTGACATGGAAAAGGACCTCAACCTGGGAAAGGAATCGAGGCACGGAATGAGACTTGACACGGAATGAAACTTGGCTTGAAAAAACATCATGACCTGGAAGACAACCTTGCCTTGAAAGGAGCTTGCTTGAAAAGAGAACTTGACTTTGGAATGCCTATAAATATAAAAAAAATTACGCTCTTTCACGCACTCAGCCAGTAGCTTGTTGCCAAGCATTCATGGCTCGCTGCCACCATCCTCAGTACTTCTTCATTTGAATGGCTCCGCTTATGAGTGTGATTGTAATGAGGTACTACAACCAATGAGGGGGATTTTAAGGGAAATCTCAGAATTATGCATTGAGATTAAAGTAAACAGTGGGGGATTGACTTTTGAAGTTAATAATAGGGTTCGGAATGAGGGTGCCTAATTGACTTGTTAACGATAATGCCCTCACGTGACATTAACGGTCCCCAATGACGAAAGGGACGGACAGAGCATCACTGTTGGATAACTTTCTTGACTGTCAGTAATGGACGTGCCCAACTGTCGGCAAAGAAAAAGAAAAAAAGAGAAACATAAAATTGGGTTTGTGGTTCTTTTTATTTATCACTGCGCGTCAATCGGAACGTAAATCAAATTAATACGGTGCATAAATATTGTATCGCTACTATAATCCATAATATTAAAGAATATGGTGTTGCAATTATACTTTTGAAGAAATGGTTGATTCTAAGCATATACATTCCCTTTTAAGCACTGTTTTTTTTGTAATATTCTAGCTATATTATGTGTTCAAGTAAAATAAATCCAAGCAACGCCATCCACACGATACTTGAAATTGGTCATCATCGAGAACCCCTGCTTCCGTTTGTTCATGGACTTTATTTCATGAAAGTCAAGTATCAATTTTTATACCAAATAAACATAATAAAAACTTAAATGGAAATGAATATACAATTGAAGACGGTGCTTAAGAATTATAATAATTGGTTATAAAATAATAATAATACTATATTATATGTTTAGTATATAATATCGGGGTGTACTCTGGAAGCGTTGTTATCAAGAGAGGCACCTCGACATTCAAATACTTTGACATTCTTGTTTTTATTACCATTGATGACTTCGGTAATTCCTTGATCTGTGATATGCCTATTATTATATGCGACACAAAATGACATTAAAGCGCTGGCTAGGCCAAATATGTCGAGGACTTGGTCGTTGGTGGTGCTGAAATTAACGAAGTACAATTTTTAATTGAGTGATTATTTTGATTACGCGTTTTTTTGGCAAATGCAATCATTCCTTCAATACGCGTAATAGTTGAACATTATTTCTTGCAATATGTTCTTCATTATCAATTCTTCATGTAACACACCAATATACAAGACATCCAAGAATTGGCATGTACAATTCAGGATCCACTTTCGCCACTCTCTGAAAACCTGTATGCAAGTGACTTGATCAAGTTGTTCGTGTAGTGATGTAGGATGATATCTGTGACTTCAATGTAGGTACAAGCCTTACGACTTGATCAGCGTCTGCGTAGGCTTCTTGGAATTGACCATTCATGGAGAAGTCATAGGAGTGAATTTCAAGTAATACAACAAGGATGAGTTGACTTTCTTCTTGTTGTACATGTTCCATTACTGCTGCCGATGCATAATCTATTACTTGTTGATGGTTATGGGTTTGAATAGCTTCATAAAGTTGCTGGACTTAACTATCAGGAAAAAGATAATTCTAAAATATAAAGGAAATTGGATGATGGAATTGTTGTAGCTATAAAAACTAATGCGTACAGTTTATCAGCAACAAAGAAAGAAAGAAAAAAAATAAAGAGGAGAGAAAGTGTTAACACTGTAAAAATTCGGCCCAGATAGTAAATATTTACGCGTATGTTGTGTCACCATCACAGAAACCTGAATTGGTAATGGATGTCAAAATGGATGTGCTTATAATTTTATAATACAATTTTATATATACCAAGTATACGCACACACCACATGATAACAGCTTCAACCATTATTGTTGCTTTATCAACTCTCGTTGTGAATCTTTCCTCTGTTATTTTATAGTTTACCCAAATATATAACACTACACATCTCTGGCACAACAGATGGAGGATATCAAACATCAAATGTTACCATCTTCCAGTAATTTAAAAGGCATAGAACGACATTCTATACATTCTTCCAACATTCATCTCTTTAGATAGAAGTACATCGTTACGATCTACTTCTCTTTTTTTAAGGTACTTCTAACAATTTGTTATTTTTTAAAAAAAACTGAATTGTTGGATCCACCTGTATATGATCTTGTTACACAAAGAGACAAAGTACTAAGTATCCTTTAACCATGAAGAAACAAAATAAATAGTGGTAACACTCCATGTATACTATTTTCAAAAGAAAAGAAAAAAGCAACGTGTATATATCATTTTCTTTATTTAGTAAAGCTTCTATAATATTCCATAAGAGAACGAGTGGGTTGGCCTATAACCAAAAGATAAATTATGAGTGTCCATGATTAAGAGAATTTCAAGACAAAAAAATAATGATACAAAAAAGGATTGTAAAACCCATTATGTACCTGACATGCCCTTGATATGATATCCCTATGTAGCAGCAGCATCCATGGTACCAGCAATATCCAAATGAGCCCATGCAGGATGTTGTAATTTACCTAGTTTCTCTTTATCTAAACCTTCCACAAATTGAGACAAGAAAGCAGCAGCCGAGGCAGCACCTCCAGGACGTCCCTTGCCCAAGTTATTCAAATCAGCTACATCGGATTCTTTCATTTCCATCAAATAACCATCATCCAAGGGCATTCTCCAGAATGGATCCAATGTCATGTTGCCTGCATCATTTAATCGTTTCCATAATTCGTCCGAGTTAGTGAAGGCACCTGTATACACTTCACCAAGTGCAACCATACAAGCACCCGTTAATGTGGCCAAATCGATGATACTTGCGGGTTTGAATTTCGAACTGGTGTTGTATAATGCGTCGGCCTAATCATATAAGATCATTAAAAAGAATGTGTTAATAAAAAAAAGGTTGTTCAAATAAATAGATAGTTCCACGGAGGGTTTTTTTTCATCTTTCTATCTGTTGTTGCTCATAATTACCAAAATCAAGCGACCTGTTTTCGTCACGAAAATGCAAAATACAAGATTATTAGATTATACTGGTTCATATGGGTATCTCATTTTATCATTTTCTTAAAAACACGCTTACCTTCGGCATCGGTATCCATCACTTCAATCGATTTGCCATTCATGGCACGGACCACGTCACCGGGCTTTATTGCTTTTCCTGAAGGCAAGTTTTCGCAAAGAGCGAGGAATATCATATAAAATTATTTTTCATCATTCTTTACTCTTACTTTACTTAATATCTTTTTGTACATCATATAATCAACCCAGATACATAAAAGACCACCTATTCAACTTCCTTGATACTTTGTATTGTGTAAGTGCCTACCATTTCCCTTGATCAACCATATATTATGTTGATTTGCAGAACGATAACACCCTTTTTTATATAACAAAAATGAGATGGAGAGCTATATATATAAGTTGTAGGCATCTAACATAAACACATTTTTGCAAAGACTGTTTATAATATTGGATCAAATGTTTGGAAAATGAGAAAGGATAGTAATTGAACATATTTTAGATGGAGCACTATAAAAACAAAACTAGTGCGCTACTTTTACAAGTAGGTGCGTGATCTATGCGTTATTATAAATAAAACGTCATACTTACTGTACGTAACCACATCGTAAATACGACGATTTTAGCAATAACTCTTCAATTTATTAATACTATTCCTTCAAGAGAGACAAGTATATTATATTGAGTAAAAAAGAACGCGGCTGCATTATCTCTGTCCCTTTTCTTATCTTTCTCATTTTGAGAAATAATTTTGGATCTGGAGACACAGCTGACTTTTAGGCATTGATGGATGGATATCGATGAGAGAAATCAGGTAGGAGGTTTGATTAACTAAAATTGGCCTTTTTTTGATTATAGAAAGATAAGAAAAAAGAAAAAAACAAGGAGGTTCATTCCGGTTATCAATATAAAAAAACCCTGCTGATAATGCACCTTTGTAACCACACTACTTTTTAAAGATAACAAACAAATAACAAAAATGAATTGATAATGATTATAATAATAAGAATAAAAAACTTTTTTTTTCCTTTGAATAAATTCAAAAAAAGATGGTGCATTAAGCCTTATCAGCCAATCATTTTGTAGAACGCAAACTTCGCCATCGCTTGCCTAATCTTCAACACATCTGATTTGTTTGTTAACCCATTTCGGTGAATCCCTTATATAAAAGGGTGATCCCTCCAATCTATCATAAAATGATTAATATTACTACTTCTTTTCTCTTTCTTTACACTATTATCCACCTCCCTCCCTACTCTTTTAATAACAATTAAATGACTACTACAACTATTCCTCTACCTCGAGTGCCAAACCCTCAAGGTGGTGCTTCTCTCATGATCGCATTACAGTGCAATACCAAGAAAGTTCTTGTGGTTGGTAATAATTCTATTGCTGCCAGTCGAGTTCTTTCGTCGCTTGAAGCAGACGCTACTGTCTCTCTTGTTGGACCCAAAGAAAACATGTGTTCTGAACTCTTGTATCGTATTCAACAACAACAAATTCAATGGCTCGGTGACAAGTTTGACATTAACATCCTTGACAACAATTTAGCCGATCTTGTATTTGTCTGTGAATCTAATCGCGAATTTGCTACACTTATTGCTCAAGCGTGTCATGCTCGACGTATTCCAATCAATGTCACAGACGCCAATGACTTGTGTGATTTCTTCATGACTTCAACTTATCGCGATCAATCATTACAAATCGCTGTCTCTACCAACGGCCAAGCGTCTAAACTATCCAACCGAATTCGACGCCATGTGGCTGCTTCTTTACCTGCCAATCTTGGTGATGCTGTACGACGTGTTGGGTTATTACGGCAAAAGGTGCGTCGATCGGACCCATCCACAGCAGCAAGTGGTCGTCGTATGAAATGGTTGGCACAAATATGTGAATATTGGAGTATGGATCGATTGGCACAATTGTCAAATCGGGATATGGAAGACTTGTTGGAAGCATATCAACAAGATGAAGGCTATGAAAGTGTTGGTAAAATGGAACGTTTGTCATCTTTGGGTGCACCACCACGACCTCAACAGATTCAGCAACCACAAGAACAACCTCTGAAGAAGCAAAAAAAGCAAGGATCTATTATTTTGGTGGGTGCAGGTCCCGGCGATCCAAACTTGTTGACCATGGCTGCACACAAGGCTATTCAAGAAGCAGATTTGGTTCTTGCAGACAAGATTGTTCCTGCTGAAGTTATTGCCCTTGTTCAGTGTGAATTAAGAATTGCTCGCAAGTTCCCAGGTAATGCTGATGCTGCACAAGAAGAATTTAATAAAATGGCGATTGAAGCAATGGATCAAGGCAAACGTGTTGTACGATTAAAGCAAGGAGGTAAGAAAATATAAATATCTGAATGGGAAAGGACGATTATATTACTTGGCTAGTATCCATGGGTTCAAAATAACTAACTGAGAATGCTTTATATATTTAGATCCTTACTTATTCGGTCGCGGTGGTGAAGAGGTCTTACATTTTAGAAAGTTTGGCTATACCCCTCAAGTCATTCCTGGTATTTCATCTTCTGTAGCTGCTCCACTTCTTGCTGGTATTCCGTTGACACATCGATCCGTCGCATCTCAATTCCTTGTTACTACTGGTACTGGCGCCAAAAACTCATTAGCACCTTTACCTACATTTGATGCGCACCGAACAGATGTATTTTTGATGGCCATTCATCGCTTATCTGCATTGACTCAAGATTTGATTCAAAAGCAAAAATACCCTGCTGATTTGCCATGTGCTATTATCGAACGAGCAAGCTGTACAGATCAACGTATTGTATGGGGAACTTTGGAAAATATTGTTCAATTGTTGGATAGTGTTGGTGGTAGTCGCCCACCAGGATTACTGGTTGTTGGTCATGCTATAAATGTTCTTAGGGAAGAAGAAGAACATGGTCTTCAAGGTGTTGCAAGTACATTTTTATCAGGTGCTGGTGCTTGTTCATCAAATGCTGATAACGTTTTGCAACTTCATGATCCTGAAAGCGTATTCTAAAAGAATTTCTTCATGCAACTCCAAACATTCCTTATTCTTTTTTTTTGTATTATATTTTTGATATATTTATATATATACCCTTATCTCACCCTTTTTATTATTACGCATCCTATTTTTCCCTTTCAAAAGTCAATTGTATCATATTCCGTCATCGTTTTTTTACCCAGATTATATTTAAACTAGATCATCTTCCTCCCATCTATACATCATTTATATCATAATATATAAGTATATTTATATTTTGTTAAAATCAAATGCTTATATACTTTGATACAATTATTTTTCTAATGGTTTTTTTTATTCAAACAAATACTACTTTGGATATTATAAAGTAAGAAAATAGATAAAGGGGGGATATCTTCAAAGCAGTGGATAATCATATATTTTGATTTGCTTTTATTGATTAATCAACAAGTTTGGCAAATGCCATAGTATTCCTGGAAAAATAATCAGCGATAACTGAGAATCCGTCTTCTTCGGTATCAAGCTATTTATAATGAAAGATATACAATGATAACATTAGTAGCAGCCCAAAATTGGATTATTCAAGGGTGATGATGTTGCTGTTTATTGTTTAATGTTACCTGGTCAAAGAATAGATCATGACGATCTGCGTTTGCTTCTTGTGTTCGACGGATTTCAGAAATCATACGGTGTTGAATAGCACATTGTGGACATTCTCGCTCGCTTTCACCAAGGCAACTGAAAGAAAAAAAAACATCATTCATTTAGATTAATCATTAAAAGATAAAATATATACATCATTTGATTAGTGTGTAAATACAAAAAAAAATACCGTTGATGATATGAGTGACGGCAAAGGAAATGGATTGCTGGTAAATCCAACATGCCATCACATCCACTACATTTTTGAACTTGGAATATGCGAGCACTATATTTTATGAACATTTATAAATATACATTCAAGATCCAGTATATATTTAATCTATGTTTTTCGACCACTACCTCGTTTGCAATTCTTCAATTTCATTTCGTCTTTTTTCAGTTTCTTCACGATAGCTTGCGATCAGTTCTTCGTTCTATTTTCAATAAATAAAATCCAATTGTTTCCAAAAATTAATAACATTATCGCTATATATCTTACGTATAATTTATAATAGCAGACCTGCTTCAACTCTTCTCGCTCATGTTCAATCTTTTTGCCAATATATCGTTTAATAAGACCAATGGTGGCTACATTGCTCTGAGATAAAGCCTGAACAACTTGGATAGGTGGCAATAAATCTTGGGAATCAATGTGGTTAATCACAGATAAAAGTTCAGGGGTTGACTTTGATAAAATTTCAGGATTAGACGAAAAGTAGGTGAGCACCATTGGGTATAATGACGAGTCTTTTGGTCTATTAGAAAAAGATAAAAAATCACCTCAATCAATTCAGTATTTCAATTTTTTCTTCATAATTTTTTTCTTCATCCTATCTCATGTTCCAAAAGCAATCATCAATCTTACCCATATTTTCGTACGCTCTCAATGACACGATCTGTTTCTTCTTTATCCATCCAGAATCGTAATATATCAGTGTACATGCACGTCTTTTCATACAAATAAACCACACCTTCATCGAATTGCTTGAGCTGACAAAGGACCAAAGCCTGATTTGTATCATATTCAACTGAATCATCCTTTAACAAAGCCAATGCCTTGACACGGAACTCTTTACGACGCTTTTGTCGTTCACGATCACTGAGATGGTTGCTGTTTTGCGCCGTCAATTGAGGTGACATAAGTGGTACTGGATGCTCATCCATCAAATAAAGTTCAAGCAACGTATTCCAAATAGTTTTACGTTCCTCTTTTTCTTGTGGAGAGAGTGTGGGTATTGTAACTGTATTAACTGTTCCATTCGGTTGATGTTTATCATTACCATAGCTACGAATAGAGGCTGCATCGCTCGCCGCAACTGCTGCAGCTAATTTTTCAGCCGAATTTCCCCATCGTTTTTCATACACACGTTCCAGTAACATGACCAAACAATCAGGTCGTTCAACAAATGCTGGCATAAATATCCGTGCTGAAGGGGGTGTATAACTCCATCTTTTTCGTTGTGATTTGCTGTCGTTCACACCATTCGGTGTTGCTGTACCATTCAATCCGCTGCTTCCAGATTGGATTGACCCTGTGTCGTTGGGCGTACCAGCAAAAGGAAGAATTGATAATGTTTGTAATGCAGCTGTTGTATTTTTCACAGAAGCTGTTGGTGATAATGCATCTTCTTTGGCAGTGCTACTACTTCTACCACCCGTCGTAGTCAATGCTCCAGTACAAAGATCAATCAATAACTGTGTTGTTTGTTCCGGAAGATATGTAAGAAGTGTTTTGCTATATTTCTGTAAACTTTTATCGGCCTATATTTCCCAATTATCCCATATATTAATAAACTATTCATCCTTTTTTTTTGGATTAATTATATTTTTGTTTCTTTGCCTTACCTCATGAGGAGTTAATTTTCGGATGTAGTTAAGAGCAGCATCATAATCCCTCATATCTTCAATGACGATATCAAGATATCTATGGTATAACAAAATAATGTAAAGAATTAGTAAACAATGTACTTCCGTTGTTTTCCATTTATTCATTACTTACAAATCATGTTCTTGGAACTTTTCTGCCAAATATACAGCATGTTCATAATAGCCAGCTTGTCGACATACACTAATTGCAGTTTCAAGATCAAAGTTGAGATCAGAGTCAGTCTATATAATAAAATTAATGTTTTTGTTAGAAAATCAAGTTAATAAAACAGCTACTTGTCATTCATATCTCAATTTATTTAGAAAAATAGCTCACCTTAATAAATTGGTCTAATCGTGATACATCTTTAAGCTTGGTATAGCAATTTAATAATAAAGTGGTATGGTCAGCATTAGCCAATCCTTGTGAATGAAGTTCTTGCAAATAATTTGTCAAGTTATATATCCGTTGAGCATCCAAAAACTATATGATAAATGGGTGAACTTAGTGATTATGGCATGCTTTGGGAAAGGTGCTGATATATGATTATTTTTCTTTTCCAAGCACATACCTTTCGAATTACGTATGATGGTTCGAGTTGACCAATTGTTCGTATATATTGTTCAATAGCACCGTCATAATCTCCTTTTCTATCAAAAGTTATGTCAAAAAGTCAATAAATGTATTTTCTGATATTGAAACCAAGATCCAGTTTTCCTCAACTTACAAGTATAAATGATCACCATATTTCTTGAAAATCTCAGCAATACTAGCATCATCATATTTTTGCATATGTGCCAAGTTGATTGCAAGAATATACAAGTTCAATTTGAAGAGGATTTCCAATTTGGTAGGGGTATCTTTTTCATCAAGATGATAAACCTAAAGCAACCAAAGACTAGTAAGATACATGCTGTATGATATTTGGTTTAAACTTGCACCTAATATATAAACTTGAATTTTTTACCTTGCCATCCATGCCAACGATCCATACAGAATTCCATTCACAAAAAATACCACGAATACCACCAACGAATGTTCCAACATAAGCAATGAATTTGTTGGCTGTATCAAAAATGGTAACCTTGGTAAATTCACTCATGGCGTTTCGTTTTGGGCCGAATGAAAGAGATGTCCGTGAAGAACCTCCTAAATGAGATGTTGTAGTGACAGGTGGTGATACAATCACCAAGTAATTTGATTTGAACCATGTCAGTGATGATTTTGGTGTATCATAGGCAAAACAAGGTCCTCGTCCAGTTGAATCATAGAAGTAAATTGCTTCGTCACGACCTACAACCATTTCTTGTACATCGCTCATAATAGCACATCCCAAATCGCAGCCTTGTTCATCCAACGTGGTCTATTTTTTCCCATTGGGACCAATCAGTTACATCAAATAAATTAATACTTCTTATTACTCCTCTTAATATTATATATATAAGCTCTTACCACTGTTGGTTTATTAGCTGTGGTGTTATACGACATGATACTATCGGTGGTGACGATAAATAAAATGGTGGATTTAGTTTGTTCCCGGAAGCCCAATCCTATTTTTAATATATAATTAGTACAACTAAACATATATAGTTCCTAATTATCCATCCTCCTTCCAACTTATTATAGAAGAAATATAGTTATTGGATTTATTTTTTTTTTACCTGTAATTGGCTCTTCACCCTCATAAATCACTTTTTGTTTCACTGTTCGATCTTTAGATAAATCGCCTCGAACGTGAATCACAACACCACTGGTTAACCCCACAGCAAGTTGTGACATATTATCCAAAACAGCAATTGTAGATACTGGATAAGGTTTTGTTCCATGTTGAATTTTAATTGTTCTAATACATGTTGGATTAATCGGTTGTGTGTCGTTTACTTTTGATCGGTCTACTGAATCGAGATCCCAAAATTTGACGACAGGTGTACCGTTATCTTCTTCCTATATCGTATTATATCCATCCAGGTTGATAAATTATTTTAATAATTGTTCAGGACTAAAATAAATATCATATTCATACTGATTCACTTACACCCACGGTCACCAAGATATTGCGTTGCTTTAGTTGTTTCAGGTGAGTAACACGGCCTCCATCATACGCGACAAAAGAATGAGTTTTGAAGTTACGATCACTAATATAAACCTGACCTTTGGAATGTGTTCTATATTGGTTAAGGATTTATCTCAAAACAATACAAATTAATTTTAATCTATTAAACACATTCGTTTCTTTTTAAAAAAAAGGATATCAGCTAGAGCGATTTGTCCTCGACCACTTGTAATAACCGAAATATCAGACTTCTATTAATAAAGATGTTCCAAACGAGATGTTACAATACTAATTCTTTCTACAACTGAATCTACCATTGAAAACCAAGAGCATGTTGTTATATAAACCTGGAATACTGCGGGTGCTCTGGATTTGTCATTAGGATCGACGGCTTGTTGCTTATCGAAAAAATTGAATTGTCGCCACTGAGCAATTGACATTGGAAGGAGTCGAATAAGAGGTGTTGGTTAAAGCAAAAAAAAGTAGGACAAAAGGCGGAGCGCTATACTTCGTTTCAAATATTTTTCTTTCCGACTATGAAATCTGTGTGTGTCTTGGTGGTAGCATATCTTTCTTTTTTTTGCTTCGCAACCGAAAAAAAAACATGCACAAAATAGATTATAATGATGAGATTCCTGGCCTTTTATTAATACAAGATTTTGTAACTCAAGAAGAAGAGACTTTAATGATTGAAACCATTGATAAAAATCAATGGTGTGGTCTGGGTATTAGGTAAAAAGAGAACAAGCTCGTTGCATGAATAAATACAGTTGGAAAGCCTGTATCATCATCCCAAAAAATGAAAGTATGATTATTTATAACAATATATATATATATATATATTTATAGTCCCAACCCAGAGTTGAAAAGAAGAACACAACAGTATGGTCATTTATTCAGCTATAGATATAGGTAAATTATTTGTTTGTTGTTATATCTACACTTCTGTCTCCTGGAAATATCAAATATACTCATTCCAGTTACCATGACAATAAAAGAAAGGTGCTTGAAGAACTAGGTCCATTACCAGAATTCTCTGGTCAAGTTGTCCAACGTATAATGGAACATGAGCTCATGCCAAATACACCTAATCACCTTTTGGTCAATGAGTATAATCTTGGTCAAGGAATCATGCCACATACAGGTAAAGAAAAAAGTTTAAATTAATAGAACAAATGCACAGGACTGCAGCCTTTTGTTTTTTTTTCACTTTCTGACATACAAAATCAAAAAAAAAAACCCCCAACCTATCCATAGATGCACCTACACTATTTGGCCCAGCTATTTTATCACTATCCTTGTTGTCTGCATGTGTGATGAAGTTTACTCACGTGGAAACAGGTCATACAGTGGATATTTTACTACGTAAGCTACTCATGAATTACTCCAAGTCTATAGAGTAGGCCATGTTAATACAACTGCTTCTGGTTTTTTTTAACTTATTAGCGCGTTTATCAATTGTGGTGATGAGAGGTGATTCAAGATATAAGTATAAGCATTCAATTTCAAAAGATCATATTGAAACTGCATCTGATGGTACCACTATACAGAGAGATAGACGCGTATCATTAACTTTCCGAGGTACAGTTAAACTTTTCACATCTCCCCTTCCTCTTAGTGATATACTGACGTTTTTCTATTTAGAGATAATCGCTTGGGAAGCTCCACCAGCAGAGAACACGTGCAATAAGACCTGTTCTGCTTGCTCGGCTGCTGTTGTTCCATAGTCTATAATAAACTTTCTTATTCTTTTATTATTTACTTCCTACTCCTTCCTGCGTAAACATTATCATTTATTCTCCTTCCCCTTCCCCTTTACTTTTTTCTTATTGCTGTATAAAAAATAACCATCAAACCTCCTTTCACTCTTTATTCCAGTAAAAAAAAGTAAAACACATAAATATATAATAACAACACCTCCGATAAAATATGGACAAAGATCTCGTTCGGAATAAAAGTGAATCTCGAAAACTACATAGTGTTGGAAAACGACGACGAAAAACGACTAACACTTCATTACAGCAACAACCACCACCACAAACAAGCTCTTCTTCTAGTCATAATAGTAGTGGTAGTACACCTCTGACTCACCATACTACCACTGGCTCTTCTTCAACCAGTACTCATTCACCACCTTCATCGTCCGATCAAAAAAAGCTACCTAATAATAAAAGTATAAAAGCAATTCATGAGCGAATAGCTCGACTTTCTATGGATAACCTATTACCCAATTCTAAATTACCTCGCCGCCTTCAATCAAGTCAAAGTCAACAAACAAGATTAATAAATGTCCCTCCAACTGCACGCGCAACAAAGAGTGAAACAACAAATATTAATAAAACTAATACTAATACTAATACTAATACTAATAATGATACCCGTAATATAAGAGTACGAAGTAAAACCACGACAACAGCTGCAGCTACGGCAATAGAACACGATCGCCGACAGTTAAGGAAACAACATAATACCAATCTCCATTCAATATGGACGACCCATAATCATCGTATCATGGAAGAAACGGATACCTACTATACTACTAGTACTAAGAGCAATTATTTTAATAACGATGATAATGATGATGATAGCGAACAGTTAGTTGAAGCAGCACAATCAAGACTAAGGAGTTTATTACTAGCGCGAGAACGGCAATTAGATATGCATGAACAGTTAAAGCGGACATTTAGTGACATACTTGATCAAAACGAAGAAAGTGGGACTGAGCTTATACAGCAATTAAGGATTCACATTGATCAACAAGCTCTACATATCCAAGATTTGGAACGTGCATTGACCCGAGAGAGATTAAGAAAAGGTACACATGTGTGTTCAATGACAATGGCTTCTTAGAAAATACCTGTAAAAAAGATTATTAAAACATAATTACATTATATTATTATCCAGGAGAGTATCGTCGAAAATTTGAAGCAGAAAAACAAACTTTATTACAACAACAACAAGAACAGTTTGAAGCACTTAAATCAAAGTATCGTGTGGGATTGGAACGCATTGTGGATCGTTGGTTAAGTAATGAAGCAACAGAACAAGAAATATGGATGGATCAAATTCGACAACAAGCTGATGACCGTGTAGCACTTGTAGAAGAAAGATGGATGGAAAGAGCTGCCCTTTTACAAGAAGAATTGATACACTATCGAGATCAAAATCTTCGAAACATTGTACAACAATAATAATGATATATAGTAAATATTTATAATTTAAAATGAATTTTTGATAATATTATATAATTGTAAAAAAAGAAGGGAACAAATTAAAATTCTATAATTATGTGAGTGTGTGGAACGCTTGTTGTGATTGAAACATGAAATAGTTTCCTCAAAAATAAAAGTTAATTAAAAAAATGGAGAAGTGATGCCGAGATGAATACAAAATAGTTATAGTGGTCATTATTGCCAAGGTGACAAAAGTGATTTAAAGAGGAAGAAGAGGAAGGGTAACGAATAATATATAATGTGATGTGAATGCTTAGAAGTGAAAAGTGAATGAATGTGATATGATTTCATTGTGTGTGAGAGTTCATGTGAGAATGTAATGAATGTGTCTATGATATGTCCAATTGTCGTTTGCTCCATTCATACGTAACATAACTGATACTAATAGCAGGAACCACCTTTAAAAGTGTAGGACCAAGTCCCCGGTAAAATTCTCGAAGACCACCAGATTGATAAGTCACTCTGACAGCATCCCATGGTGACTGGTATAATGTTGGATGTGCCGTTGTGCCTTGTGCTTGCAGTCTTGTTCTTACGACCTAATTATTGAAAATATAAATATCTCAATTACACACTTTTTTTCTTCTCAATATATCTATGCTATACTGTTTGAAGAAAAAAACTTACGTTCAAAGGGTATACACTTGTTGCTCCTATTGACCCACTCACCATACCACATGCCCAAAGTACAAATACACTTGGTTGAACTGGTCCACCTGCTTGTTCTTCCATATACCCAAGATATGATAATTTTAACGTTTCATAGATACCCAAATCAAGTGCCTGATATGGAAACACACCCACCAAACCCAATGTCTATAAATCCAAACAAATGCTCAGCAAACCGAAAACAAAAAAAAATCCAACCGGGCAATTTTTAATTTTCTCAAAAACTTACCAATCCCGGCCAAAATCCACGAAAACCTGCACGTGCATACATATTCTTAATTGTGTCCAAAATCAATGATCGTTGTTTGGCACTATCCAATTTTCCTTCTCTTTGAATAGACATGACACGCGTTTTCAAGGTCTCAACAGGATAAATAGCCAATTGAGAACACATGCCTGCCATACCACCGGCCATAAATCGAGCACTAGTTGGAATAGAATCCTTATCCTCACACCCCAAAGCACTTGCCATGATCCTTTTACAGCTTTCATAAGAATAAAACTTGATGGCTGATTCTGGTACAATTTTCATAACATTTAATCCATTACCAACAAAAAACCCACGCCAACCACCTTGTTCGTAAATGGATTGAACAGCGTGTCGTAGTGTTAGTGATTTTTCTTGATGGGTGATAAGATACACTTTGAGACGATCAAAAGGAGCAGTGCATGTTCTGGAACAAGCACCCGCCATACCACCTGCTGCTAGATAACGTAATGCATGGTTGTATGTTTCATCTGTTGGAGGTATTGTTACTTCAGCATCGGGCGATAAGCGTGTGGAGGATTGGTAATAACGATAAACCTCACTCATGTTTGTTTGTGGCAAAAGCTAGACGAACGAAATTGGTGGATAATCAGTACAAACTGTCTGTGCACTCATAATTACTCACACATACACACAAATACAACAAATCCTTTTCCCAAACTAAAGTTGTTATTAATTTTACCAGTAAAAAGTTTTTAAATTCATTAAAATCAATCACACCGTTTCCATCTATATATAATATAGTATAATATAATATAATCAACAAACTGAGCACCGTAACCCATGGTTTCCAAATATTACCATCATAACAAAAATGAAAAGACCTCGTCTATTTTTTTTAGTTACCTAAATCCATCAATTGCATAAAATCCATAAATTCCTCCTCAGATATTTCAATTCCTGTACTTTGTAGTGCCCGTTTGAGGTCACTAGGTAATAATCGACCATCACCACTACGATCAATCTTCTGAAAGAGCTGCCAGAGCTCTTTTTCTTTATCGTTTACATATGTCTTGAACTCTTCAAAATCCACTACCCCGTCGTTACTCGTATCGCACCGTGCTAAAAGCTCGTTGACATATTTGTTACGAGCGGGTAAATGGGTCATTTGTGTAAATCCTTTTCGAATAGCATCGCCGTCGAGATGTCCAGTTTTTTGACGATCCAGTGTGGTGAAAAGATCGCGTATACGTTTATCTCGTTCTGTAGGTGTCTCGGAAAGGTAAAACTCGGTCGATATCGGCAAGTCATTATTAGTGCTGACTATCGCAGTTGATTCATGTGCTGGCATGGTTTACAGCAACATTCATGCATTTAGATTTTACAATCAATAAAGCAAAGAAAAGAATAAAATCTCCAAAAAAAGAATATAGAACCATGGAAAACGGGTGGGAATTATATATAAAGTATTTTAATCAACAACCCCGCTCCCGATCGTTGAAAGTAAATTGTTTTTATTTTCGAAATATAACTAACTTTATCTCTTGAGCTTGTATATGTTTCACTTGAATCATATCTTTTTAGTTATTCATATATATATGGTAGTTTAATATAAGAGGTAAATTCTTCGCTAAATCTCAAGTTTGCTTATTATAATATATATAGATGATATGGAATTTATGAACTTTTTTTTTGTTGTTGGCTTAGACACTATAATGATTCGGAGATAGCGTATATCCCATGGAAAGTTTTCACATGCGCTCATCCGTTTAGTTCTATTCGGGAGAGAAAGAACCTAAATTATTGATTACTGAGCAAAAAATTAAGTGCATAAATCACCATATTATTAAGTAGTATAATAATTTTCCTGGCAATGCCATTTTTATATCCATTCTCATTTTATTAACAACTTAATACATGTTTTATTTGATATCAACATTAACTTTCTGTTTTTGTTTTTTTTTTTTGTTTTTTGATCTGGAACAGGTTTAAAGAAAGTTAAAACATTTTTCGGGTCACTCCGCAAATGAATAATAAATGTTTAGAAGCTCCTGGAAGGTGTTTACATGTATTCCTTCCAAAACGTAAAGATTATAATAGATGTGCTTTCATTTGAATAGTTCTCTTATTGGAATATCTATTTTAGGGTTGAATTGCAACCTGTACATAAGAAATGTGCAATTTCTGATAATTATTACTTTGAATGACTTGAGCAAGAGCACAGAATTTGGATTTCAATATAGACAACAAATAAATTATTATATCACAATGAGAAAAAAGTGCCACCTTGTGTCTAATAATTCAAAAAAAAAAAAAAAAAGAACGTGTCACCTTCAGTTTACGATATTCACTGCATAAATAGTTCCAAAAATGATATCATTGAATACTTTTATGTACATCTCTTTTAGTGCATTTGTCCATATTTATATTACCCAGTGGTCCCGAGACAATACCAGAAAAACATTGTCGAACAAGTAAGCTATCTGAAATACGTGTTACAATAAACATTTCATTTTCTTCAATTATGTTTACTTGTTGTACTTACTTATATGTTGTTGGAGTATAATTATGTGATATATAATTATACTCTCATAGTCCATAAGAATATCCATCCGGGCATGTGGATCAATTCTTGTGATTTATTGTAAGAATAACATTTACATGATTATAACGTATGGATATTTAATCGACATCAATTTCCACGAATATATAACCCTCCTCTCGCTTTTAAATAATACAGAAGTTGTTATAATATACAGCACATAGGATGCGTCATTTGAGCGTTATTGTCTCGTTGATGGAAATAAGGAGTACCATGTAATAAAGAGTCTCTTGTTGCCATTTATCATTTTTATTAATGTTAAGGGTTAATTTATAGCAACAAACAACTAACTGCAAAATATATTATATAATAATATGGAGAGGTATATAAAGTGTAAATTTCTATTTTTGATTCACATCTGGTTGGTATTGTTTTGTCTCGGGAACAGGATAAAGCAATGTCTGGTTGATTAAATCAGGTGATTCGGCGAGAATAGCCCATTTACTTTTAAAAGATAAAGAGTGGTTATTGATGATTAGTATCTTTTTCTTTCCATTCTTATAATTTTTTTTTGTAGAGATCCTATCAAAACCTATACCAACCCTTGTAATACGTGCGGCACAATATGACAATGCATAAGCCAATAGCCAGGATTATCCTAATATATTAATGAGATAGATTATAGATACAGTATATAACTTGACGATTGTATGACATAAATAATATGAATATTACCGTATAAATTCGGACTTTGGTCCAACCACAGCCATGCTCTAATGCATAATCGGAACCTTGTGCTTTTTCTATCTTAGTTGTGCCGTAAACGGCTGTCACATCTTTGAGGATCGGGTTTGGATATGTACGTAGATCTTTATGTTTTTCGTGGACATACAAGCCTTCGCCATGAGCAATCAGTAAATGCTGATGACCATGAATATGCCATGCATGTGTCATACAAGGGAAGGCACCAATACTATTATCCTGGAATACAATATCCACTACTTCGTTTGCCTTGACTTCAAATGTACGATTTCGGGCAAAATATCCGTTATCCAACAAAATGGAATTAGCTTCAATATCCAGATTGGGAATAAAGTTATCCAAAAATTGAAACAAGAGGGGTGTAACCGGGTCACCCACCGGTGGGAGCGAATCATTGATACTGAAGCGAGCACGGCCATCTTTCATCTTGTTGAGAAGCGATTTGACGATAATAGTACGATCCGGTTCCACTCGCTTGAATATATCACGTTCGCGATCAGGCACGTTGATAGATGCCAATTTAGGCCATGGCCATGGAAAGGGTAGTGATGTGAGTGGTAAAAGGGGTATACGTAAAGGATCAACAATATTGTGAAGCGTATCCTTAGCAAGGTCAATGCCAGCAAGAAGACCGGTTGATGTTTCTTTTTCTTTATTTTTATCGATATAATCAATAAATGCAAATCCATTATTGGAGTACTGTGGCATGCGCAAATGCCAACGATAATTGGTTGCTATGGTGTAACGTTTGCGGTCACCAGGATTTTCATGCGTTTTAAAAAGTAGTGAAATTCGCTGTCCAGCTGGCATTTCGATAAAATCGGCATTGTATAATTCTGTCAGTTGACCATCAACTTCCATCACTGTCATATCATGCCCTGCAATAGCCAACCCTAATATCTGGTACGTATGACCTCCAATGATGCGTAATCGATACGTTTTTCCAGGTTCGACCTTGATAACCGTCAAACCAGGGCATTTCTGCGGATCGAGTAAACCAAATGTTGGGTAATGTACACTTCTACCATTCATGAGTATACTACCAGATCCTTGGTCCAGTAAGTAAGAAGGACCATAATAATAATTCTCTCGTTCATAAAATGGTTGATGCCACCATTCATTCAAGTACAACATGAGCTCTTCGTCATATTCGTAAGGTCCGTCACGTAATTTTTTATTCTTGTTGTTTTCATCAGGTTGGGCATCTTCATTTGGATATACAATAAACGCACCGTTCACTGTATCTGATTGGAATCCTGAATGGGCATGATAAAAATAGCTGCCAGTTTGATCGATAATTTTGAATTTGTAAAGAAAACATTCACCAGGTTTGATCGGGTCTTGGGTAACATGTGGGACACCATCGCTATAGCTTGTTCCATATTGTTTGATACCATGGAAATGAACGGATGTTGTGGTATTGTCGGTCATTTTGTTACACACGTTGACTTCTATTTCGTCACCGTCAAATGCATAGAGTGTTGGTGCTGGAAATTGACCATTGACTAGAATTGCTGGTAGATCTTTCATATAACAATCCGGATTGATACTTCCCCATGTAATATCTAGGTCAAATGTTCTTAGTGCTGCTTTTACTTGAACAACGCTTGCTAAAATAAAAAGCGTAAAAACAAGAATAATCTTGTATATATTAAAGGTGTCAGGGAGCATATGTTATAGATATGTGTTGATGAAGAAACAAATAAACAAACAAATAAACGATATTTAAAAGTAGTAGAAGATTTATTATATTTTGAAAGAATAATATATTCCTTGAAGACTCCTAAAATATAAACCTCCTCTTCTCTAATTTCTCCTTCACCTGTATGCATCCCCCCTCTTTTTCTATATACCACATTACACCGCTATAAAAAAACAGCAAAACTGATATTATTTTTGACAAAAAAGAATTCATTTGTGCGTGAAAAGTAACTGATTATATTATAAAATTTATGAATTTATTATATAACTTATCCTAAAAATAACTATTTTTGGCCAATGGTCAGTGCCATCTATAGGTAGTTGAATACATCTGATAGAATTACACATAGGTGTTTGAAAATAATACTATATATATTATTGGTCTCTGTAATAAACAAACTCCATTAATTAGAGTTGATCCATAGGACATGAGATATTCATGGATATATATTAGAAGACGCCCCCCTCTCTATGTAAATGCTATAATTAATTATAGTAATAAGGTAATCTATGTAGTTAGTATATATATAGAGGGTATACGTTCCAAAGAGGATGATTTTCTTTTTATTATATACTATATATTTGTATATGTTTTAACAAAATGAAAGTATAAATTCAATAATACAAATTAATTTCTGCTGTTTATGCACTTCATACAAGTTACTAAAAAACATAACTGGTCTACATTATAAAATACAGTGATACCAGTTAAATTCTCCTTCATATAAATTCAGCCCTCTGTAAAGTCAACCAAATTCTACCCCCCCTTCATAATATAATGAATATATTACCAATAATTTAGGCTGCCCTCACTTATATTTACCTCTCATTAAACGCAACCCTTCTGATAATCCCCATTGAGGTGAAATTAACGAGGGACCGCTGTATTTTTAATAAATTGGTTAACATGGATTCTTTCAAAATAGGCTAGTACTATACATCATGTCTTCATAATGATGGTATATATGTTATGCATGAATAAAACGTTGTTATGTTTCAGTCATTTATGATTACAGTTAACAAAACGTGTTAAGTAGAAAACAATACATACCTATAAAGAAGGTATTAATAAGAATATAGCAGTTTGATGTAGTCCGAGTGAAAGCATGAAAGAAGTAACTGACTTTTAAAAAAAAGTTTTTTTTTTTTTTCTTTTTCTATCAAGTTGTAACTTATTCATATTCTATAGACAATGTCAAAGCCTGACTGGACATTACAGAAATCCACATCCATCGATGCCGGACCAGCACCTAAAAGTAAGATAGCTGTTAAAGATATATTAAAGAATAGAGGTACCTATACGGCGTTTCCGCCCACCTCACGCTTTGCCAGTCAACGATCCACACAGGTCCCTTTTAGCCTGACACAACATAAACGAACACAATCACCATCGATTCGTAGCAAACAATCGCTATGGGATCGTTTTCGCTATACAGAAAATGACGATCCACAGGCTATGGGACATGAAAGTGATTCTGAACTAACGCCAACAAGAAAACTACGTGAACGAAAATCTCACAAAAATTTACAAGTATTTGACGCCGAAGACGACGAAGACGACGATATGGAGCAAGCTGGAGAAGAGGAGAAAGAAACCCACGATGGTGATGATGATGATGATGATGATGATGATATAGAAGCAAGTCCTATTAGACGTAGATCTTCAAGGAAACGAAAACGTGTTAATGTTTTTCAAGATAGCGACGACGATGAAGATGAAGATGAGGATATGGATATGGATATGGATGATGATGATGATGATGAAGATCGTTCATATATTGATCACGACGATATGGCTAAGAGATTCAAAGATAATTTATCGTCATCGGCCATCATGAGCTTGAAAAAGCTTTATTCAAACGCGTCACATGAACATATTGTGGATGCACTGAGGAGATCTAATGGCAAACGAGTGAAGGCAGCATTATTACTGAACAACACATATTATTCATCACAACCAGTACCCAAAACACCACCTCTCCGTCGTTTACAACGTGGACGTTCTAATGATCATACTGATGAAACCGATGATGAAGATGACGACGATGACGACGGCGACGACGAAGAGGTTGATGAAGAACAAAAACGCAAAAATGATCAAACACTTTACTTCTACAATCATAGTGGATCTCAGGAAATTCAAGATGTAACAGGATGTACCCCCGCGCAAGCGGAACAACTGATTGAATTGCGGGCACAACAGACGGGATCTTTGTTTCTTACTTTTGATGCACTTCGTGAAGTGTTACGACGTGAGCGTGGTTTAAGCGTTAAATTTATTGACAGTTATGTGGATATGATGGATGGCTACTCGATTGTTGATCAGATCATTGAAAATATTGAAGAACTGGGGACCGAATTGAAGAATATCATTAATGTATGGGAAGGTGTAGAAGACGGTGCTGTAAAAGAGGATCAAGAGGATACCGGTATGCATTTATCAGGATCACCAATAAGCAATAACAAGAGCAACGAAAACGACAACATGATCGACAAATCAAGTCATGTGTACCGCGATGCAATGGATGGCTTTTTGACAGAGCAACCTAAGATCGTTAACAATGAACTTACCCTGAAAAACTATCAAATTCTTGGTGTCAACTGGATGCTCATGCTCTACCGTAAAGAAATTTCTGGCATTCTTGCAGATGAAATGGGCCTTGGAAAGACAGCCCAAGTGATTAGTTTCCTAGGACGATTATACGAACTTGGTAAACAAGGACCTCATTTAATTATTGTTCCAACATCGACAATCAGTAACTGGCTTCGTGAATTCGAACGTTTTTGCCCCGACATCAATGTGTACACCTATTATGGTTCCCAGCAGGAACGTTTTAAAATGCGCTGCGAATTATTAGATCCAGAAAATCGGGGCGAATATCAAGTAATCATTACAACCTATGCAACTGCTACATCTGGAAAGGATGATCGAGTCTTTTTGAGAAAACTCAAATGCAAGTCAATGATCTTGGATGAAGGCCATATGGTTCGCAATTGTACGAGTGCTCGTTATAAACATCTTATTGCTCTACATACACCCTTTAGATTATTATTAACAGGTACACCGTTACAAAACAATCTCCAAGAACTAGTATCGCTTCTCATGTTCATTTTGCCCGACATGTTGCTCGATTATGAAGAAGAAATCCGAAAAATCTTTAAAATCAGATCCATCACCACTCGAGATAGTCGCAAAGGATTTTCTTCTGCACAGATATTATCACAACAACGGATTGAACGCGCTAAAAAAATGATGACACCGTTTGTGTTAAGACGTCGAAAAGTGGATGTACTTAAAGATATGCCTCAAAAGACGCAAGTAATCGAACTATGTAAAATGACCGAAAATCAACAGAATTTATACACAGTCATTCTCAGCGAATCCAAAAAGTCATATAAAGAAGCACTTGACAATAAAGCTAATAAAAAGAAGGGAGGTGTGGAACATTTGAAGAACATTGTCATACAGTTGCGTAAAGCTGCAGATCACCCTTTGCTCTTTCGACATATCTATGATGATGCAAAGTTGCGAAAGATGGCCAAATGTATTATGAAGGTACGATTCAACACGAAGGGATTCATGAAATTTAGCCAACTAATGTTACTTTTATGCTATTGATAGGAAGAGAAATACTGGGATGCCGATAAAGAGTACATTTACGAGGATATGACTGTTATGACTGATTTCGAATTAAACAGATTATGTTGTGATCATAGAGTATGTATAGACTAATTATTAAGTATAAGAAAGAAAAAAAGGAATCTATCTTCAGATATTTTGGGTGGTTAACTCTTTTTTTATTGCAGTCAATTAAAAAATACGCGTTACAAAAGCAAGAATGGATGGATTCAGGCAAAATAGATTTCCTCAAGAAGTTGTTACCAGCAATGAAGGCCAAGGTATATATTATCCAGAAAGGGTACTGGAGATAAACCACTATACTAATGTCTTTTTTTTTTTTTGTATGATATAGAATCAGAAAGTTCTTCTTTTCAGTCAATTTACACGTTTGCTCGATATTCTAGAAATGGTGATGGATACCCTCAACCTTAGATATTTACGATTAGACGGCGATACAAAACCGGGAGAGCGACAAGAATTGATTGATCAATTCAACGAGGATAATGATATTGAGGTTTTCCTTCTTAGCACAAAAGCAGGTGGTTTTGGTATTAACTTGACATCGGCAAAGTAAGTATACTATTTATGAGAAATTGTACTGAGTAGTAAGGACGTGCTATATATAATGAATTATAACTTATTAACACTTTTAATCTATAGCATCGTTGTCTTGTATGATACTGATTTCAACCCACAGAATGACCGTCAAGCTGAAGATCGCGCACATCGTGTTGGTCAAACACGAGATGTTACAGTATACAAATTAGTTGCGGAAAATTCAGTAGAGGAACATATATTGAACATGGCCAATATCAAATTACGCTTAGATCAAAGTGTTTCCGGATTGGGTGAAGATGGTGGACCAATCGAATCCAAGGAACAAGTGGACAAGGAAAATGTCCAGAGTTTACTTAAAACAATTCTTGCATCCTAAAAGATGTTTACTTTCATGTTCTATTCATTCCTTTTTCTCATATCGCCCATTCTCGCTTCCATTCTCTCCTCAAATATATAAACTTTGCATTTCAATACTCTTTTTTTTAATATCCACATCCCAATTTACTTTTTATTATTGATATTTGGACTAGAAATTATTATATAAATCACAAAAGTATATATACAACGATGAAAACATTATTGTCGTTCTTTATCTTCTTTTCTTTGATCCATTATCGTTTGAATTTGTGATGCGAACCATTCCCTACTTGTTTTTTCTTCAATTGGTAGTGTCACTGTACGGGCTGTAGCTTGTTTGATGTTCAAATGAATGCCTTCAACAGAAGAATTGCATTCGTGAATTTGATCAAGGAGAATATCGTATTCAATATCGCCTTTTCTTATACCAACATAGAGGATTCGTTGATATGTCAATATAGCTATCATTTCATCCGATTGAGCTGTAGAATGGGCGATATATCTGTCATTGAAGTAGCGCGCTCCCTTAAGTTCTTTGAGCCACAATTGGCCTAGCGCTTCTCGTTGAGTGTAAGGCTAAAAGAAATACGATAGAATTATTAAACTTCTAATCCAGCTATACAATGAAGATAGTTAATAATAAAACATACCCTGAGAATGCCATCAATTCCAACATAGCGCGGCAAACGCTCACGTGTAATATCATTAGGATCAAATATCATGGTAGTTTCTCGAACACCAGCGGTGACATTGCTTGCCATGTCAAAGAACCCTACTAAAGGTTTTGTTACCACACCCACAAGGCCACGGCCAACCCCTTCAGCAAAGCCAAGAACGCCACCACTCTCGGCACCTTCCAAGGGACGTTTCTATTAATTCTCGATTAAATTAGTAAAGGGATATAATATTACTATTGTTTTTGTTATATCAATATGCCTATATAAAATACGCACATAAAGTCCTGCGAATCCACTAGCAATGCTCAAACCAAAATAGCCAACACCTTGAGAAATTCCGTAAAAAGCATGTTGAGGTTTGTTACGAGTGAGATTGACACGACGTCGATCTTGGAATTTTTTATCTAATGTTGCAGCAGATAGACCTTTTCCGAAGCTTCCGGTAATACGGCTCATACTATCAGATATACCAAACACAAAGTTCTTTGCAAAACCTCCAACGCCCTAATAAATTTAAAAGCATTAGATAAATGTTTCCTTTTGTTGGCTGTAATAAAGTAATCATTAATATATTTACCCTAGCAATACCAATTCCCAAATCTTGTGGTCGATCACTCATAATAAAACCTTGATAAGGTTCATAGAATAGTTCACCAAATCCAGATCCAATTGTTGTGAAAAAACCAACAGGATTGCCAATAACATCAACACTGCCTAGTACTTTATGAACTTGATAGATAACTTCTCCGCGATAATGTAACACGACACGTTCCATCAAATCTTCATAGCTAACACGCAGATTTTCAACAATCAGAGCATTCAATTTGATTGGTGCATCCTATTAACAATCATGTTCAGTGTTAGGTTTAAGCACATAGCATCTATCCATATTGAATGATACACTTACATTCACATTTCCAATGGTCATAGTAAACACATCAAATGCATAACGCAAAGGCGATCTTCCAACATCATCACTAATAGTAAAGTAAACAAAAAGAAATTAAGTAGACAAATTGCTACTTTCCCTCTCCTCTCAAAGAAAAAGAATATAAACAAATATGACTTACTCTTCGTCAATTGCGTTAATCCTGTCCGTCCTGGAGAAGGAAAGATTGAGACGCATAGGTTGAATACAAAATTCTTGGAAATAATATAATGCCGGTGTATTCTGAACAACCGGCTCAGCAACTTCCATACTAAACAATGCCTTTTCACTATATAATTGCACCTTGTGTTAGTAATCTTCAAGTTGTTACCAATCATCTTCCCTAAATTTTAATGTAGAATTAAACTTACTCGATATGAGTTTCATGTTGGTTTGTAGAAAACTGCGCAAATTCCATAAGACAGAATAAGAAATCCTCGTCCACTGCAAAGGTCATTTCTTGTAACAGAATCGAAAAGACCTTAAAGTTATGCACACCATGAGCCTCATCCTTTATTTTGTCGAGTGCCATATGGAACGTGGGATGTGTTTGTTGCTCTGTAATATTTTTAGGAAGCGTTGATGGGAAACATAAAATTGGATGAAGTGAACCATGGAATTGATTATCAACTTGCAACCACTGAATACTTGTGCGCACAGATTGGAATAGGTTAGAATCAGTATATTTGAAATCAAGAGCTCTAATGGTAACATAAGCCATTTCCTAATAATATATCATCATTATTAATAAGTAATTTCGGTGGAGGATGTTACTTAAGGAGCGAGAGAGAAAAAGAAACGCTTTTATGATAAAAACAAACATACCTGCATTCGTTTGTTAACAATTGATATGCCAATTCCAGCAAGATTAAGTTCGAACGAATAGTTTATAATATGCTCCACATCTACTGTTTCAAAAGTATCCCGTAGACTTCCTTCGCGTGAACTACCATCACGAGAACTTGCACTCACAGATGCACTTGATGATTTAGGTTGGTAAAGACTGATTTCTGGATTAAAATCACTCAATACAAGTACTAATGCTGAATCACGAGCAATTACATCTATTGACATAATAGGACGGGAAGTAATCGAGCCCGAACGATGCTGATGTGCTTGTCTCTATATAATTGTTATAAAAGAAGAAGAAAAGGAAGGGAATATTAACATCCAAACCGCCCAACAGTTATGGAGCGGATAATTAGGTGCTTATTCATTAATTACCTTATAACGGATTGGCATCTGTGTACCAATAGCTTGAAAGTTAACATCGCGTTTCTTGCCGAAAACATCCAATTGGATACGTTTATCATGAGCAACAGGCATACACCATGAATAATCCATGCGATCATGTGGGCCAAGAGAAAATTCTCGCGCTGGAGGAAGTGCTTTTCGTTGCCGATCTTTAAGCTTATATTCATCCAAACTGGTGTCTGTTTGAGAAAATGTAACAGGAACACTTGACATATTGATGATCAAATATGGCCAATTCTCTTCTGGTTCCAAGAATACAAAGATAGCGGCACCCTCAAGAACAACAGAGACACGTACCAGAATGGGTCTATTCTCACCATCGACCTCCAATTTAATATGTGTATCACCAATTTGTTGTATATCAAATGGAGATGACCTGTAAGAGTTGAAACAACAAGGTAAGAATAAAATACAAAAAAAAAATTGTTTTTTATCGGGTAACACTCACCATATGCCACCTTCTTCGGCTCGACATAGACAAAGCCATCGAATATTCGACTTGGATAAATTATAAAGAGGGGCTCGTTGTTCAGGTTTTAGGGTCAGCATAAAGTCATCGATTGGCATACCAAATTCTCGGTATTTGATATCCATACCCAAATTATTTTTCAAAATAAAGCGAGGAGAAATAATAATCATTCGAGTCATATGATACTAGTAAGTAACATTAGGATACCTTATATAAAATAGAAGAGTACAACTTAAAAACTGAGGTTCTCTATATGCACACATACCATTCCAACACCTTCCTCTACGTGTACACCTAAGTGAATTTGATGAACATTGCCAGCTGTTGGAAGGATAACATCTTGGACACTACCAACAGCTTCAAAACTGAGTTCTTCACTCCATTTAGAATCGTTTGTTGAAAGTTGTACACGATTTTTACGATTCATTTCAGGGAATGAAAACATATAAGGTTTGATCTATCGGTGATAATATATATCCACACATTGATCAGAATTAATAACACACATTATATTCTAAATAATAAAATTATACATACAGTTTGATCACTTGTGGGAGTAGCAGGTATATCATACTCCACATGCTTGGATTTTCGATGACTGATACATGATTTAAGAGAAAGCGCTTGACGTGTTTTGTTGAGAATCAAATAAGGTGTAAATATATTGATAAACAGAGCATTGTTACTCTTGGATAAACGTCTATATATCGGTATGGTACAACAATTAGCACACAAAAAAACATACAATTAATTTCAATTTTTCACATACGCTATACTAAGATGTAAATTAATTGGATGAAGTCCATCTTTATCTAGGAGTTCGATAGCTTGGATTCTTGTGCTCTCCTTTGCGTCCTCATCAAGATCTAAATCTATCAATTGGGTTGTCATATAGCCTGCATTACAGAAAATTAATATTTTCAGCCATTACTGCCCCCTGTCATTTTATCATTCATCATTTACACTTGCCTGCTTCAGGAACCTCGATACCAATTGCTACATGGTGATATGTGTCGATGGTATGGATGTGACATGCCTCTCCCACTGGAATAGTGTTTCTGAACGAGATGCCTTGAGTTTTATCGACCATCTCTAGTGCGACAGGGTATGGTAACATATTTTCTAACTCGATAGGAGCATCAAGTTGTATTGCCATAATTGGATATTCACTACAACACAAAGTTAATAAACTAATCAAGCATACTTATACATGCTTTCGATTCCTTACATTGCAACTGGATTTAATTTGTCGAATATACCATTAATTTGGTAGATAAACGCATCTTTTTCTGAGGAAGAGGGATCACATGAAATAGATCGTGGGCCATCAGGATGAGTGACATCAGACCAGTGGATTGCTGGTTTGCTCCAATGATAATTGCCTATTATTTCAAAGTTAGTCAAATAATGTTCATAATGGGTAATTGTATTAATCATTTAATCCAAATAATTTACCTTTAGCAGGCTTTGCTACCATCCAATAATTGTATACTAATTCGATGGGCACCACACATTCACCACCAGGAGCTAAAATAGGGGAATATATCAGCAGAGATTCATTTTATCAAGTATCATACAAAGAGAATACATACTAATGGTCCATTCAGGAGACACGATTCTGCGTTTTGAGTTAACCATAAGAACTTTGATATCTTCGGCAGCACAATTTTGGATTACAAGTCCACTACGGAATGTCACATGTTTAACGTGATTCTTAAGTTGAATATCCACAATAAGTCGATGTTGAATTCCCTTCACTTCTGGTTTTATTCTATACGAGTGTTGTCCTTCTTGATCCAATGGAATATGTTGGAATTTTTGCCATTCGAAGGCTTCTACTTGTACACCAAGCAAGTTTTTACCCATTTTGGTTTGCTGCAGGATAATCAAAGATTAATTTTGGAACCTCGGGAAGGATATGTAAATATGTAAATATGTAATGAAAGAAAGTGTCAAACAATTCCCACATACCTCTCTACGGCGTTTCCAGTCTCGAAAAATCCATGGCATTTCCTCGCCATCCTTTAAGGTATTCATTCGGTTGTCCACGCTGCCTTCTTTATGTGCATCATCTGACATATTCCAAAAACGCAAATCATGGCCGGTACGATTGCAAATCAAATAAGGTCGAACTTGTTTTTGCCCACCTTCTGGCAATGGCTAAAATAATTGATTTGCCCCCATTTTGTTATTAGTCGTCCCAGCCGTATATAGCAGAGAGGTTTTCGTCTAAATAATTACCTGATCTTCAAACATGCTTCCTGAGACAGTAAGCATAGTTTCAAGGAAAGCATGTGTAATATCAAGATTCAAAAATTCTTCTGATTCCACTGCCAACTGCATACTCTTAGTTGCTACATCTTGTGCAATCTTAATACCGAATCCCCATGGTTCAATAACAGGTTCCCAATGTGAGTTTCTAAAATTATAACTACTGGCTGAAATATTTAAGAAAACGTCGGCCGAGAGCTAGATATATACAAAATTAACTATCAGCAATAACTTCATTTGATAACAAATCATCAAAGGAAAGGGTCTTACAGCACTAGACCAATCGGAGGCATTCACTGTAAATGGTTGTAACATTGCATCGATAAAAGGTAGATCATGTAAATCCTCGATCAAAACAAACTGTAAGCCTTGGAATTGTGCTTTCAACTGTATTATAAATATGTGTTATATTAGTAAAATGTGACACCTTTGGTATGGAAAAATGAAATCCACTCACAGATTCTTTGGTCATCACAATATAAGGTTCAATCTTTTGCGTTCGTGACATTGCCCAAATATTTTCTAGATTTTCATCGTCCAAATTGATACCGCCTTCATCAGGCAATACAAGACGCTGATTATTGAATGATCCATCATCATATCCTGCAGCTCCTGGTGGTGTTTGATTGCCTGTACCCATTAAAGCAATGGCTTTGTTTATAATGTCAATAACCAGCATGGCATCATTATAAGATAAACGAATGATTAATGGTTGAACATCGATATTAATCACCGTAATATTACATCCCGGCATATTAGATGATGTTTTCATCTTTAGATCAATATCGAATTCTTGTACAAATGGCACTGCTGATTCATCTCGTACATCCATACGACAAAGCACCATACCAATTCTATCCAACTTGCATGACATTGCCTTATCTTGGATGGCTGATAGTTGTTTAAATGAGAAAATGATAGCTTCGGATGATGATACCTCGGGATTTGCCAAGCATGCCACTTGAACATCGATAATATCAACATTAAAATGAAGCTCCATCGGCTGCTGTTGCTGCTGCTTTGGCTTCTTGGATGATGCAATGGATCGTGCATTTTTCTTGTCAGCTCCATTTGTTGAACCAGTGATTGATTTTCTACGGCTTTCAAGTTGCTTCCCACCCGTTACTCGATTGAGTCGTTCGCGCTGACTTTTGGCAAAAGCCTGCGCTTCAGTTGTTGGCTCGGGTGCAAATGGCTTCATAAAGAAATTAACAAGTAAAAACACATAGTCGAGGGAAAGTACAATTTTCGGTGAATCAATGGTAGCACGAACAAACATAATCTGTTCTTCATTTTGAGCAGGCATTCGTAAAAGCACTTGAAGTTGAGGTGAGCCTTCCAAATGAGATGCAGACATTATCTCTTTGAATTGGGATTTTGAATCGGATCGGGTATCTGTGAAAGTGACAGAATTCATCTCTACTTCTAAAAGGAGGGATGCATCCGAATGTGTTTGAAGTTTCATAGATGTACCATTAAATGCAAGACGTGCCAGGCGCTGCCTTTCCCAATCCTTAAAATCTCTGTCGGGTCCGGTGAGAATTTCAAGGCATACAGTTTTGACATCCATCACCATGTCAACCTGAATAGCCACAGGAGACTTTATATTTTTGTTCTTTTTATCATTATCAATAGCTGGCCCTTTCTGATTGTCATGGATCAACTGGGATTGTCTTGGTGGAGAGGAATGGATACTTGTAGCCAAATAGTCATCATCATCCTCTGTATCATCGGTTGTATTATTTCCATCACCAGGGAAAAGGATACCCATCACCTTATTATATATATCCAAAAGCCACTTGAACTGATTCTCGGTGAGCGCCATTCGTATGTCCGAGACGTGACCTATAATGCTTGTAGCTGGACCCCATTCTGGTGCTGCTTTTTCTGGACTTTGTATATCAAATGTAATATCTAAATTGTCGATAATCGGCAATATACGTTCGTGTTGCTGTCCCCTGACTTTAACAATGGAACGGGATTGAAGACTGATAGTATAAAGACCACATAAAATTTTGCTCATAGACAGTTCCTTTGGTTCAGCAGTCAAGTCATATGTACGTCTCCTCATAACGTTGATGAACTCGTTGGCAGCTCGGATTTCTCCAAGATTTGCAATGACTGTATCATCCTTGTCACTTACTGGGAAAATAACAACAGGACTTTTGACTGTGATATCAAAATGCATCCGTGAATCTGTTTCTTGCATTTGCTGTGCAGCAGCCTCTCGCGCAGCATCGTAAACGGTCTTCATTTCCAAAAATTCGTTCAAAAATCCAAGTGTCGTCATGGCAGAATCCAGGAACAAGAACTGTAAAGCACCCATATGGAGATAGAATCGTGAGTCGTATCCAGGGAATGAGTCTGATGCTCGATCGAATGTCTCGTACACAAAATCAGCAAGTTCATCACCTTGGATGGTCAATAAATAGACATCTGAACCATTGTACTCAATATCCTTTAATAAATTATGATCATGAATCACCGTATCATCAGTAAGTGAAAATTTGCCGAATTTTCCAGATACTTTAAGTGTGTTGGGGTATAACAAGACTGTGAGATCACCATATGATAAGATACCAGTACCAAGACGTTTGCCATCATCATTAAGAATCAAATCCAAACTATCCATATGAATGGTCACTTTAATGGTATTGCTGGAAGGTGCTGCATTGGTGTCTGTTTTCTTTTCTTCACTGGTACCTTTTGTTGTTGTTGTTGCTATGGCAGCAGAACTGGAAGAAAGTCGTTTTGCAGATTTGGCAAGTACTGTTGTATCATGTTGATCATCTGTAGATTCTTCTGATGACTGTGGTGGCGCAGTAAATGTATTGAGAATGAAATTGTACAGTGTTAATATGGAGCTTCTGGTTACCACAATGTTGAGTGTCGATAGTGCAATTTCTACCGTTTGATCAAAACCTTGATACATCTCTTGGTAAAGTGGATGGCTACGGTTGACTTGCATATATTTCACTTGAACAAGATTTTTGTTGGGTGGTCGTTTTCCATGAGCAGAATCTGATGTGACCAAATAATGGAATTCGTCTCCGTGTTCCATATTATCAACAATGTTAAGTAATCGTAACGAAACATCGACAAGCATATCATAGGGTCGATTCAAGAATTCGAGCATAAAAGTTTCCAAAATCAACTCGCATAACAATTTATCTGTTCCATCGCTTGCGGTCTCGTAAACTGTGGCAGCCACCTTATCGACTTGGAATGTAAATCGAAATTGCTCTTGCTGATGAAGCTTCCCACCTCCCATCATGTACGAGCTAGTTGAGCTAGAAAGTGGTGTATACGGTTCGGATGAATCTTGTCTTTGTATGTTTAATGATGGAGGGACACTAACTTCACTATCTGTATCGGACAACCATAAATCATTACGATTATTTTTGTCTGTCCATGACGTTTGAAGATAATCGTAAACTTGTTGTTGCTGTTGCTGGAGCTTCTCGTCATTCGTTTGGTCCTGGGGCTTCGGGTTATTATCGTCATCAAATATGCTATCCAGAATCAAGTCAATCATTCGCATCAAGATTTTGTATTTCGTATCAGACACACTGAGTGAAAGTAATGGTAGGTTTCCAGACACTTTGAATTTTGTAAATTGTGCAGCACGTTGCAAAATACAAAGTTCAACAAGGAAATGCATATCAATACGTTCAATAACATGAGCATGACCATCCCGTTTTCCTTGTAGCTGTGCAAGACAATCGTCGACATCTGTTGCAATAAGTAATTTGGTTTGTGAAAGTCCAACCTTGAACTTGTCATACATGAGAGATTCGAGTTTTTGATAATCTTCTCTAGTATGCTTCTTGTTTTTCAATTCATGGACAAGGTTTGGATCAGCTAATTCGCTATCTACATGGATGTGTCCAGTATCGATGATCATACACGCTGTATTTCGTTTGGTACAGCTATATAATTATATATAACATCTCCCATGTTAGTATATTACATACGTTTTTTTTCCAAATCTATACATACCTTTCGGGTATAATAAAAACGGGTGCATCCATATCAATATCGAGTGCAAGCGTCGTATGCTGATCCAATGCATACTCCAGACCAGCACGCGTTTGTTGTCTAAATTCTTCAAAGGTATCACCAGCAACCGCCAAAAGTGCATTGATACTCTCGGATTGATTTTCAGGCGGCTTAAAGAATTCCATGATACCTTTGACAATTTCTGGATTATAAATAATTTCCAAACGCTTGGTAGAGAGTTTTATTGCGTTGTCAGCGATATTATTGAAAGGTTTGTGTTCAATAACGGCGTTAAAAAGTGGTTCACTGTTCGCATTTATTATTGGGGTATCAAGTGCTGAAGAAAGTGATTCATCATTTGTTGTTCGAATTTCAGCAAGAGAGCGTCTAAATATATGAATACTATGAGTTAGTATATATGTGTCTTTCAATAAATATACGCAAAGTCTGTAGTACAAAAAAAAATTTACCCTGTGCCATCTCTGTTTCTTGCCCCTATTAATTGTGGATAAATTGTATTTGGTGTAAGGTTGTCATATAATCTTAGATCTCCCAAGGTGACTCCAATTTTAGCTGATTCAATATATTGAACAACATCTGTGGTGACTGTATCAAAAACCAAAGATGCCAAATCATGCCGTGCTTGGTCATTTTCCACATGGCTCATCAGACTGAGTGAACCTCGTTTCAATTTCGTATTAATTGAAAGTTTCATGGTCTACCAAGAAATAAAATAAATAACATTGGACTTTTATATTCCTCTCTCACAATATTAGTTGAATATATAAAATAGATCACTCAACTTACATCTTTAGGCATATCTACGGCAGCTGCGATGGTCGCTTTTTCTTCATCATAATCAATGGCGTCATATAATTCGCGTTTTTGTTCTTCTGTCATCACAATTGGTTCGTTCTACATAAAAAAAAGAATATTTTAGTTATTTATAATTTATTATATAATTCAGTGTTGTATTTAATGTTTACGTACTTCATCACCAGTATCACTGCTTTTCTCGGATGAACTAGACCACCATGAACTGAACCAGCCTTTATTTTCACTTTCGGCTTTCTTTTTCTCTTGTTCTAATAAACGCATTTTTTTAAAAAAATTTAGTAACTGACGCGTTGTAATCTTATATTTCAAAGCTACATATATTCGTTACCAATTTTGATCTTTTCCCGTTTTAATTTGCTTCGAGCCAGGCTACGATAGAAACGAATATCATCAAAGCTCAAATCTTTTTCTAATTTCTCCAGTTGCTCCTTTTGCTCGGCTGTAGCCTTATTCATTTTAGTTGCTGTGTAACACTCAATATAGGCACGTCTTTGATCTCTTCTTGTCCTAAAATGATCCCAACTCCATTTGTAATGTCGTTCATGAATTTCAGATAACACCGCTTCCTGTGCAAATTTCCAATATGCGCGAGGATTTGATTTGGGTGTAGCTCCTTTTTCTGGATGAAATTTCAAGTACTATAATAATTTTCTAGTAAGAAAAAAACTATTTCCTTTTGTAATTATGAATTAATGTAGTGAATGATAGATGTGCTTAGTTATACCTTTTGCTTCTTTAAATTGGCATGAAATAGATCGACTAGCAATATGGCATCACGATATTGATGATCATCCAAACATATTCCAAGTTCTTCGAATAATAACGTGACATCTGTTTTGGCAACATCTTTTCCAAATAATTTGTTTAGCTTTACCTGTTAAAAAATAAGTGTATTTGTGTGAGTATATAATCAATTGTTTGACACGCTCAGTAAGCTTGCCGTGAAAACTATTAATACCTTGCCCGTGCCTGAAACGGGTTTCAAAATGTATTGATGTTGAGGATCATTCGTAGAATCTTCTAATCCATCCGGAATCTAATAATATATAATTATTTAGAAACAGCAATGATAAAACCGTAACCACGACTATAACTATAAGAAAATTGATCGAGTATGTACCAAATCGGTGAAAACCTGAGCTGCTTCTTCATGCGGCATGCCAGCTAAGGATTGGGCATCGGTGTTCCAATAAGCGGATAGTGAGTGCAACGTAGCGAGCTATAAAAATTGTTGTATATACCCATTAGAACTCAGTCGCATTATGCAAAAAAAAAAAAAAAAAAAAAACGTCAATCCAGACTTATCCCATCCATCCGATCACATCCCATCTAATTCCTTTCAAGAAAATTACTTTATGGATTGTATTTGTCATTTCGCTAATAAATGTTGGATTCCATTCACCATCCGTAGAAACTGCTGATAATTCTTTAAGAGTAATTCCTGCTGCAAATGGATGACCTGGATCAGATACATTATCTTCGAACCGAACATGGATATTTTTAATAGACACTTGTAAATTATCAATAATCTTTGTTGTCAATTGGCTGATAAAGCCATCATTTCCTTCATCTGTTTGTTGTTCTTTTTGTCCGTCTTTTTTCGAGGATGCATTGCTTAAAAGTTCTGCTGTTGCTAATCGACGTTGCTTAAGTAATTGAGCACGTTCTTCTTCCTCTTCCAATGAAATCTACTTGTACGACAAGCCATTAGTGGGATAAAACAATATACACTACAAATTTAAATACAATAAATTAAATAATATATATATATATATATATATATATACCGTTGATTCAGTTTTAGGAACTGCCAACAAATAAACATTTTCCACGAAAACTTTGACTGGTTTTGTTTTCAAGTTGGACCAAGGAATGCTTAGTGTTAATTGTCCAAGATATCCTATTATAAATATATATATATATATATATATATAATAATTGTGGCGTGAGTAAGCAGGGATTAGAAACATCGGAAAAAAGGAGCTTCCCTTTTAATCCTTTTTGAAGTATTCTATTATTTACTATGGTGTTTTTTTTCTTTACCTTCCAAGACGTTAATGGGAAGATCAAGTTTGTCAAGTGCTTCACGTCTAAGTTTTAAATCTCGAAGATTTGCTTCCCCTGTTTTAAAATAAAATGACTGCATAAGTTTCTACATATATTTTTTTTTTATTCATGTTCTCACGAAAGTCTTTTGTCCAGTCAAAAGGCCATTGTCAAAGGTTATATTGTACTATTGATATTATTATGAAAATAAGGAATATTATTTTACCGCTCCAAATGCCAATGTTTAATTGATCATAATTCAAGTTTGAGACATAATTTCCCAGGAACCGATTAAGGATGGACGCGACTAAAGATTCCAACATTTGAAATGAAGGGAAGGTTTGTTGGATAAAAAAAAGGCAGGAAGAAATTTATGTAGTACCGCTTCTGCAGCTCTATGTTCAATTTTGGTAACGCAACACAAAAAAGCATGATGGCTATCCGTGACGTGAAAAGGGTGTAGCTAAATTTAGCAACTGTCTATTATGGCCTCCTTCTTGCTCTTTTTTGATTGATAGTATTATCATGGATGTTATATTTGATATATTGTTATAATAATTTGAATCGATATGTATATGATATAGCAGCAATTGTTTTTATGCCTTAAATTATTATTAAGTTGTCCTGTTGGCGTATAGTTTCTGAAAATGAATGTATCTTCATATATTATGAATGCTTTGATGAATAGTATTTAGTATATTATTTAATAGACAGAATAATAGAATCCTATAGAAACTAACAGCATATAGGGCGTTCAATAAGATCGATCGTCGGATGCATTATGCAAAAAATGGTCTGTGATTCTTTATATAATTTGAAACTGCTGATAATAATAATCATGACATAATGTTGCATAATTTTAACGCGCTTTCGTCATTCTGTATTGCTCTTTTATAAAAATGAAATAAATGAGCACATGTTCCACTCTTGTTATTCCAAAATTATTGAAGGAAAAGATGTTGTATAATGAGTACTCTTTCTGTGTGTTAATAACAATACCACTTTGTTTTGTAATGATACACACATCATACACCTATCCTTTTAGCATATGTATCAAAATCTACCTCGCTCTATAAATTTCATCATGGTTCCAGTCAGTAATTTTTTCTTTCCTAAATAATGATGTGCTGGCATCATATATGGATTTGTTATATCCATGAATACATGAAATATATAAAAAAAAAAAAGGCTGCTTCAATTTGATACAATATATGCCATTATTGGCACGAAACAGAACTTATAAAAAAATTTTAAAGCCACTCTACTTTTTATAATAATATCACGTCGCAGAATTTTATTTTATCCCATGCCGGATAAATAACGAAGAAGACACATTCTCATGTTAACAAAAAAAAACTATATAAACAGGTATTTATGTACGTATAATTTAATGTTCCTGATTTTATGATTAAATGATGAGAATACCCCATCCATGTGGCAACTTGTAAACATGACAATCTCACGAATACGAATTTAGTATGTTTATGTTTATATAAAAGGGTAAAATAATCTTCATCGAGTATAATCGTTCTAAAAGTATTTTCTCTACTTAAATATAAATTATTTTATTAAATATGATTATTGTTGTATGCCGCAATTATTGATATTGCTTTATGCTGTTATTTTTAATATTTGGCTTTACAAAATATATTGCTATCATGTAAACGTAGTTATATAATAATAATACCAAATTTATCTTGTAACAAAATAAACCATAAAATGATACCTCGGCTTTATTCAGTGTTTGGGGATAATACAGATTCGATCATCTTTTTACTAAAATGCAGGTAAACACAGAAATAAAAGAAAAACAGAGAAGCTCAAACAATAACTTGTTCGGAAACTGTTCGATAACAAATCTCGTGACTAAACTCCCGAAATGACGATTGGGTTTTCATATGTTTATTTTTAAAAACAACATTTTCATGTTATAAATAATTACTCATCACTGATCAACAACAACAACAATAATATCGATATTGGTAAGTATTACATAAAAATGATGTCGTTGGTTGTTGTTTCATAATATATATGTGATATTATCATGTAGTAACCTAGTAACTATAATCGAAATGAGATGTTACAGTTAATTATATTTGTTATATTCAACTATTTATATATATAAAACAAGGGTCGCATCAGAATTTCTCTTTCTTGAGAGTGCCACAGTTATTTTATAGATGAATTTTTCTACTGGTGCTTGAATTGGGATCACTATTAGTCTTCTCGACAACAGTTACAATAAACAAAAAAAAATATCTGTCATCTATAACATGCTTTAGTTGTTTGCGGTATAACCCGGAATATAATGTCCTAAATATCAACTTTACAAGAACGCCTCATGCTATTATCCATTTGATTACATACTTATTAATGTGCATACCAACATGCCATTATGGTCAGTATCATCACAATGGAGTCGTTTCTAAGCACTATATGAAATGAATATAATTATAGTGTAGCGCACGTATAATGACATTTTGTCTTTTATCAACAAATCACAATTGATTTGTTCATAGCCCAACATTTGTTGCATGAAAAAAAAATTCTCTGGTTGTCATCGCACGACATAGTGTTATGTAGACGACGAGTAACACAAAAGTTGGGATACTGTTGTCACCATTAACAACAAACCTTTTGTATAACACAACTAATACCTTCTCTCCTTATTTACACCATATGCCCGAGAAACAACACAAAGAAATGGATTAATAAGTACATATATGATATTTAATATCGATGAAAAAGAAAATGAAGAGAAGGTATATATATATATATATATAGATTTGTTATGTTTTTCTTTTTCATAATAATAACTTATCAAACATGTTAAGTGCCAGTATGAAACGTGGACGGGAACAAATTATAAATCCAAAAAGTCATCTGGCCTGAACACTCTCTCACCTATTATCACTCCTTACAACAATAGCACATCCGAAAATCAATTGTCGTGATGATACATATAAAATTGTAAACAAGGAATAATAACCAGTAGCACTGAATCAATCACATATGTATGATTAATACTCACCCCAATCAAAACAAAAGAAAAATATATGACAACACAAATAACAATAACAATAACAATCCCTTCTTTCCAATACAAATACACTACTTCTCTACTCTCACGGCGACTCTGAATAAGATATAAAAGGAGGATTTAAAACGCACATTATCGCCTCCTTGTTCCTCTATTTTTGTTTTTACTTATAACAGATATATATATAACATTGTATCTGTAAACTCAAATATTAATAATGACTGAACCATATCCAACTCCATCTCTTCCTCGTCACCAACGAACAGTGTCTATTTCTTCTTCTGGTTTATATCAATTAAAGTCTACTCGTGGATATCACAGCAACTGCTCTTCTATTGTTCAACCGTTTGTTAACCATGGTTCTGCTCAATGCTGTGTTTGCGGATCATACGCTCATAAAACAAAGTAAATGTCATATCTATACGTATCTTTGCTTTATTTGTGTTGTATTAATTTTGACTTTTTACTGTGCCATAGGGATTGCCCAAAATTGTAATGATTTTTTTTTCATTACATTATATTCAAGGATCTAACAAGGACATGAAGCTGTGCTTCTCCACTAATTTTTTCAATACCCTATTTCTTTCTTTTCTTCATTTGTTAACAGATATTGTAGTTGTGTGATATAGTAGTAGTTGTAGTTCACAGGGATCATTTATCAATGTGGCCTGTTTTAATAATAACAATAAAAAAAGACTTTTTTGTGCGTATAAATAAAGAAGTCTTACATGGAAGATTGGTCATAAGTCATACATTATTCTGATTTATTGGTTATGATAACAAATGGACTTTATATATGTATATATGGTGTCTTTGAACAAGAACGAAAACTAAGATGCTTTTGCTTGTAAGTTTAAGGAAGATGGCTACTTATCGTATGGTGGCAATCCAATGCCAAAAACAACAAATTTTTAAAGCTCAACGGGGCAACTTTTGAAACAATTAATTCAAGCATATTTTTTTGATAAAAAAAAAACAGATCTCTCGATACACCCGATCAAAACAATAATGAAACGAGTAGTAGATTTTCAAGAAGACGATACAGCAGCACAAGATCTGAAATTTTCAGATCTTGCAGAAGCAACAAAGATCAAGGAACGATCATCCAACAAGAAACAAAAGTTCAATAAGAACAACAGTAACAACAACAACAAAGTAGATCGTGCACAAATTAAAGCAAAAAGAAAAGAAATGCTAGATTTTCGAAAAAAACTTCCCATTTATTCAGGTACTCTTATTAATTTTGAAGAATGAAAAGTTTTTGATTGAATCGTTATTAACTGTCGGACCCATTCGAATAGGTCGTGATGCTATTATCAAGGCGATTCAGGACAACCCGGCTGTTATTGTCATGGGTGAAACAGGCAGTGGAAAAACAACCCGTATGTTTTCTAGAATATGATTTGATCCATGTGTTAAAAAACGGAAGAAACAATATTGAAAAAAAAACCTGATGCATTCGAGATGTATATGATATGTAGAGATACCACAATTTATCAAAGAAGCAGGCATTATCTCGGATACACTTGGAGGTGTGGCCATTACTCAACCTAGACGAGTAGCTGCTGTTAATCTAGCAAAACGTGTTGCCGAAGAAACTGTAACAAAGTTGGGAGGACAGGTAAATATATAAAAACGAGGAACGTATGACATTAGAAAAGCTTTGGATGAAAACTCAGGCGTGATACCATTTAGGTTGGTTACACGGTCCGTTTCGACGATACATCCAGTCCACATACAATCATTAAATATTTAACCGATGGTATGTTACTTCGTGAAGTATTATCAGACGAATTATTATTACGATATAAGGTGATTGTTTTGGATGAAGCACATGAAAGAACGTTACGAACAGATATGTTATTTGGTATGGTCAAAAATATTCAACGGATACGACATGAAAAGGCAAAAAATGGAGAAAATGTCGAAGAGCTTAAAATTGTGGTGATGAGTGCCACCTTGGATGCAGAAAAATTTAGTGAATTTTTTGATGGGTAAATATGACCATTACCGTCATTAGTGTATATTGAAACAGTATGTATATATATTACAGTAAGAGAAAAATAATGACTCAACTTTTTTTTCTGATCTAGTGCAAAAATCCTATATGTATCAGGTCGATTACATCCTGTCGATACGTTTTTCACACAGGAACCACAAGCCGATTATCTTGATGCAACACTTGTGAGCATATTCCAAATCCATACCAAAAATCCCCATGGTGACATCCTTGTATTTCTTCCAGGTAAGACGCGAACACACATTTATATGATAAAGCATCCAATCAGCGTGCGTTAGTAAGAATTCATGTATAAATTATATTTAGGTCAGGAGGCAATTGAAACCCTTACCGGTTTAGTGAATGATTATGCAAAACAACTGCGAGGAAAACAACAACGCTTGCTCCCATGTCCCTTGTTTGCTGCTCTTCCACCATCACAGCAACAAAGGGTTTTTGATCCAGCACCGGCAAATACCCGAAAAGTTATTTTAGCGACCAATATTGCGGAAACAAGTATCACTATTCCTGGAATCAAATATGTAATAGATTGTGGTCTAGCCAAGATGCGAGGATTTAATCCCAAGATCGGAGTGGAATCACTTTTACTACATCCTATTTCAAAAAGTTCAGCATGGCAGCGTACAGGTCGTGCTGGAAGAGAGGTATATGTTTTATGATTTATCTATGCTGTGTAATGAAAGAAACAAAATAAAATAGGATACTAACATAACTAACATATTATCATTATGATTGTTATTCCAGCGCGCTGGTGTATGTTACAGATTATATACTGAAGATACATTCCGTGAACTTGAAGATGATACAGTACCAGAAATTCGTCGATGTAATCTTGCAGCAGCTGTACTTTCTTTAAAAGCATCTGGTATTGAAAACATATTAGAATTTGATTATATGGATCGACCTTCAAGAATATCACGTAAGTAAAAATGAAAAAATGATGCAGAGTACCTTTATATCGGCTATACATTAAACATTAGAAAGAAAAAAAATAAGCAGAATAATAAACATGAACATATCATTTTGATTTTTTTTTTGTTTGGTCTAGTTGTTCGGGCACTGGAAGAATTATACGCATTAGGTGCTATCGATGATACAGGCACACTGTCACCTCTCGGACGCAAGATGTCTGAGTTCCCACTCGACCCTGCATTTTCCAAAGTACTTATCACATCTGCTGAATATGGATGTACGATGGAAGTCATTGCTATTGTATCGTTGTTATCCGTGGATACCATTTTCTTTACACCATCCGATAAACGCGAACAAGCAGCTGAAGTCCGCAAAAAGTTTTTACATCCAGATGGTGATCATCTTACACTATTGAATGTCCTCAAGGGGTATTGGGAAGTGAAAGGAGATGTGGAATGGTGCAAAGAGAATTTCATCAATATCCGAAACGTTAAAATTGCTTTGGAAGTCAGAGAACAACTGGTGCGTTTCTGTGAACGATTAGAGATCCCACCACAAGCAACCTGTGGAACCGAAACCGAATCTGTTTTGAAGTGTTTCTTAACTGGATTTTTCCAAAATACGGCATTATTACAACCAGATGGATCTTACAAAACTGTTGTCGGTAACCAAACTGTCAAAATTCATCCTGGATCTGCCATGTTTGGAAAGCGAGTAGAAGGGATCATGTATAATGAGTTGGTAAGTACATCATCTAGTTGTAATTCAAATAAGAATGATTTGCTATCTTCCTGTTATTTTTTATTTCATACTCATACCTAATTTTCTTTCTTTTTTGGCAGGTGTTTACAACCAAACATTATGTACGTGGTGTATCTGCAATACAATCAGCTTGGTTACCTTTGGCTGCGCCAAAATACTTTAATAATAAAGCACTTTAATTTAGAACCCACTCATCCGATAAGAAAAATACGGGATTGAATATGTGTATTTCTGTGTGTATATATGTTTTTTATTTATTTATGTATGTATTATGCGTTGGAGTTTTAGCTGATTGCAAATATATAAAAAATATGATTTATCAAAGTAGCGGTGATACATACCAGGAGTTAGTATACATGATCACATTTATTCTCGGCTGCTGCAGGGAACATTGCATAGTAATAATAATCTTTTTTTTACAAATAAAGCAAACTGTTTTCAAGATACGTAAATATACAATCTTTGGATATTTGGTCAAATTTACTGCAATGACAACAACAAATGCATAATTATGATGTTATTTTGTTTATATGCACGATAACGTCGATTTATCTATCAAGTTTTGATTGGATTAGTGAATACGTATATTGTAAAATACGATTGAAATGAAGGTAAATTGTAATGATAAAAAATAATGATGAAGGGGATAATAATATGTACGTTTTGTCACTCTTCTTTTTCTATGACAATCAGTGCCCATACACCATATATATGATAGGAGTACACAATCCCTTAGAATATAATTTTAATCACTGAACAAGTTCAAGGGAGTAAGGGACGAGATTAGGATGATAAAACACTCGGACAGCAGTTGGTTAATATGGCAAGCAAGGGAACATTATATTTCATTACGATCGAATTTTTGTATATAAATAGGTTATGTTTAAAAAAAAAAACGAATAGATTTGCCTTTTGATTTAACCACATACATCAAGAACCTTTCTTTTTATCTTATACTACCTCTATCCATAATTTACACAACAATATGCGTTTCGGTTCTATCCTTACATTTTCAGCCATTGTTATTATTGCCGTTGTTCAAGCTAAATCCATCACTGGTAATGGTTTAACTGGTATTACTGGAGGTTCAGATACTAGTTTAGCCCTTAAGAGAGACAACACAGCAGGTGGTGTTTCATCCTTGCAATTCAAGTCTGCGTTACAAATTGTCCGAAAAAACAAACTCAAGTTTGCAAAGAGAGAACATGAAATAGATGAAAACGAGCGTGATGAGAATGAACGCGATGAAAACGAACGAGACGAGCATGAACATGATGAAAACGAACGTGATGAAAACGAACGTGATGAAAATGAGCGTGACGAAAATGAGCGTGATGTAAACGAACGCGACGAACACGAACATTAGTTCAGGTTACTTTATGGATGTCACTCTTGTATATCCGGAGGTTACTGATGATAGACATATAAGCGTCTATATTACAACTATCTCTCCCTTGTCCCCAAAACCAAAAATTTATAATGATACCTTTTGTTATTGAATAGTAATATTCCTCTGATCTTATTAGTTTATAAAAAGAATACTTATTGAAATAAAAATAAATTGACATTTTAAATAATTAATACTATATGTTTGCTTGAATTGATGTACTTAAAATATCTTTCTTTTAGCTTATTAAAGACAGAATCTGATACAATACATGATCTTTTCTTGAGATTAAATGGTAGTTCTCTTTTAACATCATTTATGCATCGACGATATACTGATTGTATATTTTAACTGATATTCTAACTGTACTAATTAATAATATTTTTGCAAGAATGAAATATTACTTTACATTGACAAATTCTTTGCTTCTTCCTCTAGGAAGCATAAGCGACGATAATTGCTACATTTATAACAGAATATAGTAGATGATATGGATATGAACTTCCTTCTTCCATTTTTAGATACTATTCAGTATCATCATATACACTTTATTACTTTTATCTCTATTTCATACATCAAAATTCTATTAGTTTCAAAACAATAGTCTTTATATGTAATCTATTTGGTAATCAGGAAAAGAATTATCATATAAGCAGGAGGATTTTGTAGAGATTCTTTTGGATTGGTTCCACTAAACAAGCATTTTAAAACTAACAACGATTGTATGCTTTGACAGATTCCTTAACACCAACTGCTGACTCATTCACCTCCATACTAGGTCCATAGCTATACACATATAGAAATAGATAGTCGTTGAAATATGACATTTGAAAGTCTTTGAATGACTACAACAACGACACAAGATCGATGACGTATAACAAGTTGGTTTTTAGGGCAAAAAAGCAGAATCTGTCACGCATAATACAACAATTCAACATGTTTACCTCCCTATTACTTATCTACAGTTTTTTTCAAGATAATAAATAAGTGGAGAAATATGATGACCATATAATCGAAATCATCATCACTTTTTAAAATCCAAGTATAAAGGTATATCGGTTTGCACATGCCAATGACGATAATGTATTTTTGTTTTGAACGTGTTTTTGCTTCTTGGCTATTAAGATTTAAAGGAGCCGAAAAAAAAATACATTGTGTAAAAAGAAAATGCAATTGAGAAATAATAGACAATTCATTATTATCTGCAGCATATTCTTACATACGTTTATTATTAGTAGAGGTGGTTATGCAGCAAAAGATGTAATGGTGTTTTTTTGTTTTCAAAAAAGATAAGAATCAAATTATACTTATAATATAATAAAAAACTTTATTCATATACAATTTACCTTTTTGCTCCAAAGAAAAAAACGTGGTATATTATAGTAGTACTTCCTGAAACTTAGGAGCATTATATAAAATTTGCGTAGGAGAAAAGATAAACGTGGTCCGTGATACTTTTATTAATAATGATACGTATTATTTCCTTGAAAATAACATTTGCAATAAGCTTATCATACATCATCGATCGTTGAAAAAAACGGTTCAACGATATAGGTCATCAAGAATATGTGGGCGTATATATACCTGTCTATCTCTGTTTCTATTATTAGTCATCTATGCTTTTACTCTCCTTCTTCTATAGAACAGTTTGTCTTTTTTTCATGAAAGTCTTACTCTCATTCTCAAACACAAGAATACTTTTCCTCTTATATTTCGCCTCAAATAATAAAAGTTGAGATTACCGTATTATCAGTTATGAAAGAAAAATAATAATAATTTAATCTCCCAACGACAAGTCCTCTTTCGGATGCTTGAAGCAACTTTTTCTTTCAACCGAATTGGATTACCATTATCCAATTGAAACACTCTCAATAACAGTATGTCATAAATTGATATTTGATGCTTATTATTCATAAGCTTATTTGGTCTGAATAAAGTATTCTACAACGAAAAAAAAAATAGGAGTCAGATCATTCTATTTCTTTATTTCAATAATAGTTTACTCAGTTCTAAAGGGGAACCCATCATGCATCATATCTTCTCTGCATAGTTCATAATTTACGTTACTTTATTTTAGAACTCATAAAAAAAAAGTCCTTGAAAAATTTATGTATATTCACCCTGCGTGTTTGTGGACTTTATATTTAAACTACAGCAACTAGGACTATTGCAATGTTCTGATCTGTAAATACATTTATCAGACTGGATGTGCCTTTTTCTATGCTTAATGGGAAGACTGTTGTTATCCATTGAATAAATAATTCCATTTGACTACAGCAACTATGTAAATTTGATGAGATAATATAATAAATGCCTCCATAATAGGTTTAGTAAACTTCAAGTTTCACATCCTTTAAAAAAATAGAACTATATACAATACTGATAGAATAAAATGAACTCCTCCTTGTGATTAAAGGAGGAAGAAAAAATGAAGAAGAAAAGGAGGGAAGATAGTAGTAGACTAATAATGCAAACAATACTGTGGATGTCAATTGTGGAGATAAGGTACCCATGACAACGGAATGTAGCTACTTTGATGTTTTGCAGATTTATTTGTATTGAGAAAGAAGTTTTTATATAATACTATATATTCATGTCCCAATTTTTTTATATAAATAGGGCACCCGATTCATTCATTTTTCATCATTATTACTACATCTTTTTATACACATTTCATAACTACTATCACTTACATTAAAATCCATTCTATATATTCAATATGCGTTTTAATATTTTCATTCCACTTTCTGTTGTCGTCATTGCTGCTCTTATTGGTACTGTGGTTCAAGCTGAATCCACTGTCATCCGCAAGAACTCTGGTGTTTCAGGTCCAAATTCATATGTAGCTACTCCAGCTAAGGCTGCTAATGCCTTGAAATTGATACAAAGAAATAAACTCACCTTTACAAAGAGAGAAAAAGATGAAAACGAAAATGAAGCAGATGAAAATGACAACGGAAACTGAATAGGACGAAAAAAAAATATGTTTGAATAGTAGCTGCTGCCATTTTTATATATATCTTATTACGTATTAGTTTTATTATATTAGTTAATCATTCTCTTTTTGTTATTATTGTCGAGTACATACATAATTTTAAATAAATAAAATCTTATATTTACATCTATTGAAGTACAGAAAATATAAATTAAGTCTTCTTTGTTTGTGATGCTATCAATTGAAACTGTATACTCTATAAATATATAATTTGTCAATGTAAAGAATAAAGAGGATATAATTATTTTTACAAACATATATGATTCGCTAATCTACGTACAATGATACAATAACAACAACTACGTTCAAATAGGATATACAAATAATAATAACATTCTATTTTATTGATGTGTTAGTACTGCTACTACATCTTCTACTACTACTACTACTACTACTACTACTACTACTACTACTACTACTACTACTACTACTACTAATGATATCAATGTCATCACCATCATCATCACCCGGCCAATGAATTTTGCTTAAATATATCTTACATGTTCCCAAGAACTCGACCATGTAAAATTGATACGCTATAATCACCATGATGAATGAATCAGTGATCCACGCGATGGAAGGACCCATTTTGTTCAACAATAAGAACATGACTTGGTACAATGTGTTTATTGGTAACGTCGTTATCAAACAGAGATAGATGAGATATGAGGAAGGCATTTTATTATTATCAATACTGTCAACGTCAGGAGACGATGATATTGGCAATATTGGCAATATCCTATCCAAAATAAGAAAGCAAACACAATGTAGCATTATTTGGGATATAACAAGAGTTTCTGTAAATCGAAATGGATCCCCTGTGATGGCTCTCGAAATATCGAGGGAATAGTACAATATAGCATGTAAGACAGATATAAAAAGATACCACCGTTCAAATGTACTGCTGAATAAAGATCCTGTGAATAATGTGGGTAATGCTGTAGCTTTCGTTATATCTTGACCACCCTTCTGTTGTTGATGTTGTTCTTTATTGATGCTTTTCATGAATCGGGTTCGATATTTCCAAATGGAAAACACAACGAGTACAGTCTTGAGAAAAAGAAAGCATTCAATAATGGGTTCTTCAAAAAATTGAATTATTTCATCATAGCTTCTTTGTCGCTCTGAGGTAGTAGGTTTAGATATGAAAAAATACAGACAGAGTCCATCGATGATCCATGTTGCTATGGCTGGAAGCCATATATAATAATATCGAGTAAAGTGATTTTTTTGTGTCTTCCGGAAAAATAGAAGATAATGAAGAAATCGAATGATAGAAAGGATAGTATTGAGTATAATAAACGGCATGAAAAGAGGAAGGAGGAAAAGAAAAGGCTTGTGGTTTAGTTTATTTATATTACAATAGTTGAAAATAAAGTTTTTTTCTGAGTGCCTAACAATGTTGAGCGTATGATGTGTAACGTTTCATTTCTTCTTAAAGTACCCTCTCTTATTGTTAATCAGAACAATATTATCATTAGGTGTGTGCTACGTTGAATTTCCGGGAAAAATACATCCCACTTTTTCGAACTGTGTAAATAAAATACCGTAACAAACTATTGTTTTAATCACTAGAACCAAGTGGATAAATTGAGGGATATAAATATATGTCGTAATTCTTGCGACATTGCTTCGTTAAGGGGTAATTCTATAGTAACTTCAATTGCAAAGAAGGAAAAGACAGTATATTATGAACGTGTTTTCAAAAAGCTCAGTCTTAAAACCCAAAAGAGGCAATTATTACCATGGTAGTGGTAGTGATTTTAATCATTTTTGTAATTTTTTGATATCTCTATAATAATTTAATCATATTTGTATATTTTTTTTCTTTTAAAAATAAAGAGTGTCATAGGAATAGTCTGCATGATACCATGGCTTGGTATAGTTTAATTTATTAAAAAAAAAATAGGTATCCAAGAATATCAAGTGAACAATGCATTAAAAATGGTCTGATAAAAAAAAATAAGTTTAGGTTTGCACACCGCCAAAGAGGTATCTGTCAACGAAATAGCTTGGCTTGAGGTATAATTTTTCTTAATAAAAATAGATCCATATTACTCTATTGAAGCTTTGATAGAAATGGCTGCCTATAAATAGGTCTGGATCATGTTTATCTTCAGGAAGTGGTATAAGCAGTAATTATTTTTTCAATAAAGAATAGGACTCTCTATACAATATTGTTAAAAAATTGACAGCTATACTGTATACTATTAAAAGGATAGTTTTGATCTATCCCTTGGATGGTGTTATTACATATGGATGAATTAAGTTTAGATCTGAATAAATAAGTACGTATTTAGTCTATTTATCGCTCGTTATGGGCAAATCTAGATCTTTCTCTACTGCAAGAGAGGTTATCATACAAGTACAAAAAAGAAAATATCATTCATGCCACCTAGTAGTATATAAAAACACGTATTTCATTTTCCTATATTTAATACACAAGGATATGAATCTATGATGGAAGATCTCAATAAGCTTGTATTATGTTGTAAAGGTATTACATTGTCAACAAGAAGAAAAGACAAGTTTTTTAATAAAAACAAGTTTATTCAAGATGGGATTAGGTAGTACAAAAAGTTACTTGGCACACTATTTTAAAAATTGCTTGCAGATAAACAATATAATTCAAAAATAAGCTATTGCATACCGACGACTTTATTGGTGATCTTTTTCTCTTTGGCTATTTTTTTTTACGAGGAAAATAAAACAACTAGAGCCCTTTTTTTTCTTTCACTCACCATCACCCCTTAACAATTATGGAACATAGTTCTGATGATGGCATGTTTTATGATGCAAAGAATAGTACAGCCACAATCAAACCGGTTCCAAAAACGCATCCATCCTCGTTGCATAATGGTGAAATGGACAACGACGACGACAATGACGTGACCAATAATGCTACAGAAAGTCATACAACGATAAAAGTCCATCGTAATTCCATTACCGTAGGTCCCGATTGGCGAACGTCTGAAAGTCGTATGTATGTTTCTGTATTTGATGCTTTATTATTTTATTATTTCATTTTGAATCCAATAAAGATGGGAGAGACTCAGACTTATCTCTCCTCCTTTTTAACTGAACGGAATTCTATTTTAGCTTCACGTCATGATAACAACAATAATAGTAGTAATGGAAATAACATGGATGTCACTACCACAACAACAATAGTCAATAGAACATCCCAATCGATTGAATCATCACAGCAACAACAGCAACATCCATTGGAACTTGCCATACCACCATCACAACCTCCTCGAACACTGCGATCTCAAAAAAGTATACTTAGTATAAGAAATTCCGGAAATAAGAATACCAACCATCATAGTAACAACAATAACGAGTCTCGTCAGAATGAACACCAAGCCAGGTAAGAAAAAAATAATGGATATGTTTATTTGGAGAGAAAAGAAAAAAAAAAGAGCGTGGATCCCATCTGCCCCTCTCCCCTTCATTCCTTCTCTCGGAAACTAAGAATCATTGCATCACCACTCATTCATAAAGAATCCCTCATCGATTATCCATAGTGATAAAAAAGCAAAAAAGAGTTTTTTGGAACGTATTGGTCTTCGTCGACGTAAAAAAACAAATGAATCCAATAAAGAAGATGATGACCCTCATGCAACCACCATGTCAGCCCATATAGCGGCAGACGATGATGATATATCAGAACATACTACTGGAACAACTTCTTCTTCAGAATCCACAGCTGCACGCAATAGTACTGAATCGACTCGGTCAGGCACAACACAAATGCCCAATGCACTTGGTAACCTACGTGATCATGTTCCTCATATAGGATTACCTGTCAAGGTAACTTTAGCAAAAATAATAAGAATAATAATCCTTTTTTGAAACACGCATTTTTTTTTGTTTCAATGATAAAACACACATTCTATACACACGCATATAGCTGAAATAACGAAATTTATGTATTTATCATATACTAACGTTTTTGTTCTCTTACTTTAGGTGAAATCCAAGAATAAAGCAAGTCATGAACTTTCACGATTATGCTTAGCACAAACACTGACACTACTGCCACGGTCCACGAACACGAGCCAAGCAAGACGACCGTCACATGATACACAAGAACACTCCAATAGTCAAAGTTTTGCGCATGGAGCAACATGGACCATGATGTTTAGCAAGGATGGGAAATTTATGGCCACCGCAGGACAGTATTGTAATATTCATGTATGGAAAGTATTGGATCACGAATCAAATTCAGATAGCATAGAAGATGAAACGATTCATGTGTTTGAGGAAACTCCTATTCGTGAATACCGTGGTCATTTAGCTGATATTTTAGATATTAGTTGGTCAAAGGTACTATCAGATCAAATGGTTTTTATTTTTATTTTTCACTATCCTTCCCTCCATGATGGTAAGCTAACCCATTGGTTATTTTTTTTTCCACTCTTCCTATTTTTGAAAAAGAACAATTTCATTGTATCAGCCTCTATGGATAAAACGGTACGATTGTGGCACGTATCCAGAGAAGAATGCCTTGGCGTTTTTCCCCATTTAGATATTGTTACTTCAGTGTGTTTCCATCCAAAGGTAAAATAGCATTTGACCCTATTACTATAAACATACAAAAAGTTGTGGGGAGGGGGGAGAACTCAACAAACTTATTTATTTGTTTGTTTGTGTTGTGTGCATGTGCGTCTATGCTCAATTGGGTGTATGTACCATTACAATGAATTTTTAGGATGATCGGTTTTTTCTTTCTGGGTCACTTGATAGTCGACTACGTCTTTGGAGTATTGCCGACAAAAAAGTATCTTTTTGGAACGAAGTACCGAATGGCAACTTGATTACAGCCGTTGGATTTACATTGGATGGAAAAACATCGTGCGCTGGATCACAAATTGGCCAATGTTTTTTCTATGAAACGCAAGGGCTTCGATACAATACTCAAATCAATATACGATTCAGTAAACGTACATCGAAAAAAGGACGAAAAATTACTGGTATTGAAGCCATGCCGGGCATGCTTCCAGGAGAAGAGAAAATGCTGATTACAAGTAATGATTCAAGGACTCGATTATATAATATGCGGGACAAGAGTTTGATGTATAAATATAAAGGAACACAGAATCATTCAATGCAAATTCGTGCTACATTTAGGTATTTTATTTGATTTCGTTGATTTGATATTTAATGATAAATTTATATATATATTGATCACTTTTCTAATAATGGAATCTATTCTTATTTTTAGTGACGATGGACGGAATATTGTATGTGGGTCTGAGGATGGCAATGTGTATATCTGGGTGACAGAACCCATTACCTATTCACCCTTTCACCATTGGCAAGGCACCGAAGTAGCACTCAGTCAATTTAATACCCACGATGATATCATAAAAACAAGTGGCATTAATGGAGGATCACAACATCACTATGGTACTACATCATCCACCTCCACTCGTGTTCCTGGATGGTTGAAACGCAACAGTGAAAAACAAGGCGATAAATTACGTGGTCATAGTGAATATTTTGAAGCTCACCAGCATATTGCTACAGTCGCTACCTTTGCCCCTACACGTACACGACAAGCCTTGGCGAAATCTGGATTGGATACCATTTATAATCATACCCCCATTGACCCGGCTCTTGAAAGTCTTCGTCAACGACGATGGAAACCTAAAAATCAAGAAGAAGTGAGACTAATGCGACGATCATTTTCTGGCAATGATTTTGCTTCAAGTCATCTTCATCCTCATCATCATCGACTCCTTTTTGGTCATTCAGGATCGGGAGGCAAGGATCAATTCAATAATGATGAAGAGGATGGTATCGATGGTGGAGAAGGAGAGGAAGAGGATGAATCTGAAGAAGAAGAAGATTGGTGGACTGAATTACGTGACAAGTATAGTTATCCAGATGGTCATATTATTGTGTCTGCTAATGATACAGGCTGTATCAAGGTGTGGCGTATGGATACAGGTGTTTATGATGAACTCGTCTTGCAAAAACAAAAACGATCTCGAAATTTACATCGTAAAAGTAATAGTCTTGATTATTTTGTTAATCATCATCATCCACCAAGTACCACTTCTCATAGATCCAATGAGTCTTCAAAAACTAGAACAAGACCTCATTTGGGTCACTTGTTCTCCACCGCAGGTCGATCCAAGTAACACTTCCAAATACACACTTCTTTTCTTTCTTTACATTTACAAATTAATTCATATATACCCCCCTAGCCACTCATTTTGATTTTCAAACATGTAATAGACCATATTTTTTTGTAGTTGTAGCTTTTTTCTTCTTCTTTGCTTTTACGATAAGCAGAAAAAAACATCGTTTTTGTTATTAAAAACAAAAAAAAGTATCCCATTCATATATTATATATATTGTTAGATCATTCCATTTTTTTAATTATCAATGAAACAAGTGTTTTGTATATATAAAAACTAAATAAAACAAAAGGTCAAATTATATAAAAAAAAAGACAACACATTTGACATCTATTATAGAATATTACAATCATAATATCTATAAAAAAAAAAAAGAACAAAATACAAATGATAAGTAGAAAAGATAAAAAAAATGGATGGATGAAAAAGTTTATCTACAAAAGACGAAGAGTACTACACAACAATATAAATAATAAAAACGAAACAGGAGGAGAATGGGATGTGGGGATAGGGGATGGGAACAAGTACTAAGAGTTATAATAAGGAAATGAATAAGAAAACAATGAAAAAAAAAGATATAAGAGGTAAGTTTGGGTGTTATTGTTTTGGAGGAACATGGAAGATTAGATAACGGATGGGTTATGGGAGGAATTGGAGGAGAAAAGGGGTAACAACAAATGTAAGAAATCATAAATCTAATCACGACACAACATGGCAATCAAAGCACCACCAATACTTCCACCATCTCTAGCAATTTCTAACTTGATCTTATCCGTGATTTCATCACCAAACCATTCTCGTAAAGATGACTTTAAACGATCCGTCATATGAGGATAAAATTCATATGTGGATCCAGTGATACCCACAACAATTTCAGGTTGATCCAACAATTGTTGTTGTAAAATCATGGAAATAATAGCAACTGAAGCCAATGCAGCACTACGAGTGGCAACAATACGACAAATACGGGTCAAGATGGCCATATCTTGAGAAGTAGGCATATTTAAAAAGTGGAAATTACTCAAGATTTCAATACCCTTTTCATGATTCAATGAATCCGCTGCTTCTGCTTCCAAGGCACTCATATAAGCTGTTGGGAAAGACCAAAGTTCTTCCAAACCTTCTGGGATCACACCTCCAAACAAGACATCGGCCTTGATGAAATCAATGGCAATTAGGCGGACCAGCTCACCTAAATAGGCACCGGACATCATTTTTTCATAGATTTGGAATTTGGGTTGATTATGGCTAGCATCTAAAGCTAAATCATATTTTGTCAAGGGTAAATAACTTTCGTTGCCAAAAATATCAATTTCGGTATTGATAAGCATTTCAGTGCCAGGTGGGTATTTGGCTCGTAAAGCAGGATCCAATTTTTCAATCAATTCCACCTTCTCTGGATAAGCACCATTGAGACCTGTGGCATAGATAAGACCAATACGTGCTTTGGGATTGCTATAGGCATGTGCTACCAAGGTACCCACGGTGTCATTGAGAATGGCAGTGACTTTAACGTTCAAGGACTAAAAAATTGTTTATCCGTCATGTCAGATTTCCAAATTTCTCTGTATAATAAGCAACTTTCACACTAATATATCTCACACTCACACGATCTATTTACTATTTTCAGTGACAACAACAAAATATAAATTTTTACCTTTCGATGAAAAGCTTGATGAAACATATCAGCCAAATCACGACCTTGAATATCTTGAAGCGTAAAACCCTTTCCCATTCGAAGTATTAAACCTTGATCCACACCTGATTGACTATAAAAAAAAATGTGAGTCCTCAGCAATATGACATAGTTTACACAATAAAGGTGTATTCCCCCCCTTTTTTTTCCCTCCTTCCTTTCTTTTAATATTCTCCAATCAGTTATATTAAAAAAAAAATATAATAAAAACTTACTCTACAGGGAAACTCCAACAAACACCTAAAGATAATGTTTCTTTACCATGGATTTGAGCGTCTGTAAAAAGATGACGTGCCTTGACAGTAATCAATTCTTGAACAGCGTCTGCAATCCAATCAAAGAATGCAGCACCTGATCCCGTTTTCAATTCTTGTGAAGGCGATCGTTTTAATTCTAAGACACGGACTTGACCATTGCCTAATAATTCTACAGCAGAGATGCGTAAGTTGGTGCCACCTAGATCGAGTGATAAGAAGGAACCTGTTTCATTCCCCTTGGGTAACTTTGTTACAAAGGAAGGAATCATGGTAGCAAGACCCCTGGAAGGGGTTTTGAGACCGTGCTTGAATTCATTGGCAAAACCATTGATGATGGGAGCAAGTTTGTCTTTGGATAAAAGGAACTCCTGTTCCAAGTTTTGAAACAATGCATCAGTCATTTTTGAAATATAAAGAGTCACACACGTATTGATTGGGGGGATAGGTGGAAGAAGAACGAGAGTCAATAGAATAGAATAGGATGATAATGATAGATATAAAGAAAGGGTAGATTAAAAGTATTTATAAAAAGAATGAGAAGGAAAAGGGAGAAGAAAGAAAAAAGGGAAAAGAAAGATGAATTATTATTATATATTAGTTATAAAAAAAGCTTTTTTTTTTTTTTTGGCGGGCCCTTTTTCCTTTGAGTGGAGGGAAAAAGAAAGTGGGAAAAAAAAGAAGTAAAAAATGAATGAAGGGCCTATTGTTATATAATGGATAGAATAGAATTGGATGATGTATTATGATGCTGATGAATGATATCGTCGACAAAATGTTTCGGGAATGGGACAATTCCAGAGCCAATGATCGATGATTTATTATCGGAAAATACACAAAAAAGAAAATTGAACAACTAATCATGACCCTGACTTGAACCCTTTTACCGTACCTCTTATAACTCAGTTTTATATTATTACTGGGTCGCTTAATCAAATAATAAAAAAGCGGGGTTCTTCTTTTCAGTAGAGAAGGGTCCCGCGTAAATAGAAAAAAAAATATTATAATTCCCTCTCTTTTTCCATCGTTTGTTTCTTTTTTTATTATTATTATAATATACAGAGTAGGAAAAGGAAAGTGGTTTTATATTATATATATCATACCATATAACAACAATAACAACGTACCAACAAGTCCCAATAACAGGTTTATTACAAGTAGTAGTAGCATAATAATGCATGGTAACTCATATTTTGTAAATAGAAAAGCTATAGAATGCTTTTTGGAATGATATGCATCGGAAAGACTATATTCTCATTGGGTCCTGCATCTTTTCTCTCCCCCAAACTTGAACAGTTTGACTCCCTTTCAAAAAAAGTCCCTTTTTCGTTTTGAAAAAACTTTTTTTCGTTTACGTAATCTGAACCCTTATTTCCACCCGGGACCTAAAAAGAAAACAAATAAAGATGGACCCTGGAAAGACTACGTAATAATCATCATCGTAATAAGTACAACCTATTTTTTTACAGGGTTGTGTTTTTTTTCTCCCGACCTCAATGAGAAACGTTACACTTTTTCAACCAACTCTATTAAAAAATGAATGATTCATTTTAGAAGGTTTATCAATATTGCATATTGTGGTGAATATCTCCCCTTTTTTCTTCTTGTTTTTATAAGTAGCGCTTTATACTATTATAGACTCGCCAAGATACAGAATGATGATGCAAGATGATCTTCTCATTTCATGATAATAATAATAAGGATATAAATAAAAAACACAACCACATGGCATAGTTCTATATATATATATACTACGTTTATTTTATCTATACTAGACTGTATAAAGAAGTAGAATCATCATTGAGAATTCCGAGAAACTATTCTTCTTTATTCAATTCTTGTACATCAGGAACATATTGTTTATACATGGTAAGTGGTATAGTTATAGATTTAATACGAAATGGGTGGGGTTTTTTCCCCTCATCATCATCCTCACATGTTACATATTCTTTATACAATAGATTGGTTCACTAATAGTAACAGTAAACTTTATTCTCTTCTCCTTTTTTTTATTATATATGCAAACTTCTTCCTTAATAAGAAATTGAAGCTAAATATATAATAATAATAATTACTTATTGACGAAGGTAACGATGGATTGGATACCTTCCTTTTGATCATGATGTTTTTTAATGAGTATATTAAAGCAGAAGAGTATACAAGCTAGTATTAAGAATAACGAACTCAATGAAAAATGTTGTTAATTATTCGGTTTTGTTGAATTCAGACCAACAAGAACATCGATACTTTTTGTGTACAGACAAAGAAATAAATGATACACACCAGGCCATTATTAACGCTTGTTTTTTTCCCCTCATTGTCAAAAACCCGCCATTGACATTATTTCAATACAGCACGTTGGTTACTTCGGATAAATTTGAGTCTCTTTTTTTACCCGCTACATTCCCGTACGCTGGCTGGAATAATACTGCCAATATACAAGAAGCAACTTCTATTTGATAAACGTCAGCCATAGCTATACGTAGATTTTTTTAATGAAAGAACAACTATATTTATCATGCATAACAACGATCTTCATTCTCTTTTACTTATATCACTATAATAATCACTTTTTGTAGCAGAATTATTGTCTAATAGCATAATATTTATTATACAAAAACATCAAGTTGGCATGTTTCATACTCAATAATCGAAAAAGTCTCGTGTCAAAATATCAATGGTCTCGTGGGTTTTCACAATCGAAGACCCCTTTTTTTCCACTTTGAGTTTTCGTGGGGAAAAAAAGTATGTTTTTGCGGAGCTTATTATATCATTCTGTAAACGAAAGGAAAGTAATGCTTTTTGAGTAAATCAGACAAGATCATCATCATCATCATCCCGAGAAAAAACTTGCTATTTACATGAATTATCACCGATTATTTCCTATATATTTACATCATATTATAAATAGATCAAGAATTATTCATGCTTTAGGATAACCAATCACGTTTTTATTCTTTGATTTAATCAGAAAATTGTTACTATTTTAGTGGCCTTGTCCCCCTTGCATACTTAACCTATCGAGCTTTAACCTCTTGTTCGTTCTTGGCTTTTACCATTCCTTTGGTTTCTTTAATAACAGTAACTGTTCTAGTTCGAAATAAATTGCTCACAGTAATACATTAACTATAGAGTAATTAGTAATATTGTGTTTTATATTCTAGTATGGAATGACTTGTTTAAAAGTTGACATTACCACAAGCACCTTATAGTAAAGCAAAGTAAACAGTAATACACTTTTGTAGCCATCCCATTTTACACACACAAACACCTTATTATTATATCGTGTTATCCTCGTGACTTTCTGTGATTCTAAAAAAGCGCCTCAAATTCATTCGAAGGCGATCCCGTAATAATAGTTGGAACTATATTCTTGTACATATCACTTTTGGCAAATGCTATGGTATAAGATTTACTTGAAATGAATCCTTTTGGGCAATCATCAATGTTCTAAATTGCAGTTTTCTAACCTATATATGTTACAAATGATCTAGTTGTGCTAATTCATAGAAACATTCTATAAACAATACCGAATGCTACTCATAGAATGACCAACGATTCAATGAAAGTGATGTTCGTCGATGATTGTTGTTTTGTAGCTAAACAATGGTTATATAAAATCAAGCTCAGCGATATAACTGATAGACGCATGAAGTTCGGAATATTGGTTTATGAGCGAGTTCAAAAGTCTTTTCATTGTAAGTTTTGAAATCGTAAGAATTAACGATTAGCTGATTGACTGTATTGTGATCACAGCAGTTGACAATATTCACCAATTTTTACATTATACTGTTGATAAGAAACAAACTACCCCAATTTTTTTTACGGTTACTATCACTGCAATATAGATAGTAAATCAAATAGCTTTTTATTTGACTGATTTAAATCTTATTGATGTTTGTTTGTTATCACTATTATATGCTTTTTATATTACAATTGACCACTTATTTTTTCCTCGCTATTGTTGTTGTTACTATGGTAATATAACCAATAGATAAATGTGCACCTTATTATTAGTACTGCTTCTACTAAGAAGCAAAGATATATGGTACCAAATGATGTTATAAATTGTCAACGGTTTTTTTTTATTTTGTAAATGAAAAACTCTGACTGGATGACATTATTGCAAACAAATAATGGCCTATTGAATAGATGTTCTTGAATTTGTCGGTGGATTAATTTATTGTTGTTCGACGAATTTCTGGGCTGAGAGTATTGATTCTTCTTTAATGAGTTCATGATGTTACGTATTGATGAATAATGAAAAATGTTACTTCTCTTTGTTTTCAAAAAAAAAAAAAAATTCAAAAAGAAGAAAGAAAATCATTTATTGCATACTTTCATAACATCCAAATCGATGGCTAACTTGAAGGGAGAATTAGTAAATAGGTAAAATCATTCTAACAAAAATTTCATTATACAGTACAAACCCATTTACGAAGAATGGTATACTTCTTTATTATTAAAAAAAAAATACAAGTGAACACACACACTAGCTACGTACAATATGTACACAATATCTTTCTTCTTTCATTTTTTCTTGGTTAAACTAATGAATGGATTTTACTTTTTTTTCAATGATAAGAAGTAATTTGTATAGAAATAATTCATCAGAAAGGATCACTCTATTTTACAATATGAACAATGAAAAAATACAATCGAAATTTGGCTTTCCTATATATATATATATATATATCATCAGAAAAAGATCGATCATCCTTTATTACTATTACTTTCAAAAAAACACGATTATCTTTATCACCATCACTTTCAAAAAAAACGAACATCCTTTATTACTATTAAATCCAAAAAAAAAGCTTCAATATGCCAAACCTTACTCTCTGTTTACCAGAAGAAATGTTCTCTGAAATTTTCAAGTATATTGATCAAAAAGATTCTGTCGAGTGCAAGAACGTATGCCAAAGATGGTCCAAAATGGCTCCAAAATACACTACCACTGCTTGGAAAGAAGTACAGATCAATTCTGATTCTTGGAGAGAAACCAACATTCTAGTATACTTTGGGCATCATATCAAGAAACTTAATATCGAATCTCAACAAAATGCCAATAATATCCTTGATCAAATTGCCGCAAGAAATATTGATAAGCTTCAGATTCTTGGTAAGAAAATAAAACAATAGAGATAAAAAAAAATAAGGACGCATTAATATAATTTATAGAATATAGACACATCTGTTATTGACGATCATAATTTTTTTTTCGCTGCGTAATAAATTAAAATAGATATTTATGGATTTCCTATGGATAATCATTCCAATTTACTACCAACAAAACTTGGTCATTTTTAAATTTCATTGATTGAACTATCTTTATGGAATCATCCCATTAATCTTTCCCTCTTGGAATTACTCGATACACTACCAATGTTGACCCATCTTACAGTTATTCTTAATAAAGAGATCTCAAACAATTTGATATCACAAGAGCAAGAACAAAATAGAAACAATAATGGCACCACAGGCTTGATTTATCTTTGTCTTGATAATCGATTTGCTTTTGAAAACCATATTCTTCCTGTCCTTCGTCGTTGCCCTTCTCTCGAGTTTTTTACATTGAGTCGCGAAGGTCCTGATTCAATAGAGACATCGGTCACCTATATCAATATAATTCATCAAGTATGTCCTTTAGTGCGTCATTTGTTATGGAATTCTTACGAAGATCATGTCACCCACGAACAATATATAGAATGGTACGCACAATCCAAGAATAAACAACCTGTCACTCGTAACGACAATAATGATGACGAAGAAAGTGTTGTCCGTCAATTGGTTTTCCAAGGAAATGTTGAAGTTCTAAATGATGGTAAATAGGAAATGCAGCAGCTGATTGATCTTTTGAGAAAATCAAGAAACGTACTTGAATTTTTGTGGTTTCAAACAATAACAAATTATGAACCACCCATGTGGAACATATTGGCTAATCACCTTTCTTTTCCTCGACTTCGCTCAACAAAACAACATCTTGATGTAGCTGATAATATCGCGACAAACAATTGTATCGAATTTATGCAAAGACATGATCACCTTGAACAATTTGAAATTTATATTATGAGATCATTACAAAATGAACAAGATCCAAATGAAATAATTCCAGCAAACCCAACGCGCGTCATTGATAGTATCGGTACCCATCTTCGGCAACTTCAAAAAATAGCTATTCATTTTGATTTTATTACTTCTGATATGAATGTTTCAACACCTTTATCCAACATTTTTGAACGACTTGAAAATATCCAGGAAGTTACGCTGACTGGCTTTCTTATTGAGGATCAAGTTTTATTGGTATTAGCAAGTAGACTGCAACATATTGAAATTTTACATTTGGATAATGGCAGATTAGAATTACAAGTAGAGAATCATCCAGGACAAACTACTGAAGGAATGATTGAATTTGCTGAAAATATGCGTGATACGAATAAATGTTCGATAAAAGAATTACGTCGTCGTAATTTCAACATCATCAGTGACCAAGTCCTCAATATATTTGGCCAAACTATTACTTTAATGACATTAGGTATTTCAAATAATACTCATATCACCGATGAAGGGATTAATGATTTCATCAATGGTAACAATGACAAAAGTATCAAAGTATTCGGATGTCCATCTGTCACTCCTGATAACCCTGTTCACGTAAATCATCAAAGTTTAATGTTTTAGACTAATTTAAATTTGTTTCATAAATCTTAATTTCAACATTCTCTTATTACCTATATATTCTATCTATATTATTTTTGTTAAAAAATAAAAATTCACTTTATATAAAATTGGTATTTGACTCTTTCTTGTATTTGGAGATAAAAAAAAGAAAGTTTATAGAAAAGTAATAGGAATGAAAAGACCTGTCAAGTGCATTTTGGATGGATAAAAATGTTTTATTCATCATCAATCTCCCTCATAAACACGCACACAACAAGGAATAAATAATTAGATACCTAACCATGACAACAAAAAGTATAAAACGACTTTGGGGTATTATCATGCATTCGGCGACTTGACAAAATTATTACTTCCACAATTTGCATTCAATCATATCCGACGTCATTTCCTCCATCGTTCCCTTTCCCTTCCACAATGGCTTCGTTTCTATTCCTCCTGAATCAATTTTGGAACAGCCTCTCATTGCACAAAGAAGTATTCGATCCAGTCAAATCAAAACTCTGCTAATTGTTGATTACTAGACCAAACATAGGGTTTCCAATATTATCTGTTTTGCTTTTATATCTCTTGCTCACTCTGTACTTGTACCTTTCGTCACCACTCTACTTTTATTCCATACAATTATCCAATCGTCATCAACCTTTATCCTCCCACTTCCAAGTTCTTCTATCCTGCCCAAGCATTAGTTGTAATTTTGGAAATACTCACTGTTGCACACCCTATCTGCACAACAATATTTGGTGGTGTCTCTTATGCAATCTAACTCCAACTCATACCCTCTCGCACCACCAAATTGCAAATATGTTTACATCTTATATCTGCCAAATATGCTTATCTGCATCCAGATCCCTTCATCATTTCTTCTTTCTATTCCTACTTGATAAAAAAAGACATATCAACACCAAAAGCTGGGTTAGTTTGAGATTTCTTGTTTCTTTGTATCAGGCATATACATTTAAGTTGACAAAAGTAAAACCTGGTCTTTTTGAATCTGCTGTGTCAAGTTTGCATAATAAAAAACGTCTTTGTAGTAGGACAGGTGGAAGATATCAGTCTAATAGCACAGATGACTTGATGGCGATGACATATAGTAGTGATTGGTAATGGATTCATAGCAAGTGATGACGTGTATGTATAATAAGTAACTATAATATATGGTATATATATGAGAGACGAAGTTTTGCATGCAAAAGGGAGAAAGAAAAAAGAGGGTGGGACCAAAATCAGCAGAAATTGAAAACAAGAAAAAAAAATCCAGGGGTACACAAACATGCACCATGTTGTTATGCTGATCCTATAACCATAGAAACTTACCTTGAAGTCTTGAAATCCTGCATGGATTTTTATTATTGAATAATGTGATTCATAGATTTCATCCAAAAATATATAATTACCCTGGAAAGACTGATAATAAATGAATCGGCGCTACGGAGAAATATGCTTGTACGTACCAAGATGAAACAAAATAAGTTTGGTTAGGAGTGTTAACCAGGCACAGGTTTGGTTACGGAGTGCCTGTATACTTTTTTTACGCGAGAACAGGTAGCATGCTTCTTCTTTATCCTTTTCTTTACGATACAATCATATCGCTATATAACACCATATAACTAATACATAAAATAATCAAGGCACTGGGTCATAAAATAAGCCACTATCGGATGTTCAATTGATAAAAAATAATAATAATAATAAAAAGAGCTCTGCTCTCTCTCTTTTTTTTTTCTTTGACAAATATCAGAACACGATCATTCAGTTTTTGGAGATCTGGTTGCTTGATCTCCCCCCTTCACAGAGGTTGGGTTGTCAGCTCTTTAAAATTGGGTGGTTGGGGAACATAGATGGTGTACCGGTTGCGTCCTTGCAACGGCGGCTCTGTCTGGATTAACACGGCGTGTTTATGTTTCTTGCAAATTGGATGTCCGGGTTTTGGTGTTTTCTAGTGGTGAGCCCTGTCTTCATTCATTTCTCCGCCCTACCCTGTTTGTGTCTGTTCTTGAGCAATACTCTCCAAATGAAGGATTACTGATGGATAGAGTCATTTGCTAGATTTGAAATTAATTTTTCTCATCATATGCGTCTTGTCAGTAAATTTCAATATTGCACTTCCATTGTGTTTACTTTCAAGCAATTTTTTCCACCCGCCAACTTTGTTGGCACATAATTCAATTAAGAAAATGATAAAAAAAACATACTTGATAAAAGACGATGCACTATTGTAAAAATGGTGTGTCTTTTTTTTCAGGTCCTTCCTTTTTATATACTTTAGTTGTTTCATATTTATAACTTTATAATTTTTAATAAACTACATTATTGTTTCTTTATTATCATAAACATCATCATAAAAACCCATTGTTTTTAACGGTTCCCATTTTCTGGAATGGGTTCCGAATGCACGGACCATGCCAATATTTTTCTCTTTTATATAATTAATCTGACGTTTGATTATTTGATCATGAAAGAACAGGCTTTATTAACAATAATAGGCGGTGCCACATATTTCCAATTGACTGTTATTATTATTATTATTATTTTATTAGTATTTCGTCATGAACGATTATTACAAGCAAGCCAAGCCAAGAACAAGCAAGAAACGGTCCAAACAACCTTACAGCCTTACAAGCACTGGTCCATTAGTCAAGTTAGAACTTAATCACAATAGCAGGCATAATAATAAAGTCTTTTATTGTCTTGGGCTTTTTTTTAAAAAAAAAAAGTGATTTGATAACACATTGATTTCTTCATGTTAAAAGTCTTTAATAATAAAAAACACGCAATCGTTTATTCATTGAAAGATTGATCTTTTAATCCTAATCAACTTTTTCTTTCTTGGTCCATTTTTTTTTCGGAACACTTCTGGATGCACAGACCATGTCAATTTAAGGGAAACGTACGAGTGTGTTTTTTAAAGTGTGGGTATGAGCCAGCTCTATAAATAATAAAATACGAATAGTAGTAATAATAAGAAAAAAAATTACTTTATCTGAAAAACTTACAAAGATACGATAGACAACACAACAAGAAACAGCTACCATACCCCGTTCGCATGATAGCGTGTTGTTTAAATACAACTTTAGTCAACACAGGAGCATAAAGAATGGATGGAAATCAACAAGACGATGTTAAAGATGGCACAATAGTAGTACAAATGCCAATTTTACTTGCATGTGAAAGCACAAGAGATCTATTAAGCTAAGTCCTATCTAGGTTCACATAAAAAGTAAGAGGGGACCCAGACAGGATTGTGAAGATCACAACGAGTGAAACTATGCAATAAGAGAAAAAAGCAAGCAGAAGTGAAAAGAGCACTACCGGCACGGCAGTCATACCATATGTTGGATTTTTGTACTTGTTACAATCATGACCAAAATCACCACCACCGTAAGTATCTATGCTGACAGCAAAGTTGCAGAAACTAATAGTACCAACGACAAAACCATAGTAAGTATATCACGCAAGTTCGATGAACGGAACAAACCATACTCACGACGACGAGAAGGAACAGGCATTTGAAGTGGGTTGACAGGTTCAAGATCAAGGCCAGTGACAGCTGGGTAGTGGTTGTGCAAAGAAGAGATGGAAAAGTACGAAATATAACATATATGACACGGAAATCTAAACGAGCAATCAAAAGAAGTGCAAGATCCACATAGACAGTAATCAAATAAACACAAAAACGGCAAATACACGACGACCTTCTTCAATAGAACTACTGGCAATGGTAACAATAATACTAATAAAGATGAGGGTCGTGCAATTCTAACCATGATCCATTTCTGCACTTTAATCCAACCTTTACGGAATAAAAATACAATCACCACAGCGGCAAACAATTTGTCCAGTAAAAATAATTAATGCATTTGTTAGTGTTTGCGTGATGCCTGATCCTCCTCCTTCACCACCACCACTATCACGGCCACTGGAGGGTAGCATGGTCATTATTTGGAAAACTGACAAAAGAACGTGTAGGGCAAATAATAATACTCACATAAAAAAAATATGCTAATTATATATAAATATATATCTTTGTCAATTTTTCCTCCTATATTCATTGCTGTCATTGTTCTTGCCCTTTCTTCACATTATTACCTTTTTTTTTACCTGCGTATAATCATTACTTCCACTATAGACCACTTTGATTAAAAAAATACTGAGAATGATACAGGCATGCAACCACAGGTTTAATAATAAACTAAATTTGTTGATTATAAAACTTTAACTTGATCACAAATAATTCTTCATCGTCTCGTTCTTTATTTCATTGCTGCTGTTACGCCTCATTGGATGAATTACGTGATCTACCCAAATTCGTCATTGCCATATTCCTATCATGATGACTCTCCATTCCTAGTAAAATTATTAAAAAAAAGGAGAATGATGAGATTTTATCCATATTTTTTATGGATAGGGCAATTATAATGTATTAGGACTCGAATTGACAGCAAGGGCAGCATCCAATCAAGATGCTCTCTGATCATTATTTTAGGACATGACAGTAGCACGTCTTGATCGACGAGCTGCCAAAGTGGCTTCACAGGTTTTATAATGACTTTTTTTAATCGACATTTTGACATTCTTCTATGGAACATTGATGATGTCTTTTAATCCACACAATGAACACATCCATGTAGCTGATTTTCGAAAACGGGTACATAATATAGGTTCTTTATCAAGCGTTGCTTAAGGTCATTCTTCTATTTCATGTGGACGCTCATGAGGAATGGATGCCGTGGTGGTTGTGATAGTCGTTGGTGCTACCGTAGCTTCATCGTCGACGATGTCATCATGTAAGGCAACGGGACTTCTGGACATAAAAACGACACCCTCCCCCAAAAAAAACGAATAAAGAGGAAAAGTCTATTTTTTTTGTAATGAGTTGAGTGAATGTGTTTATTTCTGTTGTTTAATATTCCCAAGAGAGTGAGATTAGGAATAATTAGTATGTGTGTGTAACATGGTGATTTATATCATAGCAAGTAAAATTTTACTATTACACTTCGAGAATTAAAGAGTTATAATAAAATTTCTGATATGGTGATTATATATAATGATGCAACCTGTTGGAAGAGGTTTTCAAAGTTGTTGCGTATATGGGTACGAACTGCCTCAACCATCCCAACTTTCATCCTATCCAACTCAAGAAAGTAAATAGAAGCAATACAATATTTATGCACCGTATTAATCTGATTTTAAGTTCCGATTGGCGCGCAGTGATATATAAAAAAGAACCACAAACCCAATTTCTGTTACTCTTTTTTCTTCTTTTTCTTCGCCGACAGTTGGGCACGTCCATTACTGACAGTCAAGAAAGCTATCCAACAGTGATGCTCTGTCCGTCCCTTTCGTCATTGGGGACCGTTAATGTCACGCGAGGGCATTATCGTTAACAAGTCAATTAGGCACCCTCATTCCGAACCCTATTATTAACTTCTAAAGTCAATCCCCCACTGTTTACTTTAATCTCAATGCATAATTCTGAGATTTCCCTTAAAATCCCCCTCATTGGTTGTAGTACCTCATTACAATCACACCCATAAGCGGAGCCATTCAAATGAAGAAATACTGAGGATGGTGGCAGCGAGCTATGAATGCTTGGCAACAAGCTACTGGCTGAGTGCGTGAAAGAGCGTAATTTTTTTGTATTTATAGGCATTCCAATGTCAAGTTCTCTTTTCAAGCAAGCTCCTTTCAAGGCAAGGTCGTCTACCTAAGGCAAGGTCGTCTTCCCAGGCCATGATGTTTTTTCCAAGCCAAGTTTCATTCCGTGTCAAGATTCCTTTCCCAAGTTGAGGTCCTTTTCTGTTTCAAATTCCATTCCAAGTCAAGATTCCTTTCCATCTCAAGTTCTCATGCCAGGTCAAGTTCTCATTCGGTGATCAAGTTTATATAAATCCTTCAACGCACACTATAAAACAACCTTCACTTTTATTTAAATCGCGTATCATCTTTTTATTATCCATTAATAACAAAAGTCTTCTTGTTTCCACTCATCATATTCATTTGTAAAAATAAACTTCATATTGATTGATGTTGTACCGTCTTCTTAAATACTAAAACTAGCCCTTTTTTATTCAATGTTCTTTGTTTCAATTTTTAGGGTTTTTTTTTAATTATATATAATCGAGGCAACAACAAGAATAAAATCACAACCTTTTTTTTTTATTTCTGTGTTTAAAAAACTAGTTTCAACTGTGTCATTTATTTAGTTCCTTCTTTGAATACAAATGACTTTTTATTTCTTCTAAAGGTACTCGATATCAAATTGTGTGATGTGTACAATTTGAAAATCCTATTTGGGAAAAAATGCAAAATGTAAACAAGATTACTATTGTGTAATAATAATAATGATAGTACCTATACTATTACAGCGTCTGTATTTTATACAACATGGACCTGATGTCAACGACAAGAACAACATGGAGAAAGATGCATGTAACAAAAGTATAATATCTGATGCAACTATTATTTTTATTATTATGCGTATCCACTGACATTACAATAGATAAGTGTCTTCTTAACATATTATTGGATGGATGAATGAGATTTACTTGAAAGTAGGATGATCTGATAAGTCAAACGCCAGGATGAATACGAATTTATTACCGTTGATGGAAATTCGGATGGAATATAAATGAGGACCGGTTTTACGAGAAAAAAAAGTGGTTATGAAGAGATCAAATGGAATAAAGTTGTTTATTTTTTTTACGCATCTTATATAAAACATTGGTGTGGTCAGACAAAATGAAGATGAGCAGTAGTATATACATAATCTTGTTACAGTTATATTGGAATAATCCATTGGGAAGGAAGGAGGTTCTTGTCAGTGTCATGTAATATTTGTTCACCAGATGCTACAGTTATACAAAAGTATTCTTAGAGGTTAATTCATTAATTAATATATAAATAGATATACAATGATGGGAGGATTTTCAGATTATCCTAGTTTTCTTTTCTCTATTACTCACTTTATTTTATTTCTGTTTTTTACCAATTCTTCCATTATTATTTTCTTCGTATAATATTAATCAAGCCTAAATGGGATATCCAAACTGGGAAGACGTGAATATTAAGGCTAAGAATGAAGCAACCGATGATATTTATCGTTTCTTTGCGGCCAGAAGCGAATGCATTCTTGACTTGTTGGGAATGGTTTGTCTGTATTATTAGTATTTATTTATTTTTACATATTACAATTCGAAAAAAAAAGTTTAATACTTTAGTTATTCTTCATAGAGGGAACAAAATTTGGCTAATGTATGTCAGTATTATTTTATGGTTGTTGTCAAAATTAGCTAGAGGATAGATTTTCCTTACGCAAAGGACACTATACCGCATATTATCAAGATGATCAAAATGATCCGGTTTTGTTGGAAACAGAGCATGATTTGCACTGTGCATTTAATAGGCGCAAGCCAAGAAGTGGAAAAGATGGTGTGAAATATGGCGATAACCCCATCTATTTTCTTCGCATTTTTATCAAGCATAAAAAGAATACTATCATTGACAACAATTTTAAAAGCTCGACATTTGTACCCGAAAATTATTGACCAAAAAAACTGACCCAGATAGGATGGATCTAATAGTAGTCGAACCACTTCATTTTCTTCGTTTTATAGACAATGCTCTTGTCAGTCATTTGTTTCCATCGTAAATCAGTAGTATAGTCAAATCACTTTTCTTCAGTGAATCATTACCACATTTATTAATAAATAATGTAGTCAATATATGGTATTTGGATAATAATCATTTATTAAATATATATTTTTATCTCTTTCAATTCATATATTATACCCTACAAGTACTCTTTAGATAATAAATTGAATAAACTAAGAAAATATGTATACTTATATTTATTACGTACGTTACAAATGAAAAATGGATGAATATAGATAAATATAGAGGAAAGAAAGAAATGAAACTACTTCTACATAGAATTATGAATAAGATGATGAAAAAAAAGGGAACTGTTGTTGTTACAAGTAATGTGATAAGTAGTGTATGACTATTTAATTATAGGGTGAATTGTTATATGCTTTTTGTTATTATTATTATTATTGCCCCTTGTTGCGTTCAGCAATGGCACGAGCTTCCTTTTGTGGATCAGCGTGAGCAAACCAAATGATGGAAGCAATGCCAAGTAATGCAGCAATGATACAACCAGCCATAGCTCCTTTACCACGAGCAGTGAATCCATCATAAATCAAGGTGACACCACTGGGTGCTCCAGATAAATCCAAACCTTCTTTACCAGCAGCATTCCCTGTTGCTGAAATACCACCAGCAGTACACATATCATTCATAGAGGATGGAATTTGCATACGTTGTTGAGCTACATCAGGTGCTTCCACAAAAGTTGCTGCAAGACCTGTTTCTAAATGCCATTCAATATGACAATGGAAAAACTATATATAAATGTATTTTTTGTTGAGTATTTTTTTTTTCGTTTGATGTAAAATAAAACAGGTTTTTTTTTTTAAAAAAAAAAGGAAAAGATGATTTACCCAAATACCAGGATTATCAGCACGGAAACGAACAATAGCAAAACCTTCTCCAGGGACTTGGATAGTATCACGACGCATAGGATTTGTGGTATTTAAAGGAATGGATGAGTTATTATCATAATAACCATCCCCTTTACCAACAATTTGGAATACGTGACCGTGTAAATGGACTAATAAGATGGGGAAAAAAAAAGTTAATTTGACGTGTCATTCAAAAATGAAAAATATATATATATACATAACAAATATATAGAAACTTACATGGATGGGTATTGCCATCCTTATTATTAAGCACGAGTTGAATCATATCCAAATGTTTGAAAATATGGGTAATAGTTTGTGGACCATACACCTCAGGACTAAGTGCGTTTTGTCCTTGGGATAACAATGTATTGATAGTAGGCACCTTGGGTGGTAAATAAGGTAAATCATTAAACATACCACGATTGATACCATCGGTGGTTACAGCGAAGTCAATGGAGAGGGAGATGACTTCATCGGGATCAACAGCATCCATTACTTCCACAGGTTGCAGCGCGGTTTCATCAAAAGATGTATTGTTATATCCAACATCTTGAACAGGTGCAAAATTGGAATGAGTTTGATCATAATAAATAGGTGTAGTAATATCTATAATATATTTTGTAGAAAAAAATGCATATATACATATAAATTGGTTTGTTATCATCGTTGACTTTTGAAAAAAAAAATAGCACTCACTTGATTTAAGTTCAGGTGGTATCTTATCAAGCATGTCCACATCCATATCTGCATGCATGTAATAATTTAAGGAGGTCTCATTTTGAGCAGTAACAAGGACAGAAACACGTTGAGCAGCACTAAGGTTGACAACATCCACAGGATGTCGTTGGACTTCAATACCATCTACTTCGATTACTTCCATGCTGTGACCATCAATACTAAAGAAATAAGTGACGAAACCGGACATGTTGATCAATCGAAGACGATAGGTCTTTCCAGGGGTAAATGTAAGACTTGCATTGGCATTGTCCAACATAAATCCAGAATCAGGAATGGCTATGTACATATACTTTGTTAATTTCTTTTTATGTACATGTAATAGACACAATTGTCATGATAACAAAATAGAACTTACGTTCAGCGCCAGTAGGATTATTCTCATTTAAGAAGGTTGCTAAACCTTCGGGACTTTCAGCATGGTACCAATCTGATAATATTTGATGTTTAAATTTGTTAATACATAAGAGAAAAAAGTGTTAACGAAATCAATGTTTACTTACCAACAAGAGTGATTGTTTGATCATAATCATATTGATAAGTTTCATTCGTATTGTGAAGAATGAAAGGTGTGCGAAGACCATCCATATATTGACCCTATCATATAAACACTAAATGTTAATGAAATACATATAATATCTGTTATGACTGTCACGAAAATAATAAGATTACCATAAAGTGACTATGAATCCAATAACTTCCATGTTGCGTGATATTAAATTCATATGTAAAATCGTAACCTGGTGGAATAGGACTAGTGTAAAAAAAAATAGAGTAAATATTCGGTTATTTGTTTACACGGTAGTAACATAGTAATAAGATCAATGATAAAAAATAGGAGGTAAAATTAAAATGGCATGCATATCCATTCAGGCCCACGTTTTTTTTTCCCACTTTTTCTTTCTTTATTATTTTCTTACCATTGAGTGACCATGGAAGCACCATCCATATAACCGGTATTATTTTGGAACATACCATGAGCATGTAAAGCCGTAGGTTGATCTAAAGAATTATGAACATTGATAACCAAAGTATCACCAATTGTCACCTCCACAGGAGGTGGCCTATCATATCATATACAATATAGGAAGGAATTAGTGAAAAAAAAAAGATAAGAAACTTGAATAATATATTATAACTTACGGCCATTTTCCATTAACACCAATCACACGTCGTTCCATCAGTCCATCTGGATTAGCCGTAGTATAAGTGATATCCCAGTTAAGTTCTACTCGAGCAGCATTTACTGCTGTTAAGAAAGCAACAGCACTCAAGGCCTTGAAAAAGTGCATCGAGCAAAATGAATAAAGTGAAAAAAAAAAGTTAAAAAGTAAATAAAACGCGAACGAAGAAGAAAAAAAAATAATCGAATTATAAATTCTAATTTATGGACCCAAAAGAAGATTTTTTTTTATCAGATGGAACTCCTTGGGAATATTTTTTTTCCTGGGGGGAGGGGAGAAGGAAGAAGAAGTACTAATAGTAAGACAGATGGGTGATGATGTGTTGTGAGAATGTTTTTTTTTTTCGTAACAAGATCAATAATAATAAAACAAAAAAGATTTGAACTAAAAAAGGCTTGGATTAAAACAGATCAAACAATTTTTTTAATAGATATTAAAATAAAAAATGACCTGTTTGCCCTTACATATTCAGTACTAATCCATCTACGTACAATAATGATTTTATGATGCAAACTCCTTGATCTGCAAATATAGTTAAAGTTACACCAAAGGATGAATAAGCACCCGTTCCGTCATTTTATACAAAAAAAAAAAAACTTTTTTATTTTATTTCACTTTTTCTTCTTCTTTGATTCAAAACATAAAGTGAATCATAACACCTTCTTCTAGTTATTGTACTTCTTTTTCTCTCCCTTCCATTTTATCATTCCTCAACAGTATTGTCATGGCGACAAACGTATTCTACGTTCCCATCTTTTTTATTATTTTTCGTGAAGTCACAGAAGCGTCGATCATTGTATCGGTGTTATTATCCTTTCTTCGTCGCGTTTTTGAACCAGATTCAGCCGTGTACAAAAGGTTGCGCAAACATGTTTGGATCGGAACCATCACTGGCTTAGTGATTTGTTTAGCGATTGGTGCTGCTTTTATTGCTGTTTGGTATACGGTCTTAAGTAACCTTTGGGGATCCAGTGAACAAATTTGGGAAGCTTCCTTTTGTTTGATTGCTGTTGTGTTGATTACAGCTATGGGATTGGCTATGCTCAAGACAGAACGTATGCAAGAAGAATGGAAGGTCAAGATTGCTAAAGCTATTGAAAGCAAGGATGAAGCCAAAGGATTCTCGGGAAAAATTCAAAAATATTCATTCTTTGCATTGCCTTTTATTACAGTGCTTAGAGAAGGATTAGAAGCCGTTGTGTTTATTGGTGGTGTAAGTAAATTACTATATATTCACAGATGAATTCAAGAATGATCAACAATGAATTAATCATTTATAAATATATATATATATATATATATATATAGGTGTCATTAAATGCGGAAGCAAAATCAATTCCACTTCCAGTCGTGATGGGTCTTATTTGTGGATGTTTAGTCGGTTTCATCATTTATCGTGGTGGTAGTCTTGTTCAACTTCGATGGTTTTTCATCATTTCCACCATCATTCTCTATCTTGTTGCCGCTGGATTAATGTCACGCGCCATTGGATTTATTGAACAATACGAATGGAATAAAATCATTGGTGGTGAAGCTGCAGAAGAAGGAGGCGATGTTATTCCCTATAGGGTCTCTACTTCCATCTGGCATGTGAGTTGGGGTAATCCTGAAAATAACGATGGGTCCACGGGTGGATATCAAATCTTTAATTCGATTTTGGGATGGAATAACACAGCCACTTATGGTACGATCCTTAGTTACATTTTGTATTGGCTCGTTGTCATTGGTTTCCTTGTCTATCTCTATTTCGATGAAAAGAAATCCGCAATTCGTAAAGCCGAAGCTGGTGAATGGCAAGTCGGGGATGTTGCACTTGAAAACGCGAAAAATTATATTGATGAGACAGGTGAAATCATTGGTGAAAAACATGAAGCTGAAATTCGTGGTGAATATCATATTGAACAAGTTATCATTGATTCTAATAATACCACCAATGAAAAACATTAGTTTATCGATTGGTGTACTTGCTTTTTTTTTTGTTTTATAATTACCACACTTTGTTATTCTACTTTGTATTTCTCCCCCCTCCCAAAACCCAACCATATATATACATATATAGTTAGTAGTTATGTATAGTTAAGTTAGTCAGTAGAGACTATTCTATTACTCTTCTCTCTTATTAGTACTTTATTATTATTATATATCTTTTATCGTCGGCGTAATAAAAACCGTTTTTTTTTTTACTCAGTTCCAATCTTTTTTACTTTATGTGATCATTTTATCCAAATAAAGAAAGTGGGGTCTGGTGGTTCTAGATGCTAGACTTTATCTGATTTATAGGTACACATCATTCTCCATCTTATAAGATCGTAAAGAAGAGGGGATCGTATCATGTGTTAATTTTACCCACTCTATTGGTTTGTTGTCGTGCGATTTTCTTTTACAACTCCCCCCCCACTCTCATTCACCAACAAACATATTGTTTGACTTTGAATATATCAGTAGAATGAAAATACGCCCAGAGCAGTAATAGTTATCATCACTCTATGTAACATTGAATGTTATATTACGGAGTAACAAATAGAAGAGTTTCATGATTTTTATTTTGTAAACAGTAAAATTAACCATAAAGATTGTATTTAACCTAATATGAAAGGGTTTTTTCGTAAGAAAACCTTTTTTTTTAAAATAGGTAACACATAGTGCATAAAAAAACCGGGAAACAGAGTCTGATGTGTTACCTAACAACACTACATATAAACTTCTCACGCCGATTGTTGATTTACTGCATGTACTTGCGTGTGTGTAACAAAAATTGACCATAGGGTGGCGTTTGAGAAAGTGGATCAGATAATCGAATGGGGGAATGATCATCTTATAAATGATAAACCCCGCACAAACCTCCCAACGATTAGCCGTAAGATGCAATATAGGCCGCTTCAGAAAACATAATATCTTGAATGTTCCTTATATATTATCATCATATTTTGAGTCTGTTATTATGAGATGATTATTTTTGTATACTTATTTCTTGGCATCGACTTATTATCTTCATCATAGATTGATTCCAATGATTATCCATTTCTCTTATTTCTATGCATATTTTGTTCAATATACGAATAAAATGATTCTACTACAGAGAAACAAAAAACAAGGAGTAAGAGTATCGTCAATAATAAAAATCCCTTTTCTTTTACTATATGTGAATAGTGTAAACTGCCCTTTTTATTATCTTTTCATCTACCCTGATCGTACGCACTAAAAATAGTTTGCATGATATGAAGGACCTTTCCTTTTCCATATGTTCCTTGGATTAAACTTTTGTTATATTAAAACTATAATGATTTCCTGTGTATGAGTCGCACTTTTTGTCAACTAAATCAATCTTATTTTTTAAAAAAGACAACACAATTCCACATGGGGAGCAATTATCAAACACTTGTATCCATAGTATCATCTTCTCCATGTGGTTTTTTTTGTATAATATCAGATCATAAAGAGAATCTATAATAATAGAGAATAAATAATTGATATATATAGTATAGTAACTGTACCAAATAACAGGATGTATCATGTACAGAGTTTTTTTTTTTTTTTTGCTCAAAGATACAACACGTTCCTTATATTAATTCATTTATTACTTGCTAAACTATTATTCACTTTTGAAAAATCTCACATGTAAAAGATATCATATCATAGAGTATATAACATCCATACTCATTCTACTTTTTGATTTTTTTGGTTGTTTTGGATCAACAATAAAATTTCCTCCTCCTTTTTTCCATAAAATCATCTTCTAGATGTGTATTATAGTTATGTGTTACAATATACAAAACGTGTTTTATATAGATATGTAACTTTTATTATTTATTCTATACAACATACTACCTGTTGTGTTTATTCTACTTTAGTAGAATTAAGTTTTCTTACAGATTACTGATTTTTTAGTAAATAATACTCTTTTTAGATCTTTTTTCTTTATTGTAAACTAAACACTAAGTATTCGTAATAAGATGACTTTATACCTATATAGGCACAGGTCAATTAGCATCAAATCTACTTTCACTTTAAATGCTGTAGCCTATCATAGCTATTATTTATCATGTTCTAATTGATCATTCTTCTTTCAAATCCATATAAAACCATTGCTGCATATAGAATTAACGGAGAAGACATGATTTAGATCTACTATATCTTGGTATCGTGCTGTGTTTATATGTTTGTGATTACTGGTGTTCTTATTAAATTACTAACACAACAATTTGGATTTTGTTTTATGAATTACATAAAGATCATTGTTGCAATTTCATCTATCCTTGTGTAGTATTAAAAGAAAGTAGTAGAAGTAGCTAGTCACATCTTAGTATCGCAATTAAGAAATATCTTTCTCATACAATTTTTTTTATTCGCTGTACACGCATTATACTTTATTGTTCCTTGAGCTTGTGCATTTAGCAAGGTATTATAATTGACGATTGAGTCCGTTGTGACGTCATTTATACATGATATAAAAAAAAATGGAACGTTGTTATATTCAATGAAGCATTTAGGACAACACCCTACACTCCTTGTCCATAATAATATACATGATCCAAATTGTATTTTAAGCATTTATCATTCTATAAGAATGTGTATATATACATTATGGAACGAAGAAAAAAAATTTTGTTAGATTCGATGCAGAATGATCTTATTTCACATGAAAACCGTACTATATCACCAATGAATAAATGACCAAGAAGTGATGTAATAAATAGATACGTAATTTAAGAGAAATTACTGATACATATAATATATTATGTGCATGATTTTCTATATATAACTAATTTTATCTATAGGATAATCGTACCATAATGTAAGCATCGAAAAGTATTACATGTATACGTAAATAGTCGTTCTCCTGGGTTTTTTTTCCCTACATGAATGAGGATATGTAGCTAAATAACAATCCATCCAACCCCTCCTCCTATGAATCATCAAGTTCTTCTTAATTGGATATATTACAATAGATTGTTAAAACAATGAATATTCTCCTAAAAGAAAATTATCGATCATTTAAATATCTTTCGCTCCATTATATAAACTATATAATTGACATAAATTACTACTATTGCAAGTAAATAAAAAGACACCCCCAAACAACTGTTACTGCTGTATATATATATATATATATTATAGGAACAATAACCTATTTACGTCATGTTGTATTTTCGAATTAGCCAACAAAAGTTGAATGATTAGATAAAGGAGGCTGAACTACGTACTACTACTACAATTCTTTACACATAATCGATATATGTTACGTATCGAGGTGTTCTTGGGTCTAATGTAAATGTTATTAGTAGTAATAAGTGGTGGATGATAAACCACCTGTTGATATTTTTTTTAAAAAAAGAATACGTACGTACGCATATCAATAAAAATATATATATCTCTTCTTTTGTTATTATTAACAAGAGCTATCATGACGTCATAATGATCTAATGTATACAACATACATAGTATTTATACTATAATAGCCACCACTTCACTTACGTATAAGATGTTGATTTGTTGTATACTATGTTTTCCCTATATGAAAATTAACAAGAGAATCGAGAAGATGAAAGAATATATACGCTCCCCCTTTCCTTCATGATCCTCAAGTCAATGGTAGAGAGTAGCACTTATGCCTATCTTAGTTGACTAGCACATGATATGACATAAAAAAGTTGGTCCAATTGATAATGATGATATATAAAAAAAAATAGGAGTAGCTTTTTAGTGGTGTTGGTTTTGAGTCTCTCATTCACGTAGCAATTGAATAGATATATACTTGAAAAAAAAATTGTATAGATCGAAATACAGTGGTAGTAGTAGCAGTAGTATAGAGTAACAAGCACGATGTGGGTTTTACCTTGTTTGAAATAGAAACATAAAATTTTTTTCTGAAGGGGCAAGAGAGTGGACTATGTTTTGCATAATCAAAACATGTGCTACGAATTTCTTTATACATCACATCACCTCCTCTCTCCCTTGCATCATTTGTCATTATGTTAACCATGTTAATAGTGTATAATGGAATACCCGGTCTACTTTATATATAACCATTTCTACTAATACTAACATCAACATACTAATCCCCAACCCATAAAGCAAATATAAGAGTGGCTTAGAGTAAAAAAATATTTTTTTATTCAATAGTAAATTTTTTTAATATCTTTCTAAACTAAATCCTATCGCGAATTACTTGTTTTTCTTGACCAAAAAATAAAAGAATCCTAATACTGATAAAGAAGAATTATAGAGAAAAAATTAGTTTTTCATTGAAACTAATGACAACAAAAAAAAAAATCAATCACGTTTTCTTCTCTCCTCTCTCCCGCATAAAAAGAGAATGGTTCTTTTTTTTTCTTTTTTCAGTAAAATTTATAAGGTAGCTAGGGTTTTTTCCACATCGTCATAACGACTCGAGCCAAATGCCTGGTTCATCCTCTCAAAGAAAAAAAAGCCTCTTTTTCAAACACATCAACCCAAAATAATAATAGAAATAAAATAGAAAACTTACCGATAGTGAAGAAAGAGTAATGAAAATAAAAATTCGCGTTTGAGTGTCACTTAAATAAGTTTTGTGGCGGTCATCAAAAAAGTTTTTTTTTTTCTCTGCTTTTGTGTCGCCGATTGGAAAAGCAGGGAAAAATTTCTTTTCGGTTCCATATGGACTGTGGCTTTAATAAAAAAAAACACGTCCCATTTTTTTTTTTTTGTATGGGATCAAAAGTACTAGAAGGTAACCATAGAGTGGATATCATAATGATGATGGTGATGATGACATGATTTACACATAGATAAATTTCATAGCCGACTATAAGCTATGATAATACATTATAGAAAAGAAAAACCGTGCACGAATGCCATCATTCGACAAGTAACCCATGGGATGGGTATATATATAAAGATGAAGAACTTTGAATGGATTATATTTTTTTATTAAAACAGTAACAACAATAAGAACAATTTAAAAACGTAGATGATGCATAGTAAATTCTGGGTATTCTTTTTAGCTATGATGATCAATATGGTCACTGCAGGTGGTTAACATCATGATCAAGAGGATGATGATAATGATTGTTCATATCCTATGCCCATGGATATCGGTAATACGGGTCCCATTTATGGAGAACAAGCCACGACCACAGTTAGGGTGACTTTAACCGAAACGGTCACTCAAACAAGATATCCAACCCTACAATATAACAATGACAAGAATAGGGCATCCAGTTAAGTAAAAAAAAAAATTATACAATTTTCCTTTTATGATAAAAAAACCAGCCATACTGCCAAGAAACTTGGGAGAATTGACTGAGCATCTTTTTTTAATATTAAATAATAATAGCATGATTGGAGGAAGTTCCACAATGATAGCTCTCTGACAATGGTTTTTGTTGCTTGTGTACAACTTGGTTTAAAAGAAGTAGAGATCGATAAGCTTTTCATCATCCATTAGAATGTTATGAGTTTCCATTTATCCATTCTCTTCATATATTAACATTATTACATATGATATATCATTCTATTTTAGCCACACAAATTATTATCAGAAAATGCCAATTTTTTTAAAGTTTTTTTTTTTTTTTTAGGAATGATAAAGCGAGCGTGTAACAAGTTTTTGATCATCAGCCTCACTGTTTTGCTCAGCAACACACAAAATCTTGGGTTTCTGAAGAATTGCAGATATGTTTTTTACTAACTTGACTATCAAGTGGAACGTATAACCAACGATTATCTTTTTTTAGTTCATATTTCAATACCCTTTTGTTGTTCTGTGCAATCCAAAAGAAATTCTTTCTTTCGTTTTCCTTTCCGCTTTTTTATTCATATATTTTTTATTATTATTATTATAATTGATAACATATCATTTAATACAAGTGAAAATGGGTCAACCGTCTGCTGATTATCATAATACTACCTATGGAGGAGGAGGAGCACCAGGTGGAGAAGCATCTTCATATGCTCCACCTTCATCAGCACCACCACCACCTACTTATCAACCGCCAGATCATAGTTATCCACCACCACCTTTACCGGAACAACATCCTGGATCACAATATTATGCTCCTCCACCTCCACCAGGTGTACCACAAAATGCTCCTCACGTTCCTCCACAACAATACCCTCCCAATAGTAACGCTTTTGTCACTTATTATGCTCCTCCCAATAACAGATCGCTTGGATTGAAACGTCGCATGTTTTCATTTGTCATTTGTTGCATCATTGTGGCCATCATTGTTGGTTTGGCTGCTGGTTTAACTCGTAGGCACTATGGATGTAATTGGTAAATATCTTTCTTCCTTTTTTTTTTCTTCTTATTTTTTAGTTTATGTAGTTATATGCAAGTTGTATATATATATATATATATATATATTCTAGCCATGCATAGTTTGAATACAGAAGATATGCTGTAATTATAGATAAACTAACAAATTAAAACAAAACTGGATATAATCCTGCATAATTAATCTTTTTTTTTTCTGTATAATAATAATGATGATGTAACTCTATGTGTATCGTGGGTTTCCCTTTATTTCCAACACAGTCGTTATAATGCAGATTGTTACCGACAATATGGTATGTCATTTCTCTCTCTTCTTCACCACGTTGAAAGAGGAAACGTGTGAGTGTGAGTGGATCGAAAAACATTGGATCCTGACCATGTTTTTTTTTGTCCATGTAGGTACGAATTATTATTGTAGCCGCAATTGTCGATGCACTCGATTGTAAAGGAAGAATGTGAATAGTAGTTAGTAGAAGAAGAAGAAAGGAAGGAAGAGAGAGATATAATGTAATCCTCGAATCTCACATGTACGATATCCCTGATTTTATGAATATATATTATTTTTTTAATATTAGTATAATATAATTGTTTTCTCCCTCATTTATTTATTTATTATTATTCTAATTCTACTTCTTACCTATCTATCTTTTCATCTCTCTCTCCCTCTTTTATATATATACTATCGGCTTAAAAGGTGTGAAGAAAAAAGTAGGGACGACGACGAGAGAGAGAGAGACATTTGGACAGGGAGAGTTTTGTTGAGATGAAAGAGAGAGAAGAGGGAGAAAGATGCTCAAAAAAAATGTTAAGGGTGGCAGTATCCTAATTCTAAAATCCTTTTCTAAATAACCGAAAAGATTCAATCATGAGAATGGTAGATACACTCTCCTTATCTATTTTATGATATATTACTTATAAATGCTTCAGGATTATATCATTCGATGGATCAAGTTGATCATCAACGCATAAAGAAAGAACCCTCTCCCTCGTAGAAATATACATATTCTAATTCAAAATAAGAAAAGTGGGAGAGGGTTCCCATTTTAAACGGATAAAAAAGGGTACATATCGCATCTTTAAAGGGCAAAATAATAAAGTTTATATGTCTCTCATTTTATCGGGTCTCATCTCTCCTCCTTTTTTTCGCTTCTTGCATTCGTCGTTATGAATAATTTGTTTGAACTCTATATATAACACTCATATATGTACATATCAGATGATGTGTACAATGTAAAATTCAATCGGATAAGCCAAAAAAGAGTTTTCGTAGTAATATACTATAGGATATAAAACCCTGGAACATAAAGTTTTATTAAGGTTGTTTTTAATGTTCAAACAGGTTTTTATAGGCATTGATAGAAACCCGTTTGGAAATAAATATTAGTCATATGTAGTAGACTATGTGTCAATACATTAGATGGATGGAATCGAAGAACAATGATATCTCTTCAACAGCAAATAAAAAAAAAAGGAGAGCTAACTAATATATCAATTCTAGTAGGTAGATTGATCTAATATAAAATTTATCATCACACGGACAATTAACAATGTGAAATGTTCCAATAAAAAAGACACAGACACTTTATTGTACGCGGGGTATGTGTTATACGTTTGGATTTTTGTTTGTGTGTATATATGTGTGAGCACTTTTACTGAGGAGCAACCCAAAAAAGAACACACACCCTTATTTAGATCGACAAAATAATAGTAGTAATAATAATAGAATAGTAATAATAAACCTTAATCTATTCACTCTTTCTTTCTATCCTCACTTTGAGAAAGCATAAAAAACACGTTAAATTCAATAATATAAACTCATCCCGTCGTATTTTTTTTATATAGAGTTCAAATTTTATTAGAAAGAAATAGCTGCTACATGATGCTGCTGCTGCTGCTGCTGCTGCTGCAAGTCGAAACTGTACATAATATGAGAGATTAAAATAAAAAACGAAAATAATATAATAAATAATTTGCATTGAGTTGAACCCTGCATTTTTTTTTACTTCATTTTATAGAGAGAGAGAAAGAGAGAGAGTCATCACAAGATGTATAAACTATTATCCCATCGTTAAAAAGTAATCTTATAACTTATTATCTGCATCATGCAGGACAACTGTTCTCCCACTAAACTATAGTGAGTCGCTTAGATACGGGTACAGGTTACCTTATATTTCTTATTCTAATTCTTTTACATGTCCGTTGACCCCAGTTTTTTTTTTTTTTTTTTCCTTCGATATATCCTTTTTCTTCACGTTCATATATAACAACTGTTATTGTTTTGATATCATGCAAATCGTTGTTTAAAGCCATGAGTTGAATATATTTCGATATTTTTTTTCACATATATACACGTTTCCCCCCCTCTCCTGGCTGCACTTATTCATCATCTATTCATCTTCTTTTTTACCAGGTTGATTATATCATGATTTAAGATGTAAAAGATCAAAAGAAAAGCAAAAAAAAGGGTGAAATACATGGTATTACTATATACTCATAACAACATCAATAAAAAACAACAAGATGATATAGGGAACTTATACTGCAAAATTGCTACTACGCAACAACATCATTGTTACGAAGAATTTATCGATCTTGTTTTAAGGAACAAGCTATATTATTATTATGACTATATTTATTTGGGGAGGCTCTCTTTCTCAATGTATATATATATATCAACAATGACATAGTTAATATATAGTGGTAGTAGTAGGTAATAGATTTTACAAAAAAAACTTGGCTTTGAAAAATAAAAGAATAATATATATTTGTTCCTTTTTTTTTCTTTCGATGGAGAGAACAACAAGAGAAAGAGAGGGAGAGGAGGTTGTATAAAGTGAAAAGGGTAACCCTGCATTAGGCGCGCAAAAAAAATACAGTATTATTTATTACTACTATCTTTACTTAACTTACTAGAATGACCATAATAATAATAAAAACAGCCTTTCATTTTTAACTTGGTCTATAATTTTCCCCCTCCTTAATTTTATTTTATTTTGATATAAAAAGGATGGTTTTTCTTTTGCTTTCGTTCCTTTTTCTTTTATTTTATCTATCTTCTATATATTATATAATATACAAAAAAAATATGAAATTCTTTTTTGGTTCATCATTTTCACGCGTTACCTCTGCTGGTTCAAGTAACAACAACAACAATACTCATGATATGGATTATCCTCATCCTCACGCACGTACTTCATTTTCTTCTGTTTATAATTCAAATGAAAACAACAACAACAGTAAATCATCCATATCTTCTGGTCGTCCAAGTTTAGAATGGTTAACACAAGTAGTTGCACCACATCGACATCGTCGTCGTCGAACTTCATCTTCTTCAGAAGATAGTACATTATCCAGTGCTTCTTCAATTTCTTCTTCTTCCTCCATCATGTCACCTAAATCCAAAGAATTTGAATCTTTAATTGTGGAACATCCAACACGAACAGTTCGATTGGTGGTAACACCTGGTTATGCGGTTTAATTTTCAAAACTATCATGCAGATTTCTTGTACATAATCTTTCTATCTTACTCTTTTAAAAAAAGGATTCCTTTGTAATTTGTACATAATATACATATCTTTTTTCTTCTTCGTTTTCGTTTCTCTATTATTATTACTATTCATTATTATTATTATTATTATTATTAGTATTTTTTTTTTTGAAATCATATAAAAATAGTTTATTATCCACATCATTCCTCTTATTATTATAAATCCCATTCATCTTTCTTCATTCCAAAAGTTTATCAAAATAAAAAAAAAATAACTTTTTTTTTTCTTTTCATGATGTGATCAAGTTTGTTGTTGTTGCATGAAAAAAAAGCCTGTTGTTATCAAAAATAGGTGTGTAGATAACTCGTTTTTGTGTTGTATTCATAGAAAAAAAAAACCAATAAATAGCTCCACTCCTTGATAAATGTGTATTTCCTCATTTTTTTTCATTGTTACAAAAAGTTATATATAAAAAAAAGGGAGTTTTAAGGAAAAAATAAAAAAAAAACTCGTATTTTTTTTATATGTATACTCTTCTTCTTTATCTCCCTTAACTTGAAAAAATTGGTTTTGGAATAAAAGAGTTCTCCTCATCATAATCAGAAATCAAGGTCAAATATATCCTCCTCTCTTTCTCCTCTTTTCAAATGGGATAGATAGCTCTTATTGCTCCTTTTCACTCATAAAAAAAACATAGACTAGTCATAAGAGTCCAAACAACAATGATATAAATTCAAATAGAAAAAGAATCGGGTTTTTTTTTTGTAAAAAATGCAAAATATGAGTGTTGTTGTTGTTGTTTAAGAGTTTTATTAAATACAATGTGTATGTGTTGTGTGTGAGAGGGAGAGGAAGATGTGTGTGTTGTAAAAAAAGTGTGAGAAATTTGCTGAGTTGCGAAACAAGAAAGTGACATAAAAGTTGAGAGAGAGACATGAGTTAAAACAGGAAGAACACAAAATGGCAATATTATTTTTTTTCGGTTGTTGTTGTCGTATATAAAAAAAAATCATATTATTTAAACACCAAGAAGGAATCGTCTTGGGTCTTCAACCATCTCCTTGACACGAACCAAGAAAGTGACAGCTTCACGACCATCCACAAGTCGGTGATCATAAGTAAGAGCAATGTACATCATAGGACGGATTTCAACCTATTCAAATATTATAATTATTATTATGCAATCAGTAAAAAAAAACCCAACATCTCATCTATTAAACCATATCTATGTATCATCGAATGACCTCTTCCCTTTCTTTCACACGCACACACACATAGATCACACAGCTCATACACCCGTTCACAAACGGATATGGATGTCATGCTATCTAATAATAACCATCCTACTGCTCCAACCATCCATTTCTTTCAAACACTCCTAATAATAATAATAATAATGAGTCTATAATTACCTTGCCATTGACAGCAATAGGTCGTTCCTTAATAGCGTGCATACCCAAAATGGCAGTTTGAGGCAAGTTAATGATAGGAGTACCCATCAAAGAACCAAAGACACCACCGTTGGAGATAGTAAAGGTACCACCAGCCATATCTTCAATAGTGATCTTGTTATCACGGGCCTTTTGACCCATATGAGCAATGCTCTTTTCAATATCAACAAGACCCATATCTTCTACGTTGCGAAGGACAGGAGTGACAAGACCCTTGGGGGTAGCAACAGCAATACTCATATCGACATAATCGTGATAGACAATTTCGTTACCATCAATGGAAGCATTGACAGCGGGCAATTCTTCTAAAGCAACAGCGGAAGCCTTGGCAAAAGCAGACATGAAACCAAATTTGACACCATGTTTCTTGATAACAGCATCCTTGTATTCAGCACGAAGAGCCATCAAGTTGGTCATATCGATTTCGTTAAAGGTGGTCAAAGAAGCAGCGGTATCTTGAGATTGCTTCAAACGTTCGGCAATACGTAAACGCATACGGTTCATCTTGACACGATGCTCACTACGGCTACCAATGACCTTTTTGCCATCATCTTCAACAACAGGTGCGGCAGCTGGGGCAGCAGGAGCAGCGGCCTTGGGTGCTTCGGGAGCAGGAGTAGGAGCAGCGGCAGCAGGAGCTGGGGTAGGTTCAGAAGCAGCAGCAGGTTCTTCAGCCTTGGGAGCTTCTTCCTTCTTGGGTGGAGGAGCAGAACCTTCCTTAGGAGCATCACCTAATTCTAATTTAAAGAAATCGGCACCGACTTCCACATTATCTTCTTCTTGAGCATAGACTTCAATAATGGTACCAGAAGCAGGAGAGTTGACAGTAACATCCACCTTATCGGTTTCAATGGTAGCAATTTCTTCATCTTGTTGCACGAATTCACCGACCTCTATTATTGATAGATGGTAGATAAACAATCAAAGAAGAAATAACCATTTATGTTAATCAAACAACCCGTTTTGTTTTGTTTTTTTCCCCACACTCAGCCTTTCTCAACATATATTTTAAAAAAGAGTCTTCTTTTTTCTTCTTTTTCTTTTTGTCATACACATAACACAAAAGATACAAAAGAAGTCTTTTTTTTCATTATGCAAAAATAAATAAATAATAAATAATCCACTTACGTTTAACCCATTGCTTCAAAGTGCCTTCAGAAATAGATTCGGCCATTTGAGGGACCTTGACAACCTTGTCGGCTATTTTAAAATTATTATTATTATTATTATTATTATTATTATTATTGAATAAACGTCATCAAGTCAGCCGAAATTAAACGCGTCGTCCTCATTTTTCCTCATGTGTTCCCAGCTCACACCTCACCCAAAAGAAAAAAAGTATCATCATTCAATTTACCATAATATCTAACTTGGGTATGAGCAACACCATTGTTCAAAGGAGAGTGGCTATTATATTTTAATATATATCATATCATATTAATATTTTTTTCCCATAAATGTATAAAGTTCATATTTCAATTTTTGTTGTTGTTGTTGTTATTGTGTTTGCGTTTTGAAATATATATATAGAAATAAAGAATACAAACCTAAGACGATCAGAACGAATGTACATGGTAGTAGGGACTTGAACATGCAAGTTTCTAGTAACTTGATGAGCAATAGTAGCGGCGTGACGGGAAACCACACGACGAGCAGAAGCGGACAAAGTACGCATGGCCATGGGAGCAATACGAGAAGACTGCATGTTGTTTATAATTGTATATATAGAAGAAGAGAGGGGATGTATATGATATATAGAGAGACCGGGTTTGAAATAACTAAGTTAATCCAGCTCAATGATTAAAAAGAAGAAAAAAGAAGAATGTTAAAAAAAAGAAGAAACGTGTTTCGTAACAAAAAAAAAAACCTTTAAGCAAAGAAAAGCCGGGGTTTACTGGGTAACTTTTTCTTCGGTAGATTGTTTTTCAAAAGCTTGGAAAATAACGGAATTCTCTTTTAAAAATCCGGCAATGCCCGTGTTTGACCCCTTGTGAAAAGGTTTGTCAGATTCCATTTTGCTTATTTGATGCTTTCCCTTTTCTCTCTCTTTCCCTCTGATATATTATTAATATTATTATTACATCATCTATGAAAACCTACCAACATGATCCCATCATTCATCATTCATCATAGATTACATGACTCATGTGTAGATATAGTTATAATATATGTCATTCATTTATCCTTAAACTTAAAAAGTTATGTTATGCAAAAAAAAAAAAATAGAGTGGAGTTTATAAATTTTATAAGTATTCTAAAAAATGACATACTGGAAGGAATGATGATGTAAGGAATGACAAAGTGGGGTTGGTTGGTTGGATATAACTTTTATCACTATTAATACTGTTACTACAACAAGTAGTGTATATGCTAAAATGAGATCGAGAAAGAAAGAAGAGAAACATTATTAACTCCAGACAAACGAATTATTTAACTCAAAAAACTTTATCCAGCTATTTCGGGTGTTCCGGATTTCTTTCCCGGCCCTACCCGTTAAAGAAATAAACAAAAAAAAAATACACAAAAGATATATTGACTTCCCCACAAAAAAAAAACATGTCAAAAAGTAAAAGACTCTAATTTAGTTACTTTTAAAAGAAAGGGTTATTCTTCTTTTTTTTTATGTGCACTGACAATCACAGGAACTACCCATTGTTTTCTTGCCAAATAGCCAAATAAAGAAGCACTCGACATCATAAAGACACGATTACCCAGGGGAGGTAAAATATCCCATGTTGCTGCTTGTTGATATTGTCGATGAATAAATCTGCTCAGACCACCTAACACGCGATCGCCACAAAGTGTTGTCACTTTCACCTGGTCATATCCCATGGTCTTCAATTGATCACGATACATTTCTGCTGTTATCATGTTTTCTTTGGGAATCCCCAAAATAGATTGTCCAAAGAATTCGACGATCCATTTTTTGACCACACTGTTGTTATTGAATAAGAGTTGAGGATGAAGTGTTAGGTCGTACAAACCCAAGGATCCGCCTGGGATAAGATGGGTAAGCGCGGTTTGTAAAAATTTCTTTCTTGTCAAATAATGATAAGCTGAATCAATACATATAATATGATCGTAAAAGGTCTTGTCATTGTTGCTGTTGTTATGGGTGAATGTAAAGTCATCATCTGTGGCTGATGCACATACAAGTTGTACTTGATCTTTACATGGTAAAGAAGTTAATCTTTGTTGTGATACACTCCATTGACTTTTTTCATTGGTGAGACCCTAAATGATAATAGATGCATGAGTTGAGATGAACAAGGTTTATGATTGATAACGAGAGATGTCCTACCGTAACATGGCAACCATAACGATCTAAATTAAAAAAAAATGAGAAAGAGAGAGAAAGAGAGAAAATCAGGTTTTTTTTTGGGATGATTTTATATATAAAATGTATCCATGTAATAACCAAGAAATTTACCAGCTAATAAAAAACAAGAATCACCACAACCATACCCCACATCTAATAATAATATAAATAATGATGTAAGTTTATCTTTTTGTATATCTATGTGCGTCTTAATGTATATATGCTGTGGGGTAAATAGTTTTTTTGGCTCGCATAGATAAATTACCTAATACGCGACTTGAGTGTTTCATTTCCATTTGTTGAATGACCGCTTCTACTAACCGCTCGCATGCATGCGAATATTTCATATGTTTCTCATTCTCTTTGTTGTTCTTATTATCTTGTTCATTGTCGTCGTCATACCATAATCCCATATTAAACCAAAGTGTTTTAGGTGGAATCTCGAGATTAAACGTCACATGACGAAGATCATACATGTCGTTTTGTCCTCCATTAGGTTGTGTTGTAGAGGATGGGGTAAATGAAAAAAGTAGCCATGCCAGTCCTAATGCATGAAGATAAAGAACAATGTCTCGTATAATCCCGGTGGTTATTAAATATAAAATGGGAAGAGAGGCTAAATAGACAAACAGTCTTGTTACGACTGTTAGTGAACCCATATCTATTATTTTAGAAAAAAGGGATGATCAAAGATAAAAAAAAATAGAAAGCTTTTTTTTTTTGGGAGCCTCCTTCTTTTCTCGCGGACATTGTATGGTAATCTTTTGACATCCATATAGCGACTACAAATGATTTTTTTTTGCGTTTCCTGTTTTTATTCTGTGGTGTGTATATCTGAACCCTTCTCCTCCATCGTCCAATGGTCATCAAAGTATATCTTGGCAATGAAGCAAAGGGTTTCTTTTTTTTTTTTAGTTTAAATAGAATGAACCTGATGTCCAATTCCTTTTTTTACTATTTAATTGCATACAAAAAATGGCGTGAATTAATGGTTTGCAATTGTATAATTTTATATTAAATGTTCTTGTGATAATACTTCAAGTGATCCAAGACCATAATGGAAAGGGTTTTGGGTTACCCTTGTAAAGATCCACCAGGCAAACCAACACAGAGCTTTTCATAAGTTGAATCAATGCTTTAAGATTGATGGTGCCTGGGGTCCAATATTTTGACATTTCTTGAATTAGATATTGTATCAACGTGCATGTTCTTTGCAAATACAATTAAAATGGAGAGAGTATAACGTCGCTCTATATTACTAGTAGCAGGTCGCGCAAAAGTTGTTCAAATTGCTAATCGTGTAAATATTTTCCCAACATATCGTATTTTGCAATTGAAGGTTTTCAACCATTATAAGCTTGGGTCTGTTTGATCAATGCAAGGGGTTGGAGATACTGTTTATAAATCAGTATTTAAAGAACAAGCTGTGAGAATGGTTGTTCCTTATTCTATTTTGTTGACCAAAAAAAAAGTACAAGTCAATACACTACTTAATACACACAATTCACTAAACTTACTTTTTTTCACTTTACGATTATCAACTAGCCTTTATCTAAAATTCCGAGTATTTTTTCGTTTAGACATTCGGTAACCTAATTCAACTTTGGCTGAAACTTATTAGTTACATATCCATGAAATAAAACTTTATATACGCCTTTTTTATCCTCCTTTTTTTTACCTTTTTTTTGTTTATTTCTTTACTATAGGTAAGATATAGAAACAAGATTAAGCTTTTCTTGGTTTTATATATATCTCCTGAAAAAAAAAGGTGAATTGGAGCGAAATATAAGCATCGAAGGTTAAATAACAGGTTCAAGGGCCCAGAGGAATAGTATTTATTTGTATTTTTACCTTTTCAAAAATAAACCGTTAACCAGTCATATAAATAAATGCAATACATAGGATCATCAATAGCGTGCATTTTTGTTTACATGGTCTTTTTTTAACTTGTTTAAACGATAAAGACTATGGCCCCGTCGTAGTCTTACCATGATGATCAATCCATCTATTAACAGCATTATCATTATCATATGTAGTTTATTATTCTCCTTTTTTTATTTATTATGCAACACAAGCGTTATTTCATAAAATAGCCACGATAGGTGACGTAAAGTTATGATCTCCTTTTTTTTTTAAAAAAAAAAGAAATCATGCTGGGTAGCTAAGTTTGTTCTCTCCTTTTATTGGATGAAATATCGGTCTGGTCAGGCCAATTTGTTCCTAAGAGTAAATAGCTTTTAGTACCTTTCATGCGTAATGCATTTTAATCCAAAACTACTGTAAACACCAGTAACAAAGCATGATGTAATTAATTTTCATGTATATGTCTTTCATGATCAATTAGTGTGGTAACAAAATAGATAGCGAATGTCTTTATTATTAATTAAAAAAATGGTTTGATATATGCAATGATATTCGGTTTTTATTGAATAACAAATTCTTTCACTTGATCATGAGTAGCATCATCGCTAAATACCATCTTCAAAATTTCATCTTCGGAATATTGTCGAAGATGAGTCTCATCATCAGGACCACCAAGTAAATAAATACCAATGGCCTTGAATCGTTCTTCTTCTGAACCATTTGTGTTTCCACACTTCTTGAAAACGGGAAGGAAATAATAATAGACATCATACTCATTACGAAGTTGTAAGGGTTCTGATCCTTTTACAAGATAAGTATACATTTTATGAGATTTGAGTAAAATAGGCAAAAGGATACACTCTTGACAATCTTCAGTCAATGAAAGTGGTCTTGGTCCTTGTATCGTGGTAGTAGTAACAATATGTTGTGATGGTGGTTGTAATTGAGAATAATGGGTAGCAAAACACAATGCACCCGTGTCCATCGTAACTGCCCAATCTATTAAAATCATGTCATTGTCCCCTGTCGTAAAAAGATCCGTTGCTCCTCGTCGGTCTAGATACATAGCCATTTGATTATACCATGGCTTTTTGTTTTCCCGATGTGCCAAAGTTGAATAACAACCATGAGAATAAGGTGAAACAGAAAGTGTTTTGTAATATTTTGTTGATATATGGAGAAACATGTCATCATCGACAGAGGGGGAGGATGGAAGAAGCCAGTTCGTGCTTGTTGTGGTAATACGATCGGTAAGATGAAGCCCAGAAACGCCGGTCCAAGAAGGTAAATGATGACTTGTCATTGTATTGGTTTGTGTTTCCTTGCCATCAATGTAAAGATTAGATCCAAAACAAAGAATCGACATATCATTAATTACCATGGTGCGGTAACAGTAGTTAAAAGTTGATTTAATATCACGTTCATAGCTGATCTCCATATTTTTGAACATGCCAGGGAAAATGTTGATCAAGGAAAAAATTCTATCGTGTTCTTTTGAACTTGCTCGAAAATGAGCTTGACTGAGAGCTTGGTTAATACTTCCACCTCTTCCGTCTTGTGATTGATTTATAAAATCAAGCATCCATACTGAGAACTCATCATACGTGGTAGGTATATTATTTGTATGGAAACTATGTTGCCATTTATGAGTATCTGCTCCCACGATCAATATATTTCTCGACATTAGTGTTTCTTGTAAAGTCCAACTACGCTTCCACCATAATGACCTTTCAATATCTTCCCAAGCTTTTGCATTGGCGTATGTATCTGAAGATGAACGAAGTTGGGTATTAAAATCTTTTGGATCATGCACATGGAGTTCAGGAACAATCGCTACTGTATAACGCGCGTTCAAGTAGATACAATGCATTCGTTTGATTTCTTGTAACTTGGTTTCCTTGTTGGACGAATCAATGCATAGTTTATCATACCATAAATATTCGATTTGAAAATCTTGACAGATGTGTTGAAGTAGTTGACTGTAAGTCACATGTTTTACTGTTGCTTTACTTTTTTTGGAGGGTAAAAACTGAGGTATGTACTCGTTAGGTTCTCCTTCTTTGGCTGGCACCATGGCGATTCTATCTTTCTTTGTCCTCATAAAGAAATGTTTTGTTTTTGTGGAAATGTTATTGTCGCTCTTGGCATTATTATTTCCTTCCACAATACAATGTTTGGCATTGTCAATGCAATCATAGTCACCATGCTCGTTTTTTGGTACTATTTCCACCGATTGTTTCCAAACGTAAGAAAGAGCGCAATAACCATTTTTTGCTTCGTGTCCAGGTACTTTTTTCCAATCAGAAACACGTACGAGATAAGTGGGACGAAAACTTCCTGCCGTGGCGTTGAGTCGATAGGACGTAGTATCCTCCACCACTGGATTCATTGATATTTGATTGCGACAATAAGTAATGTACATCTTCTTTTGAGAAAGGGAAGAAAAAAAAAGATTGTCAATGCCAAAAAAAAAAAAACTATTCGCTAAAAAAAAAGATCTGCGTTGATCTTACCGAGCTTTCCCAAAAAAAAAAATGTTTATAAAATAAAGTTGCCTTTGATAATGGCTATAAAAATGTATGCAAGACAAATAATTATTACCAAAATAAATATAAAAAAGAAGGAAAAGAAAGAAAAAAAAAGAGTTCTATATAAATGTGGGTATTTTGTAAGATGCGTGTTTAGTCTCAAGAGTGAGTAATGATGTACAACATGGACTAGTCTTATTTGGAATTTGTGAGATGTAGTTTTTCAACAAATGAATTCAAAAGTAGAAAATCTAAAAGGCAAACAAAAAGGAATTCATAGTATATTTCTCATTAAGAAAAAAAGAAGAAGAATAGATTGTCGTATATTACTGTGGATGTCATAAATTTTCATTTATATTCTGGACAATTCATATTTTTTTTTACATGTTGGTCATTTTTCACTGGAGGAACAGGAACAATGATACCTATACTGTGTCTCATTTGTATAAAAACATTAAAAACACATTACTGAGTATCATATTGGAAAAAAGACCCATTATAAACGACTCTATATATAGGTATTATAATGCATTTATTTAGGAATGGGATGCCAGATTTTCTTTCTAGGTAGAGATAAAAAAAGGACACAAGCAATAATGCAGTAGTCTTTTTCATTTTATTTTACTGTAATAAATGGTTAGTGAATTGATGGCGAGATCGCCTAATAATACATAATGATGCACGTATTATTTTTCTCGTTTTTACACGTTTTTTATATTCATACAAAAACGATTCAGATATAAACTTCATCTTATTATTCTCGATATTACATAAAAAGTATAAACGTAACCTATTTTCTATACATTAAAGAGCTGAAACCTATTTTTCATGTCATGAAGGGATTAGTTTATTTATTATTGTCATTTAACATATAAAGCAAATCATTATGATAACGGATGGGTGCACCGGAAATTTCGGGCGACCGACTTTTCGAGAAGCGGCTTGCATTATCCAAAATTTTGACAGGTTGAAAGCGCAAACAACATCAGAAAACCAACCTAAATCTTGTACAAAAGCATGGAACTAAAAAAGTACCTACAGGAATATACGGGATATGTATGGATGCTAATATTTATTGGGATAACAACAGAAAAACAAAACTGACTGAGTGCTCTTATTCTTGCGATTTTGGAAAAAGACAAGTATTATGAAATCTTAAGATCGTATCAAATTCTCATGATTAAAGTTTACTTGTCAATTAAAATATAATGGGCGACTCGTCAATAATCAATATTTCAAAATCTGCGTATTAATTTCGTTCAAGAAGCTAAGTGTATAAAAAAAATTTGACATAAAATGATTGATGGTGTAGGTATTAAACAAAATTAACTTGATGATTATAATATAGCTACTTTCAGAAACTCGACCGTCGCAGCAAACCATTGAAAGACAACGAAGAAGCGCTCATTCGCGACTTTGGCATTGATTGCGACAAAGTGTTTCATATCGGCTGTCTGTTCGACGAAGAAAGCAGACACCAAAGTCGCTCAAGTTGCCCGTGGCATGGATGGTGAACCAATGTCATGGGTGGTCAAGCGGCCAGTTTGGAGGTCTCAAATGGTAATTTGTGATAGTATAACTTTTTCTAATGATAATATTAATCAAATATTATACTGATAGGCCTAAAACTTCATGAGTCTCTTGAATGACGATGTCAATCGCTTCCATGTGACAAGGGGAAGAATTACATATGTTGATTCAGATTATCCCGAGGATGTCCCTGAGTGGGCAAAATATTAAAAAAAATTGTTTTGTTGAATTGGGTTGCAAAAATATTTTTGGCTACTTTTTATAATAGTTGTTTTTTTTTTTTGGCAAAAGGATGACGACTATATTATTATTATTATTATTATTATATTTTGCTATACCCACAAGAGAATGAATACGGGCGATAAGGAGAAGAGAACCAGAGGAGAAAGTTTCTGTATTTGTCGACTCATAACATTGTGGTATTACTGTTTTTAGTGCGGAGATATATCAATTCACAACTGCAAAATAATGCAGTATTAATTGACTATTGATAGTGACGATGTGTTGGAAAAAAATAATCAACTTGGTCAGGATATGAATCAGGTTCTCGTTAGTTTTGATACAAGTAAAATACTTGAATACATGACCCACGTTTACTTGCTGATAATTTTGAATAGTATAAATATCAACGTTTCATACAATGTAACATTTATATAAAGTTCGATCCTTCGTGATAAGTGCCTAAACCCAAAAATGTCTATTGTAGTTCAGGATAAGCATTATTGTTAAATCCAACGAGAGTATCATAATAACAGACATCCTTGAGCATGGCTATAGCAGAGCATTAGGAGGGAGAACCTCAGTGACATTCAATATTTGATCCATATCAAACACAAAATCCTCTGCTTGTAATGCATCAGCAGAAAAGAGATAATTTGTGGTACCAGTTTCTTGAAGGACTTTATATATTATATATAAACAAGTATAGGAAGATGCATAATCATTAAAACACGTACTGTATTAACCAATTTTGTATTTTTCAAAACGTAGCTGCTCATTATCATTGATTTTTGACATAGATGACAAAATATGGGATCTCTACCTGACTGAAAAAGAAAATGTTTCTTGGCTGTGCCCATGATAATTATGAATTACCAGGCGTTTCATAAAACATTCAGAATATTTTGTTGAGTGTAGAGGTATTGTTGAAATACGTATTCATTCAAGAAACTGGAAAAATGAAAGACCAGCAACCACAAAAGACACTTATAGATTATCTTCATAATTATGATGAATCGCTCGAATAGTTTGATCCATATATCGAGTATTAATGAATTCTGGATGGTGGACACTTTACGCCACTTTATTTCATTATATTAATGGAACCTATTAAGAAAAATCAATAGCAATGGATCTTTGAAACTGGGTTTAGTGCTGCAGATACAGGTGCAATTAGATAAAGTATTCAGAAATTGACCATTGATATAAGACGGCATAGTATTCAATTTTTGATAAAAAAAAAAGTCCATCACGTAATATTATATGATACAAAATAGTAATTGCATAGGATGTTTTTATAGTAATGTACCTTGTGTTGCAACTTTGGTTTACATATATAACAACGTAAACACCCATTCTAACCTAGTTTTAAGAAAACAAGACCTCGAGTATGGACTTGGTGAAGTCAGAAACACGACTTTGTGGAATAGGAAAGAAGGAGGTGGTTAAATCCGTCAAAAGTTGAAGGCTTAATTTGAAAAATCATACAAAAAACTATTTGATTTATTCATACGTGTAAGTTCAGCGATATCATCCAAGATATTTATTTTTTATATAAGATACGTATGCATTATTATAATACACATTTTACATTTCATAGGTTTCCGAATTAGTTTGAGTGTGCTGGACTATAATAGTAATAGTATTCTCTCTCGCATAAATGCTAGTGAGGAATATTATATGTCTTCAACGATATAACATCTTTTACCCTAGGAATAACTTGTGTTATTATACGATGAAGACCGTTGTATGCTTAGATAAAAAAAAGATTTGTTGTGAAAGAGTCCGTCAAACTTTTAGAAAAGAGTAAAAAAGATCATGGAACTTTTAAATCGCAACTAAAGTATCAACTTCGCAAGAAAGTGACTACAATAAGCATACCTCTGTGTATCACGATTGATTCAGATAAAAAGAGTAAAATGGATGAACCTTCGCCAACAATATTGTCATCATCACCATCTTCCCCAACATCTACAATTTAATTTTAACCCCATTCAATTATTTTTATATTTTATCACTATTTCTATCAATATTTGGAACTTGTTATATATAACCATCTTTTCTTGTCTTTTATTAAAAGAATGTAACCTCGTCTTTTCATTCTGCTAATCCCCATTATCTGTTAATACTATTACTGTACAAACTTACTATTCTATAAAACTTACAACCTATAAAAGGAGTTGATCTCGCCAAATATTTATTAATACCCTATTCATCAACAACATCTTTAATATGTACCATAAATAGTATTTTATACTAAAAAAATTGATTGGCCAAGAATTGGGAACAAGAGTTACTTCATCATTATTATTGTTGCCTAAGCATCACATGGGGTAACTAGAGGATGCTTTAAGTAGTTTGTTGTAATGAGCATCATTTGTTATGTGCCTATTATTCCAATACCAATAGAAGTACTTTTTTTCCCGCGTCTATAATTCGCAATTTCTTATATATATATATAAACCAACCATGCTTTATTATCAAGTAAGTTTATAAACGAACAAACTAAAACTAGTAGTAGCTACCTTAGCTGATTCAATAACATCATCGTAATTGATACAAGATAAAGTGATCATTTATCATGTTATTGTTGTAATTGTATCCTATTTTGTAAAAAACAGGTTTCGTAGCATTCTTGTTATTAAAGTTTTGGTGTAATCCAATGCTTTGGTATAGATACTAAGTTTTTTTATTTTTTTATTTTATTGTTCTTCTCATGATCACTTTACAAAAGAACAATAAACAAGTTAGTCTTTCTCTTTAGATCATCTTTAATGGATAACAACAATCAATATGTAATAAAAAGTAATTAATATCTATTTATTATTATGTAAAAAAGAGCGAAAGAACGCCTCATTTTTGTTAACTACTACTATTACTAAGAGTAGCAATTAGAATTTGTGTACTTATAAGAAAAAGGAGTTCTATACCAGAATAAGTCAATAGAAAACTCATTTGGGAGGATGATCTATTCGTATATAAAGTGTCAAGCCAACATCATCATTTAAAGGTGGCACACTTAAAAAAAAAACACGCATGGCAAACTTTTTTCGTCCATAAAATTGGAAAGTTTACTAAGCTAACTTTTTTCGGAGAGACAAAAATTCATCTTATTATTTTTCATGTTGTGCAGCAGCTTCTTTTTCTAACTATTTTGCTGCACAAAAATATTAAATCAGCCACTCAACTTTTTAGACTCATTTCTTCTTTTGTTACAAATCAAGTCAATAAGTATATAATGGATACTACAGATAGATAAAAGAAAGAGAAAAAAATATGAACAAATCCATATATAAAACAAGACCACATGTAAAAACTATTGTTGTGTTATCAATTGTTGTTGTGTGTATGTGTTTGTGTGTGGGACCCGTTCTATAATAATTATAATTATAAAATAGCATGTTAAGCATTCATGGTAATGATCGACAAACTTTTTTTGGGTCTCCTCAATTTATCAAACGTCACAAAGCCTTTCCCTTAAAAGACTTTTTCTAATGATGTATTTGAAAGGAGTACTTTCTATCTTATCAAGGATAATATGAATAATATATATACTCATCGGATGCTCCTATATAATACTTACAGTACGTTACGTGATAGGATCAAGAAAAATATATTTTAGCCATATCGCAAAAAGCGGAGCTGTTATATATAAAAATGTGTGTGCACAGATCGGCATGGTTTTCATGAGAAATTGCAAGCGGGCAAATAAAAAAAAGCTATACACACTCTGGACCTTCTCTATTTTTTTTAAGGTTACACTAAGCCCTGAGGTGAAAAAAGAAGGTTTCTGATGATGTGTTTGATACAACAGATTTTGATGCTGATGATGATAGATGAATATGCAACAACATATAATATCAGGAACAAGGATAAGAACAAGTTGATAAATTTGTTATAAATGATGAATAGCATTAATAAGTAAGTAATAATAGTTTATTTGAAAAAAAAACAAGTCAATAATATAATAAATAAGCACTGACTTGGATTTGTTGGACAAAATGCCCTTTTTTCCCCCCAAATCCGCTTTTCTTGTCATACAAGAAAAAAAAAGACTTTTTATTTTTTTCCTCTTCTATTTGCTCCTCTTTCTCTCTTCTTCCTCTTTTTTTAACTTTTAAACTATTGCCTCAATCGTACATATAGCAAGCACATTATTGTATATATAAAATATTACTATTATATATATATATATATACTCCTTGATTATACCCGGGCACACAACTTTTATTCTAAAAAAACCTCTTTTTTATATACTTATTTCATCAACTCCTTATATCCTTGGACTTGGTTTTTTTTTCTTGCGTGCGAGTAAAAAAAAAAAAAAAAAAGGAGCCAAGAGGGGCAACAACACACAGCAACCATCATCATCATCACTATTACTACGAACTATTGACTAGGACATATGCATCATCATTATACATAAATCATATATAAACAGAACATCACCAAAAATATTCCTTTATATATAAATAATCAACTCTTTATTCAATCACCTCTTTTTCTTTTTTTTTCACACTTCTTTTTTAATTAATTATTCAATACCTTATACAACAAAAAACGACGATAATCATCATATAAAAAATGTATTCTCCCGATAATCTCGAAATCATTGCCGAAATCATTAGTGTCGGATGTATCACCGCTGTTTCACTTTTATTCGGTCGTAAAGCCGCCAGTATTGAGCGACCTGTTTATTATATTCGTGGAATTCTTTTGGGTCTTTATGTTGCCACATGGGCTTTTAATATCATTGCTTGTATGGCCACCAGTACCAATAATGGCAATTATATTTCATGTGCTCTTAGTTTATATAATTGTATTGTTGTTTATAACATTGCAAAGATTCTTTTGTATCTTTACTTTATTGAAAAGGTAAGACACCTTCTTTATTTCGCTTTTCATTTAAAAAAAGGAAAAAACAAACTCTATTTTTTTTTTGGGTGATGATGGTGTGACAGTAGTACTAAAGACTTATTGATATATAGATTTACATTACATCCGTTCCCAAAGCTTCCCGTTTCCGTACACCTCTTTATTTAATCAACTTGGGTCTCTTGTTACCTTATGTTGCTTTGATTATTTTAATGATTATGTATCGAAACGCTGCTGTTGCCGATGTATCACCTTTCCATTGTACCATTGGTTTCCAATTACCAGCATCCGCTACGACTTTGACATATGATGTACTTATTTCATTGCTTTATACCGGTATCTTTATTAAATATGCTGTTTTCCCCAACACAGCACAACAAACAGCCCATCAAGCTTCTTCTTTACGTATCATGGCACGACGAAGTATCATTGCTACTGTTGTTTCTTTGATTACTGCTACTGTCAATTATTGTGTTCTTATTGGTCTTGATGGTCAAGAACGTGGTTTGATTGCTTCTACCATTTGTGCTCTTGATATCTCTATTGTTGTATGCGTTGTTCATTGGGGTAAGTGTTCTCTCTTTATATTCATATGAATTAATATGATATGAAGGCACAGATACTGACTTGTTTTTGCTGTTCATTTATTAGTTGCCACCCATCCTTCGGAAATGCAGTGTACTGTCAAGGCATTGACCAAGGGAGCCAACGATAAACCGATGAAATTGGAAATCAAACAACATCAAGAAGTTGTTGTTCTTTCTGAACTTGCACCGTAACTGGATTTACAGTACAAGTAGACTTTCTCCCCCACCTCCTTTTTTATCATCCTTTGATCGTTTTTCTTTCCTCCTTCTCTCTTATTATCCGTTCTTCATGCAACTAGTATATTTCTTCTTCTTCATACATATATAATCTTTTCCTTTTTTTGCTCTGTTCTTTTCTTTTTATAAGTAATGTTATTATTAATGGATTATTTTTATTTTTTTACGTTAATATCTATGATACATATGCTTTTTTTTTTACTTGCATATATAAAATTAAAACTTTTTTTATATAAAAGTTTGTTTATAACCCACTTCAATAACTAACTAAAAATATAATTTATTATTATTATTATTTTTATTACACACTCTCTTTTTTTTGTGTCCTGTTGAATACTCTTCTCTTCCATTGGATAATGGCGTAATAGAAAGTAATAGTAGATGTCTGTGAACGGAGTGGAAAGGGGTGGGGGAATCAATCAGGGTTCTTTCCAAGGATGATGTCCTTTTACTTTTTATATATGTATATATGAAAATTGCAATTATAGTACAGAGGTTTTTTTTTTTTTTTTTACTTTATTCTAAATGATTATTTCTTGACCACTTGAATGACATCTTCATCATGGACTTGATGATTGATACCGACACGTTGTGGATTGTGTTTTGTGGAGGTGCCCTATGATTAAAGTTTTATATATGATTATGATGAATAATGTGTTTTATCTATTTTTTTTCAAGGAGATATTCTAAAGCTTCTTTCAGCCATCCTTCAAAAAGAAGGAGATAAAAAAAAGATACAGGGAGAGAGGGAAAGGAGGAATGAATGGATATATATATATATATAAATGAACTTACCCAAACCAACGCATAGCGGAAACTATCAGCCAATGTTCGATGAATAGCATGACATACATGTTCTACCGTAGCACCATTACGTACAATCAAACCATCCTCAAAATCTGGAAGTTCACCTCGTCTCTTGGTATACACTCGCATCAAATTCAATTTCTTCCAAATGGTTTCTACCAAGAAATCAATATTAAGATCTTGTTCACAAGAAACAACGGCTGTATCAGGTTGATGTGCTAATCGGTCTAATTCTTCCATAGTAATTTGATCAATCTTGTTATAACACTGATGATTAAATTGTTGTTGTAAAAAAAAGTTGTTATTTATTAGTATATTAACTTTAAAAAACAACAACATCAACCTTATTATAAGCCTCTTCTTATCTATGTCTCCTTCAAAAAAAAAAAAAGCCAAAACTCTAATAGATCCTGCTGTTGTTTCTTTTTTTCTTAATGATAATATAGTTTAAAGAGGTTCACACTTACATAAATACATCTGATGTAACGTCGATTACCAAGAATGACATCAATAAATTGATCCACGTTAATATCTTCACGGATCACAATATCAGCGTTAAAGATTTCTATTATGTATAAAACAAAATGTTAGATTGCTGCCCAATAAACAATACATTTTCTTCTCTCTCTCTCCCCAAAAAAATAAAAAAATGAAATTCATTATCCATTTTCCCTCCTTTTTTTTTCATAAGTGTTGATCCCCTTCCATATCATCCCATGAACTCCTTCATCTTTCTTTCTCTCCCTCAAAAAAAAAATCCATAACAAAATATATATCTCATTCAAAAAAAATACTTCTCCTTACTGTAGTCATGAAGAATGTTATGCACCATTTTAGCGTCGAGATAATGCAATTTGACTGTCGCATTAAAACTAATACCTCCTGCTTTTTTTATTTTGAATGATACATTGGGGAAGCTTTGATTCAATCGAATACCTACTGCTTCCAATTCTGCTTCCAGTAATTCTCTAATAAAAAAAATTAGGATCCATTTTATTTTGGGAATCATCCATCTCTGTTTCCTTCTTATCAAACCATATTCTTTTCTTACCGTTGTTTTGTTGGTTTTGTAGCATCCAACATCATTAAAACAATATCAGCAGTTCTTGCCACTGCAATGACTTGACGACCACGACCTTTGCCCTGAGAAGCTCCTTCAATAATACCAGGTAAATCAAGAAGTTGGATCGTGGCTCCCTTATAAGTAAACTTGCCAGGAACACATGTCAGTGTTGTAAACTCGTAAGCGGCCGCAATCGATTCAGTAGGTGTCAACTTGGATAACAACGTAGACTTGCCAACAGACGGAAAACCAATCATGACAACACGAGCATCACCGGATTTCATGACATCGAAGCCTTCTCCCTAAATCGCGGATCCAACATTACATTTTTTATTATTATTCAAGTAAATATATATTACTTGTTTTTTTCTTCTTAGAGTTATACAAGTGGTTTGCTTACCTTTTCTGATTTCGTTTTTGATCCCTCAATGAGTTGAACACGGTATTTGGCCAACTTGGCCTTGAGTAAACCAAGATGGTATTCCGTGGCTAAAAAAAAAGAACAATCGAGAGTTAATTTCTAATGGATTACAGAGAGTGTGTTTGTTTCTTTTTCTTTGGCTTGATAATATTACCCTTATTCTTTTGAGTACGCTTGATTTCATTCTCAATGTCAGCGATTTTCTCCAAAATGCCCATGGTGATATATGTGCTGGTGTTATACAACTACCTCTACTTTGCAAGCAAAAAAAAAAAAAAGTTCTTTGCGGGGATTGTTGGAATATGTTAAGCGTTCCTATTTCGCGGGCACGTGACCTAGGCATCATCCATGATTTTTTTAATAGAAATACAATGAATTTGTCTTATCATTTATAACAAAGGGTAGGTTTTTAAATTTTTTCTTTTTGTATACCTCGTCATCGAGTAATGCTTATATATAATGCTGATGAAAATGTGCCATACGAACAGGAGAGAAAAGTTCTGGTCCAAAGGATATCCAAATTTAAATCTTTGTTACAATGTACCTGATTTCCGGACCTCCACATCATATATATCATACAAATAGAACATGTGTTGATGATTTGTATGCGCACCCTCAATTCCACATTTATTACCTTCTCCACGTATTCATCGTGTATAAGAGTAGATGTCGCTACAGTCCTAAAATCTCATAGTACTACAAAGTGCATTTTGATAATATGAATTACATACAGGCTGTCAGCCAGCTTCCATTCTTCATGCTTTTTTTTTTGTAAGTATGGTGCAAATCATTTTAAATAGCCTTTTTTCTTTCCGTTTTTCAAAATTGAACTACTCTTAGAATTTCTAAGGTAATAAAAATCTGTTTCAGGGATTTTATAATTTATAATACACATAAAGTGTAAATCCTGAAATAGATCCTTGATAGAGTAAATAGTTATTATTTCAAAGAAGAAATTTTTTAAAAAAGGATTTAAGCAGAGAGAGACCATCTGATGCAACACATTTATATGAAGGAATATCCATATAGAGTTTATGCTTGTATTCACCTATTAAAACATTACTCTCTCCAGGTATGAAGTGGATCTTTTCCATTTAATATCATCAGTTTCTTGGTATTATTCGTTGGTCGACCCAGTTTTAAGCTATAATATAGAAAGTGGTGATTTAAACAGATGACATGTATTATTTCGGCTATTAAATATAAATAGTTGGATAAAAAAATATTGATACGTAAGGGTTAGGCATGGAGTGAATATTTGTTTATCTATTATTGTTATTACTTAAAAAAGACTAACATAACATTATACATATATATACATGCATAATAATCTTTCAAGTGTTTCATATTGTTTTTTTTTATTTTCATTTTGCATCTGTCGATCCCTTTTTAAAATATTAAATGTATTATTACTTGATTAACGATAATTCAAAGCAGTCCAATATCAAGTATAGAAAATCTGGAGAAGTATAATAAAATTTCAACACTGAATGATTTTAGTCAGAAATATACAATTTAAACTACACTTCTTCTGCCAGACTTTCACTTGATAAGATAGCTATTAAAACATATTTATAGAATATTTTGGTAATGCAACATTTCAAAAAAATGTCTATTTAAAATGATTTGCACTATATGATATCAGTGATGGTACTGGATTACTAATTCTATTTATATAATTATATCTTACGATATATAATTTATCGCGCTCGGTGACTTTTGTTTATTTTAGAATGGGGCGAAATTCATCAAAAAAGGACCGGGTTCATAGTTACAGTACTTGTTGTTAATTGATGATGATCGAGGAAAGCGAGGAGTGAATTAGTTACTGATTCTGAGTATAAAGAAAAAAAAATAGTATTCCGCTTCAAAAGATATAGAACTGATTTCTTTTCAGATATACCTCTCTTATTATTGTGTTGCATAGATGATGATGACGTTCTTGTTTGATAACAATCAGTTTACAATGTATTTCATATATCCACCTTAATATGGATAAACTTCAACCAAATTAAGTTCAGTAAAATGGAGCTGTCAAGTTAAAAAAAGAAAAAAGTACCAGAGGCTTGGTAATATATGATACTTTGTCATCGTTTTCGAACCTTTTCTGGTATTCAAGTCTTTACAAATAAAAGATAAATATTTTATAGTGCTTACCCCAATCGAAAAAACATAAAATGGTGTTTTTTTGTTGTTGCAAACATCTTGTGTATAAATATAAATCTATATAGAATAAGTGAGCTAGTGGGTTTATTATTTTAGATAATGTACGGTGACGTAAGTATTATGCTACTTCTTAAAAAGATATTTGAATATATAATTCTGGTAGAGTACTATGGAGATAATTTAATAAATCACGTCACTTTCCATGTTGTAGTAAATTGATCAGTAATACTTTTAAATAAGTTCCCACTGCAACATATGATATAGGAGTAAATTCGTACAAACTTTTTAAGGTTTTTTTCCATGTTTGTCAAGTAGATATGCACAATGATTTATAATAATCAGATACATATGGAATTGTTCTTTTCTCTTAGCACAATAAAGGAGATGCAATGTAAGGTAAGTGGTAGTTTATATATAAGTGAAAAAATGGGCTACCTTGCATAATATATTTTTCACACACCAAGGTGTATGCTGAATAAGCATTAATATTATATAAACATGCCACAAACAATGAAAGATGAATATATAATATGTTTCTAATATATTGTTTTTTCAATATTAAAGTATATAGGGAATAGATAGTTAAAAACTCATTATAGACGATCTTTTGATTGTGAATGGGAGTGTGTGTGTGTGTATTATTTGGCGTTTTTGTTATTGGAAAAGTTATAAGAAGGTTCTGTTTTTTTGCATTATAAACCCGATCATTGGATGCTGCAACTCCGTCATTTACATTTAAAAATTTCACATGTTACTTACACAACGACATTTTATCCGTGGTAACCATATTCAACTCCTTCCATTTTTATTTCTTCTTTCTTTTTTTCCCCACATTCAATCTTTTTATATCTCAAACAAAACAACCCCCCCACTCATATTATGTCTAAAGAACTTAAAGTATTCACTCGTGCTGAGGTCGCTAAACATGCCTCTGAAGATGATTGTTGGATTATCATTGACTCTGAAGTATACGATGTGAGCACTTTTGCTGACATGCATCCAGGTGGTGCTCAACTTTTAATTGAATATGGTGGCAAAGACGTGACAGGTAAAATATATCTCGTTTGTCGATAAATAAAAGGGTCATTTTTATTTATTATTATTGGTTTTTTTTAGATGACTTTTATGGTCTCCATCGTCAAGAAGTCATTGTCAAGTATGCTCCTCGTCTTAAGATTGGTACAATTGAGAATGAAACTCCCAAGATTGCCATTCCTAAACCTGGTGCTTTGTCCAAGGTTCCTTATGCTGAACCTAGTTACTGGATGGGTTTCAAGAGTCCTTACTTCAAGTAACGTATTAAAATTTCAATTGGGTAGTGGTAGTCCTATAGTGTGTGTAGGTTTGGTATTGTCGTATATTAGAATTATGCAAATTTATTGTTTTCGTGTGAAAAAAAAAAAATAGTGAAAGCCATACTAAATTCCGAATGGCTCTCCGAGAACTCTACTCTGATATTAAGGTAAAAATTTATTATAGACGGATAGATGGATGATAATGGGCCGATCCAATATATATATATATATATATATGTATAAAGTAATGTTACTAACAATGTCATTGGGTTAACAATATAGCCTGAAGCTATTATCAATGAAGAATTGAACAAGGCCCCAAGTCTTGAACTTTACAAACATTTGGGTGAAGAAGGTGTTTTGGCATCCCAAATCGGTCCTGGCCCCTGGCTCAAGGGATTAAAACTGCCTGCTGGTATTAAGCCTGAGGAATTTGATTATTTCCATGAAATGATTGCTCACGAGGAAACTGCACGTGTTGGTGCACCCGGTTTTGTTGATGGTATTTCTTCCGGTTATTCTATTGGTTTGCCTCCCGTCTTTAACTTTGGTCCTGCTCATTTGAAGGAACGTGTCGTCCCTGAAGTTCTTTTGGGTCGCAAGCGAATTTGTTTGGCTATCACTGAACCTTACACTGGTTCTGATGTTGCTCAAATCCGCACCACTGCTAAGCGTACTCCTGATGGCAAGCACTTTATTGTCAATGGTGTCAAGAAGGTATACATATATATTATCAATTTTTTTTTTTGAGAGGATAATGGTCAAGCATGAATATGTAAGATATTAATCATAGTATAATTATATAGTGGATCACCAACGGTACATTCTCTGACTACTTCAGTGTTGCCGTTCGCACTGAAAAGGGTATCACAATGCTTTTCATTGAACGTCAAGAAGGTCTTGAAACCAAGGGTATCAAGACTTCTTACTCATCTGCTGCTGGTACTTCCTACATCACCTTTGAAAATGTCAAGGTTCCCGTTGAAAATATCCTTGGTAAGGAAGGTCAAGGTTTCCAAGTCATCATGTACAAGTAATGTTTTATCGTTCCATCTCTTTTTATTATTATGCTTCAAAAAAAAAAGTAAATTTATAGAAAAGGTTAAGAAACTAACAATTTATTATTTTAATAGCTTTAACCACGAACGTTGGTACATTTGCTGTTCCATCATTGCTTCCACTCGTGCAGTTATTGAAGGTAAAATATAAAAGAATGAACATGTGAAAATCCTTGGTTGGTTTGGAGATTTACTAACCTACTTTCTTTCTTCTTTTTTTTTTCTTTTCTTTTCTTTTTTTTTGTTTAGAATGGTATGGGATTATTTTACACGGAGGGGTGAATCTTGAGGTTTGTTTTTATGATTGCTTATTAACTGTTTGTTATATATATTTATATTTTCGTTGATAGCTTCAAGTGGGCCAACCAACGTAAAGGTAAAGTATCATAATTATTCACCAGAAAAGGGCGTTTGACGTTATATGTTATGATTTTTGCACAAATAACACTCAAAAATAAATAAATAGTTTTCGGTAAGCGTTTGATCGATCAACCTGTCATTCGTGCTAAGCTGGGTGCTATGGTAATATATCATCTATCCTTTCTTTTTTTTTCTCATAGCAGTTCTAGCATATATGTCAAATCATTTTATACTTATTCCTATCCTATCTACTTTTAAAACTAGATTTCCGCTGTTGAACCCGTTCAAAACTGGCTCGAAAACATCACTTACCAAATGTGCAACATGCCTTATCTTGAACAGTCCCAAAAACTTGCTGGTCCTATTGCCTTGCTTAAATACCAAGCTACTCGTGTGGCCCATAACGTTTCCGATGATGCTTGTCAAATCTTTGGTGGTAGAGGTATTACCAAGACTGGTATGGGTAGAACCATTGAATCGTTCCAAAGAACTTACAAGTTCGCTGCTATTCTTGGTGGTTCTGAAGAAATCATGTCCGATCTTGGTGTAAGACAGTATAGTATCAATCCAATTATTCTTTTTTTTTGTGAATATATATATATATATATATATATATATATGTATGTATCTTTGACACTAATGATTTACCGCACACTTTTTATTATTATTAATAGAGCCATGAAGTACTTCCCCAAGAATGCTCGATTGTAAAGGACTGGGATAGTCGATTAATAATATATACTTCATGTGTACAGATTAGAACAAATTTAAATTTGTTGTTGAAATAATGGAACTATTTTTCAATATTATTTATTTTGGATGAAAACATTCATATTGTAAAAAAAAAAAAGATGATACTAGGGAGGAAAAGGATAAACAATTCACCTAAAGATAAATTCCATCGATTGGTTACTTTTAATCATTTGTTATGCAATAAACTTTCAACCCCAGCTTTTTTTTTATAAATCTTCTTTCCTTCATATTTTTATGCTCAAAGATCTGACAACATAATATTAACCTTTAAAAAATATAAACTGAATCTACCATTTCAAATGCGCAATGTCAACTCCTCATGTCCAAAACTTTTATTTACCAGACAATTTACCTCATTTTACTCTTTTGAAGGAATGCATACGAAATGTCGATAATAGAGACTATCAAGTGGCTATCAACGCTTCCACTCGAATTATTGACAACTTGTTTGACAGTATAATGGCAGCACTTGATATTCGCGCATATGCATTTGGAATGAATTCACAAGTGGATCAAGGACTCGAAGATGCACAGCAAATGATTAACTGCGCACCCTTTAACATATTAGGTTATTTACGTGCTGGGTTCTTATATTCTTTGAAAAGTCAATATAAATTAGCCCTAAAAATGTTCAAACAAGGGGTCACCATTGTATCCAAGGAAAATTTTTTATGGTCAACCTTATTGGAACACTATCATAAAGCACAAGAAAAATTAGATCTAAGAATTGACTTTATACAGGAATTACCTTACGATATTATGTGTCTTGTCACCAACAAGTTACCTTTTGATACCATGTTGGAAGCCCTCAATGTTTCTCAAGCATGGCGAGAAATAATAGCCACATGTGCGAAACCGTGGAGGAATATCTTATTATCGAGTTCCAATCAATATCAATTAGAAGCAACCAGGAATGCATTGCCATATATTAATCAACATATACAAAGACTCGAAGTACGTCAACTGATGGTCCAACAATCATGTGAAAAGCTTTTCATGGACATGAAAACTGGCTCTTATTGTATGCTCACATCGATAAAGTTTTTATGTAAGTTATTGAAAAAATAAAAGAAGGAGGGATAACACAATCACGATAAATATGGACTGATATTATGAAATATTCCCTGTTCCATATAGATTGTCAGTTACCCGATCATGACCAATGTATGGAAGCATTACAAAAAGTATCCACAACTTTGGAAGAATTATACTTTGATTCCAATGATAGTACACGTGTTGTGATACCTTTGGGTACATTACTATCAACATGTACAAACATTAAACGACTTTATTGCCAACAACCAACCTTTAGCCTTTCACCACAAGTACAAGAAGAACTTGGTATTTTCCCAGCAACACCAGTTTATTCATTGATTGACATGACGTTACACTTTAGAAACATCAACAATGCAATTCTCCAACAAATACTCCGTTTATGCCCTAATCTATTACGATTAGAAATCAGCAAATGTGACACTGAGGTAGCTGGGGTGATACGACAATCATGCCGAAACTTGTACAGTTTGGGAATTAATACGCATGCAGATACTCTGGATCAAGAGAAACTCATCAAAGCATCCACTACAACTAATATCGGTATACGACATCTCTATATGAGTTTATTTACCGAAGGAGGAGAACCAACCCAAATGCTATCCGATCATGCAAGTACTATAGAAACACTACGATTATGCTACCGAGATTTGGGAGAACAATCGATTCGACTAATACCACGCCCTCCCAACAATTTCATCTTTATCCAGTTGACCAATCTATCGCTTGTATATAGCTCACAGATATTTAACAGCTTGGCTGTCTCTGTGTTATCTCTATGCCCAGTACTAGAAAAGTTGGTTTTGGGATTTCAGGAACTGATTGATCTGGATATGACACGTTCGATTGCTCAATTGGAAAAATTAAACGAATTGGAATTTGAATGTGTCGAGTTTCAAGTCACAGCAATATCACAAGTGCAGGAGGGTAGGGAAATGATGGATGGACTCAGCACCATGATGCAAACTTTTGCAACAAGGGCGAGGAATGGTGGAACTTCACTCGAGAAATTGGAATTTAATGAATGTTATGGACAATTCGATAGAGTGTTTTTGGAGTCATTGGCTGGTATTCCAACATTACATACATTACATCTGGAAGAACTTGAAATGGATCAAAGTGATTTTGAAAACTTTGCAAAAGCACTTGCTTCGATTAACAATAGAAATGATATTGTTAATTCTTCTCGATTCTCTACTACTACTACTACTACTACTACTATTCCTCAAACTTCTATACTCAATTCTATGACATTGCGTGGGCTGGATTGTGTTTCTGATGAGTCTCTGTATTATATTAGTAATATTCAGAGTTTACGAAAACTCAAACTATCTCGTCTCGCGAATGTTACACCCTTGGGTTTACAGCATATAATGTACAATAAGAATTTATCACTTAACATTAATCTTTAGACTATAATAGCAAATAATTGTAAAATAAGTAGTAAATAGAATAGCTCTATAAAATTAGAACTAATAATATATAATAATAAATTAGTTCATTTTTCCATCACATATATGGTTCATCATATTAATCAATCATCTACTCTTTTTTCTATTAGATGTATCCTGTTCTTTATTTTAAAAAAGAATGTAGGTGTTTTGGGATACGTACCTGAAGTTAATCCAAGATGTCGGAGTATATGCTAGCTCTTGTTGGTACTAGGGCAATATTATAGCTAATTAACTAATGAACGATCAGATACTTTATTGGATCACATGGGAACTTATACACATACTCATGTTTCCAATATCAACAACTTTATCTTTATCATCAAAGTGGCACCTCATCATAGCAGAAAATTAAAGATGCAAAGGATTATTGAGCAAAAATACCATTAATGAAATGACAATCTCGTTTCAATGGATGTACTGAGCTTATTATTGGGGGATATCATGCAAACAAAAATATGCGGGCCAATTAGGATGATAAACCCAAGAGACAAAAAAAGATAGAAAGTATCATTGTGGCTGCAGAGAATGGTATCTCACCAGTGTTATCTTTTGATTAATAGCCAATTACTACAGCATCATAAAAAATGATCATCAATAATATAATAAATGAAAAAGAAAAATCTAGGATAATAAAACAAGAAAAAAAAATCATATTACACACTTATACTTGTAGTAGACACTGGGCATAATTGGAAACTGTATTGCTATAAGTTTCAAGCACTATTCAAGTATTATTCAAGACTAAAAAAAACTTCATGTTGCTCTCTTCATTAATTAGTTGAAAATAATCAATTAACTTATACAACTATAATATTTTGAACCATTAAAATCATTTTTTGATATATATTTTTTACTACTTTTTTTTTACCAATTTATTTTGATTCTTTTGGTGGAGGAGTAGTTGGATACGTAATAAGAGAGGGAATGTGTGTGGAGTGAGTGAGTACTTAAAAATCTTTGTCAATCACTACTACTATCAATAACGGTTTCGATGGGATTTCTTTTTTCGTTCGTCAACAAGGCTAAAATCATTTGGACACTTGTCAGAGCTAGAGCTATAATCATGATTAGATTATCATTTATTTACGCTCATTAAAGTAGCAAAATATTTATACGAACCTTGCGCTTTTAGGGTCGGAATTGGTAGATGTTTGTGCGCAAAAAGACTGATATAAAAATAAAATATTACGATAATGATCATTTTTTTAAACTGACTTTCGTTAATTTGTGTACGTACATCAGGTTGGGGAATGATGTAAGTGATTCAGACACACTTGTAAAAAAAAAGTAAACAGACACCACCTGCTCCCCAGTCTACTATCCACTTGCTACCCAGTTGCTAGCCAACCTGCTACCCACCTACTAGTCAACCTGCTACCAAGTTTGCCACCTAGCAGATTGGCCAGCAGGTGGGTAGCAGGCTGGGGAGCAAGCTGGGTAGCAGGCTGCCTAGCACTGGGTAGCAAGTGGATAGTAGACTGGGGAGCAGGTAGGTAGCAAATTGGGTAGCATGCTGGGGAGCAGGTAGGTAGCAAATTGGGTAGCATGCTGGGGAGCAGGTAGGTAGCAGGTTGCCTAACAAGCGGGTAGCAGGTGGGTAACAGAGCAGGTGGTGTCTGTTTACTTTTTTTTACAAGTGTGTCTGAATCACTTACATCATTCCCCATGAGGTGTGTTCAAGAGATAACAAGAATTTTTCCTTGTTACCCCTGACTCAGCTTAAGACTTACACATGGCACTTCCTGCTGAAAACACATTCCACCTAATTTAGTGCAATCAGGTAACCCTACTCAAGTCATTTCTTTTACATTACCTGGCATGTCATATGTGAAGGTTGTACAAAAACAACAAGATTCGTTAATGCATATCGAAACAACTGTACAACAGTCTGAAGCTTCAGACTCACAGAAACCCCTAATGACTATTCAGTCTAGAGTATAGAGACCTTCTCGCTCTATTGCATCATGCACAGTGGTCCTTTTTGATGTAAGCTCTCGCACCAAGAATGCTATCAAATTACTTTCCCTTCTCAACACGCAATATCCTACCAATTGTGGGGGTGGCCATGCTAAGGAAGGACCAAGTATCATTTTGGAATTGAACTTGCCCACTGAAGACAATGTATCTAAAGTCCTTACAGATGGCCTTTTGTTACCTAATAACTCTCGGATCCTTCCTTGTAAATCTCTCTCTGGATGCGAAGATCTCATATATCTGAATAAACTCATAACAAAATCTCAAAGGATTCATATCGTCCGTTTTATTATTGTTTTATTATCCAAACCTACTAAATTCCACACGAACTTTGGAAATAGCAAATACAAAAATTGGAGAGGTGTAAAAGCGAACATTGGGCTGAGAACAAAGTAAATCTTGTTTGTAGGTTTATGAACATTGGGAGTGGAGGTACTGTGGTTGTATTTGATTCCAAACTTATTGAATAATGAATTTCATTATATTACTGGTATAGGCTTCTGAGCTTTGCTTAAGATAAAAAAAATAGTATAGCTTATATGACTGATAAGCCCTTGAGTGATATATATATGTGAGTGTATTGACGAAATGATTTTCTCTTATATGCTCAAGATAAGAATTTCAGTTTCCATTGTGTAACTGATAACGGGCCTGAAATATTATCAGCAGAAAAGAAGCTCACAGCATGAATTAATCGACCATTTTTCCTAAATACAGCGATCACCGCTGGTTCACAGTAAATTTTCTGTATGACATACCACCATCGCAGCATATTTTTTGTGGATACGGCAGGATAATATTTGATTATGATCTTTGATGACTGTTCAAAAGTTATTATCAATCTGATGATATTTTTGTTCTTGCTAATTAAATAAGGTGCTCTTAAAACAATTGATGATTATTATTATTTTCACACAGAAGATATAACTTTTAAAGGATAAACTACATACAACTAAAACCGACCGCTGATAGCTGGTGGTGGTATCTTTTACTGTTTTATAATAGGATGTTTGTCCTACACTCTGGATATATAGGTGATTAGCTGAACAAGAGTAAGAAGTATCCTCACTTTGTTCGTTATCTTACAAAATGAAATTCAAGAAAATTTATGCAATAACTCATTACGAAGCCAGACAAATAATAAAGCCTCTAATTATTTAGCTTCAATATGATAACAGTATGTTTTCTTCGGAGGTGGATGATATTTATAACAGAAAAAATCATGACATACTCCTATAAGTTATAAATTTGTTATGCATTAATGTTAATTACTATTTTAGTGAAAAATTATAGCAAAGTAATATACGAAATAAAGATCTTAGTATTATTACTGTTATTATCAACTAAAGAGAATTTCAATTTTTGCTTTTTATTTACGTATACACAGAACCAATGCAGGATTAAAGGAAAAAAGAGGGAGAGAGAAGACAGTTTCAGATAACGTTTTGGATAAATGTAGTATATTTTTGTTCAAAATTCCTCCGGCACCTATTTCCGACCTATTTCTCTTATACTTGTTGAACTGCTGCGTTACAAATAACCAACCGTAATAATCTTGATAATTGAATTATACTCGAATAAATGTTACAGTTAACTAAATGGATTCTGGGATGTTTATAATAATCGTGTGTGATTATTGGATAATAAAACGTTAAAAAGTTCCCACTGTTATTGATATCACCCTTCTTTTTCTAAACTTTAACCACTAGTTTGTCTTCCTTATCTCTTAATTAAACTTTTTTTTATCTCGGTTAAGACCGTTACCGATCATTCTCTTTAATGTAATTAATATAATATACAATAATAAGCCCAAAGCATAGAATAAGCAACCAAGCGGACCATTATTAATTGATTTGATTCTATTCATGATGAGCGTTTGTTGCTAGTATTTATACTGCATTCTTGTTGTCGTAAGTAAAATATAATCGAAATGTTGGTGCACAGATACTATGTGTCTCGTATAATAAAAGTAAGGTGTATGATTATGCAAATTCACGTTTTTTATATTATATCTTTAAAATGATACTGCTACATGATGTTACAATTATCAGAATAGTAAGTAAATTTTATTTTTGTTGTATGGTAGCTATTATCTTGTCAAAAAAAATATTCACAAGCTAGAGATACGAACGATATATGATAAGAAGGGAAAAAACACGATGTTATCCATTAGCTTTATATTCTATTGTTTTGAGTTATCTCTCGATCTTGCTTTATGAGAATATGTAATTCTTCATGCTGTATAAATACTAACAATGATTCTTTTCTTTCTTTCAGCAACTTGTTTCTCTTACATAAAAAATTTATTATTTATTATACATATACAGCACATATTTTAAACCATGAGCAGTGTAAAGGTAAATGCCATCCAAAAAGAAAAGCTAATCCTCCATTCGTATTGATGACATTTGCATTTAAAAACTTAACAAATTAAATATCTAATAATAATATTCGTTATATTATAAATAACTTAGGACAAAAAACTTAACGATATTCCAATTAAAGTTGAAACGTTATCAGAATCTGAAAAAGGTTCAACAACTACAACAGTGGATTATGATGCAAAAAGATTAGAAGAACTTGGTTATAAGCAAGAATTTGATCGTGAAATTAGTTTGTTTGCCCAAGCTGGTTTCGCATTCTCTACGATGGCTGTTTTACCCAACTGGCTCGTTGGTTTTGCTGGTACTATGGCCGCCGGCGGTCCAATGTCATTGTTTTGGGGCTTTGTAAGTTATTTATACTATTGATCCGTTTAAGATTTTAGATCCCTTGTTAACAAGATATTCTGATACTCACGGTTTGCGATTTAATAGGTTGTTATTTCACCATTCATTACATGTATAGGTCTTGCAATGGCCGAAGTTTTTTCAGGTTTAGTAAAAATCTGCAACAGCAACTTCAAACAGTTTTTATTTTTATTTATTTTCTCATTGGATAAATATTTAATAAATATATATATAGCATTTCCTGTTAACGGAGGCGTTTATTCTTGGTGTTATCTTTTAAGTAGTGAAGAATGGGGTCCCTGTAAGTTGCCTTTTATTCTATCAACCAGAAAATATATCGTACTACGTACCAATAATATTATTATTGAACTAACAGCTTTTTATCTATTATAAAATAGTAATGTCATGGGTTTGCGGTTATCTGTTTTTGGGAGGCAATATTGCAGCACTCATGACTGTAGCATATAGTCTTGGCGAATTTACGATAGCTGCCGCAAATATTCTTAGAAAAGACGAAATATCCAACACAGGAGCGAACGTCGGTTTATTTATTGTATTTCTCGTAGCTGGTATTGGCTGCTCATATTTTGGTATAAAATTCAGTGCTTTCATGAATAAATTTATTGGTATGTTGTTTTTACATGATAAATCTTTTCATTTTTATTATTCAATAATTATTAATAGCATGATGGACATCATTATTGATTTACATAGTATATTGGGCCGCCATTGGAACGATTATTATTGTTATTGCCATGCCTGTCATGGCACCTTCTAACCCATCTGCTAAATGGGTAATGTAAAGATAATTTGTGCAAAGCAAGAGTAATTTTATTTAATGATTCTAGCTATAATATGGTATCTTATGCTGACACCCATGATGTTTTTTCCTCTTATCGACTATTATAGGTATTCACTGAATTTCAAAATATCACTGGTTATCAAAATTCAGGTCTTACTTTCTTCCTGGGTATGCTACAAGCTGGTTGGTCATTGGTAAATTATCATTATATCTTGTTGCTATTTCAAAGTGTATTGTATGTACTTATAAAGTTATTCTAATAGATTGGCTATGAAAATGGAGCACAAATTGCTGAAGGAACAAAAAATGCAGATGTGACAGGTCCTCGGGGCATTATTATTTCCATCATTGGTGCTATTGCTCAAGGCATTATTCTTAGTATTGCTACATTATTTTCAATCCAAGATATTGATGAGCTTTTGGATTCATCTTTCCCACTCAGCACACTCTTTATCAAAGCTACAAACAGGTCTCTTGCTGTGTTCTTTATGGTTATATTGATTGTCACTCAATTTGTCACTCTCTGTAACGTGTTTTTGGCAGCATCGCAAATGACTTGGTCCATGTCAAGGGATGGAGCTCTTATTCCTAACTCTAAATTCTGGTATGCTCTTACTGGAAAGTATAAAGTCCCACTTCGTATTATGCTTATGCTTTTTGTCATTTGCATTATTGTTATTATGCCTGTAAGTTTTTTTTTCTCATACCGCAAGAAACGTATTTTAAAAAAGGTAATAGACTCTATACTTAACATTCTTTATTCTTGTTTATCTATTATATTATGTATTTATATAGACCTTTGGAAGTCAAGTTTACTTTAGCGCCATTATGTCTACAGCTGTTGTTTCTATTAATGCTACCTACGGTTTACCATTTGTATGTCGTTTAATTTGGAAACGCCATGATATGCCAAAAGGGCGTTTCAACTTGGGAAGATATAGTCTTCCAATTAATGTTATTGCTGTTGCATGGATTGCATTCTTTTCGGTTATTCTTTGTATCCCTTCCGTAAGTCCAGTCGCTCCGGAAACTATGAACTGGGCTTGTCTCATGATTGGTGCCATTGTTATTTTCTCCTTAGCTTTCTGGTTTTTAGGTGGTCGTAAGACTTATAAGGGCCCAATGCAAACACTTGCTGAAATCAAAGAATAATTACATAATACAACAAGATAATCTTTCATTTATCTAATTTACCTTATTTATTATGTATTATATTATACACATTTCCTCACGGCATAATTTTATCTTCACCAACGTTGCTTATTTTTTCTCTCAATTTATCGATATGTTCGTTGTTCTGTATATAAACTACTACTATTATTTCAACGCTACTCCATATTCATTATCATTACAGTTCCTTTCTGTTGTGTTTTCCACCAATTGCGATTTGTATTTTATATAGTAATAATAATAAAATATAGGATTCATATTCTTTTTTATTCCAACAGTACAAAAGTCATAATTATTATGAGCTAATACTCGTGAAAAGTAAAAATAAATCAAGCAAAACAGGTATATATATAAAAATATATATCACACAGTCGATAATATAAAAAAATTTGCCTGCGTATATATATATATATATATATATATGTTTTTTTTTATAATTGGTCCGTCCAGAAAGATTAGTATATAAAGTACGTTAGTTTTTACAGCTCGCTGTCATTTTTGTTTCATAAAGAGCAGAATACATTCATATAGCTTATTTATAAATAACCTTCTTTCTTGAGTTGCGCAGTCATTGTTATGCTATATTTGTAAATTAAATCCACCCTTTTTCTTATTATTATAGGATCAACATTATTTTTATCATCAATGGGTTTATGTAGCTATAATGACTGATTCATGAAGGGTGGTTGCTTCTTTGCAAATAATAAGAATACAATTTCTTGGTATAGCATAAATGGTGAGTTGTATTAATAGTAAACATTCTGTTGTTCATACACACCTCTTTTTTCTCACACGTTTTAGATAACTATGTTCGGTTTGCATAAGTGCCGATGTTTATAAACAGTTATTTATTAGCTTATAACAACGGAATGGTAACATGAATATTTATTGAAAATATGAAAATGAAGAAGAATGATATTATAATAATAAAACTAAAGATTAAATAATGATAAATCTCTGCACAACAAGAAGAGAGTTCATTTATCGTATACTCCACAACCCTGTGACGGTTGTCATGTACATGTTAATGCTACATTAATGCCAAAAAAGAAATATTAAATCAACCATTGCGCCTTCGTTTTTATGCATAGCATTTTTTTTGTCGTATGAGTAAGGGATTTTGTATAAATGGAGAGAGTATATTTTAATATGACAAATTTGTAGTGAGATCTGAACATAATAGTTGAATTCAATAATATTATTACAGTGAAGAGAAGCAGGAGTAATACGTTGATAATAATAATGTTAATAATAGTAAAGGCGAATTACTCAAAAATATCGTTCTATGAAAAAAGAGACTATATAGTAATGTAATATTGTTTTTATTAAAATTATAACAATTATTACTAACAACAAGTAATATAGTTATATAAGCATGAATATAATATATAGTAAACCAAGGCTGCGTGTTGTTATTGTTATATGAAATCCTACTACCTCGTATAATAACGTCTATTTTTGACAACCAACAATAACAAAATAGGATCGCTGTCTTTGAATCATGGTTAATCTTAATGTAGGTAACACATGTAGCACGTTTTTTTCGTTTTTTGTACTCGCCCTTTTTTTTAACCCGGAAAGCGACAGCGTGTAATATAACTAACTATACTACTCCCTTCATACTTAATATATCTTGTCCCCAATAAAAAGGCGTCATCGAACCATGATTAGCGCATTTTTCATCTATAATCAAAAGGGAGAAGTACTCATCTCACGTCTTTACCGCCATGACTTAAAGTAATGTTTATATCTTCTAGAAAAGATAACAATGCCAAGGGGAAGGAGAAGGAGAATAGAAATAAATTAATATGCATTTGTTAAGATCCAATCGACTTTTTACTCCCCCATCATCCATAAATGGGATTTAATATGTCAATAATGTCATTAACCTATTGATTTTTTTTCTTTTCTTAGGCGATCAGTAGCAGATATATTTCGTATTCAAGTCATTTCGAATACAGACGTACGTTCACCCATCATCACACTCGGTTCAACTTCGTTTTTCCACGTTCGTCATGAAAATCTATACATTGTTGCCGTGTCACGTTGGAATGCCAATGCTGCTTTAGTATTCGAGTTTTGTTATCGTGTTGTCAATATTGGAAGAAGCTATTTCGGAAAATTCGATGAAGAGGCTGTTAAAAATAACTTTGTGCTTATTTATGAATTGTTGGATGGTATGAAAAGGGAAAAGGAGGGGTGCGATAACTCTATTGTTGTTATGGAAAGGGTTAAAGTAATTTACTGTAACAATAATTATACTCATTGGGATATATAAATGTATTTATAAATTAGAAATTCTTGATTTTGGATACCCACAAAACAGTGAAACAGATACGTTGAAGATGTATATTACAACCGAAGGAGTAAAATCTGAACGAGCGGTAGAAGATTCAAGTAGAATTACCATTCAAGCAACAGGTGCCATTTCATGGAGACGCAGTGATATCAAGTATCGAAAGAATGAAGCCTTTATTGATGTTATTGAAAGTGTGAATTTATTGATGAGTAATACTGGTATGTGATACATATAATTCGGTATGAAAAGGACAAGAGAGCAAGGATATTTGTATTATGCTTCGTTCATTAATACCATGGATTTATAAAAAAAACAATATTTAGGCACCATTTTACGTTCAGATGTTGCGGGCCAAATTTTAATGCGAGCTTATTTGTCAGGTACTCCCGAATGTAAATTTGGATTGAATGACAAATTGCTTCTGGATAAGGATGTAGTCAATAATCGACCAAAGTAAGTTGATTGATCGTTTTTGAATATGGGATATGGTATTTTTGATCCATAAATCTTACATTTTTTTTATCTATTAGCGCACGACGAGCCAACGCTGTTGAAATTGATGATTGTCAATTCCATCAATGCGTCAAATTGGGTCGTTTTGATAATGATAGAACCATTAGTTTTATTCCTCCTGATGGTGAATTTGAGCTTATGAGGTAAATTTCTACATATGTGTAAGGATAAGCTATATATTATTACTAACGAATCTTTTTTGAACCTTTGTTATAATTATAATTAGATATCGAACTACGGAAAATGTTAATTTACCATTCAAGGTACACCCTGTCGTTAACGAAATTGGAAAAACACGAGTGGAATACAAAATCAATGTCAAAGCCAACTTTTCTCCAAAACTCTATGCAAACAATGTGATTTTAAGAATCCCTACACCTCTCAATTCTGCTAAGGTTGAAGTGAAAGTGGGTTCAGGAGGAAAGGCTAAATATGCACCATCAGAAAACTGTATTATATGGAAGATCCCACGTTTCCAGGGTCAGGCAGAATTTACTTTGAGTGGTGAAGCAGAATTGACAGCCATGACACATAAACGCGTTTGGTCACGACCGCCCATATCAATGGATTTCCAAGTACTCATGTTTACCTCTTCTGGTCTTCTTGTAAGGTTCTTGAAGGTGTTTGAAAAGAGTGGATATCAATCAGTCAAATGGGTTAGATATATGACAAAGGCTGGGTCGTATCAAATTCGGGTAAGTTGAAACTAGAATGATTATGGGAAATGAGTGTTATGTTTTTATTACAGCAATAGGATTTTGTTCTAATATATTATAATTTTTTTAGTTTTAAAAGTCTGGTCTCTTATCATGCTTGTCTATTTTTAATAATATAAACAACTTTTTTACTTCTTCTCGTCCTCCAACAAAATGTCATACAGCAACTATTTGTAATACCCTTTAATCACACCATCGCGTCATCACCCTCTTTTTCATCTATAGAAAAAAAAAACATATAATAAAGCAAACCTTTCTTGGGAATCCAAAATTATGAAGTTCAACTGTACCAATTTTTTCATCAATCTTCTGTTATTTAACTGTTTCTAATAGGATTATGTATATCTTTACGTTATATTTATATGGCTATAGACAACCTTTGGCAAATTTTCTCGAAATAGAAGAGAACATTAGAGTATTCTTTTCACATGAATGAAAAAACTTCGATATTTTGGAATCATGACAAAGAATCTTTGACACCTGGAGATCTGTATATCCATAGACCCCATACTTAGTAACACGCACGCGAATTATTTTTATAGAGAAGTCAATATCTGGCCAAGCTTTTTTTCCCTTTTCTTCTTCTTTTTCAGTATTGCCTTCATTGTTTGCTAATAAAGGAATTGATGAAAGTTTACCATTGAGACAGATTGCTACCTGTGTTGTTATTAATGATATTTGTGGCTGCTAAACAGCTATATCCCTAGGAGAAATTTGAGGTGGAGCAGCCCTGAACGTTTGTTGGTAATCTTTTGGGTTTTTGCTGAGGAATTACAAAGAACCCTTTTTGTAACAGGGAATCTTTAAGAGAGCGACGTTCAGTATCGTTGGTATATCTGGATGAAGGAGATAGTATCAGATAAGGGCGTTGCTGATATGAGTCTCTGCTGGGCTTTTTGCAATGACCTGACGAGAAGAGGAGGACCGGTTTTCTCAACGACAAGTTAGCTCACAAACAACCCTCCTTAACACAAGGATAGTCTACAAGGGTATTGTAGTTCATTCTGCAAGCAACCTGGCACCTAACGCTCACGTTTCGTTGATAATTCCTTTTAGTACGTTGCAATGTCAATTAACCGTAACTGGATCACCATGGTTAAGGCAGAGAGTACGGGTCTCCTTGTAAAAGAAGTGACACTATCAGATAACGCTTGTTTAATGGAAAAAGGAAAATATTGCCATTGGCATTTTTTACATAGAGTGATGGAGCACAAACAACATAAAAAAACAGATTGACTAACTAATTATATTAAATCTCTTGATGTTTTAGCATTTGCATGGAAACAAAACAAGTCGGGACGATTCAAAGATATGCGTTCTATGGTGGCAAGACTTACAAATCTTATTTTACTTGGTTTTCCAAGTATTGGATTAGTTTTACAAAAAAGCATAATCATTTCGCACAAAGAATAACCAAACACACTTTTTGGGGACAGTGCCTCTCACCTTCCCATGGTTCTTCCCGTTAATCAGGCTACGTCTATTTCCTGAGAACTAAGAGGAGACTCGTCATATTTCAATATCAAATCAAATAATAAAAAGCCAAGCTCATCAGTTGATATAACAGTTGGATTTTTTTTTTGAAAATAAATGATGCAGATAGGGTGTATAAAAGTTGAAAATGCCTATATCATTATTTGGGTTTCTATTTGGCTGTATCATATATATATCGATATATCTAGATTATATAATAATAACATAATTCAATTCTTCCAATGGATAAAACCTTTGGAATCATACGCATAGAAACTTGTTACTAAGCACTCCTTTTGAAAAATATATCGTAAATATAAAGTGAGTGACAGAACGATGTTCGACAAATAGAGAGAAGCGGAATAAAAACGTACATTTTCTGCTTGATGAAATATGATATTCCACTCTTGATCAAAAATTGGAGGATGTGCAGTTTACTCAAATTTTGTAAAATAGTATTTTTTTATAGACGCCACTACATAACCCATTTATTATCGAACAAAAAATATGAAAGTATTGTTTCGTTACTATTATTATTACTATTATTCATACGTATCAGCTGATAGATTAAATTACTTGATACATTGTTGTGTGATAATTATCAGATTACTGCGAAGCACTGACTGAACTGTAAAATATAGGCATTGATATGCAGAAAAAACCTCGATCTATTTGTCACTATAGCATAAAAATTATACATTTGTTTTAAGATATGAATAAACATTGATGTTGGATTGATTTGTAATGTACTACAAAAAAAGATCAAAGAAAGATTATCGAATAAGGCATGCTTCTGTATTATAATTATCGTGTTTACGTAAAATATCACCCTATATATACAAGTAAAATCCACTTCCATCATAACTATGGTTTTTCTCGGATCAGGAAGCAAAGAATATTCTCCCCTGTCAGCTTCGAGTACATACAAACTTAGTCGGTCATCCAAATAATGTAGTCGCATTATTTTATCCACTCTATTAAGTCAACTTGTTTTTTTTTTCTTGTTCTTCTTTGTTCGTTGTCACCAGAAACAAATATGAGTGTTCCAGCTTGGGCTTCCGTCTTAATTGCCCTTGGCGCAGTGGCTGTGGTTGCACTTTCAGCTGATCATCTTTACAATCGTATTACTCGAAACCCTTTCAAACCAGCAAAGAAGCATTGCTTCATTACAGGTGGTAGTACTGGTCTTGGTAAATCTTTGGCCATGGAGTTGATCAAAAAGGGAGCCAATGTCACTATTGTTGCGCGTCGTCAATCAGAATTAGATAAAGCAGCTCGAGAGATTGAGGTAAAAAGTTATTATTACAGTTATATATATATATATATCTTATACACCTTATTCCAGTTAAAAGAGGATAAACTTATTTATTTATTTATTTATTTTTTTAAAAAAAAGACATGTAAAATCAATGAAGACCAACGCGTCGTTACTATTAGTGCCGATATGACATCCAAAGAAGATGTTGTACGTGCTCTTGAAGAAGCCAAGGTGAAAATGGGCGTTGTTCCTGAGATTGTATGCACTTGTGCAGGTGCTTCCTATCCAAAGAATTTCTGTGATTATACATTGGATGACTTTGAATATCTCACAAAACTCAATTATCTTGGCCAAGCTTATGTTGCTCATGTAAAGTATTTTGGATATATTTATGCGTACATGTGCCTGGATGATTTGGAGATATTTAATACGTTGTTCTTTCTATATTTTATTTTATAGCAAGCAACCATTATGATGCGTGATAATAACGTAAAGAACGGCAAAATTGTCTTTGTTTCATCCATGCTTGGTTTATTGAGTTTCGCTGGTTATGCTACTTACTCTCCTACTAAATTCGCTGTACGTGGTTTGGCTGATACACTTCGTAATGAACTGAAACGATATAATATCGATGTACATATCTTCTTCCCCGGAAACATTGATTCTCCTGGTTATGTTGTTGAGGTAATTATAAAAGTATCCAATGGAAGGGGAAAAAAGAGTAATATAAAAGGGGAGAAAAGCAATAGACTTTTTTTATTGACTCATACCTTTTATAATAGAATTCAACAAAGCCTGATGTGACTAAAACTATTGAAGGTCTCAGTCCTGCCATGGATCCAAAGGATTGTGCAAAGGCTCTTTTGAGTGGTAATAAAATATATTTTATTAATTCGAAGAAAGCCTAAAGGAGAATGAGAGCTCTGATTTCGTTTATATTTTTTCTAGGCTTGTATTCTGGTCATTATATGATTACCACTGAATTTATTGGTGAACTTTTACGATGTGCTACTCGAGGTGAGTAAAATACTATTTTAATTATTCAACCATTTTCCAAATAATTAATCTATTTGACATCTTTAGGTGTAAACCCCTCGAATAACTATTTCATCGATTCACTTTTGGCTTTGATCGCTCAGGTAATACTCCTTATTTGGATCACCCTCTTTTTTTTTTTATAATCGAATGATTGATGGATGTATCTAACTGACATTTTTTTAAAAAATAGCCTGTTGGATCGATTTATGCACTTTTTATGGATTTTGTTGCCAAACGCGCAAAATAAAGTAAATCTCCCTCTTCCACCATAATGCATTGGCATTTTTTAGTATATAACATAATAAGCATACTGTAATTTGTAATCACATAAAAAAAGTTTCGTTTTTTATTATTTATTATACAAGTGAGTGGGTTTGTCATTGTAAAATGTTTTTTTTTTCACATACAACCACCCCAGATATTTTGTACATGGGATTATGATATCGTAAGAGGAAAATTAATAATAATACAAGAAAGAGATGGTAATGTGTGTGTGTGGAAGAATGAAAAGGAGTGCTTAATTGATTTTAAATTGTATACATAACGTATGAGTTGTATCGTTTTTCAGAACTTTCTAGAGCATTTCAAAGATGAACGTATAAAAATAAGGATTTGGTACAGGAGAGAGAGAAGGGTGCAGTAATATTTGAGGAGATGAGAAAGGCTCGTCTATCATATATTAGTTGCTATCATGGTTGTTCTCATTATACTTTTGTTTCATGAAGGGTGTATCCAATGCTTTCAATGCCTCTTTTTTATATTTGTGTTGTAATGCTGACATGTGTTCCTGATATTGTTCTTGTAACGTGTTGATCACTTGATGATATTCAGTGAGAAAGTTGGATTCCACTGCTTCTAATCGAGGTTGGATCGCTTGCGTATATACTATCATTATTTCATCATACAAGTAAAAGATATATTTACATTAGGTACAAATATTGACAAGGTTATTGAGTATTTTTGTAATAAGATTAACTTACATGATGTTTCTGATGTAGTGGCAGTTTCTTTAAACTCTATATATAGTATCATACAGTTTTTTTTTTTTGATAAGTATATATTGAATGTTAATACCAGATTACATTATAGAAAAAAAAATAGTTGCTCAGTATTATTACCTCGTGATAATGTGGCTACCCGTGATATTTCTTTATCCTTTCGTTCCAAATTGAGTTTCTTTGGATATTCCAACAACTACATTGAAAAAGATGGATCGTTCAAATTATTTTAGTCCCCAACAAAAGAATACACCCAATAAATAATAATTGAACTCTTCTTCTATTCTGCATACCTGATTAATTACGTTCACAGTACGACATTCAAAATCTTTCATGTCTATCGAATGTCCAGCAACCCTTTCTTCTTGCTCCTGTATGCCTTCTGAATGATCTACATCCTCAATAGGAAATGGAGTTCCCTCTTGTCGTTGCAGCTGTTTAGGTCGTTCTTGGGTCTGGGTATTATTGGAAGATTCTATAGCAATAGGTATAGGTGATGGTGGTTCCATGGCGGCATTATTTGCAACTGTACCAGGTGTAGTTATAGGTATGATTGTTTCCATATGTGCTGATTTATCTAGGCCTTCATTGTCATCGTCTTCAATAACAATAATGGATCGAGCTTTTGTTCCTGTTTGTGTTACTCCAGTCCTTGTGATAGCAGTAGTGGTATTTGTTATTGATGGCGCAGGTGGTGGTGACGATGTTGTTGACACATCACTTTCTGTATTTGTTACTATCTTCTCATTCTCTTGCAGAGATGAAATATCCTGAGGTTCAGCAACCGGCAAACAATGAGAAGGCGAGGATGTGGGACACGAAGGAGGACTCATTGTCAGACATATACGTTTTGAAGTAGGTTGTACTGAGATCATATCATCACCGGGTTCTATTGTATGTCTTGTTCGTTTGACTCGAAATAAAGTAGCTGATCGAAACAAAAATGGTATAGCACGAGCAACGGATTGTCGCGTTATGACTTCCATTGTATCCAATCCAATGCCACTGTTTAATTTAAATAGGACGCGTTGTAATGGCTCACTTTGCCTCCAAATCTCTTTCCAATCATCCGTTCTGAGTTTTTCTGCTTCTTGACTTAAAGTAATAAAAGCATGCTCTTCTACAGTGGATTTGCTAACCATCCATAAAGTCCGTTTATCACCATCCATTTTTGAAAACAAGGGATCGGTCGCCAAGATACGAATGTCGAAGACAAAGATGATATCAATAGAAGGTCGGCTTTGCTAAATAAATAAAAAAATAGAGAGATGGTATACGTTATTTATTTTTCTTTTTTTCGGTTACTGTTCTTATATATTATCATTTTTGATTTATATCAGATCGTGCTAGAGTGCATATATTTACCCATTTTTTATTAAGATTATCCTTTTCTGTCGTCAAGAAAACACCATGACCTTTTGTCCAATTATCTTCTAATATAGCGGGAATACGTTCGCATGGATAACCGTTGGATCGTAAAAGGTTGTAAATAACAGTTTCCGTATTTTGATTTTCTGTAAATATGGCGATATCGAGTGGCTATAGAATAATTTAGTTTAAAAAAGAGGGTTCCTAATGTTTGTAAGCTCGTAGTAATATATTATATTTACCTCACTTAGCGGTGATACCCGTTTTAATAGCTCAAATAAAAGAAATGTCTTGCCAGATCGTCTGACACTTTCATAACTACTGTTTATCTGTTCAGTATGATTATCTTGAATGATTTCAGAATCAGGATGGTTCAGGATGTTTAATACTTCTTCGAACTGGTATCTGAGTCTACTGGTATCAGTAGCACTACTATTATTTCGAGAAATATCATCGCTAAAGGATTGTTGAACCAATTCCACAGTTTCCTTGCACTTCTTTAGTTGATAATCAGTGGCTCGTGAAAATATAACTTCGTTCATAACAGCAGATATGGGTGGTGGTTGTGTATTGGTAGAGTTAGGAGTGCCATCCATAGAAGAATCATGTTCATGTGTGTTGTGTGATATAGGATGTGTGTCATTATTGTGACCGATGCTTTTTGGTTGCAAAAGAGAGGATTCTGTTGTTTCTTGTTCCTGGTGATTTGTACGAGAAATATATATTTGTGATGATGAAGAAGAAGGTTTTATTGCTATTTGTTCTTGATTATTTTGATGGTTAATAGAAGATGGAGGTTCTACTACTGCTACTTGTTCTTGATTATGTTGGTGAGCAATAGATCTTTTTTGTGAAGATGATTCTGTAGCAGCTTGTTCCTGAATATTTATATGAGAAATTGATTTTCGCTGTGAAGGAGAAGATTCCATCACTTCTTGTTCATGAGACTGTTGATGAGAAACGAGTTCTTCATGTTGTTGCAAGTGCTTTTCTTCCCGATATGGTAAAGATAATTCTGGAGGTGGTGAAAATGATGTCAATGATATCAATGGAGAATCTGGAGGTGTATAGTATGAAGTATTGTCAGCGTTGCCCGTAGCAGAGATAGGAGTTTCGCCTGTATCGTCCGGATCATCACTATGATTATTATTGTTATTACTACTGGTATTATGGACGATAGTATAATTATTACTATCTTCTTCTCGTGATGCAGCTCCTGATATTGTTATTATTTCATGAACTACTGTTTCAGCTGTGTTTGCAGTAGTAGTAGTAGTAGCTGTTATTTCATTGGTAGGAGGTGTCACTGTCTTTTTACCGCGATCGTTCCACCATGCTTTCCATTGATGGATATACTCATTTTCAGTTACTGGCTTCCATTCAATAGAAGGTTCTCTGGATTGCGGTGCAATATTTGAATTCGCGAACAGATTCAAATTGCAAACTCGCCGAAGCGGATCAGGAACACCACCCATTATGAATCTTGTTGATTGCAAGATCTCAAAAAGGCATAAAAGGAAAAAGGGGAGGATCTGGTAAGGTTAGAGACAGCGAGAATTATGCTGTGACGTTTTTGGTAAAGAAAATTTTGGATCATTTATCTCCTTCAATTAATAATAATAATAAAATCCATAAACACTCTCTCCACTTTCCAACCATGGTCTTTCATTCGAGATATTCCTATTTACTATCATTAGAAAAGCGATGAAAAAATAATAAATTTTTATTCTTTGAAGTTTTTTTTATACAAATTGGATTACAAAAGTAGGAAAGTTTTTTTTTTTTTTTTGATATATTTTTTAAACTTTCCTATCATTTCTATTTACATATATATAAATATCCCATAGCAAATAAAAAGGACGGATAAGAGTGGATCGTAGATCCATAGATAGAGAGAGTGAGTAGTGAAAAGAAACACACACAATATTTAAAGATAGGATGCCTGCAACAACAAATTTGAAATTTAGAGAAAAAAAAAGAGTCATAAGTAGGTTAAAATTACAAAATATGTATATTTCTTTTTTTTTAAAAAAAAAAAATGATTATTCCATAATTAATGGTTCTGAAAATCTCACCCTTCTACTAGCAGCTTCCATATCGCTTTCGGAAATGATATGCTTTTTATCGTCTGAAGGAATTTCGTAAACGCCTCCCAAGATCAAATAAGGTCGATAAGCAAACAAGGCTAATTCTTCCATGGAGGTGACACCAGAGAGGACAAGCACAGGATCAATTTCGGAACTAATACCGGCTACAATGCTATATTTAAAGTGTAATCATAAATTGGAAATAGTAATAACAATAAGAGCAATATTTTGAATTAGTCCATTTTAAAAATGTTTATATACACATTTGAATGATCGATATTATTTATAGATCACAAAAATAAGGTAATTTTGTTCCAATTGATATTTACTCAGTATCCATACGATCACCAATGATACAAGTTTCCAAACGACTCAATCCAAGGACTCTTTGAGCATAACGCATGATTAAAGCCGAAGGTTTACCGCAAAAGAAGGCTTTGGTACGTGTCACTAATTCGACACAAGCGGTGAAAGCGCCACATGATGGGATCTTGTTGCCTTTGGAATCCAAATTCTCAACATCCAAGTTGGTAGCAATCAATTTGGCACCTTGTTGGACTAATTGGACAGCCTTACTTAATTTTTCATAATTATAAGAAGGACCTTCACCGAGAATCACATAGTCAGGATTATGATCGTTCATGAAAAAGCCCTTGTCATATAATGAATAAGCAAGGCCAGGTTCACCAATCACGTAACAAGTACCACCCTATAAACAATATACATCCCATGTTGTTATTATTATTATAATTATCCCACCATATATCGACATATGGATGAAAAACCAAATAAAAAAAAAAAAGAAATAACTTACATTAGGAGATTGAGAGCTAAGGAAATAAGCAGTGGCTTGACCAGCAGTGAAAAAGTGATCTTCAGTCACTTCAATACCAAGACGACTCAGTTTTTGTTGTAATTCACGTGGAGTTGGTGCAGAGTTATTTGTCAAGAACAAATACTTTTTGTTATTCTTGTTCAAAAAGTCAACAAGTTCTTTTGCACCTGGCAAAAGTTTTGTGCCCTATAAACAAAGTATACAAATATCATTGAGTCATCCATTAGAAATCATATCCCGCATACGGATTTCCATGATTCAATCCTGACAAGGTTAAATATATATATACTTACGTGATAGATGACACCATCCATATCAATAATGTAACCTTTCTTTTGACGAATTTGTTCAAGGCGTTCATTATGAATCTTTGGATTCTTTAATAAAGCCCAGTCCTTTTGAACGGAAGCAGAGTTTTCACGTTGTTTATGGTCCATACCATGATCACGAGTCGTCAAATTATGAGCAAAATCAGCAGCCAAATCTCTGCTAATGGATTCTTCTTCAGGATTGATAGCATCAATGCTAGGTGTACGGATTTCTGGAGTTTTCTGTTCTTCAGACATAGTTGATCGTTGATATATTAGAATTTAAAAAAGTAAAAGTAAAGAACAATAAAGATAAATGTTCTATGCCAGGGGATTTTACTCCTTTTTATTGTTGTTACAGAAAAAAAAAATGACAGATGGATAGAAAAAATGATAGAAAGATTGTAATCGTAGAGTTTCTAGTTAGCCAGGGGTGTCAAATATTACAACCCAAAAAACCCTCACCCAAATTCCCCATGCGATGGATGACAGCGGTCTAAGTGTATTCTATAATTATCAAATGTTTGTATTGTATAAAGATGACTATAATATAATATGTATACATTCGTATTGTTATATCCATAGAAGAAAACACATCCGATTTATTCATCATTTGCAACTGCCCGATCCCATTCTTCTTGTTCTTCGGGTCTCATCACTAATTCTTTTCCGCCCAGAAAAGCGCGTAACCTTGATGTTTGTCGTGGTACGATTTCTTTTAATTTATCCGAGAATTCTTTAAACTATATCATGCTATAGTTTAGTCTACCGATCCATAAAAAAAAATAGATATTCCAATCTCTCTTTTTTTTTACTTACATTGCGCACATCTAACCAATAACCTACTCCGACAGCAAGAACACTTGCACCACCTAAAGCTAAAAGAGTACCATAACCTAAAGCCTTGAAAGCAAAAAACCTTGCGTCTTTTTTTGCAACGGCATATTGTTCTGGTGTCATTTTAGGTGGTTTATATTCAGGAATAGAAGTGCTGTTTTGTAATGTTGATGAAGGAGGTACTGATGTCACTGGTGTTGACGATGTTGGTATTGAGGTATTGACAGGTGTGGTAGTTCCAAGTTTTGCTGCAGCAGCTGCTTCAGAGGCTGCTTCTTTAGCTTGCTTTCGTTTTGTGTGCCAGATCGCACCCATGAGTCCTGCTCCAAATGCACCTGCAGCACCTAATAGTAATCCTCGTGTCTCGATCTTTTCGGGTTCATTCTTCTTTTCCATTGTTATTTCTGAGTGTTGTCAAGTTTTGGAATTTTTGAAAAAGGCACTAGAAAACACAAGACCCAAGCAGATTGACAGTCATCCAATCAAATCGACTGTCTGTCAAAAAAGAGTTGAATTTTGTTTTGTTAATTGACATATTGCATGGTAGTGATTAGATAGCATAATTATTATTACTATTGTTTTTTAGAATATAACAAAAATAAAATTTTGATTGATGATGTTTTCTATGAATCAAAATGAAAGCATCATTATCCTGGTAACAAAAAAAAATGGCGTAATCCTATATATAAATTTGATTATGAATCAATTACTACATCATAGATCAATAGATTTTTTACTCGCTGCTGTAATGTATGATGTTATATACCAAATATATACCAGTCTAGAGCAATATCACCACCGCCATCATCATTGTCATTCTATAGTATATATAACAGACTTACAACAACATCAAAACCCTCTTGTCATCATCTCCTTCTTAAAAGGAATTCTCCTCATTCACCCCTTTTCAATTATTCCCAGGTTATGCTTTTATGTCGATGATAAACATGCATCACTTTTATCCAATTTTTTTTTTTTTTTTTTTTTTTTGCGTTAAACTTTATTTTTTTTTTTAAGTAATAAATATATAATGTTAAGATAAACTTGTGTGTAATAATTTGATCGTTGAAAAGGATTTTTTTTTATGTACATCATACAAATAGATCGTACATACATAATAGGACAAGCCTTTTTTTTCACCTCGTGTAAAAGCCATTCATCCATCAAAATCATCATCGGATTTCACCCTTTCTTTTTTTTTTTTTTTTTTTTTTTTTTTTACATATATCCTTTTTTTTTTTATCCCCAAACTCTCTTATTTTCCCTCCTATTTGTATTAACCATACAAACAAATAGATCTGTTGTATGTATATGATACATTCATCGTGTATATTGTGTATAGAGTGTATAATTACACACATAAAAATTCATGTTCATGGTTGTTAGACATGTGATAGCACATTACATATCGAAACGGTACTTATCTTTTAACAGACTCTTTTTTTTTTACATATAGGAGAAACATATCAAGGAGCTCATTTTTTTTTTTTTTTGTATAATATCTACTTTCATTGATATATAGTAAAACTAAAATTTTCTTTTGACATGTGTAAATGATATATGTCTCATCATCATAACAAAGAGGATCGACAAAAAAAAAAGAAACTTTAAACTTTTTTTAACAAGTCAAAAAAAAAAGGATTATCATTATTCGTTATTATTATTTGTTATTGCTAATAAAAATCTCGTTGTCTATAGTTACAAAAAAAATAGTGGAGAGAGAAAGGGGGAGAGAAGAAGAAGGGGGTTGTGTATTTGATTGGAAATAATAAAGAGTGATCATTATATGAATATTAATAATAATATGTTATTTGTTTGTTTGTGTAAATGCTTTAATATGAGAAAAATTGGTGACATAAAGGGAAAAAAAATAAGAAGATAAAGAAGAAAGTAAAAGAGTTATATTAATAATCGATCTTAAATATTGTGAATATGAGTGTATGAATATTATTATTATTATTATGTTTTTTTGCTTGATTTTGAAAAAGTTTCTTAATATAAAAACTGAAAATTAAAAGGTAATAATAATAATAATAATAATAATAATAATAAAAAGGAAGAAGAAATAAATGCGTAGTAAGTAAATAGTAAGAATAGAAATATTATGAGTTTGCGTTTGTTTGTTTGATTTGGTGAATTTTGTAATAAAATTTATGTTAAAATGGGGAGAGGATGGTATGGTAATAATGATAATATGAAAATAAAATTAGATATTGCAAAAGTTTGAAAATGGATGATAAGAAGGTGGAGGAGGTCCTGTAGGTGGTGTTGGGGTCGTTGTCGTTGTTGAATGAGGATGATGATGAGGAGGAGGGTGATGAGCAGTAGTAGCAGTGGGATGATGAGGGTGGTGATGATGATGTTCAAGACGTATATTATCTCCAGGACGTTGTTTCTTTTCCTTTACACCTGCATTACTATGACGATGAATACGAATATGTTGATTCAAATTATCTGATCGAGAGAATCGTTTATGACAACTTTGATAAGGACATTCGAACGCTATTATTATTATTATTATATATAGTTTTAGTATAATTTGTTTACATACATAATATTATCATAAAAATATATATATATATATTTACGTTTTTCCAATGTATGAATCGATCGAATATGTCGTTTAAGATGTTCTGATCTTTTAAACACTTTTCCACATCCTTCAGCTTGACAAGTAAACATTCTTACACCATGCGTTGGAACGTTCGATACCCGACGACCACGAGATCTAGGTTGTGGAGGCGGAGGTGGTAATCCACTTCCATTGGTTGCTGCTGTGGATGATTGCTGAGGTGGTGTTGGTTGTTGTTGTTGGGCAGGTTTAGCATAATCAGGATTCCACATTTGATCACGACCATTATTATTCATGGCATTAGGTGGTCCACTCATGTCATGCATAGTGGCACGACGGAAATTGGTATACATGTTTTTTGATTCATGTGTCTCGAGTGAAAGTGACATTAGGGGTGACACAGGAGTGACAGGTCGAGACGAGGATGAAGATGCGGAGGACGATGAGGAGGTACAGAGATGACCAAAGTTCTGCATCATTCCTGCAGTAGGACTACTCAAGGCACGTGGTGGTCGACTTGTCGTATTCTCTCGACCAGCTCCTTGGATGACCGTGCCGTTACTGTTACCGTTATTATTATTATTATTCGTGGGACCATTATTACTGGAATGATTGCTTCCGTTACTATTGCTATTATTATTATTATTATTATTATTGTTTCCAACATAGGGGTATCCAAAGCCATCATAGAATGAAGTTTCTCGACCTTGCTGCTGCTGCTGCTGCTGCTGCTGTTGTTGTTGTTGTTGCTGTTGAAGAGGTCGAGCAATAGGTGAGGAGGGTGAATATGGCATATTGAGAGGATGTAAACTATTCATGGATGTCATGGGAGGAGGTGGAGGTAACATATTCATGGATTCTTGAGATGCTCGGCTCAGAAAAGAAGGTGATGATGTAGACGTAGATCCGGTTAGTGTAAATGCTTCACGATGTTGTTGTTGCTGTTGATGAGAATGATGGGTAGATGGAGGGGGAGGTCGATGATGGTGATTGTTATTTTGATGATGATTTTGTTGTTGATGATGATGGTGGTGGTTATTATTGCTATTACTATGACTAGTATTGTTATTGTTACTGTGATGATGAGGATGATGGTATCCGTCAATAGATGGAATGGCTGTTGTTTGAGAAGAAAGCAATTCTGCATAACTGAACAAACATTGTGATTGAGATGATTCTTCTTTTAAATTATTCACTGTAGCCATGTATGTATTTTTTGTAAAAGTAGCAGTATTAGGTCTTGGAGTTGTTGTAATATTATTTGTAATATCAGAAGTATTTGTAGTAGTAATTGAAGGTGGTGTTGTTAACGTTGATGTTGTTGTAATAATATCAGGGTGGTGTTCAGATCCTGGTTTATATTGCTGATGATGATTGTTGTTGTTGGAAGAAGATGAAGAAGTAAAAGAAGAAGAAGAAGACACTGTAAATGTTGGAGATGATTGATCAACATTATTTGCGGGGTCAGGATGAGCAAACGTCAATGCGCTCTGTTGCGCGTCATGAACCAAAGGATTGTTGATACCAGGAGATGACATATGGATTATTTCTCAGGAGAAAAAAAAATTATAACGAATGATATAGAGAATAGTAGTGGTACCTCTTACTATGAAGAAGAAGAAGAAGAAGAAGAAGAAAAATAGGGGACCAAAAGGAGTCTTTTTTTTTCTTTTATCGAATAAAGATTGTATATGTATGTAAGTGATAATTATTATTATAATAATAATAATAATGAATAAATAAATAATATAGAATAATAACGATTATAGTAGTATTTGGTAACAAAAAAAGTGGGATAGTTTACCGAAATAAGAGTACGCACAGGAGGTAAAGAAAGAAAGAGAGAGAGAGAGAGAGAGAGAGAGAAAAGAAAGAAGAGCGACGAGAGAGAGAGTAAAAACCATCATGAATTATATAAGGAGAACTTAGAAAAGGTTAATGAACTGGTCAGTTTATTTTATGCGTGTTTATGTTTCTAAATGCAGGAAGAGATCAATGTTTAAATAAGTTTTGATTGCTATTATCATATCATTATTATTATCAAAAATAACAAATTTGTTTATTATATTACTGCTGTGTCTTTTTTTTAATATTTGTAAATACTATTATGACTTTTATATATAAAAAGTGATTTAATGATTTTGAATAATAATACAACAAAATGGGAGTGAGGACCGATTTAAAATGTCCTTATGATCAGAACTGGATAAAGTATTATAAGAACTACATTTTTTTTTTGTTTGCCAAGCTATACAACACGTACTGAAATAAGTGTACGTATTCTATGTTTTTTTTTTGGATATTATTACTACTACTATTATTATTATTATAAGGATATAAGACAGAAAGTGGAATAAAAAAGATCGGCACAATATAATTTTATAAAAGAAGGATCAGGGTTCTTAGGCAGAGTAGACAACGGGAAAAGTTCGAACAATTTTCGAACACGAGATCTTTTTATCTTGAAAGAGGGGTTCGACACAAGGATATACATATGAAAAAAAAAACACTATTGCAAGTAGTTTATTATTAAGGAGAAGTGTTTCTCTCTCTCTTTTTTTTTCTTATGGGAGAGACATATTTATACCAAGAAAAGAAAGTATTTGTATATTTAATATAGGTACGTATATTCTTTTTTTTTTGGGGGAGAGACAGAAGAAGAGGGGGAGAAAGAAAAAAAACGAACGACGATGGTGATGATGATGATGATGATAAACAACTCCTGAAGTTATTATTATTATTATCATTATATGTATAATACCTATGATGTAGTTAATAAATAGTAATAACAATAGAGAAGAAAGATCTGTTGTTTTATTATAATAAATTAATAAATGTAGTAAATAATAGGCAATAATGTAAAAGTCCAAATCACGGTATAACACTCGAGATCATCATCACTCAAAAAAATATTATTAACTAGTATAAAATATGCCATTTTATATACACATAGTGGGCGTTTTATTCATTTCCCAGTATGAACAAATAATCCTTCTTATTAAAGAGAAAACTTTATATATATAAAACCTACTAACTTATTAAAATGCAAATAGCCGAAAGTCCTAGAACAGAAATGTACGTATCAATTTAATAAATATTAGAATAGTAAGTATGATGTAGATCTTATTATATATGTGTACACACATGGATGAATGAATGTGATAATAAATTAGCCTGTCAGAACAGCAACGTATTTTACTACTTGGAATGGTATAAAAGTAACCATTATATAATAACAATGGGAAACCATAAATTCAAGTTATCCCCGCTTATTTCTTGGTTGTTTTTGCATAGTAACCTACGAACAATGTTTCACAAATGACTTTGAATTTTTTTTTTCGCATAGTTTCTTTTTCCTTTGACCTTTTCTTCAATTATTATATTTATGATATAAAGTTTGGAGCATTAGAAGCTCCTTTCAGTTTGTTTCTTCTTGCTCGATTGTCAAGAGTATATAAAAAAAGAAGCAATTTCAATGTTCATGTTTTTATAATAGTCAATGTATTGCACATTAATATATACATACCATTTTTTTTCAATTCTGCAGATTTTATTACCACGTTATTATTCTCTTTCTTTTTATTATTATTACTGCTCGCAAAGCTACAAACGAAATCATTCCCACATTATTCTTTTTTATTAAAAAAAAAAGAAGAAACCAAAACTTTTTCATTTTAATATATTAGCTGGTGTGAGAGATCTGTGCAGTAAGGTAAAAGTAAAAGAAAACTTATGAATTCTTCGATTGACGAATCAACAGACGATTCACAAGGAACTATAACAACTACAGCAGTTATTTCTCCTCTTCTTCCGTCAACGAGTATAGCCACAGATTCTAGTTTGGTATCTGTTGCTACTATACCTCCTACTCCTGTTATTAATAACAACACTACTACAACAACGGTAGCATCATCATTATCACTATCACCATCAGGATCACAGCAACAGCGTAGTATCAAGTCAGATCATCATCAAGTCAAAACGTTTCTTGCCAACTGTAACTTATCTCAATATTACAATGTCATGATCCAAGAAGGTTTTGATCAGCTTGAAGCGGTAAACATATATACATATATTATATTGTCTTTTATATATTATTAAAGCATATCCAACCTTTCATTTATATATTCCATAACACAAAAAAAAAATCTTAATTTAAGTAGCTGTTCGAAGTAACTGAACACGACCTGGAACAGATGGGTGTAAAACGAGGACATCGACGAGTAAGCATATATATATTCATTATATGTATATATGGAGGGATGGATGGACTGGTCGAGGATGTAATATATACTAATATCTACATGTAACATCTTGAATAGTTATTACAACGAGCAATTGCCAACAACAAAGGAAAACCTAGTTATTCATCATCACTATACTTGAATCATCAGAATCTAGACTATTTTGGATCAAGTGATCAACCTGAAGGAGGTAAGCGTCTGTGAGTCCATGAGTATATATTATACATGAAAATGTACAAAAAAGCCAGCCATCCGACCCACCCCACATACACACATCTTCTTCCTCCACCCTCCTCTCCCCCCCAAAAAAATTCTCAAACAGCAAAATTTAAATGTATAATAAATGTTCTATATATATATATATATATATATATATTGAGTAGATTTGATGAACCGGGACAAATTTGTTCTTCTCACACCACCTAGCTCTCATACTTCATGTTCCACCACCGCTGCCACAACGATAGCAAGTACCAGTAGTGCGAGTGCCATTGTAAGTCATCGTGCCTCTGTGAGTTCCATGAGTGGAGGAACTCAAACAAGTTCTTCCAATGATGAAGAGACAAGTAGTACTGTGACAAGTGAGAATATCAACAAGATCTGGAAACGGAAATACCGTCGACGAGCAAGAGCAGATGACAATGCACCTAAAAAGCCGCCATCGGCCTACGTCATGTTCTCAAATGATGTCCGTGCTGAACTCAAGGAACAAAATCTTTCTTTTACGGCGCTTTCCAAAATCACAGGTGATCGATGGAAAAATCTCGACCCCAATCAAAGAAAAATATATGAAATGAGAGCCACGTTTGCAAAAGAGGATTATATATTGGCTTTGGAAAAATATGAATTAACGGATGAGCACAAGGTAAACATAAACTATTTATTTTTGTGATGATAGAGGTTTTTTTCGCTCATTGCCATGGATTCCCCATCCTATATATTTTATATAAAAGCAATATCAACAATATTTGAATGAATTCCGGACAAGACATGAATCATCAGGTAAAAAAAAAAAATTATAGACTGTAGAATGGGAAAGATTTCTAATATAATTATATTCTACTAGTCGACAAGCCAAGAAAACGATCACGATCTTTTGAACGAAAAGAGATCGATCAAGGATCCACGTCTCCTTGTGAAAGCATGATATCAGATCCTTCAACAAATGAACTTCCTTCCGGTTCATCCACTACATCCAATCATCCAACATTACAACAACAACACCCGAATCATCACCTTTTAAGAGAACCTCCACCACCACAGCAACAAGAAACACGATATCCATATTGGTTATTAAACGATACCACTTCCACTCCATCAAACCATGAACCAACTTCTATATCTGATTTACCTACCATTGATGTATTATATCCAGACCAGACTCAACCACAACCTACGAGTGAAAATAACAAATAACAACATTTATTAAAAATAGTAAAAAAAATGTAAACATCTTTTTTTTTTTTTTTTTTGTAAATGAACAAATTATATATAGTTATTATTATACATATTTTTCATAACGATGATAAAAAATCATTCAGTCCTAATCCACCACTTCCTTTCTTTTCTGCTTCCTTTGATTGCTGTCGACTTGCAAGCATGGCCTGTAAATGATTCTTTTTACCACCCTTATTATTCTTTTTCTTTTTCTTATCAATACCAGCGGGATGTTGTTGTTGTTGATGTAGTGATCCTTTTTGTTGCGGTTGCTGCTGCTGCTGTTGTTTTTGTTTCTGTTTCTGTCCAGGTTGGTTGAATAATGATAAAGTATTGATATGAGTTGCTGCTGTATTACTAGTCATGGTAGTCATGGCTGCTGTATGGGTGGTATCTGAAGAGGAAGAGGAAGATGATAAATCAGCCTTTGGAATAGGAAAAGTAGAACCTTGAAACTTTTTTTTATATTGACATGCATGGCATTGATAAACAAGTTGATTTTTTCTTTTTTTCAAACTGTCTTTATTATTTTTCTTTTGTTTGTTGTTGTTGTTATTCTCCTTTTTTTTCTTTTGCTTTTTGGATACTAGTTGTACTTGTGTATTCAATCCTGGAACATAAATTTGTCCACATCGTGGACAACATGATCGTGTAATCGACTTGGCGGGTACAAGATCTTGTTGTCGTAAACATTGTTGAAACTCACTCATATAAAATCGAGATAATTCTGGACATGAGGCAAATACAACATGACTTGCTTGAAACAAGAATTCCATTCGGCTTGATTGAGCCTTTACTTCAGTCATAATATTAAGAATTTAAAAAAAAGAAGAGTAGAAAAAAATATGAAAAAAAAGGATAAGGGAATAATAATAAAAAAACGTATAATAATATGTAAACTATTTACAAAAAAAAATGTATGTATAGGTTTGTGGAGAGTGAAAGTGGATAAGAAAAAAAAAGTGGGAGCATTATTATTATTATTATTTTGTGTAAGATTTTTTTTTGTTCAGTAGGAGAAAAACCTATTACACATTGTTACAAAAGAACAAATTGGGTATTATTATTTTTAATATATCCAATAATTATGATACTCTGGAAGGAACAGGTTGAACAAATGATTGATATGGATGACTTAGTCGACGAGTATTATTGCTATTATCATTATGATTGTTGTTATTATTATTGTTAGGATGACCCATTACTTGATTTCCATGATGCTGCATCGTATTACTGTTATTATTATCCATAGTGATCAAAGTAGATGGTGCTGGAAAAGGCAATAAACGATTGGGACTATTATCATAAAACGATAATGACGATGATGTAGAAGTATTCGATTGCTGTTCCTCGTGACCTGCTGGTTCGATCCAAGCATCTGGTTGCATCACGCGCGATAAGCGGTATTTGACCCCGAGATATGAAATATAATTTGATTTTGGAAATGCACGAACGCGTTTTACACCAGGAAAGTGGGAGTCCTGAATATCGACAAATGTACCACCTAGATTCAACGTTTGTTCCAGTTTATATTGATTATTGGCATCAAAAGGTACCCATTTTACTTCCATAAAAACGAGCCATGTAAAATACCCGGTCCGTTGGTGTCGGGTCACCTGTGGCGGTGTATAATCCGTTGAATGTTGCAGTGCATGTTCAAACGTATATGGATGATTACGAATATTACTGCTACTTGTCGCCATAATAATAACAATTATAAATAAAATTGGGAGATTGGATGAACAAGAGAAAAGAGTATATATAAATATAAAAGCCTTCTGATTATATATTAAATATAAAGAATTATGGTATATTTTTGTGATTGTTATCGCTTAGTAGTTGTTATTGACTGTTCTTTTTCGTTATTAAAAAAAATAACTTGTAAATAATGATAGTTGAAAAGAGAGGTAGTTGTTTCTTTTTTTTTATTCAGTAAAAAAAAAAAAGAAAGAATGGGAAGAGAAAGAAGGAAAAAAAACAAAAGCGGAGGTGATTATTGCATTCTAAAATAAATAACAACAAAAAGAGTGAGTGTACGTTACTGTATCACAATCATAGCCAAAAGGTCCATTTCGTAAAACCACTCTTTTTCCATCATAACCCGCATGATCCAATCACATTCATATCGTGAGAAATCATAATAAAACTCTTCTCTCGATCTTCTTGGAATAACTTTCATGTCCTTATATTCATATTCTTACCTTTTAGTCTCGATTTATTTCTTCAATATATCATTTGTAAATAGAGTAGCCTTGCATATATTTTTTTTTTCTTTTCTAGCATCTTGTAGAAAAAATAGAACAAACTCTAATTAAAGGGATCTATCTTTTATATCCTTGTTTGTTTGTTTTTTTATCTTGCTATAATAATAATAATAATAACTGTATCTTGTATTACTAGAATGCTAACATTTTATTAGTTACTATCTTTTATTACTGTATATTGTATATATTAGAGTCATGAATGATGAGGTTCTATCTACGGCGATCTTTTTTCATAAGGTACTTCAATTCGGGAAATAATGTTCCCCCCCACCACACCAAAGACGACGTAACGTGCTAGAGTCAGACGACACCATATTGGGAAGGACCCGCCCATTTTCTTTTTTAGTCTATTATAATAATATCATTATTTTATCGACTAAAAAACAAAAGATAATGTCGCATGACAATGCATTCAGCGATGATGATGATGATATATACGAGAGGTGTGCTGTTGCAAGTCAATCTCGGTTCCTCTCTAAATTTATTCAGTTTTTGTCTTTTTATGCCTTAAATATATATAAATTAGAACCTTTTATCATGATACGTATCCATCGATATGCATTCTTATTTTAATAGGTACGTAATAGTTACGTATATATACTTATGTATTGACATCATACTAAATTATTATTATTTTCTCTTTGCTGGCATAATTTACATTCATAACGGAAAACACAAAAATTTATTATGAAGAATGAATCTATCTACTTTGATGTGAATATTTTCCGTAGGATTTATTAAGAAGAATGAATATAATTAGTCCCCATCACCAACTACTACTTATCCTCATTATTATCATCACTCCACCTTTGCTTTTTATTATTACTATGCCTGTTATACCCAACCTGTACCACCAGAACACAAGGAAGGTTACATCTGGTGGCACGGGTACTAATGTTGTATGTGCGTTATGACCACGCGGTATGTGAACTATTATTCACCATGGCGCACCCATTCACTTTCGGAAGAGAGAGGGAGGGTGTAATATAAAATCTGATATATAACATGGCGCAGCCTGTTTTTTATTGGGTGATGCGATAGCAATTTTTTGTCACTAAAATGTTCACTTATCGTGGCTCTGGTACCTCTCCCCAATAGAAAAGAATTATTTATAAAAAAAAACATGCTTATCATGACGTTGTGTTGTTGTTTGGTTATTTGACCCAATAACAAATAATAATAAATTATAGTTATCTCACCTATTATTACGTACTGTTGCCATTATGATATTAGACGAGTGGTTACACCTTGGATTCGAGTGTAATTTAATATTTTACCATGTTTATTTATTTACACATTACAAAGAGGTAACCTTCGCCACCACTTTTTTTTTCTTGCCTTCATTATTAATAGTTGGTCATTATATATCACCGCCGTTCATCAGAACCATAAGATGAATGTTGATCATCATCACGTCACCAAATATATGAATAATGGCACGCATAGGTAACGTATCCTATTATCCAGAAAAAAATACCAATCATTTCGCTTCATGGACAATCATGCATAAATCATTGGGCAAAAAACCAATAACCATTTTTTAAAACATACGTACAATACAACAAGATGTTTTGAGTTTATATAAAGAACATTTAGCATTTATTACATATTGTAAATATGGATTTTAATTCCAAATCAAGGAAAACACCATCTCTCTCTATAGGATCAGCATCAATGGATGACTTCTCATTTTTTGTCTTGGGAAAACCCCAAGGAAGAGTTATTTAGATCATGCTATGTAGTTACATACATATCAACTATTTTTTGCATTGATCATTTGTATCCATGACGCAAAATACGTAGATAATAAAATCAATGCACTAATGATTTTTTTTTGGTCATTCCCTCTTCTTTAATTCCTTACATCTATTACCGTTTTGACAAGTGTACTAATTTTATAAATATGTGAAAATTATACAAAATGATAATATAAGAAATTTTTTATTCATCTTTTTGGTAAAGACTAGGTTCTTCATCCTTTGGAAGCAAATCTTTGATTGGATCAATTTCTTTTTGGTAAAAATAATGAATGATGGAACGGGTCTTGTCCATGCCAATGTTATGAATTGGATGTGTGGATGCCTGTCCATTATATATATATATATATATCAGTATTGAAATATTGTCACTCTTCAATCTCCACTCTTCACCTCCCGCTCCCTCCCCCCCAAAAAAATGAATTCCTGACATGTTATTTACCAAAATATTATCTATTTCACCGACAGCTGTAAATTCATTAGCACATGTCCACATGAGTGACCCAATGCCTCCAGTCAAAGCGTCCGTGCCTCGCTCTTGAATTAATTTCACCTTTTCGAAATCGGGGATAATATTATGTTGAGAAGTGGATAAACCGGATAGACAATAACATGTGTGATAATAATCTGCTCCTCTGTAGATTCCAGAACGCACCCCAAAATCAACAACAAAAAATGGTGTGTGTGAGCGCGATCATGGGAATTCAAAAGAGTCTCGAACACTTCGACAAAAGAAAAGAAAAGAAAAAGAAGTGAATGCACATAAACTTACTTGCCAGGTTTGTCAATAAGCCCTCCATAGCGTGATTGACAACAAAGTAAAATATATTCTTGTAATGCCTCTATAATCAATAGATCGAATAATTCATTGCGTTAGCAACCGAGATGAGGTTTGAAAAAGTAAAAAAAAAAAAAAAAAAAAAAAAAATAAAGGGATCCATTTCTCAAAAGAATCATCCTCAAGACTTCCTCTTTCTCTTTGTACACAAAAGATCTATTATTATTATTACCTCGATCAAACATATAATCAAAACCTATTTTGTGTGGGAATAATAATAAAACAAAGCAATGAGTGATTCCAATCATTCATTCCCTTTTTAGGTACTATCTCCACTTTTTTTTTAACTATATGTTTTACCTTGTGCCTTTTCCTGGCGTAACATTTCAGCGTATAACAAAGGGAAACTACCTGCGCCCCAGAAAGAATAACAACCGTCAACTAACTTATTAGTTCGTCCTTGAAATCCACCTTCTAATGCCATTTGTCGTTCACTACACCATTTCTATATATATAAACATATTTGCGTAAAGGACCACTATGAGTATCTATAATTGATAGGTTGTAGTATCATCCTATGCAACAAAAAAAAGGGAGGAAAAGTAAATCTTACTATGAGTTTGTTCATATTTAATTTATGCATATCGCCAAGGATTTCCATGGCGGCAACACCACAAAAGGTATATCCGTTATGAGCTTCTTTTCCGGGATAAGGTCCAATACCACCTTCATACGTTTGTGCTCTATTTAGAATGATGATGATCCATGAATAACATGATTCCTTTTTTTTTTCTGGTTCTAGACCTTTTTTTTCTCTTCTCTTTTTAACTTTACCGACGGATGAAATCAGAGCAATTTTTTATTAATTCAGGTGTTAATAGATTCGTTAATGCAGCTACTGAAAGTGCACAATAGGACCCCCTAATAAACCCCCAAAAAAGATATGTTATTATCATGTTTAACCATATTCCATTAAATAAAAAAAACACAATACCGAATATCAATTTCACCACCTGTATGCATTGTAAATGATCCATCTGGTTGTTTCATGCTTAGCAGAAATTTATATAATGTTTCTCTAATGTAACATCATCTATTAGATATTCAAGATTTCTGTTTTACTGCTGTTATTATAATATATCCAAATATTTATACATGTATATATGTACCTATCAATTACATCATAAGCTTCTTTTGTCTCGAGGATAGCCAAAGAATTGACAGCTGCATAAGTTGTAGCAAGATGCGGAATTTGATCAGGACCACCAGAAAATCCACCACCTGAATGTTGCCATTTTCCAATGGTTGATATACCTCTTGCGTATCATATTTAGTAATCCTTTCACCCACCACATACCTTTAATTCTCGTTTCCCTCCCTCTTTCTTCGAAAATCGCCTACCTTTGAATCAATTCTGGTGTGATTTCTTCTTCCAATAGTTCCAAAGAATGTAAAATCCAATATGTCAACCATGGTTTACTCGCATCCAAAGCCATCATCCAACGGCTCAAGTTTTCTAAACCACGTTTTAAATAGGGGACATGATTTTCGCGTTCTAGTCTTATGCTAGAAAAAGTTGTTTGTATATGGGAAGGTGAATAACGCGATTCCTTCCTTCCTCCAACTTTTTTTTTCCTTTTCTTCCTCCTTCTGCATTTTTCTTCCTTTCTTACCTTTCAAGTGATTGACGATGAACATTATGGGGTGCATAGGGGACAAAATTCTCTAATATCGATTCTTCTGTTTTTTTCTTTAAGGATCGGTGTTGCATAATTAAGTTAATGACTACGGGAAAATTCCTCCCAATCTCATATCTTTATGAAAATAAAAAAAAAAACGTATAAGCAACCTGTGCAATAGAGGTATCTGTTGGAAGATCATCGTCTTGACATCGTAATTGTGCAAGTGGGATGTGACCGTCGAGAATACCCATGTCGTTCTTTCTTTTTCACTATTATCAAGCAAAAAAAAAAAAAAATCTACAGAGAAAAAAAAGGAACCCTACGTGTCTTGTCTGGGATATAAAAAAAAGTTGGTTGAAACGATAAACCTGTCGTGACAATATATTATAGTATGTCATTAACTTGGAAGAAGCATAGATTCAATAGACCCCCACTTATGCAACTCCCAGTTTTGCAAATACATCAACTCTTTTCTTGGAAAAGTAAAAAAAAAAAAACATAGCTCTCAGAAGTCGATGCACTACAACACACAGATACAAATAGAACCAGTTTCTTCAGTTCCCAACTTAGTATCAGTTTTGTAAATTGGATCTCTCTTCCTCTTGAAGCAGGGTAAGTCCACTACTAAATAGTAACACTTGTGCTTAAGTATTTATAAAAAAAAACCTCCATATAGAACTCCTTCCCTTCCTAGTAGCAGCTCCCATATTAATTACTCAATTTATCCTCCTCCTCAATTCCTTATCACACTAGTATTATACACTAGTATTATACACTAGTCTACCACATTTTCCCTGTCCCGCACGACATTGGGTTTTTTTCTCTCTCTCTCACCTTATTAGATCTGTCCCTAACTATTATAGCCCAAAGGGCAGTGTTAATTGAAAATCAAATAAGAAAAAACATAGTAGATTCCCAATTCGTATTTCGCAATAGGTGGTTTTGGGTGTTGCATCTTACTGAAAGGAAAAACACATATGTATCACCCCATAAATTGTAACAGCCATTGCGCATAAACAGAAGGTACACAATACGCATATATTCCCTTATATGGAACGACTTGTTAGCGATATGAATAAAGCTTACTCCCGCTTTTTGCAAAACCTCAGTTCTGCAAAACCCAGGGATTCACAGTATTCGATAACTTTGTGTTTGAGATAAAGGGTAAAGGTCCATTTATTCATGCTGATATATTTGTTATAGTAGGCGTGAGTGTACAGTTGTCACCATGGATATGCTATTATAATACTTGGGAATCGTTTGATGGTGTTCGTATTCGCATAGGCTTTTGAAAAATTGATCTGCAATTAGCCAATATTGAACTAATTTATAGTGTTGGAACACTCCTGTACAATAGCTATACTTCATGAAAGACAGCTGTTCTCAAGAGCAATTAAGATATAGCCATAATCAGATATTTCATTATTGAGATGAAAGTTTGTGGCAGCAAAATGTTCTTATTGTAAAACTTATGGCATTGGGATTCAGAGATTTTTAAACCAGCAGGAATATGAGTAATTTCAGGATAACTACTTTTTCTGCAAATTAGACTGTAACCTAACACAGTGCGAATAATATCATCCTAAAATCATCCAAGTTTGCGCTTATATTTATGGTAAGGTTGAACAAAACCTACATTTTCTGAAAACAAAGCCAAATCCGAATGAAAGATTCGCAAGATCAAATCTTCTAGTAAAAAAAAAAAGGAAATACATAAGCTGATTGACGTCATATTCATAATACTAATAAAGAGCATACTGCATGATTCATTTGAAATGATAAGTACGTATTTTATTATTTGGATAATGTTCGCCCTGTAATAATAATACATAGGAGTGAGATTAGATATTAATAATTAGAGCTTAAAAAAAGCAAAAGATTGCTGGTGTTGATCAAGAGACTAGAATAATGATCTATCTAACTAGAAGAAAGCTCTATATGCTTTTATTCAGGTGTAAGTTTTTTATATTGTAGTAGTTTTTCAATGGCAACGGAAATCTTCCTGGATCTACTGTCCACCTATCCATACAGCTTTATACTCTAATAATTTTACTCAAAAAGCGCTTCCATATGTTTATTATTTCACTTTCCTATTTAGCCCTAATTGACGTCATTCAACACATCATAAAAAGAAAAGTCAATTGATAGCATAATAAATAGTATCAATCTATAGATGATCAAGAAAACTGAAAAGTGAAACGGTATCATTTTATTAAAAACTATCATTGAAAAAATAATAATAATAAATTGGTGCTAAAAAAAAATTAAACTCACCGCGTGTAAAAACAGTAAGTCAACTTTTTTTTTTGGTTTATCCAGATAATTAAGATATGAATAATAATAAAAAAGCACAATTATTTGGGTGATGATGAAGTGGTGGTCGATGATGAAGTAGGTTGTTGTTGTTGCGGAGTAGAAGAAGGTGATGATGATGATAGAGCATTGGTGGTTGTGGTGTTTGGTTTTGTAGTAGTAGGAGTAGGAGGTGTTGCACTTTTATTTTCCGTGGATGATGATGATGCATTGGCTGTTGTAGCAGCAGAGGATGATGATATTGCTGTTGACGATGTATTATTATTGTTATTATTATTATTATTATTACTATGTGCTCGTAAGGCAGTTTGAAGTGTCGCGGAAAATTGATTGGCAAGATGGGGTGGGAGTTGTGCAATGGCTTGGGGTAATAATTGTGCAATAGACGGTGGAAGTGGATACCTCATAGGATCCAATAAATGTTGCCGTATAGTGGCTTGAAGCTGTAATTGGATTTGAGCTTGTATATTTTGTTGCGAACCAGCTGGTGATGATGATGCTGTTTGTGGTGCAGTAGTAGTGGCAGTAGTATTATTATTGGATGTGGCAGGTTGTGGTGGAACGGAGGGTGATGATTTTTTGGTGGCTGGAATAATAGGTGTGGTAGGATTGGGTGCAGCGGTAGTAGTAGAAGGTGTAGAATTTGGTACAGTGGGCGTGACAGGAGCAGCGATACTGGTACTACTACTTGCGGTGGTAGTGGCTGTGGTGGGTGTGGTTGAAACAGACGTAATATTATTTGTAGTGGGAGTAGAAATAGGGATAGTTTGAGATGAAGATGGAGGTGATGGAACGGTAGTAGTAGTAGTCGTATTACTGCTGTTGTTGTTATTACTAGGCGTAACTGTAGAAGCAGTTGTTGATGTAGTATGAGAGGAAATTGGTTTATCCGCAGTAGCTGTAGCAGCGGGAATAACGTCATTGGATGCTGTTGTTCCAGCAGCAGGTTGGGGCGAAGTCGAAGACATGGATGACGGTGATTGTTGCCTTTGTAATTTAGAACTTATTGAATCTTCCTCTTCATTATCCGAAGTATCTTTTTTCGACCGTTTTCGCTGAGGTGATTCTGCTCCAGGACTTCCATTTTCAGCAGGCGATCCCTTTGAACTGGAGGGTCGTTTATTGGTACGTTTGTTTGGATTTCCAGTTAATAATTGAATATCTGCTTTAGGATCAATGGTCCAAAAAGCTCCTTTGCCTGGTTCAGCATCTCCTCGTGGGACTTTGACAAATGCCTTGTTTAATGATAAATTGTGCCTTATTGAATTCTTATTTTTTTTTGAATTATTTTTTGCATGAGTTAAAAATAATAATGATATAAAATTTTTGATTACAGAGAATGAACAGAATGATGAACCATATACCAGATACTTTACCTGCCATCCATTTTGAGCCATTTGATAATACGGAAAATGAGTCGTAATATAATTGTATATTTCATGAAGTGCCATACGTTTATCTTCCGTCGAATTTATTGCCTGAGCAATCAAATGAGCATAGGAATATGGTGGTTTGATGTCCTTATTAGTCGCGTATACTGACGGATCATCATCTGCATCCGTTAATCGTGATAGTGAATTTGATTTTTCCAACTGAGGTGTTGAAATATATCCTGCACCATCATTTCCTCCTCTTGTAGATGATGTGGATGTAGACGTTGGATGATTGACTCGTGGCAGTAAAAATAGGAACGATGTCTCACCTATCTGTATCTTTGTACTATAAATATAAAAAAGTGGTAACAACCTAATTGTCAATACTTTTTTCTTTTTTTCATACGTTTCTTTTTTATGCTTATCTTTTTTTTTACCGATTCTCTAAAGGCACAGTAACACCTCGTTCAATAAATTGTTCATTGATGAATGCTCCATTCTTTCCGAACACCATGATCTCAAATCGCTGAGTCGCAAAGTTATAGAATAAACGAGCGTGTTGTCGTGACACTGATTTGGCATTACCTAATGGAATGTCGACTGTATTAGCTCGAGTCATCTGTCGTCCCATGGTAACTTGAAGTGTACGAATGTAATAACAATATTCTTCTCCTTCAAGTTTAGCATAGGCTTGAACGGGCCCAGAATCAACAGAAGCAGTGCCTGGTTGCTGTTGTTGTTTTTCAGTGGATTCAGTTGATGATTTTTCCGCCGTGTTTGATTTAGATGGACTGGTTGTATCCACACCAGTCATAATCGTGTCGTTACTGCTGACCATGTGTGTTATTATATAATATATATATAACGGGTTCGGCAAAGATAACACTTTTTTTTCCTGGTCAGGTTTCGCGAAAAAAAAAATACGATTATGGCAGCTGAAAAACAAAAAAAAAAGTACGGGTGAAATTTCAGCCCAGTGAAAAAATCACAGCTTCTTTAATAAGATTAACTTACTAAACAACACCAACATCAATTTATCTGGTTTCCTGGATATATGGAATAGGTTCTTAGATCATGAATTAAATTACAAATAATGAAAATTCAAATGTTTTTGCCACAAACTGTAATATGTGGGTGATTTGAAAGCACAGCGATGATTATTCAAAGTGTACCAGTAGTAGGAGAATAATCAATTAGGAAAAATGATAGAAATTCGGAATAATATATGATTGTAATGGTTATTTTTAGGGTAACTATGGACAATAAATGATGTGATCTGTTCTGATCTCTTGATGGAAACGAGGTAATAATATTTGTCATCATTGGGATTACTATATCAAACTTTTCAATGAGAAACCAACAAAAAAAAAAGTAAAACAGTAGAACTTCTATATATGTTTATTAATGTTCTAAAACCTTTCTGTTTCGAAAACTGAATCATATTATTATATCTTTGAGCTTGAAATTCTCTTTTTAAAAAAAATGCATCAATTATACTATCTATTAGAGTTATCGGATATAAGCCTATAATGTTGTTATTATGCAGCAACAAGCTGTTGACACTTGCTATATAAGAAGGACAGCATGGAAAATTTCTTAGATATACTAATAAAAAGAATTGTGCATGTATATTTGCACATACTGATAATGACACCATTCTATTTCTTTTGGTAAAAGTGCTACTTTATTAAACACAACATTCTTGCTATCTAGAAAGACCTCCATTTGTTGGCAAACATTTGCCACCAATTCTGCTGCTATATATTTTCCTCCATTGAATTCATATAGGTAATGAGTAGTAGCATATAAATAAAATTTAGTATTGGAATGAATAGTTTGATATATCAGCTTTTTGTTCTCATATGAGCACAGTCATTATACTTCGCTCTTTCTATTCCATAGCGGAACTTGTAACAAATATCGATATAACCGATATAGAATCCCCTTTATTGTTTTTTATCAGGATCGCACTTATCAGGACCAAAGATCATTTGACATTATGACCGGAACAACTAAACTCAAGATTTTGTGTCTTCATGGCATGGTTCAAAATGGTACTGTCTTTCGCAAGAAGACTGCCGTTTTACGTAAAAAGTTAGACAAGATTGCCGATTTAGGTAAATTGATCAAATAAGCAACATGAGAGGTAAAAAAAAACAATTCATGTCATTAGAAATGGCTGATTCATCATGTCCAATGGAAATATATGTATATATATATATATATAGTCTATGTCACTGCTCCTCACTTGGTTCTCGATCCTGAATATACAACTGAAGTCCATCGTATTGCAGCAGCCGAACCTTTAGCCCATGAAGGTATATTGTCAATTATTCTTTGTAGAAAAATGATTGTATCAAAAAAAAAGTGCCCCCTTTTTGCTTATTAATGCAAATTTTTCTTCTTAGAAAACAAACCATTTGGATGGTGGCAACCCATGAGAAATAGACCTAATACCTCAGATGGTTACTATCAAGGATTTAAAGAATCCATTGAATATTTAAAAGGCATTATGATTGAGCAGGTATTATAGAGTATCCTGATGATAGTATATGAGAGAAAATGAAAAGAAGATGAAGAAAGAAACTGAATTGCAAATTTTTATTATTATTAAGGGGCCATTTGATGGAGTTTTTGGTTTTTCACAAGGTAAGCAATAAGTATCCATGACGTAGTAGTCATCATAGTATACATATTTATATATATAGACACAGCCATTGCCACGTTTTTTTGTATGTTGAACGTAAAAAAAAGCTAAATCTTAAATTATATAATTTATAGGCGCATGTCTTGCAGCACTATTATCGGAAATATTAGAAAATAGAACATTGGTGCCTGATTTGATACCAAAGGACTTTGACCATCCACCTTTCCGTTTTGCTATTATTGCTGCAGGTTTCAAGACAGTGTCTCAAGAAGCTACCAGTGCTTTGTTTCAGAATAAAATCCAAACACCTAGTATTCATTTAATTGGAGAAGCAGATACAGTCATTGAACCTGAAAGAATGCTTGATTTGGCCAATGCATTCAATAGCCCTGTGATATTTAAACATGCTGGAGGGTAAGTATCTTTTTTGTTTATTTGTCTATCGAAAAAAGTGTGTAACAATTCATTTGCTAGGTCATAGTAACTAGTCCAATTCACATACATCCAAGCTGTACTTCTTCTAACTCACATTCAATATATTATAACCACAGACATCTTGTACCCACCAATGCTGCTAGTAAAAACGAAATATATGAATTTGTGAACAAGTTTATATTGGCATCCCAATAAAAATCCAAAGAACCGGATAAATTTTACCCGCTCGGTTTCATTTTCTATATTACTAGCACTTTGTTATAGGGCAAAAAAAAGAAATAGAAAAAAAAAATTTTCTTCTTCTTGTAAAAAAAAAAAGGCTTTCTTTCGTTCCTTCTTCTCCGATCGTTTTCTTTTCTCTTTTTCACACTTTTTCACATTTTTTTTCTTATTATCGTTTCTTTTATATTTATATAAAGAAGTACCTTTTTTAAAACCGCACTTTTTATTGAAAATCTATTCTTTCTTTTTCTTTATATATATCTAAATACGCGAACAACAAAAAAAACAACAACAAACTTTTGCCGCTCCTTCTATTACTACTTCTCCTTGTCCGATTTGTGAAACCTTTAAAAAACGATCGATTGTTTGTGTCCTCTCTTACTTTACATTTCTACCTTAAAAAGATTTGAAAAAGTTTAGCTAATCTGATATTCGAATAACAAACATCAAACCCTACTTTTAAACCCTTTTTCCCATTCAAATTCACCAGGTAATAATAATAATACATAATTCAATTTTTTTTTTTGAAAAGGTCCATGTAATTATGTTATTTTCTGAGTACTAAACTCTACTTTTCCCTTTTTTTTTCTCTCTCTCTCATTTCTTTTTTATCCCAGAGAGTGATATTATAACGGAAAAGGACCTTATTTGTACTAGTCAAACTTATTCTCTTTAACTGAATTTAATCAAGACCATATTTTCAATGCAATTTGTACACTCACCTTATCTTGGTTATACGACAACGACATCCAATAATGGTACACAACAGTCGTCAACCACTCAACAACAACAGCAACAGCAACCAACGACTACTACTCCACAAGGATTATCTTATCCTTCCCTTGATCAACAATTGAATTATCATCAACAACCTCCTACGACAGCTACTCCTCCTCATCATCAAGGTGTTCAACATCATCATCAACAGCAACAACCTCATCCTGGTTTTCCTGGTGGATATGCACCACAACAAATGTTGTCTCCAAACGATAATACTAGTACAGGTGGTGGAGCAGTGAAACCAAAAAGAAAGCAAGTAAAAAATGCTTGTGGTAAGTTTTTTTTTTTTAACCTGTTGTTCTCTCACACGCAAGGATGGTATAATTATAGTACAAATTATAATTTATATATTATATAATATTAATAATAAGTACGTTACGCTAAACATGTTTTACTTTCTTATCTATCTAATTTATAACTATAGTGAACTGTCAAAAAGCTTGTAAAAAATGCGATGATGCTCGTCCCTGTCCTCGATGTATTAAATATGGTATTGAAGCGACTTGTGTGAACTCTGTTCGTAAAGAACGTAAAAAAGGTGTCAAACGTGGTCCATATAAGCAACGAAAAGGTCAAGGTAATAATTAAATTGATAAAATTTTCAATGCGGATTAGGGTTTTTTTTTTTTTTACACTCAAATGTTAACGTTTATGGTTATAAAATAATTGAAATAGATGCCGATAATGCTTCTTCTACCTCTCAACCATCTACGCCTGTACCAGAAACATTGTCTTCTTTAGCTTCACCTAATGGTAATCCCATGTTGCACCCATATCTGAGGGCTCTTGGCGCTACTGGGGAAAGTTATCAGCCACATCCTTCCCCCCATGTCATGTCACCTTATACGGTTCCCCCTGCAATTATGCAACAAATGTATCAAGCTGAATATCAACCTACGGCTACTGTAAAGCAACATCATCAACAACCTTCTCCACAACAACAACATCCTCATGCTCATCAACAACAGCAACAAGACGATAGTCATAGTACCGGAGTTAAGGGTAAGGAGAATTCACCATCGGCTGGCGCCGACTCCGATGATGAAGGCAACAAGCTCAATATCCTTTCACAGCTATGCAGCGCAGTACTTGATCACTCCGATTCTCCCAAAGAGGAAGCAGACCAAAATGACAGCACAGCAGGTGCTAATACATCCACTGCTACCACACCTACTCCTACACATGCTAATGTTGCTACTGCTAATACTAATAATAACAGCAAGAAGGATCCATATACACTTCTTCAAGGACAAGCTGGATATAATATGCAACAACCTGGAGGAGCACGGAACTTTGTCTATCCTTCTCCCAATGGTAACAGTAGCGCTAATTCATCTCCACCTCAAATGCATCCTTATTATCAACAGCAACAACAACAACAGCAACAGCAACAAGTATGGCCATTGCCTCCATTGCAATCTGTAGTTCCATCGGATCGTAATATGTATTATCAACAACAAAATCCATTGCAACACCAAAATCAAGAAAATGGTAGTGATAGCTGGAATGGATCTACTCCCCAATGGTAAAATAAAAAAGCAATAATATAAATAATAGCACAATATCAACAGCAACAACAAACAACAACATCATTTTATAGAAAACAAAAAAACCACTTCTTTTTATTATCTCTTTCTGCTTAAAAAACTTACATGATCTCATTTTTAAATTGAGTCTTTCATTCTTTCCCAATTTAATTTCTTATGTACATACCCAAGTTTACTCTTCTTTTTTTACACACACACAGCACGCACCTTTATCATCATAGAAAAATCATTTCATATGTTTTATTATTATTTTTATTTATCAATATGGGGAAAATACATATATTCACAAAAAAAACATGGTTCTAATATATAAGAAAATATAATAACACTCAAATAATATATAATCTTTGGACGACCTTTTTTTTTAAAAAAAAATACATGATATGTAATTGTGTGTGTTTTTTACCACGGCTTGGTAACACGGATTTCATTGTTCATTGGATCAAATAGGATATATATAATTGTCCCACGTTCAGAAGGGTTCACCAACTGACCAAGTTATTATTATCCATTTTGTACAAAAGTGAGTTACACTTATTGTTGTTGGCGGCTTAGCAATAGATGATTTGTACCAACCAGCCAAAATGAGGGTACCATTCAAATATCGCTCTTTTGCATAAAAAAAACAAAAGTTTATGTATATTCTTCTCAAGTTTGTTATTTTCATATCTGAATTTTGCCTATCCTATCTTAATAACTTGGTATGTAGCATAGTATTCAATCAAATATGTTTGTTATGATTCTATATGAAATTTTTATGTAAATTGATTTTTGCAAAAGAAAAAAATAAAGAGGTAATACATCATTTATACATGTAAAAAAAAAGGGTGTGTGGATGGAAAGGAGACAATAAAAATGTTGGTGCGGTGAAAAAAAACAGAGAGTTATATTACTGAAAGAGGGGGAGACGATAAAGACGTTGTTATATGTTATGTAAAGAAAAAAAAATGGATGACTTTTTTAGGAGAGTTGAATGGTAATAATAATGATAATAATAATAAAATTTATGCATCAGTCTTCTTGTCATTATTGACAACAGGCTTATGGGTTTGCTTTGGTACAGGAGGTGAAACGTAACCAGCACCAACGACAGGCTTTGTACCGCGTTCAACCATTTCTGTCTTTACAGGCAACTTGTAACTTGCTAACCGAAAAGCTTCTTTGGCAATTTCTTTACGCATACCACCAATTTCAAAGATAACACGGTTCAAAGGCACACGACAAGCCCAATATTCAAAACTACCTTTACCTTTACCCATACGAACTTCATTACCCTTGGTGGTGACTGGAATATCAGGAAACACGCGCATCCACATTTGCGATCCTTTGACGGTCTTGAGTTTTCGTCGCAATGTGACAAAGACGGATGTTAATTGACGTCCTGTCAATCGCGCACCTTCCTTGATACGTAAACCATATTCACCAAATTCAACGGTGGTGCCTTTGGTAGAGCCACCAGTAGGAAGTGGCACCTTGCCCTTTTGTGATTTTCTATACTTAGTACGACGAGGTGAAAAGTTGGAAGCGAATCGAACAGGCATCGTTAATGCAGCTGTGTTCATGGGTGTGGCGCGTTGTCCAAGTGTTAATTGGTGTTGTAATGTGGTGGAAAATGAGGACACCGTGTTCCACACATTGCGTTTATAAAGTGAACTGAACATTTTCTATATAATGGTGGTGTGTTGGTGTGTTATGTTATTATTATTATTACTACACTCTCAGCTACGACGAAATGTCAACCAACAACATTTTTGCCTAGCAAAAAAAAAAAAACATTTTGACATCCGCTGTGACTTTTTTACAAGTTTGCCTGAAGAACACCCCCCCTTTCACACACTCTTTGGGATGCCGGTATTCTGGTAAGGCTTACTTATAAAAGTCATTATTCTTTTAGTTTAGTTGACAGATTTTCTTTAATATAAAAAAACAAGTATTTCATGCATGGTCTGTACTATGCAAAAGCTTCTTTTGCTATTGTTTAACAATTCATACATTTATTACTATTACCATGTAATACGGACAGTGCTTTTATTTTTCCTATACGAAAATGGATAAAACCCCAAACGAAATTTTTAATTGTTGTTGGTCAACAACCAGCTTTCTTTCCATATACTGTTACTATCATGAATTCGCATATAGTAATTGTTTTTATTTTTATTATTATTATTATTATGCTGAGCATTCATCATCCTTTTACTGATGTAACATTGAATGACTATAAAGAATAAAATCCATTCTGTTGGGTTTATCAGATAAATAGACTAACTATTCTGCTACTATTTATCCAAGATTGAGTTCTGTTTTACCATCATTATCATCAGCTTACTATATATTTATATCATTCTTTTATAAACGAAGGAAACATAAGACCATGTTGAGTAACAGTGAGTGTTGTTGTTGTTGTTATTCTATAATCAAAACTGTAATTCAATCTACTATAATTACTCACACAGTTTCACAATAACGATCGAGTCTAGCTTAGAAAATAATTTTAAGGGGTTTATCCTTCACACTTGTTTACTGTTATAATAATAAAAAAAAGACAAGTGATGAGAAAAAATGACCATGGGTGTAACGAACAATCACAAAACATTTGTTGCATGATGTTGTGTTTCTGTAGTTTCTTTTTTTACTAAAGTGACTATAACAAATAAAGTATAGTACATTAAAAGTCGATACACTTGGGTAATCGCTGCAGATCAGGAATTGTTTATTTGTCAAAGAAAAAAAGGGCCTCGACTCTCTCTCTCTCTCTCTCTTATTATATCTCCCACCATCATCACTCTGTTACAAATCTCTTCAATGCAATCTAATATTAGTTTCAAACAAAAAAAAAGTCATGTCGTGCAAGATGTTTAATCAACCATTGTTGGGTCTGTGAGGAACAACAAGATGGCGCGTATCTGTTTAGTTTTTGATGAATAGAAAATACGCCTCACCGCCCACAACATCCACATTGATTTCACGCTTATGTAATAAGAAGAAGAAAAAAAATCATGTTGTGTAATACCTTTTGTTGTTGTGACAATCGATGATGGAGGATGGTATGTTGAGTAACCTTTGATTCTCCTTCATGGGTGTGTGTGCATGGGCTCAGACTTTTGATGTCTTTTGTATTGTTTCAGCTTAGATCATACATACTAATAATGCAACTAATATATCGGCATGCGGCGCTGAGCTTTCCGTAAATGATGATGATGGCGGTTCTCTCATTATTATTACTATACGCATAACAATCTATCTATACTACTATATTATTATTATACACCGGCTCATTTTTGTCAATTCTCCTAATATGCACAGATGTGCGTCTATGAAAAAAACAAAATATATACAAAAACTCAAAACGTTTTGGATTTTTAATCAAATAGGTTTCTCTTGAGTTGGTTATTCCGTAAATCTTTTTGACAAAAAAAAAGAAATCATACATACTACGTGGTATTAGATTAACTTTATGTTCTTTTTATGTATAATATGCAAATAGGTATAAATAAATATTTATTATTAAAAAATATATCATGATGACGAAGAATTTATTTAATAAGTAGTATATATTAGTGATTATAATATATAGTTTGACCTATTGTCTATATTAATAACAAATATATAAATTCTACCTACTAATTTATACATAATATCAACAATAACAATTATAGTATTATATATACAATCTGTTGCTTGATGTTGTTCATGCCAATGAGAAGAAACCAACTAGTAGTTGTAGGTCACATGAATAAAATGTATACAAGTTTCCGACAACGACTTTAATCAAAAGTAGAAGTGGCTACACTATAATTAGCATAAGAAGATGCATGATAAATATACTTTTATATATTAAGTTTAAAGCTAATTTACTAGACTATTAATAAACATCCTGTCGTATCGATGTTACGGACAAATAATTCTAAAATAAAATAATCCGAATGAATCCATTTATTAAAATAAAAGAAGAAGAAGCAGTATTGTAAATCTAAGTCAAAAGAATTCTTTGTTGGGTAGGTAGATAATGTCATTTATTCATAGTATCATTCTTCTTATAAACCCTATTATATTATAGATAATATACCTATTTAATATATATACGTAAATACCACGTTATTTTAATAATATAGGTGTATATATAACGCCTCTTATTAAGTGCGCGCACGAAAGATAAAATATTAATTATAGGACGAAAAAAGAAAAAAAGAGTGTGACAGTTCAGGGACTATTGGTGGCCAATCCATCAATTTTTTGAGGGTTAAAAAAATTACGGGTGCCCCTAGTTTAGTAATCTTCACATCAAAATGTCCCATTTGGGTATCAGGCACTGGGGGAACTTTATAAGTGTCACCCACTTATAAAGAAAAACCTTATAGTGAAGTGTAGGTGGCAATGGAAGTGTGTTTTGTACAATTATTATTGTTTTAACTTGTTTGAATGGAGGCAGATATAAACATAAAAGTTGTAGAACCATACTTACTAACAATCCCTTCATCGACCCGTGTTACCGATATTCCCCGTTTATAGATGATAGCACGCGTTCGCCGTGGTTTTTTTTTTTAAAAAAAACAGTCATGCGGCTTTTAAGAAATCAATCTAACAACAACAATAATAATATCGTTAGGAAAAGTCGGCCCGATGGGGTTTCCCCATTTTCGGTAAAGATGGTATGGAGTGTATGTGTGTTTTAACTTGACTTGTGAACTGTGGGAATATTTTGTAGTTTGTTGTTTTTTTTTTAAAAAAAAAGATGATTCCATTGAGATCGATCGTAAACGTCAGGTGTAAAAATAAAAGAAATTGTAACATGTGCAGTATAAAGCCCAGATTTAATATAATGCAGAATTCGCCACTACCAAGGAAGAAAGAAAGGAAGGAGGAGGAAGAGGAAGAACGACAACAGCAACATAATAATAATAATAAATAATAAGTACATAGATACTTCAAAACTATACATCAAGTCATACAGTCTAGTGTCTGCATTATTATTAGATACATATGAAAATTATGTTTACCCAGCAGACCATTCATTTTATATACTTCATGCGTCTCATCAACGATTTCGTACCTACGACAATAATAGCTAGATAGACCTTTCTAAATTTCCTGCACCACGGAGACGATGAGAATTTAGAAATGGCGTATACATATTTATTGTGCAGATATGCAAACCATGACACACACACTCTCTCATAATACTGAGCTATACATACACACATACACACATATATATATATATATAGATATTTTGCGGCGTTCTTCATGAACAAAAGCATCTTATAAATATATAAGGAAGATGTGATGTTATGTAGAAGCGCGGTCCAATTCCATGAAAATGGAAATGCAAAATAATTATTTTGCACTTTAGTCAGAACATTTACCCTCTTCGGTATTACATGAATCGAGATTGTCTGCTTAAAGACCTCTTTTTTTTATATTATACATACTATTATACTTTCATAGATCCATTGGTAGATTTTTATAATAATAATTTAAAAGTAATGATGATCTATTAGAGCAGTAATAGCAATAAGAATTATAGTTAGTGGTACGTAAATAGTAGTAGCATCAACAATGGAAGAAATAGCTAATAAAACACTAGATTGAGCTTTGTGTTTTATTATTTTTGTTACCCCACGAGACATTCTTATTATCAAGAAAAATTGACATATTCCATGGGTTTTCCCGTTTCTTATATTTTTAAATTCTAAATTACACACCATTGGCAACGTTGTTCTTCTTATATTCGTTTTGCAAAGTCCCTAAAGAAAAACCACATGATTTGACAGCATGTAAACAAGAAAGAGAGAGAAATGCTCTGACCGATGGTGTGTTGTTTATCACCTTTTGCATCTTGAACGGCAGTTGAGAAAAAAAAACAATGATTCCTTGTCAGTCCTGAATATTTTTTTTCCTTGCGTGTGTGTGAAAAGGGCTTCGGATATTCTTGATTGAAATTTGAAACTTTGAAAAAAAACAACTATATACAAAACGGATCTTTTTTCTTGATAACAAATCGTTTGTTTTTCCATTAAAAAATCAACTTATCACGCAATTGTTATATATAAAATAATAAAGGTAGTGAGACCACGTACCCAAGATGATTGGCAGATAATACACTGTTATATAACTGAGACAACAGCATATTATTAGCAGCTTATTATATATGAATAGTATTATAAAAACAACACTTCTTTTTACAACAACGATAACAAGGGAAGAAGAAAGATGATGTATATTTTTCGTTGTTTTTTTCCTTTGAAGCAATAAAGGGAAATGAATCCCATGGCTTAACCTATTACAACATCTTTATTTTTCATAATAGAAAAAGAGAAAAAGAAAAAGAACATATTTTGGCGCGAAAAATGCTTTGTTATTTTGAATATGTATAAATGAGAGAGAGGGGAAAAGGGAGAGAAAGATGCAACGTGTGAAGTTTTTTTCATAAGTGGATAGATTTTCATTACAGAGCTGATGCTTATTAGTATTATGAGTGTTATAAGATTCGAAACACATTCTTCTATTGGGGCCAGAACAAACATACAATTCAATTCTTTTTAATATACACGCGTTTATATATACATAATGTGTTGGTCCTAGATTTATCTGGACTTGACAGTATGTGTGTATGTACGTGTGTGTGTAATACATTTTGTTATTATTTTTGCTACACACCCCCAAAACCCACGGGACCTGTTCATGTTATGTTGTTTCTTCTCTTTAACAAAAAAATATTATCCATTATAGACAGATACTTGCCATTTTATAGATATAAACCCAAGCCTCTAAACCAAAACACGAGAACAAACATGCTGCGCTGCTGCTCTGCTGCTCGCGAAGAATGTTACATTTCATGGCCTGTCACAATAACAATAACAATGATAACAGAAAACATTAAACTTACCAGAAGAAGAACAATAATACATGATGAGTTTTTTTTTAAACAACAACAATCAACAACTTAAACCAAGAGAGTGTCATTGTTGTTTCGGGCGCATGTGAGAATTCCAAAGGACTGTCTCTCGCTAACCAACCCCCTTTTTAAAGTCTCCAAGCTTTCAACGTTTAAGCAATTTTTCTCTTTTCCTTCCCTTTTTTTTCTCTCTTTCTCTTTTTTTTTCTGTTTCTTGTTTTTTTTTTCATCTTAAAACGAAGCATCACCTTGAAAAAACAACAACAACCCATATTAACCACTCCTTGAACCCGTCTTCTTCTTTTATTTGATTTATCCTTCTTTCCCTCCTCCCTCTTCATCTTCATTCTTCTTCTAAACCCAATACATTCCTTCAAATCATCTATAATTATTATTATAACATACAACACAACCCATCATTTCTATATATATATATTTCTTTTTCTTTTTTTATAACAGCTGCCTATTTATTTCTTAATTTCTCTTTAGTAGTGCGATCAACAAACCTAAAAAAAACATATTTATAACATTTTCATTTCTTTTTATTCTGGCTTTCTTTATTATTTCTTCTTTATTCGACCCTACTTTTTTCTCATTCAATGGCATCTAATAGAGACTTTTCGTTCATCTATCAAGACGCCTCTACCGATATTTTATGCGGACCGCTGCAGCAACTTGAAGATCCTGCAGTACTAATGCTATTACAACCACATGAACAGCAACAACAGCAGCAACATACGATGGATTCCGATGTTTCTCAGCTTCATTATGACAATAGCAGCGGTTCTTCACCTTCTTTCCTTTCACCTTCTCATCCTCTTAATACAAATGACGATAATGAAAAAAGAACAACACCAACAGTAACAACGACACATAACGGTGAAATATCACCAGAGACATGCTGGGATTCTCCTTCTTCAGAGACAGGTGGTCTTACCACCACCTCTATCAACAACACTACTACTCCTGAATCAAATAGTAGTAGTAATAATGCGACTTCACGAAGGTAAATGAGTCATAATCCTATTTTGAAAACACACACACACACACACACACAGAGAGAGAGAGAGAGAGAGAATAACGCGTGGTATGGGATATATATAAGAAGCTCTCTATTTTTTGGTATATAATAGCCAGCTGATTTTAATAAACAAAATAAAAATCCCGGAATTTGGATTTTCTACTTTTTTTCTAAATTATTACATGTCATTCCCATACACACACTTTTATACACATACTCATACACACTTTCTCTCTCCTTTCAAAATATGAATTATATAGACGTAGTCGAACATCTCCTTTATCCAATCCTGCTAGACGAGCAGAGCACAATGCCACAGAGCGTGCCCGACGAGAAAGTCTCAATGGCAAATTCCGACTTTTAGCAAGTATATTACCGAATTTACAAAACTCCAAAAAACCTTCCAAAAGTCAAATTATCGAGAAAGCACTCGAATGGGTGGAACATAGTTTACTCAGTGAAGAGCGTTATCAATTTGAACTGTTACGATTAGAACAAGAGAACAAGAGAATTAATGATCAATTACAGCAATGTCTTGTTTCATCACAACAGCATCAGTCGTTACAACAATCATGGCCACTTCATCAAACTCCACCTCATGATAATGGCATTCATAGTAATAATAATAACAATAACTATTGTTATACGGCTGTTCCCTCTCCACCAAGTTCAACCACGACGTCTGTTTCATCGTCAAATTACAGTTGTGGTAGCAATAACAGCCATACAAATGTTACACCAATCATGGTTACGCCATCATCAACATCAGTGGATGTTTCGCTGATCTCACAACATCAACAACAACAGTACCATCACCCTCCTCATCAACACCAACATCCTAATCATCCTCACCACTCCGCTTCTTAAATGCAAACAACCCAAAAAACATACACACACTCCGTCTTTATTTAATTCTTAGTTTACACACTTCCATATTCTAACCTTATGCCCGATTATTTATTTTACCTTTTTTTATTATTATTATTATAGTTCATGCCATTAGTGTTCCCCCGACAAAAAAAAATTATTGCGTTTTTTTTTCTATTTTTTTTTTTTTTTTTTTTTTACAAATATGTCAAAAGCTTATCATTTTTTTCTTGTTCGAAAATTTCATATTTTTGTGACCACCATGAAATCATCAATTTCAATCAAATCTCCATGATTATTTTCTATTGTAGTAGTGAATTCTTTTTTTTTTCTATTATTGCTATTATTTTATTTTTTTATATGCGTTTTATTATTTATGAAAATTATTTCCTCATATCTTTTAAAGGAATGTCTTCTAATTCTTCTTGATGCCGACGAGGATTGTTATTTTCAGCCATGGTTTGAGCTGAAGAGGACCATCGATGAGTAGGACTTGTTATTGTTTCTGATAGATAGAAGGGTGGTGTGGATGCTATGGGAGGAAGAGAAGGTGATATTGGAGGAGGAGGTCTTGGAAATATGTTTTGACTATAATTGAATTCGGTCACAAGAGGACCACTGACGCCACTATCTAATGTTTCCAATGTAATATTACTTTCTTGCCGTTCTGCCAATAAATGCTGTCTTGCAGAGATTCCAGAATCATTTTTGATAAATTTCTTGGTGAGATTATTATTATTTTTGTTGTTGGTAGCAGTAGGAGATGAGACATTACTACTACTGGTAGGAGATGTCAAACAAGTGGATATCAATGTACTACCACCACTTCGTAAGGAAGGGGCTGAGGTTTTATGAGTATTAAACCATCCAAGCCAACTTTCAAGGTCTTGAGGACTACCCACTTGTAATAATACATCAAATACATTGGTGCCATGAACTCGTAATATATAATTATCTTGTTTAGTCGATTCAATCGTGGCTCGATTATATCCAAAGACTCGACCTTTTTGTGTTTTTTCCTAAAGAAAAAAAAACATCATGCATATATTAGTATCATTTAGGTTGATTATTTATTTTTATATTATGATCTACTATATATGTACTTACTGAGAAGAATGAAAAATAACCAACCCGTGGAAACAAAAAGACATGTTTCATATCCCAAGCCGACAGGAATGGGAAATATCGGAATACAACTTGAATTGGCATACGTGCCTATTTTTTTTATAGACATAGAGAAGATTGTTTATAATACATTATCATTATTAGCTTATCTATATATTTCATTGGGAAAAAAAGCAGATTCCACCCTTATATATTACCTCATGTGCTTCAAAAACAGTGGTAGATACATTGGTTTTAACAGTGGATGCATTACTGAGCAATGTATCGGAAGATCCACTCATATTCGGTCGTCGATTTTGTGCCATGACGAGTTCTGGATCAATTGCATTTGGATTGGCCAATAATCGATTGATACTCATCAATTCACGACTTTTTGTATCCGTATCTCCACCATCGCCAACGGATACCGTGTTATTGGGTCGTACTCTTCCTGAAATATCAGGTCGTTTTCCAGGCTTTTTATTTTCTCCTTTTTTGAAAAAGAAGGTATGTAACTTTGGAAGGAATAGTACAAGCATAGAGAAAGTGACAGCCCAAACCACGACAGTCAATGTGAGATAATGACGAGTATAATAATCTGTCGTAGGCACTGAAAAGATAACGAAACCAATCACCGAAGAGAATAATATATTGCTATGTTTTTTAATTCGTATATATATTAGCTTTACTTCTCATTCACCAACATCAGATTATTTCAATCCATCCATCACCCATAACAATCATCATTGTCTACTTACTACACTGAAATTCCAATCTGTTTATATTCACTGTATTTCGAATAACTCTTCCCTACTGTTCTTGTCTTGATGGCAAGAAACGTTGCAAATACTAATTGTGCTCCTGCCACAATCGTTAAGAGAGTTGTAAATACAGAATTACTGGGTCCTTGAAAAGAACATTTGACATAATAAGCCGTGCTAGACACAGGGACTTTGATGGGTATAATTAGACTGCTCCCTAACCATCCAGCCAATAATGCCTATGATTGATTTACATAAAATTCATAGTATCATGAAGTTAGTAAGTGCCATTATCAATAAAAAAAAGAGTGGTTGTTTGAAAAGAGAAGATGGTCATTACTTACAACGACAATGAACATAATACCACCCGAGAACTTGAGTAATTGCCAATCCGTAACTATAGTTTTTGTAACAAAAATATTATTAAATATTCGGTAGATTCGATAGTTTTTTGCGATAAGGTTACTAATAGGTATGAGAAAATATGATTATTTTAGTATGAAATAATAGTTTTGGCAAAAAAAAAAAGCATGTATACAATCAATAATAATAACTGTAAACCGCACGTCCCTTTTCCATTCTTCTTTTTACACACACACGCACACACAAACACACACATTAATTACAAAATATATGGATTTAATAAATAAATAATAAATATAAAACTTACGCCAGCACCAATGCTAAACCGATATGGAATGTGACAGGGATCATAATACAATCAAATTTACTTCGGAAACTTGCATAAAAGAATACAGCTGCATAAGAACAAATGAATCCGAGAAGTTCAAGAACGCAAAACAATGGGCTGAAACAATATTAGTGTAATTATTATTATTATTATTATATAGTAGATCAAAAAGAAAAAAAAGAAGTGTTATTAGTATATAAAAGTATCAGCCCCATTTTTTTTTCTTTCTTTGCGTGGGCCCCACCATCTTGAATGTTATTTGCTTCTCAAACAAGAACGGCATGATTCATGTACCGTCGATCTTGTTTCAACAACAACCGACAAAAAAAAAAGAAGTATACATTTTCATTTTCTTACCTTGAAGCTTTAAATACTTCTCGTTTTCTATATATTATAACAATAGCCATGGTGAATAATGCAAATAAAGTGCCAAGTCCAGCCACTGCTGTAATGGCAATGGATAATGGAGCACTAAATCCTGGATTTAAGAGTATACGAGTCGGAACACCAGAGGGCGGCTACTATAAATGTTGAACGTTAATAATACTAATAAAAAGGGAAGAACTCTCCCTCTCTCACACTGGGGTGATGGTCGTCGTCCGCCCGTTTAGGTAAATCCGACTTTATTTGTTTCTCTTTCTTTCTCTTTATATTTCATTTCACACTTATTACCACACTGGTACCATCATGGTAAATCGGCTCGGATGTCAATGTCAAATCTCCTGCTAACACAGCACCGATTTGTTTTTCATCTCCTTGCTGTACATTATAGACCCTAAAATTACTATAAATTTTTAACACATAAAAAAAAAGAGAAGAAAAACGGGGTTGATGTTGTTCGGTTAATAAATAAATAAAATGTTAGTACATTGTTACACTACTTGAAGTTTGTGTAATGAACAATGATGGTAACGATGATGATAATCTATAATAAAAAAAAGTCGTTATACACATACGCAGCCATAGAATCCCCATTCTGATCAAATAACATAGGTCCTGCCGGTCCAACAAAAGAGGTATTAAATGTTGGTGGCAATAAATAATTTCCCATTTGACCTGCTGATAATTTTTTTAATGCTTGCTCTGTATCTGTCGTGTTATGCAAAACTTGATTAAACCCATGCGCCATCACCATCATGCATGAGTACGCTAACCTGTTATAGATGGAAAGAGAACAAAATCAAAAAAAAAACCAGCGAAACAAAATAGAGAAGGAATAATACCAATTGTGAGTTATTATGAGAGAGATGATCTATTTGTATCGTCAACAATAAAACAAAAAAATAAAATAAGGTTATCGTTACCCTTCATTACTAGTAAGGTTTGATTGACCTCCGTATGGATAGCTAAAATAATAATATTGAATAAATTGTTGTTAACAAATAATGAATATTTATACACAACATGTAATAACATTATGTTCTCCCTTTTACTATTATCATATTTTACTAAAATGATGAATGCATCAAAAACTTACATAGTAGAGTCCAGATCAGCCCATTTATCAACAAATTCATCATATGGTGGGTAACCATGAAGTTCCAATGTTGAATCAAAAAAGAATACACCACCAGCAAACGTTTCATTAAAAGATATTGGTTGAGGACGAGGTGTCGTTTGAGCTGCCAATGTAATTGCATCTGTATTGGTATTGTTTCCTTTATTTTTGTTGTTACTATTGACTTGTGGTGGTGGTGGTGGTGGTGAAGAAGAAGTTCTTTTCTCAACATTGGTATTGAAACGCTGTACTGCACCATAAAGTTCATCCGTAATTCTTCCCATGCCAGCCCATACGGTATTATTGTTGATATGTCCCATATTCCCAGCAATCGTAAATGCTGCTAATTGTGCTTCGCCTTCAGCAGCTACAAATACAATCTGAACTCCAGAACTCATTAAAATATCAATGGAACCACGGATATTACTCTGTGGGCCATCTTCGTAGAATTTTTGATAAGCTTGTACATGAACACCTTGTAATTTCGATTTCATGATTAAGCTTTCAGATACTATTCAATATTTTGAAAGGAGAAAAAAAAATAGAGTGTGAGAAATAAAATTTACTAAAAGTGTGGTAGATGATAATGATCATAAACGATTCTATTCAATAAATAATTACGTTGTTGTCCTAGATCATCATCTGTATATAAGATACCGAACGATGGCCATCCTTGACTCACAAGAAATGCCAAAGCTGCATCTGCGTATAATAGTTTGGTAGGTACTGTACGGAAAAAATACCCATACTGCGTTTTATCGGATAGCGAGGCTAAGAATTATATTAATAATAAATCATAATGCATTATGTGAGAAAAGATATGTACATACTTGTATTTTTTTTTTCTATGTATTTGATGCATAAAGAGAAGGTATACATACTTGCTACTGCGGTAAATGAACATTGAGGAATTTGAAGTGTACTAGTCATCAATGCTGATAAGGATGTCCATGAAGAAGATATATCGCCAATGACACCTATCACTCCTTCTTGAATAAGGGATACAGTAGAAAATACAGCTTGTGTAATACCCGCTTGACCATCCACATCTTTTGGAAATGAGTCTCGTTCAATGAGTGTGATATAAGCGTCAGGAAGAAGTTGTTGTGAGTTAATTTCATTGACTGCCATACGAATTGCTGATGCACCACTATATTATATAAAATGATAATATTACTAATAAGAAGCCATTTTTTTTTACATATAAAAAAAAGTCTCCTCATCGTGATGATTACCTGAGTGTCAATCGTTCCGTCCATGGATCAGCTTTTTGATGAAAAGGTAATAATACACCAACTTTCAACTCTGTCCAGGTTTCATTGATGACACGTGGGGTAATATAAGTGGAACCGTTTTCGTGGCGAATATTAAACGGGTTTTCATCAATAATGATATTGTTGTCGTTATTATTAGTATTACTATTGTCTAGGATATCACCGGTAGTGTTGTTATTATAGTTATCCGTTGTTGGGGTAATTATTGGATCATTAATATTTGTAATAGGTGTTTGTTGGGATGGATCAGCAAGCGCATGATCAGCCACTGCCGACATGATCTCGAATTCTTTAGGTTATGTATTGTTCGTGAGTGCAGTTATTATAATAATAATTATAACAACAATAATGCGTAATGTACAGTGTAGTATAGTGGCGGTTATTGTACGCTCTTGCTTGTTTGTTGATGTTGTTATGATATAAATATGTAGTATATATTATAGTAATAATAACTAAATAAAGATAGATAGTAAATAATAATAAAAAGATTAAAAGGGTTATTATTAATAATATAGTATCATTTATAAAAAAAAAGAAAAAGAAAGAAATATAAAAAGAAACAGATAGGAACAAGATGCTTATTATTATGTTTCTTCTTCGAGAAAAGCAAAAAGAAAAGGGGAGGTTTCAAAATGGATTTCATGATGGGTTACTACTGTTGTTGCGGATGCAAAAGTAATCTATATAATAACACTAATAATATATATATATATATTTACCACACTTACACACACACCAAGAACATTTGTATAAAAGGAGGTTTTTCTTTAAAGGGGTAAAGAAAAAAAGACTAAAAATTATAGAAGGGGTGCGTTTGTGCTATTAAACAAAATTTTTCTTTATATGTTTGTGTGTGCAACTTACTTTTTTACTCCCTTTCTCCTCGTTTTCTTCTTTTCTTTATATATCAATGCATATAACGTCAGTCAAAAAAATGAGTAGAAAGGAAATTCTGCAGGGTACGTAAAAAAAAAAAAAACTTTGTTGGACGAATAAAGTATAGTAAGAACGTGATGATCCCAACTTTTAAGCAATAAACTATATTATTAGATGATAAATGGATAAAAAAGGTATTGAGTTGGGTGGCAATAATGAATCATATAATATATGGATGCTGCTACTAGTATGACACTTTTTTGAGGAAGAATAAAAGATTCTAGTAATAAAATGATTATATCAAATGAAATCATTTATTTATTTGGTGTGCTTTACTATTGTTGTAATAATAGGAGATGTATTATTTAGAAGTAAAGATGAAGAGGGAGAGGGGTTATTAAATATCATGCTTGTATGTCAACAAGAACAACAACAACCACTAACCCTTCGTGCAACCATTTTATATTATTATTTAAACCTTTCAAATATAACTTATCATTCAATTCAATAAATGTTGTTTCTATTTAAAGTTAATGATGATTTACCTCCGCATGGTCCATCGGATTATAATAAAATATACGTAAGAGTGATTTCAGAAAAAGAATATAACAGAATGATTTACAATTGATCGGGTATCCTTTTTTTATATGTATTTATTTTATTATATTTTTGAGGAGTAAAGCACACACGATTTGTTACTGAATAATTATTATTTACAAGTGACACAAAGAAAAATTAATATATAGTTTCCTTTATGATATATTCGACATGGTCATTGTAGATGTGAACAAAAATGAATGTTGTTGTTTTAATGGTTTAATTGTTGCTGACGATAATGATGATGATAATGTTGATATTTTTGGTGTCTTATTATCTGGTCCAAATTTGTTTGATGATAGTAATAAATCAAATTTGAAAGGTGGTGGCAAAGCACTCGAATAATTGCTGTTAAAACTATTGGATATAGTAGATGTACCAGCTGCTGTCAATGCAGGTGACGAGCTACATAATGAAGAAGAGTTTGATAAAGGTGAATACAACAAGGATGATGACGATGACGATGTGGATGAAAGGGATGGTGATGATGTTGTTGTTTTTGTTGCTACAGGAAGAACTTGCTGTTCTCGTATAGAAGATGGTTGTGTTATTGTTGTTGTTCTATGCATGTGTAATGATGGAAGTGCTTGTGCATGAGCACGAGATGGTGGTTTTTCGATAAACAATGAAAAATTACTAGATGTTTGGTTTTTTCGTCGAGGAGAAGAAGATCGACGAGGAAAATCGACAAAATCTTTCCATTCATAACCCAATAATGGATGATTCTTTAAGGCGTCCGTTTTAAGACATTCTTCACTACAATACAACGATTTCTTTTTTTTTTTTTCATATACATATATATGTATAACTTTTATTAGTTTTTATGATTTTTTTTAAAAAGAAAATAAAGAAAAATGATATCCATACTGAATAATGACTGATTCTAGTATCGCAATAAGTACAAAAGTTAAGATCCATGCCGGGAATACAAATAATAAAAAAATAAAAGAAAAGAAAAAGGGAAAAGAAAGGAAGAAGGACTACTTTATCAAAAAGAAGAAGAAAAGAATAAATTCTATCTTTTATATATATATTCTTCTTATAATAGGGTTGCATTATTGGCCTATATCAAAATGTAATAGGGCGATAGAAAAACAACAGCATATCATCATCAGCATTAGCAAATCATACAACAAAATTTTTCTTATCTCTGGCTGCATTGGTTTCCCAAAATGGATGACTTTTTTTACACCCTTCTTTATCTATAAAATACTTTAACCTCAGTTAAAGAAAAAAGATAAAGGTTAATTCGCAAAAGTAAACTCAATTTTTTTTATGTTATTTCTCTTATCTTAAAAAATCGTAATCCAAACTTTGAAAAGTGCAATGGTTGTTATGCATTAAAATACTTAAGAGCTAAAAAGATAATAAACACTACTCAATCTGTATAATATGAGATAGAGAAGTAATGTAATAGTTATCAAGGTCTTATATATAGTTATATGCAGGTAAACTGTCGTTTATTCTTCCATCTTATTATGATTATGATTTTTATCATCTTCTGCTGCTGTTGCTGAATTATCATGATCTTGTTCGTAAATATTACTTGCCTAAAATAATCATTAATAATCGATTCTATATCAGTCTATCCATATATACAAATAACACCCATATCCATATCTTCACCTCATGTGAAAATAAAAATAAAAACAGAAAAACGTATCATATCATCCATTCCCAACAAGAATAAAGAAAAATATTTACCATTTGCCAAACATGAACCATATTATCTTCTGCAACACTTGCAAGAGACCAAGGTTCCTCAGGACTCCAACTCAAGTCAGAAACACCTCCCGTATGACCAGCATGCATAAACTAAAATGGATAATAATAATAATAATAATAATAATAATAATAATAATAATAATAATAATAATAATAATAAAAAGTGTCAGAGAAAAGAGAAAAAAGAAAAATAGGCGGAAAAAAATAAGCATCACATTACCAATAGTTCGGGTGGTCCGTCCTCGGTTGGCACATGAGAATCTCCAATTCTAGAGAGATCCCAAATTAATATTCGTCGGTCACTACTGGCAGTGGCTAACACAGTCTCGAAATGAGGAGACCATGATAAATGGTATACTTCTTCTTGGTGGAATTCTAATGTATGAATCTTGGCATTGAGATTCCGAATGTCCCAAATAGCTGCTGTCTAAAAAAGACAAATAATAGATATAAAAATCGAATCGAGATGTTAAGAACTTTTATGGATATCCTTTCTTCTCTCTATTTCTCTTTCCAAGATAAACAAGAAAATCGATTGTTTATATTTTTTTTTGTTTTGTTTTGATGGGTCTGTATCTTCTTTGTACCTTATCAGATGATCCTGTGGCTAAAATCCATTCGTTACTTGGACAAAATGATACACAATTGACTTCAGCTGCATGCGCCCACACGTCATGTATTGGCTCAGCCGACGCATTCCTTGTATCCCAACTTTTTTATTTATTTATTTATCCGTTAGTCAATATATCAAGAAGATTCTTGTTTTCTTTTTTTCATTATCTTCCTTTATTACTATTATTGTTGTTGCTTGATCTCTCTTGAACGAAAAGAAAAAATAATGAAACTTACATCATTAAATGTCTATCATCACTAGCAGATGCGAAAATCGCATCATGACTTGAGTGCCATGCAACATCCTATATAAATATTTTATTTAAATAGATACGTTTTAGGATCCAATATCTCTTTTTCTTCTTCTTTTACGTTCAAATTCACTATTATCATCATCCCTCTCTTTACCTCAACTCCTGCACTATGTCCAGAATAAACCCGTAAAGGATCAAGAACTCGATTTTCTTTGGTAGCAGCGGCAATATCCCTAGAGGGTTTATTTTCGTTTCAATAATGAAATTCAATGTTATCATGATAATAGTAATAGGAGTGATCTTTTATGTATGTGCTCTCTCCCCCACATTTTGTTTTCTTCGAATGAAACAAACGAAACAAATAAATAAAATAAAGTAAATATTTACCAATGACATATTAAATTATCGAATCCACTACTCAATAAATGGTTTGAACTTGTATTATGCGGGTTCCATTCTAAGCCATATCTATAAGCAAAGAAAAAAATCCTTGAAAGGTAAATAATCCAGTTTCATGCAGATGTATGTAATGATTCCCATCTCTCTCCGTAGCATAATATAAGATAGATATTATATACCCTTCTCGTTCATGTCCTTGAAGTCGTAATGCCGGATTACATCGTTCGTTTTCTTTTGGAAATGATTCGTGCATGGTTCGATCAAATACGAAGACAGAGCCTGTCCGTGCTTTTGTCGCAATCACGTTTGGATTTTCATATTGATATCGTGCTCGATTGATTTCCCCTTCATGTACTATTTTTTGTGTAATTCGCATATTTGCATCATTATATCCCCCATAACCTCCAATCTCTAAAAATATATATTAAACATATCAATTCAATATATATATATATTAGGCTTGCTTCTCAGTTTTCCAGTGGTATATGTAGACACTTTGACCTGTGACAACCCAGTTTTTTTTCGTATTATTACCATTAGTATTATCGTCATATTTTCGTGTATCTACTTTATGCTGATCAAGAGGAAGTTGTACTGAAGCAATTTGTAAATAGTTGGGTTCTTCATCGTTGGTATGTGTGCCTAATAATAATCGTTGTGTTTTATAATTCTGATCGGGTCGTCTACGCAATCATTTTATTGTTTTTGTTGTTGTATAATATAAGTAATAAGTTGAGTTGCTATTTCATCATGGGAATCGTTTGTCAAATAAAAAAAAAGATACCTTTCAACATCGGGAAACCATTGGCAGGTTAAACTTGGCCATTCTAGGCCATGGGTCATGAGTAGATCGTACAAGAATGGTGTATTCTTTTTCCATAATTTATATTCTGTATTGATTTGATCGGATTCTTGAGGTTCAATCTCCATCTTTCACGTTGTTGTAATAATGGTATTAAAAAATCGAGAAGGTACGTGTTTTTTTTGGAAGGGGTGAAGGGAGCGAAGAAAAAAAAACACGAAAAACGCGTATTAAGAAAAAAAACCACCAAATTCTGAAACTAGAATTTGACCTACTTCAAAAATAGACCTATCATTTTGGAAATACCTAGGCCATTTAGAAAACTTTTGAAATTGGTCCATTCTACGAGCTATTTGTCTCTAAAAAAACATTTGTCCATGAATCATATTTCATGTTATTGTAAAGATGATGATGACATATGAGTAACAAAAACATAGCTATAGTCACTGGTCACCGGGAGATTGTTTGCATGGATGAATAATTAATATGCAAATTCGACATGGATATTACTATTTAGGACTAACTATTGCCTCCTTTACCATCTTTTCATTTCAATACGGTGACTTCACTGTTGTTAGAACTGTCATTATTGTAGATTTTTGCTTCTCTATTTGGAAAATATCGTATAAAAATTAATTGATTCATAATAATTTGCATCATGCACCACCCAGCAGCTATTCTGAGATGTTATGTCTTATTGAATAAAATAAACAAAGGTTGATTGAGTAATAATAATAAAAGGACATGTTGATACATTATTATTTTCTTGTAGATTATAACTCGATTATGCCTGAGAGTAATGAAGAATTACATTCATAATTAATTACAAATACTGCTCTCTTCACGCATAATTCGATAAAATAAGAAAACATATATATAACTTGCTAGTGTTGTGTAATAACTCATTTTCTATTTTATTTATTATCGCATTACTCTTTTTTCTACTATTCAAAAAAATAATAATAATTACGTTCAACGTTAACGACTATAAAAATTCTTGAAATTGAACATGATTCAAACCTCTCTTGACAAATATTATGACAGAAGATATTATCAGAGAGGCAAGCAAATTTTCCCTGTTGGTTTGATCAATTAGTAATAATCTTTCCGCAGGCTTGTCTACGGAAACTTTGTTGCGACTTTTTATTCCTCTAATAGCCTAGTTTATCATAATTAGGGTCAAAATCAGTCGTTGCTAGCATGACGATGACTCGTCCCATTTGGTTGTTGAGAAGTAAACTCTTTCTCTCTCTACAATCATAATGACGAATCTTCTTTTTCTTTCTAGTTTACAGCATGCTTTTTAGCATATTGACCAATACTGCACCTGATAATTGACGTGTGGAATATATTCATTATAATAATAACATATATTAGTAACTCTATAATAAATTATTATGCCTATAATAGCTGTTGTCATTTAATTTAATCTGAGCTTTTTTGATCTCTCGCTTACTTTTTTTTTTTTTTTTTTTTTTACTTCGAGAACTCCTTTCCACATATACACAACACGACAATGGAACCTCAACCAAAAAGACAACGTGTCGAATCAACCTCTACTAATGATAAACCATCGGCTTCCTCATCAAAAGTTGAAGGTTCCGGCGATCTTTATTTAGATACCATTGATCGTCATATGCTTGACTTTGATTTTGAAAAAGTGTGTTCTGTCTCATTATCCCATTTGAACGTTTACGCGTGCCTTGTATGCGGCAAATATTACCAAGGTAAAACAAAAAAGAAACGATTTATTTAATTAATGAATTATAAAAATGAAAAAAAAAGAGAGACTAACAGTGATTATAAAAAAAAAGGTCGTGGAAAGTCATCACACGCTTACTTTCACAGCATTCATAAAGATCACCACGTTTTTATTAATCTACATACTCTTAAGGTTTGTATATTATATTTTTCGTTTCTTTTTTTAACGATGTTATGCTTGTAAAGCAACCTTGTATATATAGTATATGTACATTGATTAATCCAAGTATATTTTATGATATAGGTTTATATTTTACCTGATGGATATGAAGTGCAAGACACTTCTTTAGATGATATTAAAGTAAGAGATGAAGGAAATTAGATGTATATTATAAAATAGAATGAAAAAGAATAATGACTTATCAATATCAATTATCGATTGTATTGTAATTAGTATGTTCTTAATCCAACGTTGACTAAGCAACAAGTAAACCAATTGGATACGAATCTTAAATCTTCCTATGATTTGAACAACAAAAAGTATCTTCCAGGTAACGAAAAAGAATTACATATAATTATATACCAAGTAGCATGAAAATTGTGAATTCTTTTATTATTATCGTGCATAGCTAATAACTTATCATCTTTACGAATAATTAAAAACAGGATTTGTTGGTTTGAACAATGTAAAAGCAAATGATTATGTCAACGTAATTGTCCAAGCACTTATTCATATACCTTCCTTACGCGATTATTTCATCCTCCAAGATTTTGAAGCTCAAGGTAAATCACAACTGGTGACCCGTTTTGGTGCTCTTGTACGGAAAATGTGGAATCCAAGAGCATTTAAAGGACAAGTCAGTCCACACGAATTATTACAGGTAAAAAAGAAAGAATAGGGACAAATTAGAGAGGGAGGATTTTTTTTTTAAAAAAAAGAAGAGTATTGGTATGTAAAAAGGAACCAAATAATGAAAGAACAACATTTATTTAGGAAATTTCGAGTGCGAGTCAAAAACGATTTCGATTGACAGAACAAAGCAATGCTATTGATTTCTTGTCATGGTTTTTGAATACATTGCATAAGGATTTGGGTGGTACAAAGAAGCGGAATAGTAGTAAGTCCTTTTTCATATATAAGACCAAAAAGGGGAAAGGGGATCAGGTTATTTAGGACTAATGCGTGTTATACTAGGTGTTATTTATCGTATATTTCAAGGTGAAGTTCAAGTCGAATCACAAGATGTAGGGCCAGGAGAGCAATCATCGGAAGAAAAGGGTATTACTCTCTTTGATGAGGACCGAGGTAAAGATCTGTCTCTATCTACGTATATGAAAAGCCAAAAGAAAAAAAAAGAAAGACGAGCATGAAAAATCACATCTTCATCTTTGAAATAATATTAATATTTCTATTTACAATTACTGTTTAGAAATCAAAAAGAATAATGTACCATTTTTATTCCTGGCTTTGGATTTACCACCAGCACCTTTGTACCAGGATGAGGCAGAAAAAGATATTATTCCACAAGTGCCATTAACAACCATTCTTGCAAAATACGATGGAAAGAAGATTCAGGTAAAGAAAGGGAAAAAAAAAGAAAAAGGATCGTTGCAATCCAAAAGAAAATTTCTATTTATTTCTTTACATTTTCTGATGAAAAATGTTTTTGCTTAATGCCCATAGGAAACTGCAAATCAAAAAAGACGATATCACATTAAACGCCTTCCTGAATACCTTATTTTCCATATCAAACGATTCAATAAGAACAATTGGACACTTGAAAAGAACCCTACCATTGTTAATTTCCCTATCCAAAATGTAGATATGAGCACTTGTAAGTAGAAGATCTATATTTACGAATCAATTTTGGAAAAAGCTAATATATCCTCATTTTGATTAAAAATTGCTCTATATAGTTACCGATGATCCAAATGCTGAAAAGGTAGGATCTCATTATGATCTTTTGGCAAATATTTGCCATGAAGGTAAACCTGATTCTGGAGAAGGAACTTATAAAGTACATGTACGACATCGTGGTACTGGCCAATGGTATCAAATCCAGGATTTGATTGTAGAAGAAATCATTCCACAAATGATTTTCCTTTCTGAAAGTTATATTCAGGTAATATATATGTTTAGTATGAGAAGTGTTTTTCTTTTTTTTGTGCACATAAAAGTGTCGTTGTCAATGGTGGGAAGAATAATATCGGTTTTTTTTTATCATTAATCTAATCTAATTGTCGCTCCTTTGTTTAGATCTGGGAACGTAAACGCCCGACCAACAAAGATGCAATGCAACAATAAAAATAAAATATTATACAACTTTATGACTTGGACAGTCCATCTATTTAAAATGAGAGATTCTTTTTTTGTTTTTTAAAACTATTATATTTGTCACATATATATTTGTCATGTAAGTGTTGCAATAACAACATCCAAATAAATATTACACAGCTTATATATGGGACCTGACGAATTATTGCATATACTATAAAACTGAAAGCTTGTGAATATATAAAGAATTCATCTAAATCAACCAGAGAAAACGCTAGTTTATGGTTTACACGGTTCCTTATCAAGCATGCTGCATATTAGAACTATGTGTATAATTATCTGATGGTTATAAACTAATAGACTAGTTTGCTTTTGAAAGTTACAGATGGTGGGAAACAAAGAAAAAGAAAAAAATGATATTTTAACCATATAAAGAGAAGATTTATATTCCTTTTATTCCCATGGATGTTATCAAAAAGCTAGTACCACACATTACCTCTGTTGGGTACAAAATGTAATACTAATAAGCTTTTTTTTGTCACCGTAACAAAGGAATTTCCTATAATGGGAGTCATGATCTTAATCGAGATAAGACGCTCATGGATATTCTTAAGCTTCACTTCAAGTTTTATTCGTTCGCTCACACACTCATACTTTTTCGAGAAGGAGAGGAGACTCTCTTCTTTTTCATTATTCTATTTCTTATTTAATTGAATCATTGTCCCTTCTTTATTTATAATGTCAAAAAGAAGAACTGGCCCATTTAGTGACGATCAAAACAACAAAAGACGAGCAACAATTTCAAATGGCGTTTGTAATTTCGAAAGTTTTTGTCCACCTTCTCGTCATTCGGTTTATTCTACTCCATTGAAAGAATGCATACACAATGTCGAGCAACGTGCATTTCAAACAGCAATTGATTCGTCGACGCAGATAATCAACCACTTGTTTGATGACATGTTGACAGCACTAGATACACGCGCGGCAGCTTATGGAATGAATATGCAAATTGATTTGGGGTTACGAGACGCTCATCGAATAATGAGCTGCGCTCCTATGGTAGCAACAGGTTATTTACGTGCTGGACAGCTTTACTCACTCAGTAGTCATTACAAAAAAGCCATCCTAGTATATGAACAAGGAATTGACACAGTTTCTTACGATGACAGTCCTCTTTGGACAATCTTATTGGAACGTTATAATGAAGCCAAGGAAAAAATGAATCAACGCATCGACTTTTTCAAAACATTACCATATGATGTGATGTGTCTTGTGATTGACTGGTTACCATTTGACACAATCATGGAAATGCTTTTTGTTTCTCGCATATGGCGTGATCGAATAGCCACTTGTGCAAAAGCGTGGAGCAATATGCAGGTTTCAAGTGCCAGTTATCATCAATTGGAAAATGCCATGATGACTTTATCTCATATCAATCAACATATCCAAAAGCTTGAATTGCGACAATTGTTGGCTGATCAATCGGATAAACTTTTTGTAAAAATGGAATCAGGAGCTTATGGTGCACTTCGTTCTCTAAAGTTTTTTCGTAAGTTTATGATTTTTTTTAGCTTTTTGTTATCATTTTACATTCTATTGCGCTGCTGGTTACGTGTAACAAGCAACAAGCAACAAGCAAACAAAAATATAAAGTGACAAATATTTATATTTATACATAAATGGGAATCATAATAATCGTAGATTGTCAAATGTTCGACTATCGTTATTGTATGAATGTTTTACAGAAATTACATATTACCTTGGAAGAACTATTCTTTGATACCAATGATACGGAGGATATGGTTATACCGCTCGACACACTACTTACTACATGCACACATCTCAAACGACTCCACTGTCAGCAAGCCAACATCATTCTGACAGCAGATATGTTTGACAATTTTCCAACAACTCGAGTACTTATCCACTCATTAATTGATATGACGTTACATTTCAGAACCATTGATACCTCGTTACTAGAACAGATACTTTATGTATGTCCAAAGCTGCTTCGACTCGAAGTAAGTCATTGTGATACAACAGCGGTGGAGATTATACGAAAAACATGTCAAAATTTGTACAGCTTAGGGATCAACACATATGCCGATAATCTGGATAAAGAAGAAAGCAATACATTATTATCACCGCCACCCTCATCAACGGCAGAACCTTCTGCTATTGGGATACGACGACTCTATATGAGTCTTAATAGAGAAGGGATCGAACCCATGTTATTATTAGCAGATCATGCCCATACAATAGAAAAACTACGATTGCGTTATCGAGATTTAGGCGATCAGGAATCCCTCCGTTTAGGAGCACGTCCTCTCAATACCTTTGTATATACCCGATTGACCAGTTTATCGCTTGTCTACAATTCATATCGTGTCAACCGAGTGGCCGCTTGTGTGTTATCAAGGTGTCCTCTATTGGAGTCACTTCATTTAGGATTTCAAGAACAGATGGATGGGAAATTATTCCAGTCAATTGGTCGATTGGAGAATTTAAAAGAATTATCTATTCGATGTGCTGCATTTCAAATGACCTGTTGTGATGAGTTAGGTGCCATGATGCGAACGTTTGCTACTCGAGCAAAAATTGGGAAAACCTCACTCGAGAAATTGATATTGAATGAATGTTATGGACAATTCAATGAAGTATTTTTGGAACCATTGGCCGATATTCCGACGTTACGAATGGTACATTTTGAAGACCTTGATATCGACAAAACAAACTTTGAAAAGTTTACAAAAGCATTGTCATCATCAACAGCAGCAAGTGGTAGTAGTAGTACATCTTCACAACATCGACCTTCTATGCTTCATTCGATTGTCCTAAGTGACCTGGATTGTGTTTCAGATGAATCCCTTCGACACATTAGCTACATCCATAGTTTACGATATCTAAAACTATATCGCGTTGTAAATATTACTCCAGTAGGTATTAGGTACCTAAAAACCAACCAAAATATCACTTTTTCTATCCACCCAGAGTTTTAATAACCCATTATGTATATCACTCATTACACTAATACATATTCACTTCAACATAATACTCCCTACCAATAACCAGGAACTATCATCTATCTATTTGTAATTTTTTATGCATCTTTTTTTTGCGGCTATCTTTTATTATTCTTTGTTTTTGTAATCATATGCATTTACTTGAATAAATTGATATATAAAATAATAATTTAATACAGTCAACCCCCGCTTTTTGCACTTCCTTTAAAAGATCGGTTTTTATTTATTTCTCAGTTAACACTGTGTCCTTTGGGCTATAATTGTTAGAGACAGATCTAAGAAGAGGGGAAGAGAAAAAAGCCCAATATCGCGCGGGACAGGGAAAATGTGGGAGAGTAGTGTTTGGGACTGTGGTGATATGGAGTTGAGGATGAGGATAAGTTAAGCAATTAGTATATGGGAGCTGCTAACAGGAGGTGAAAGGGTTCTCTATAAAGGTTTTTTTTTTATAAATATTTAAGCACGAGTGTAGATATTAGTAGCGACTTACCTTGCTTCAAGAGGAGGAGGAGAGATCCAATTTACAAAACTGATGCCCGGCTGGGAACTGAAGAAACTAGTGCTGTCTGCATCAGGATGTTGTAGTGCATCAACTTCCGAGAGAATTTGGCAGATTACTGGCCAAAAGGTGCAGAGTTGTTCTATACGGTGAGGAGAGCTAGGTTTGGATTTGGGTAATTGGTTCAAACGAAGCGAGAGTGGATCAGAAGCAGTTGTACTTGGGACGTGTAGTCGAAGGTGCATATTGAGGCATTCGATGACATGCTTTTTGGTGAGAGTGGCTGATAGGCAGTTGATGCAGTTTTTGTTGCGACCACTATGAAGCCATCCAATGCGCCAACGAATACATCGGCTTCGTTCTTTCCTGCTCATAGGGATCCACATGATTGGGTCGATACATATCTTAGGTAAGCAGCAAGATAGCCGAACAGAGCCAAAAAGGGCAGAGCGCATGTTATCTAATGTATCTTGGCAGTATTGTCGAGTTAATTGTTTGAACGTTGATTGTGAGATGTTGGATTGTGGAGACGGGATGCTTTTCCATAGTGGCGTATCACAAAGTTTATTCCAATGGCTACGAGGGTTGTCCTTCAGTGAAGTGTGCAATGTGGAGAGAAGAGTATCATCAGGCAAGTAGTATGCACGGTACAAGAATTTGGATTGCAAGATAGTGGTACGCTCAGCCATACTGGGTAGTTTAACTAGATGTCGCATGATTTTTGTTTCAGAACATCGGTGGGCACCATATAGCATTCGGATACAATCATTTTGTGCTTTATCAAGGGATTTGATTTGAGTTTTGGTAAGGTGAGAGATGGACAACCCATATTCAAGCTTGGGTCTAATAAATTGTGCATACAATCGACTAGCAAGGAGACGGGAGAGACCGGAAGGATTCAAACCGACACATTTCAGAACCTTCATACTTGTTATGGCAGATAAGGAGTTTGCTTCTATAAGTCTCTTACTGTCAATACGGCCACGATTATTGAATGGTGCGCCTAGGTATTTAAAATGTGATGCTTTTGTAATGGTAGTATTGTACAATTTATAGGTTGCGGATAAAGAGGAGGGTGCCACAATTACACACTTTTGCGGGCTCCATCTGTAGCCTAATGAATTACTATGCTCTTCACAGAGGTTGAGCAGATGTTGCATTTCATCCGGAGTACTTATCAAAACCACATCATCCGCAAAGAGCAAACAAGGCAGTGAAGGTATTTGTTGCGAGACTGAATTTGGTGTGTATGTGTGGTATGGATAAGAAATGAGTAGAGTAACGACCAGTGAAAAGAGACAAAAGAAGTCTTGTGAGAATCAATGTAGATTTATTATAATAATAAAGATGATAATTATTTCTAGTTTTACAAGTACAGTATTTATATGTTTTCTTATCCATGCCACTTAATAGTTGATCATGGTAGTTTGTTATTATTAGAGTTTGTTGGGAATGTCGATATGATACAAGTATTCATAGAGAGAATGTTAAAGTATATTCATTATAAAGATACATCGGTAAGAATATTAGGTATGACGATGAGTATCGTGTAAAATAAGAATATGGTGTCATATTATATTATTCTTTGTAAGATAAAGAATGTGATGACTTTGGAATGTAAAATAGGGAGCAACCGATCATTAGTGATTTTAGTATTATTATATGAGAAGAAGTGTAGATATGTCAAAATATCTCAGTATGGTTGCTGTCGTATCATATGTGGTTGGGGTTGAAAGTCGTTATTATCGTCCTCCTCCGAGGTATCTATAATGTTGGTTGTTGGAGCAGTGGGATTGTAAAGTAAAGGATCATGACCTCCATTCCTGAGCAAGGCAGGTAAACTATTAATATAGATAGAATATAGGAAAGGAGAGAGGATAGAACCCTGAAGGACTCCAGTTGAGGGGGAGAAACGGTGTGAAATAGCATTTGAGGTTAATACTTCGATTTGAACATCATTAAAAAGACTTTTAAGTAAGGAAAGAAGGGGAGGGGGGAGTGTTGTAATTGTTGCCAAACCACTTCACGATCCACTGTATCATAGGCTGCCTTAATATCCAGAAAGGCCAGGGTTGGGGGTGAACCAAAACGATCTTGGTGTATGCGGCATAATTCTTGTAGGCAAAATACCTGGTCTAAGGCACCACGGGCAGGTTGAAAACCTCCTTGACTGATATCAATTTCATCACTGCATAAACGTAGTTCATCTTGTAAGCAATATTCGAATACTTTCCTGATTACTGATGTTAGGCTAATGGGTCGAAAATTAGCAGGGTCACTAGGGTCGCCTTTCTTAAAGATAGGTATGACCTGAGCAACACGCCATTGTAGGGGAGTATAGGCAGCACGCCAGCAAAGATAAAAAAAGGTGATGAAAAAGAGGTGTCAGAGGATATGAGAGGTTTTAACATCTCTCCACGGACATGGTGAATGCCAGGTGCTTTTTTTGATTGGGAGGCGTTCTAATGAAGCAGTAATCCTTTCGGTAGTAATGGGAAAGTCTGGGAAGGATGTTGTATAACAGGTGCTGTGTGTATGTTGGTTATGCTGGCTCGGTTGTCGGTGTGGTGGAAGAAGGTGACCATCGTAAACCTTTTCCAGATGTGATGCCATAGCCGTTGCTGCAGCAGTTGGACCCTCTGGGTGGCTAAATGTTGTTAAAATAGTGCGACCTTGTTTTATTTTTTTTGATTCTGGCTATGGTCTTACTATAATCGTTGTTTTCTAATGAGGTACAAAAGTCTTTCCATGTTCCTCGACTATGGCTCCTAATTGCTCGTCGAAGTTTAGCCCGGGCTTCTTGATGGCGTACCCACCATGTTAGTTTATTCATACCTTATCCATTGCGCCATTTTTTATAACATAATTCGCGATGGTCCCACAAACGTTGTAGTTCAACAGTCCATAAGGTTGTACGTCTGATATAGCCACCTGGAGTCGGTCCCAAAGAAGTATCCAATGAGGTGTAAAGAACTGAATAGAAGTCATTGGTGATTTTATCGATTTCTTGATGAACGGTTGTGGCTGTGGTATTGGTTGCCTCCATTGTATTAATGATGTTCAACATTGAGGTGTTGATAGGTGCAATAAGGGTGGAGAATAGATCAGTGTACTGATCCCGAATCTGTTCATTTTTTAATTTGCTGAGTCTCCATAGGCGTCTTGGAGGTGGTAGCTGTTGCGCTGCATTTGTAGGAGATGTTGGATCCAAATCAAAATTGAAATGAACCAACTTATGGTCAGAATCCAAGGATAGGTCCTCATCAATTTTGATTTGGGGGTTAGTGACTAGATTTGTGCTTAAAAATAAATCAATGATACTGGTACCTGAGGCTCGTATGAATGTAGGTTTACCATATGCTAGTTCTTTGTTCCAAAGCCAGAGTTGATGTGACAATAGCCAATGTTCAAATTTTCTCCCGCGAGTGTTGTATGCCGTATCACCTATGAAGGAGCTCATCCTTGCATTAAAATCTCCACAAAAGATAGTGTTCGTGGTGTTGGGGTGATGGAGAGGTAGGTAGTTGAGAATTTCTAGTACAAGATCGTTTGATATACTAGGGGGAAGATAGAGGCAGTGGATTAAGGTGTTCGCTACTGTACAGGTAAGATGATATAGTGAATAAGGGGAGGAAGTATCAGGAATAAAATGCACATGGAATTTGCACTTAGGATTAATTAAAAGAGAGATTCCCAATTGGCCTGGGTATGAGCGGTGTCTGTTGTTACGAGTTCCATATACATGGTGTTGTTGCCAATTAGTATAGTATCTATTTGGGGAGATGAGCCAAGTTTCTATAAGAAAAAGGAGATCAGAATGTGGAGTGTAGGTGAGGAGGGGATCTATAGCTTCTCTATTTAGTCCAGTTGTATTAAATATGGTTAGAGTAATTTGGTTATTCATGATTAATTATTATATTATCTACTTTTTTGTTCTTTTTTTTTTTTTTGATTAATGCGAATTTAGGATTGTGGTTAGGTGAGTTATTCAGAAATGGATCCTATTGACAAGGATCCAGAGAGGGAGTGAGAGCGGGAATTGTTACCAGACGAATAGTCCATAGTATCATCATCATTTTTGTTATTAAAATTACTTGGTTGAAAAAGTGTAGCAGCTGAAAGCGGGTCGTCACGGTCGGGTCTACGAGTTGCTAGCAGTTCTTTGAGGTCGTCTACAGAGATCCAGCTCACATCGGCAAAAGCTCGAGCTACGGCATATTTAACTGGTGCACGGAGGTAATGGATAGTTTGGATGGCTCGTTGTTGTTGAAATTGGAGAGCTAAGTTTGCTTTTGTAGCTGGTGTTTCAGAAATAAATTTCGGGTCATGGATGTTGTCGGGATCAAGTGGATCGAACTTAATTGGTTGGATGTTTATTTTATCAAACTGGGAACAAAGATCTTTAACAAAGTCATTATGGACTAGGAAGCCTATGACTTGTTTTGCAGGGTACTGGATGTCAAGAATACGGCTATTATTAATTCCAAGATGTCAAAGGCTGGCTCTCATTTGTCCTGGTGGTCTACGGGCTCGAGAGGGGAAGTACACATATTGAAACCCATGCGTGGGTGATAGTGGCGTGAAGGCTCGGGCTGCAATTTCCATTCTTCGTTTACTGGCGGATTCAGATACTGGGTTGGAACGGAGACGAGATCTAAGTGGTGTTGCCCACTGGCTTTCTCTACTACCTATAGGGTGAGCGGCTGATGTTGAAGAGAGAGGAGGGAAATCCCGGTCGGTGTTACTGTTGTTTTGTTGGGAAAGTTGTTGCCGGAGGCGTTGATTTTCGTCTTCAAGGGCTGTTATTTGTTCCTTTGCTGCTGTCAATTCATTTTGCAGTTTCTGGAGCTCAGAGAGAATATTGTCATGGCGATTGATACGATCATCTTGGGCTTTCAAGGCCTGTAGAATTTGGGTCCTAAAATCATCTAAGGATTGGGAAGAGCTACATTCAAGATTAAGCGAAGATTGAGTCATATTGTTACCTGTACCATTGATTTCTTGTAGAAGTTGGTACATTTCATAAGCTTGGTACATTTTTGTGCAATAGCTACAGCGGAAACGTGGTTGGGGTGGAGTGATTTTGTCGTTGGAGCCATGACGCCGAATGCTTTTATTTGGGCAATCTTGGGTGGCGTTACATTTGAGCGAGTTGTTACGTTTGGTGGTGTCGAAAAGGTCGTTTAGGGAAACGATCTCAGGTTCAGTTAAGATTTTTTGTTGGGAAGATCGTTCCACCGGCAACATTGTAGAGATAGAAGTTGTTCTTCGACGTTGTGTGTAGGTTCGATTGGATGGACTGTAAGGGTGATAAAGTATTTTATCTGATTGAATGATGGCGATTTTGCTTACTGTACTCGACTTTTTGGCGCTATATTTTTAAAAAGTGATGTATAGCGGAAAGAGCCTTCCTTTTTGCCCTTATGTTTTTATGACAATTCCAAAAAAAGTGTTGCAATAACGTAGAATCTGCACAAAACGGGAGTGCAACAAGTGGGGGTTGACTGTATATATATAATAAATGTTCTTTAGGATGCATGTTATATACATGTCAATATAAAATAGGATCATTTGAACTGGATAATGAATGGTTATCGGAAAGTATGAAGATCTTATAAAAATAAAAAATTACTTATTGTGTTACTTGGTGAAAGATGGGTTGGATGATTACGACCTTCCATTGGATTACAAAAAACTTATATACTTCTATCCTTTCTCTCTCTTAAAAAAAACACAAGTTATTTCTCACTTATTTACCTCTTTTAAATAGTGGATTGATTCGGATATGGACTTGATGAATGAATTTTTACAGTATCGCCCGGATGTTCTTGTGAAGGAAGTCAAAGAATATGAAGTATTATCAATTGTTGGTAGATTGTAAGTTCGTGTGTAAGTGTGTGTTTTATTTCAGCATTTACAAATTGACTATGTATCAAAAAAATTGAATAGCTGATGTGATGTGATCGTATTTAGGCCCATATTGTTCGAACTTTTATGATTTATCTAAAACCAACGAAGATACTTTCGCCAAAGACACGCTTATCCCGATTATAAAATCATACTTTTCAAATGATCATTTAATTAGCGCAGAAAGGTATGTGTATTTGTATACTGTTATAATCGTAAATTAATAATTTTATAATAAGGATATAATCTATATGAATAAATAAATAAAAATAAATGTATAGTGCAAATGGTGAAATCATCGGTTCAAAAAAAATGTTCAAATCTGAAGCTGGCGGTAAACGTGATGATTTCACAATATATACATGTGATAGTGCTAGAAGTCAACTCCTTTGCCTAATGGAATGCAAGTTCCCCCACGAGCAGGAAGCGGTGATTATTTGATCAAGGCAGCCATTTGCCTCAAAGATTGTATGGACAGATCAGTAAGAGATGGTGTTAATAGTAATGACTTGGAGCTGTATGCTATCATCTCGGAAGGCAAATTTATACTTTATTATGTGTTTTATTGATTTATGCATCCTCAAAACCTGGATCAGTTTTTCTTTTTGTTTTTGTTGTAAAGGCTATCGTTGTCTTGTATTATGCTTGGACTTGAAGTACCATGGGGTGTATATATTGGTGGATGTGGGCACGTTCTTTATTCCTGCAAGCATTAACAATATGAACACCACCATGTGTGGTGGTAGGATGGTTCCAAGTCATGAATCAGGTTCAAGTGTCTCCGTTTACTCATTTTAAACGCGTCTTAATTGAGGATGGACTCTGATTACGTTATATACTTTTGTAGAAAATGGTTTTAGAAGCCACAAGTTCATGCAATATATATATATATATATATATATATTAGAGTTAAAGAGAACAGTATTGACATGACTCTCGCTTCTTATGTTTCTCCAATTCGTATTTCCGAATACAAGATATATCAAGATTGATATAATGAATATCTATAGAAATCACTTATTATAAATATACTGTTTCATATTTTTAGGTTTTGAAATTGCTGCAAAATGATTAAAAGCCCACGATCGTGTTCATCGTAAATTGGAATGAAAATACACTGGTGAAAAAGTGGAATTTCCATAATTTATTCTTCTTTATCTCCCATTTAAATACATGGTTCTTCATCCCCCAAGCAAATATTTTTAATAGGATATGTCAGCGAGAAATCCAGAAAATTATCAATTTGATTGATATTCGTCCATCTGATATGATTGTTCATGTTCTGGAATAAGAACTAGTATATCATTATATAGGTTTTTGCATTAGAATTTTTTTTTATCAAGTCGATATTATGTGGCTTGCTGCATGGCGTTTTTTTTTTTTTTTTTTTTTTAAAAAAAAAAAAAAGGGTTTATTTTCACATTTCTTTTTGGTTTTTTTTTCCAAGTTCAACATTACTTCACTTGAGAATGCTATTCATTGCTAAAGAAGCTTTTCTGAAAGGCTTTCTACTTTATGATGCTTGAGACTTGAGAGTGGCTTTATTAGATAGTGAATTTATTAACCAAGAAACTACCTAATAATATACTCTATTTCTTTTCATTAGAGCGTCAGGTAGGCTACATGACAAAAGAACAAGAACCAACAATTTATTATACAATATCCACACACTATTTTTATACTTATAGATACCTCTCGTCTCTCTTCGTATAAGCATATTATCTCTTTCTTCTTTTTTACCCTTTTTTTAGTCCTATGGTAGTTTACTTCAATTTCTCTGTTACCTATTATTTGGAGTAAAGGGCGGGTTATTTGTATAATGATGATGAAATAAAGAGTTATTATTGGCTCTATGGCATGAATGATGAATATATTTTATGTATCTATGCGCAATTCATTTAAGAATCAAAAACATGATATGGTAAGACAAAACGACCTTCCTCACGAATCAGCTAAAAGGAAACAGAAAACTAAGTAATTTCATTTCATCGATTAAATAATGTATCTCCAACCAACTGCTTATGTAGAGATATATGCAGGATGTAATGTTATCCTTTAAGCAAACAGGACAATTCGTATTCTGAAACTATCTGGAAACTGGCACGGAAAATAGGATATGTCCTGCAGTGATTAAGAATAGGTTAACACAATCCCTTTTTTTTTCTAATATACTGGTAGTGATTAACTTGTACGTTCCTAAAAAAATGGTTAAAAAAGCATTATATACTGAATACATTACCCCAAAAGCAACAAGCGCATTCACCAAACTTTATGCCATTGTCAGTACGGTCCTTGTTGGATGTTATGTCTTTCTATCAAGAAAAATGCGTTTCAATTTTTTTTTTACTTGATGTGAAATGTAACTGTAACATCATATGGATTAACTGAATTTTAGTTATACCTCATTATTACATATATAATTTTACTACATAAAAAGGATGTTATCGAAATTTATCCTGTTATATAAAGGACGCTAGTAAAGAAATATGACAGTGGTTGGTATTTTTTTCACGAATTTTGTTCAAATGCCAACGCTATTATTTAGATAGTCCACAGATACATCTTTCAAGCTAAAGTTTAGACAAGACATTTCATTCAATCACCAGGAACAAATTGTTACTTCATCACCTACAAAAAGAAATATTAGCTTTGAAAAATGGTACATGTCAAAATACTCATAATTGTAATTACAAGAAAATAAGTAATACTATATTAAAACAGATAAGCAGACACAACAATGATGGAACTAGCGCAGAAAATCCCAGAGTGAATCAGAATTAACCATTCAACTCCCTTTAAACGAACTGCCTCTACAAAGAAGAGTTGGTTATTTGATACCACCCTAACATCCAGGAAATCACTGGAATCTTCTTCTTTGTTCAGCAGTATTTTTTCATAAAGAAAAAAAAAAACGCCAAACACCAATCACGGCTAGGATCGAAACAGTTGTTATGTTAAATCTATTAATCGTACTCGCCAAATTTTACTATAATTTTTTTTAAAAAAAGTCATTTAGCCGAAAGGATGATTACCGTACCGAACTGACGCAAGTAAAAATTAATCTTGGAATTTTCAATCAAAAGATCTCGCGCTAGTGATTTAGCGTTTCATGAAGGCACAATCAACATCTAGTATTTTAACAGTTGCTCGGATAGACAGATTGTCTGAGCGAGAAGACCAATTGACCCCAGAATAACTGAGAATGTTAAACAAGTGATTAATAGTGACTTTGTTATATGAATTCATCATGCAAAATCGCTCTTTTTAATACTTGTTTAGAAAATAAAGATCTTATACTACATAGTCGTATAGCAAGCGCAAATATAAATCCATATCCCTCCCCTTGTTACATTATGTACATCTTGGAAACTTGTATTTCTTAAACACACAAGAGACGGGAAAAATCCAAGATTTTCTATTATGATGATGATACAATAACGACTCTTCTGTAATCATTTTTATTTTATCGGAAAAAGAAACTAGAAACCGTTAGTTTAATTAAAACCTTCCGAATTTGAGTTAGAAAAATATCAGTTTAACTGGTGGTGATGGTGAGGTATCACAAAATATGTCGATCGTCGTTCGATTTATGTTGTGAACCCAGTAGTGTTTTATATATCCGCTATGATAGTATATATAAATTGATTTGGATAATCCCCTCCTCCTTGTGTTATCTATTCTATTGGCTCACTATGTAGATAAGGTGGGATAACAATGGCGATACTAATAATGTGATAAAAAAAGGGAGACAAACCATAAAGTAGTCAAAGTTTATTTCAACTTGTAGTTTTTTTTTTTTGGGAGAAACTGGAAACAAGGAGAAGAAACGAGGGAAAGTAAGCATATTAAGGGTTATTATTGGTATTATAAAAAAAAGTGAGTCCTTTTTTATTTATTTTAGGTCTCTTCTTATTAGTGACAGCAGGGTGCAACCACCTGCTTTCGGTAAGGAACGGTAAATAGACGAAATGCTATATAATACTATAAATAATTATAAGTAATTAACTTGTAAGAACAAGAAGATGGATTACACAGACGATCAACCCCAATTTCGGAAAGACAAAGAACGTGCCAATTTCTTTAAACAAGGTTGTATGCTAAATATATATATATATATATTTATTATGGACACTATTGTGTGAGTGAGTGTGTGTTGTTGCAGTTATGGTTTGTTGTGTTATGTTAATATGCAGAAAGTAAAACAGAAAGAGTTAGAGTTTGAGTTAATATAAAGAAAAAACGAGAGAGAGAGAGAGAGAGAGAAAGAGAGAGGGAGAGAGAGGAAGGAGTATAATAATAAGTGTTTTTTAAAATGAACAAATTTAAGAAGCGGCGGCTGAAAACATGTGAAGATCTGCATCATTACTGTTAGCAGCTGCTGTAGAAATATCAATGATTTGACCAGCGTCTTGGTAAACATAATCGCGACGAATTGTACTAAACGTTTCTTTGATACCAATAATGAATTCAGTATCCTTGTACATGTGATAAATATTGGAACGACGAATGATGGTAAAGAGTTGATGTAAAAGTTGGTAGCCCTTTTGTCTAACCTCGGCGATTTCCGACCCAAGGAGGTATCGATGGACGTGTGAAGCGACCAGTAAAGAGCGGAGCGATGGATAACAGTAACAATCGAAAAAGTCGGGGTCATCTGCCCAACGGTCCATGACATCTACCATGAGTTTACCATGTTCCATACACCGGATGAACGGCAATTGAACCACATCACCAGGCTTGGGTAAAAAGATTTGGTAAAGGAAGAGCCAAGTACCATGCCATTCGACCAAGAAATGGTAACGCAAACGACGCATCCACACTTCGACCAGCGAACGATGACAAATAGGATGGGTTCGACTATGTTGACCAGGTTGACCACAAAAACATTCATAACCCTCACAGGTTTCAATGACAATCTTGTCTAGATCATCTTGACTTGTAATCCAGGATGGTAATTCGCGGTAAAGTTCCCACATGCTATCCTCAAGCGCCTTGACCTGTGCACCATCCACACTCGGAGCTTCAATACCATAACACACCTTCCAAATCTGCCGAATATTCTCAGCCAAGCGGCAACGAAAGTAAATATACTCCTCCTTGAGCTTGTCAAGCACTTGAAGTGACTGGTCGGACGGTCGTTGTTTGTGGACATGCATATAAGGTGCGCAAAGCACGTGTTCTTGCATCTGCATGTTATGTGAACCAGCGTCCGCGGTAAAAATGGCCCAAAACAAGTGTCGCAATAGATTTTGTTGCCATACAGACATGCTACTATAGTGGGCATGGAGCATGTCGATCATGATCGCCATATATTGGCGCGACATGGCACATTGTTGCAAGTACCCATTCTCGGCTTCATATAACATTAAATTGAACGTAGCATGAAGGGTCATGATATCGATGCCATTGGCAACTCGAGCATCTCGTAATTGCTTGGTGTGGAAATAGAATGCGTGTGATAAGACTTGATGATTATCGACCTTCATGGCATGCAAATTGACACAGTGAGATAACATGAGGGTCATGACTGAACTGAGCAAGAGATCATATTCACCATTCTTTTCAAAGTGAGGTGAGATAAAGTCAGGAAGAGCGGAAAAAGAGAAACAATCATTGTACAAGGCAATCATCATTTCTACTTCTTCTACCGAGACCATGGCGCGTGCAATGTCAATCGAGAAATGATCTGTGTCTTCCAGCATCCGGGGTACTGGTGGAATAGTTTCTTTTGGTAAAGCACCCATCAGATTAATGATAAACCCGTTACGACCAAAAATAGTCTTGAATACCTTGTCTTGAACCCGCCATTCGGGTTGACCAGGAACAGAAACATTGACGAGCCAGCTCGCCGTATAGCGTCGCATATAATTGTTCATATCAGCTCCCATACGGATATTACGAGCTAAATGACGCTTGGTACTTGCCATAACCACTTGAGATTCCCAGTCTTTGACAGCGTTTTGTTCCACATAGTTTTTCAGGAGATTCAGCTTTCCTCGGGTTTCATATAATAATCGTTCCAAGATAGCGGCTTGCTCTTCTCGTGACAAATTACTATATGGAAATTCTTTGGCATATAGACACTTCCGATTGTTTTCCAAACAGTTACGACAGGGGTGTCCTTTATCACATTGCTTTCGAGATGAACGACAACTAAAAGTATGATTGTATATTTTTGAATGAGCATTCAAAAAAAAGTTTAAAAAGAAAAAAGCGGCACTTGACAGGAATTCTGCCATCTTTATGAATTCATAAAAATAATAGAAGAACAAATTATTTACTTTATACATGTTTCTACTTGACGACGTCGTTTACTCGGTGGTGGTTTAGAAGCCATTATGATAACAATAAGAAGAAGGATAAATAGAAGAAGTAAAAGAAGAAGTAGAAGAAGAAAAGAAAGAAAAGGGAAACAGAAAAAAATAAAAGAAAAAAGGGAAAAAAAAAGTAAAACCTGCAAGAATTGAAATTAAAGTTATGTTTTCTGTGTCACCATAATCTCAACTTGCAGCAAACAACAAAAAAATTAAAGAAATTCGATTCGACCATTTCTCTATTTCTTTTCTTCCAAACTCTCTCTCGCCCCACAGATAAAACCTCTCCTATTAAAATAACCTTTTTATATGCCACCAAAAAGAGCTTGGAAAGAAACAAGAGACGACTCTTCAAATAAAACTACTACTACTACTAATACTACAGCTGCTGTTCGATCAAGTCGTGAATCAAAGAAATGCAATGAGTAAATTGATTTATTTCTACATTTATTTCCTCTTTATATACTGATCTACTCTATTTATTTAGATGCCGTCGTCGTCATGTCAAGTGTGACGAACAAAGGCCCAAGTGTAGTAACTGTGTGAAATCCAATGCAGAATGTAGTTATTCTCATAGTGGCATGAGATATGATCATATTTCAGATCGACAAAGAAGAAATGATATGTATACAGAAATTGATGATATTTCAAAACGTGTAGAAAATTTGCTTTCCACTGTTCAGAACCAGGTACATTTATCTTAATTATATAGCCTATATATGAAGTAGTGCTATAATTAAACTCTATTATTATTTCTCAGCCAACACAGGATGATGTTGCACGATTAGCCATGGATTATGGTTGGCAAGTATCATTGACACCTGATGGTCAAAAACGTATCTTGACCAATATTGAAACAACATCTCAATTAGCAGCATTGGTACCACGAGCATTAAATGATGTGTATGGTGATAAAAGTCAACTAGGAGCCGATCATATCAACAACAACAACAACAACAATAATAATAATAACAGTAATTATAGTCAAGCAACACCTTCACCAACAACATCACATGAATCACTTGATTCTCAGGTTGTACGTTTGCCTGTTCGATCATCCCTGAATCAATATTTACAACCCTACGATAATACCGGAGTTACCCCTCCCTTAGATTGTCCATCCATGTTTGCATTTGTGATATCACCTTCCTTACTGGGACGCATGTCCGGTTATTTAGACTTGGCAGGTTCGATTTCTCGCGAACTCTATTGTTGTCCACATAATTATTCACATCAAGGTTATTTTCCACCTTCCACAGCACACACTACTGGTTCTTTATCGACTGCATTACCAGCTGCTTTATTATCAGAACGTACAAGATTCAGTGATTGTAGTTTATCCAATGTGTTTTGGAACTTGATCAAAACTGCACAATTAATTGATCATGGTAATTTCAGTCAAGCCTATGTCAATATTGGTATTACCATTACCAAAGCCTTTAACTTACGATTGCATCGAAAATCAACTACGACCAGTTTGGAACAACAAGGAAGACACATTGATGCGGAAGTTGCCAAGCGAATCTTTTGGGCCGCTTGGCTTTTGGATACCCAAATGCCCTTATTACATGAGCGAAGACCTTCTATTCAATTGCAAGATATTCAAATTGATCGACCCATAGTATGTCAAGGGATGATGGAGGAAGCAGATATTACTTATACGGATTGTTTGAAATGGTTGATTGAAGTACGATGGTTACGGATCAAAGTAGAACAGAATTTGGCCAGTATGAATCAAGAAAAGGATGAACACAAGGTGTTGAATATTGTCACCCAGCAAATTCGACAACTGCGACGGTTCTATGAACATTTGGATTCAAAATACAAGGTAGACATGATCCTATTAGACCAACAAAGTCGGGAACAATGGGAACGAAGAACCACGTTTATGGTCTTGTTGGAACATGGTATGAATTGGCTTGTTTTGTTTGACCGATTTTTACCAGCTTTACCGGATCCTACCATGACGGCCGGTACCAAGTTTCCAGATAATTTGACCATCAGTATGTGTCGCCAAGCAGCTGATATTATGACATTGGTGTTTGAAAAATGGATATGGAATGGTTACGATTGTCAGTTTCGCCTTTATCTCAATCATTTTTGTAATACGATTTCTATTCACAAGGTAAGCTTACAGACCCACCAAAGATAATACAATATATTTCTATATATATATTTTTATTTTGATGTGTGTGAATTTATCTGAGAGATGAAAAACCCCTCCCCTCAAAAGAAAAAGAAAACTTGCAAAAAATCTGAATAATATGACAATGATGGAAAAAAAAACAACCAAAAAAACTCATTCTATAAAGTACATATGTCGTTGTCCTGGTGTCAGCACTGTGCACAAGTGGAAAGCTTATGTATCGTTGCAATTCCTGCGTGATTTGACCCAAAAAACACCTGAAATAGTACAATCATTTCTTGGACAGAGGATACTGGAAGATCTTACATTTGCATTACAAGACTTGAGCGATGTGACCGAAACAGGTTGGGACCCATTACAAGAATCAGATCTGTTGACTGAAATGACTCGTTATTTTTCAGGTTGGATGCCTTCTTATGACACCGTCACCACGGAGGAACATACGAGTCTATTGGCCAAGGAATCCTCTACCATGTTTGCCATTATCGAGATGCGCAAATCAGCTGCTGCATTCCTTGCCATGTCACAACAGCAACAGTTATCGATACAACAGCAACAATTGATGTTATAACGAATGGATCCAAAGAGAGGAGTTTTTTGTGGGTAGATGGTTTTGGTTCAGAACAAAAAAGAGGGTGTTGTTTTAAAGCATTTTACGTCTTCGTAAAAGCCAGCGTCGTCTTCTTAACCTTGATTTTGTTGTACATACTTTTCGTATTCTTTTTCGACGTTGATACGACGATGGTGACAGATTTTTTTCAAGTCGTAAACCATTCATTTGTTTTATCAATCGATCGTCTACTATAACTACTACTCTCATATATACATGATTCCCCCATATTTGTATAAATAATTATATTATTAGTTCGCCATTTTTTTCTTACAGCATGAATACTTTCTTTATAATGTTATAGATTTTTTACCATTCTCCACCATTGTAAATTTCTCATTCATTCATTTACTTCATATTTTAATAAAGGAAAAGGTTCTCAAAAGAAAAAAATATAAATTTTTCGATTCACGCTTGCATAATTTTTTTTGTTTTCTTTTTTGAACTTCAATATTATACCAAATCTAAAACATGGTAAAACGACCCGATCGACGTACAGAAAATACAGAATTACGCGCTTTTTCTGCATCACAAAACTTATTGAATCAAGCCGATGGATCTGCAAAGTTTGATCTAGGTAAAAATATATTCCATCGATCATGTTTGACAGAGTGACCTGAAAGGAAAATCGACGAAAAAAAGTTTTTTTAATCAAAAAAAATAATAATAATAATAAGGTGAAACGTCTGTTATTGTTTCTGTGGTTGGACCTGCTGAAGTACAATTACGCGATGAAAAAATGGATGAAGCTACAGTCGAAGTAGTGGTTCGACCTGCTATCGGTGTCCCTACTACCACAGCGAAATTACAAGAACAAATATTACGGAATGCTATTGAACCAGCTATTTTAGGTGGTATGATGCCACGTACACTTGTTCAGATTGTGGTTCAAATTGTCAAGGATGATGGATCGGTAAAAAAAAAAGCCAAAGCAGTTTTGGGAGGGGGGGGTTATTTTTATGGAGAGAATATACTTTTCTTGAAAAAGGATAGAAATTTTGATTATGGTATATATTATATGAATGTTAGGTACTTGCAGCAGCAGTAAATGGCATTACCTTGGCATTGTTGGATGCAGGCATCCCTATGAAATTTATGACAGCAGCAATGACATGTATGATTGATAAAACATCAAAGGAAATTATCATGGATCCTACCAAGGAAGAATTAGAGGTAAAAGAAAAGGGAGAACAGGTTATATGCAGGGAATATCATAAGATGATTAAAACGATTGTATTATCTATCTACGTACGTTATGTTACGTATATATATATATATATATATATGTAATTAGAACGCATCATCCATTCATACATTTGCATTTGATAATCTCAATACGGCCCCTCATGTATTATTATCCAATTCGTCGGGTCAGTTTAGTCAAGATCAGGTAAGAGAAAATTTTGGATTTTCAGAAGTATGACACATTCAGAGTTTCAGATAGAAAAACTAAAAACTCATTGGTATGATGGTTTTATATTTTTATAGTATTTTGAATGTCATGATAAATGTTATGAAGCTGTAGATAAAGTCCAAGGATTTTTACGTGTGGCTGTAGAATCTAAAAAAGAAAAAGAATATCAACAAATTGTAAATGAAGAATAAAGAAAACAAGGTCGCACCCCCATTGTGTAAATATATAACAGAACAAAAGAAAGATTTTGGCTGAGAGATAGAGAGAGTAGAGTTGAGTCAAGATATTTAACATTTGAAGAAAAATAGATTACACAAATGTATTGAATAAGGTAATCAGAAGACACACACACACGCACACAAACTCTCCCTTTATTAGTATTGATGTATAATATATAGAGTGGTTTTTTTTAGCTATTTAGTAGCGCCACATTCATATTTGCGTGAGCCTGCGTGATCAAAAGTTTTTTTTCTTTATATACTTGCAATTTTTTAGTCAAAAATAGCCCAAAGAATTCAATCTTCCACTCATTCGACTTATAATTACTTTATAATAAGTTATACGTAGATATATTTTAATTGGAGAAAAGAAAGCTCTATTTATGTATACATTATATTTATATAATAAGCTGGCTGCATAATAATGTATATATATATTTATTAAGAGAAGAGGATCGTGTACTCCTTCTTCTCTCACCACGCTAGTAACACACATACACACGTTACTGCGCGACCTCGCTTGTAAAAGAAAAAATCATCGTTTTTTATAATTTCCACTCCTCTCCCCACTCCAACTGGTGCACTTTTTTCTCCCCCAAAAATAAAATCCGTCGCTGGGCTTTCTTATTGTTTTTGTTGCATTAATCATATCATCATAATCAGCATCCATCATTATACAATATATTTGAAAAATAAAAGTCGCTGATTTCATATATAGTATATATATATATATATATATATATATATTAGTGAGTATATAAGAAAGCCATATTGTAATAGTAAAAGTCTGTTTATTTTTTTTTCTTTGTGTTGCCTTGACTATTTTTTTTCTGCGTATCCACACAGACGCCCACACACAATTTCTTTTACTCTCTTTTCTTTTCCTTCTTTTAGAGCTAACTACATCATATAATAATTTATATATACACACCCACACCCACACACTAAATATTTCCCTTTCTCTTTTTACCTTCCCCTTTTACTTATATATATAAAAACACACACCATTGTTATCTCTTTCTTTTTTTATTTACAACCATCACCAATATTATATACTTGTTTTTTAATTCCTTAAATATCATTGAATCGTGGCATCCTTTCATCCACTTTGTTCACCAACGTCACTAACAACAACAACAACAACAACAACAACAACTTCACAGTTTGTCGTTGCCTTCCTGGCTACTACTACTACTACCACTACCGATTTGCGAATGCCTTCGGTAGGCTCTGCTTCCACTTTACCACCACAACCACCACCTACTTCAACTAAAGGAATTTATAACGTCTTGATGACGAACGGCAATGCTACCATGAATGCCTCGAACGGGTCTTCGGCATTCCTTTCTGGTAGCTCAGGTGAAGAAATCTCGACAATCTTTGTCGTTGGCTTCCCCGACGATATGCAAGAGCGCGAGTTTCAGAACATGTTCATATTTTCGCCTGGCTTTGAAGCGGCGACCCTGAAGATCCCAAGTAAAGATCAAGAAGATGATATGACGTCGCCTTCGGCTCCTGCTTCTTCCAATAATAACAATAACAGCACGAATAATAATAATAATAACAATAATAATACTAATGGAAGAAAGCAAATTGTAAGTATTTGAAGAAATAAGGATTGGATGAAAAAAAAGAGGAGAGAGGTATCAACAGTGGGTTTCTTTCTGCCGTACCTGAAGTATGGAACATCATCAAGGACTATTGGATGTCTTATTTTATTCATCCCTTTTTTCTTCATAGATTGGCTTTGCCAAATTTCGTTCAAGGTTTGAAGCATTAGAAGCCAAAGATATTTTAAGTGGACGTCGAGTGGATGCAGAAAAAGGATCTGTACTAAAAGCTGAAATGGCAAAAAAGAACTTGCATACAAAAAGAGGATTGTCGAGTGATCAGCCTGCTTCACAACAACATCCAACAGCCCAACCTCCACCTATTGTACCAATGTCAACAAGTTCTTATCCTATTATTCCACAACGTCCACAGCCGCAACCACAACAACCTTCTCAATCACAAGTACAGCCTCCGCCTTCTTCATCATCAAAACGTTTTTCATTAGGCCCTCCACAAGCACCTTCATCTGCTTATGAGGCATTTCATTCTGTTCCTCCTGCTTTACCTTCAGAGTTAGTTCCACCCAATGAACTTTCTTATCCAGATTATTATCCAGATTTATTTTCACCAGGAGGAACACCGATTGCACCTTCCTTCCATGATTCTGTGTTCGCCTCGCGTGCACCTCCACCACCACCTCAACCTTTTGATACTCGATCTGCATCCATGGGTGACATATTTAATGTCATGCCTTCTATGTCTTCTTCACGACTTCCTAGTGGATTTAACGCAGGTCATCGTTATTCAACCAAAACAAGCATGCTGGACATGGATCTTCCCAAATCACCTACAGAACATACGAATAGTAATGTCTTTGGTGCTCCCATGTTTTTACCACCTCCACCTCCTTCTCAACAGCAACAATCATCTTCATCATCTACTCCTACACCTACATCTATACCTACATCTTCTTCACAACAATTACCTCATGTGAGCATGAGTTCTACGAATTCAACTAACATTGCTAATTCATTCCTTTCTCAGCACCAGCATCCTACTGCACTACAACCATTACCTCCACCATCTCAACAGCAGCAACAACAATCGCATCATCATCCACATCATCAACAACAGCATCAGCATCCACAACAATTTTCATCACCTCCACCTCCCACAGGCCTCAATAGTGTATTAGAAGAAGTTTATCCACTTCAATTACCAGATCCTGAAAATAATAACATTAATCATGACTTATCTTCTCGTTTAGGTGGATTAACGATTAGTACATCATCCACCCTCAACAACTCTAATAATAATAACGGATTGGCATCACCCGGTATGACATCACCAACTGGATTTCGTAGTTTTGGATCATTAGGTGTCAATACCAATCCAGCAGATCAAAATCCACCTTGTAACACGTTGTATGTTGGTAATTTACCTCCAAATGCAAGTGAAGAAGAATTAAAGAATATGTTTTCATCTTGTATTGGATATCAACGTCTTAGTTTTCGTAATAAATCTAATGGGCCTATGTGTTTTGTGGAATTTGAAGATATTTCATGTGCCACACAAGCTATGCAAGATCTTTATGGGAACCCTTTGAGTAATTCTGTCAAAGGTGGCATTCGACTTTCATTCAGCAAGAATCCATTGGTAATGTATATTCCTTATCCTTTGTGATTACTCCTTAAAAGTTTAATACGATTATTAAAAGGAGGGGAAATGGGATGTTTATTTGATATTAATATATGATATTGAAATATTTATATAATAGGGTGTGCGTCAAAACATTTCAGCTTTGGATCAATAACTTCTTTTTTTCTCTTTTTATCACTCAATTACTACATTTATTATAACAGCACTTATTACAAACACTTACAAAACAACACATTCACTCACTTTACACACTTACAACATTTTTCTTTTTATATATTTTCAATCCAATTCAAATCAACTAATTTATATAATACAAACAACAAAAAAAAAACCACGATAAAAAATACATAAGCAACAAAAAAAACACTCTCTCTCGCACGCACACGCACACGCACACGCACACACTACTAACAGTTACTAACAGTTAACAGCCATTATTATTATTACTACTACTACTATTATTATATCATATATAAATTTGCATCATGTACACAACAACAAAACAACGAACGTAAAAAAAATCCGTCTCTTCTCTCTCTCAAACAACTTTTACACACAATAAGCTTTTCCTCCCCTTTCCCCTACTATATACTATATTATTTTTCTATTATTATTATTATTATTATTATTATTACTATATTTTATATTTTATTATTATATATTTCATGTCTCCAATTTCCATCTTTTCCCTTCTTCCCTCATATTATTAACGAAATATTTTATTCATACTACCAACATTTCAATACATTTAAATATATATTATACATATTCTTATTCTTATATTCTATATATTGTCTATTCAAAATTATATGGAATAGATATCTTAGTATACCTTTATAAGGTTGTCGGGTTAAACGCCTTTTACAGATAGACAGTAGAATCATAAGAAAGAAAAAAAGTGAATAGAGTTTTCCATAAATTTTTTGGTTGGAATATCACTACCATAAGTGTAATATATATAATATAAAAGCCCACTTTTCTTCTCTTTTTTTTTTCTCCCTCCCTTTTCCCTTCCCTTTCTTCTTGTTATTACTAAACCCATCCATATATTGATATATAAATATATAATATAAAGAAATAAGAAAAAGAAACAACCGCCAATGCAGAATGACCGCAATCCATTGTTAGGGACTCAACGCGACGATAGCAGCGACGACGACGATAATAATAATACTACTACTACAGCTATTCCCACCTTTTCAGTCCCTCCACTTAAACCTAGACCTCAAGATGACTACCATCATAGTAACAATAATAATAACCATGCGTCAGGATCTCGACATAGCGATGAAGACGACGATGACGATGATGATACCAATCAAGAAGAACGACGATTATTGAGTGGTCATGATAATGGAAATAATAATGACAACAATAATAATATTAATAATAATGCCAATGACACTCAAACAGAACGAAGAGCGCCAGAACCAATGGAAGTGCACGATTCAAACGATGATCCTCCTATAATGACATCGAAATGGGTATGCGTTTTTTGTTTATGCAAAAGAGATATCTCTTTTCCTCCAACAGCAAATATTCCCTTTTTCCCCAGCTCAACCTTATACATTCGTTGCGGTAGACACACAGACGATATGATATGCAATATCGAGATATCTATAGAGTCTATACTAATGTGGACTTTTTTACAATATGAATCACCATACATTTTAGGATAATCCAATGTGGCGCTATCCATTATTAGCAGCCTTCTTTGCTCTGTTTTTATTAATGTTCAAAGTGGTATTCCTTATTGTCCTTCACAGTGAAATGATTGAACGGGGCCCCGACCGTGTTTTATTTAATGGAACAGAATATTTTGACCCGTTGGTTGTTTTGGTCTCCTTGGATGGGTTTCGAGAAGATTATTTACATCGTAATATTACACCCAATTTATTACGGTTTGGTATGATATTTTTTTTAAAAATAAATGTGGCCAAGTTTTTTTTTAAAAAAAAGAAAAAAAGTATACTTGGAAAGAAAAATGGCTGATTCACTCTATATTTGTTTAGCTGCAAATGGAATGCGTGCAGAATATATGCATCCCGCATTTCCCGTATGTATTCTTTATTGATATCATTTGAAAAGGATAAGTGAATGGCTAACTAATATATGCTGCTTGTTATTATTATAGTCTGTCACGTTCCCAAATCATTGGACATTAGCTACAGGCTTACATCCAGAATCACACGGTATTGTTGCCAACGAATTTTATGATCCAGTCATAAAGAAAGAATTTTCAATATCAGATGATGACCCTCGATTCTGGCAAGGAGAACCGGTAAAGTGAATTTTTAATCATGCATGGGATCTACAAATATCACAATATAGAGGAACATCATAAAATATCCAGGGTTACTATATATACATATTTCTAAAACGTGGCAAAAATTTAGATATGGATGACGGCCAAACGACATGAAAAAGAATCAGCCGTCATCATGTGGCCTGGATCCATGATTACTGGATTAAAACCAGAACGAGTGATTCCATTTAATGATACGATGTTACCCAGAGAAAAAATCGACATTGCATTAGATTGGATTGATTTACCAAGAGAAAAACGACCAAATTTCATTGGTGTCTATATTCAACAAGTCGACGAAAACGGTCATCGTTACGGTCCTGATGGCCCTGACATGAAAAAGGCGATTATTGATATGGATCGTGCGATGGGACATTTATGGGAAGGATTAGGGAACCGTAATTTGTTGGGACGTGTTCATGTAGTGATTGTCAGTGATCATGGTATGGCAGAAACGGATCGTTCTCGGGTCATTTATTATGATGATATATTATCTTCTGAATCGCGAAGCTGGCTACGCGAACGAGAAGCTGGTCCTCTCCTTGGTTTACGACCCAAACACGATGCACCCAAACAGGCAGTGGAGCAAATATACCAAGAACTTTATAATTATACACAAACCCATCCAGATCCTCATTTCCAAATTTATCGTCGAGAAGAGGTCCCTTTGCGTTTTCATTATAATAACAACGATCGTATTGCACCTATTGTGGCGATCCCCGATGTTGGGTATGTGATGGTGGATCACGAACGTTGGCACCCAAAATCAGCGCATGAACAATTTTCTCCACATGGTATTCATGGATATGATAATTTGGCCACGGAAATGCGGTCTATTTTTATGGCGTATGGTCCGGTGATTGATATGACGTATGGTCGAAGGTCGGTCGTAGCTCCCTTTTTTAATACTGAAGTATATAGTTTTGTTTGTGAACTACTGAATATTGATGCAAGTCCAGTTCAAAATGGTACAATGAATGGACAATTTGTTCGTATTCGGTGATGATGTTACATTAAATTATACTTTTTTTCCTCTCTCTCACTCGCCCTTATTCATTTTTGTAACTTTTTTTTTTCTTTTCCAAATAATTTAAATACACTTCCCGTCATTTTATATACATATATATACATAAAAAATAGTATTTTCTCTTATTCATGTTCAAGCACTTAGCATATCCTTTTTTAAGAGTTTAGAAAAACTAGAATGTTAAATTTATTTCCATATGTAAAAATGTGCTTGTTGCGTTAAAAAGGAACAAAATAGATCGGGTTGAACATAAACTCATACGTAGATTGAATAAGGTCACTAGGGTAAGGACGGTTTTATAAAAAAAGGACATAAATATAATTGTTCCTTATACTCATAATAGTGAGAAACAATTTTAATTGAGTAGTTATATTTAAAAGTGATGGATGTGATTTCATAGATGTTGGTGCTGTTCCTTGGTTATCATATAAACTGTTGTGGCCAATAAAGTCTTTATCTTTTTCCTCCTTCGAATGCTGCTGTTTTCGTTGCATATATCTATCGATAACACGATTGATATTCGTGGGCAATCGTATGCCAGGTAATTGATCATCGTCGCCTACTGGTGGCCAAGTCATCGTATCACCAATATTCATCACTGGGGAATCTTTAGAATTGTTCTTCACATCGTGGATGGCTGTTGTATCATTAACATCATGATCAAGCTGCTCAATAATAATATCCATAAACGGAGTATTATTGGTAAATTTGTTAGTATATTGTTTTTGGTCATTGAACTTGTATATACGTGGTGAATATTTATCATCTGCTGTGACAATGAAAGATGTTTTCTTTGTTCTACAACGGTTCTTGTCATAATCAATATACACTTTGTCATCAAAAGTGATCCAATATACTGGCATATAAAGTGCTGTATATTCAAACTGGAGGACATCCCAATCGTACACTTTCCAATGGTATTTAGGTGATGTCAACAGATGATAGTGCTTCGAGGTATTGATACTAGGACTGAGATTGTGTAATAATCTGCTAGTATTACAGCCCGGTAAATAATTGTTACTATGAAAAAAATCTTTCATAAATCCGAAATCTGATTTTTTCGTTGGAGGACTCGTATTGAACTTGATCGTCTTGACGTCTTTTGGCTGTTTTTGTTGCTTTTACTGCCGTTCTTGGAGATTAAACTGTTACTACTATCATCGCCCATATTATCCGTGATATGGTTGAATGAAACACCTTTTTTGTACATGGCAATCCAATCTTCTGGATCAAATGGATGCGGGTTCAAGTGACGGAAACGTGTTGATTTATTACCAGACCGATAGCCATAATCCAGTGTGACACTCGTTGTCAACGTTTTCCTATAATTCATATCTTGTAAATGGATTAAAAGTGTCGCCATGTATGCATAGGTTGGCAACTGTAGCTTGAAAACGCGCGGTTTATGGAGGTACAATAAACGAAGGTGCTATATTCTTGATATCACTATTAATGTTCTACATATATATATATATATCATAGAAGAAGAAAAAAGTCAACTAGTGTCGATCTCTACAAAGTAGTTACTCAATTGCTAATATTATTATACTTTACCTGGGCATAGATATTGTCATAATGATACAAGGATAACCTGTCACGCTTATCTGAAGCAATCTCGAGTGCTTTCTTTTCCGTCAACAAAAATGGTAATGATGTGATAATAGAATTCTTCGTCATAGAATCAGTCCCATAATAACGACTGGGTCGAAATCCATATCGAAGAATAGGATTCAGAAATAACGATGATGATCGATGGTGGATAGAAATAGTAGTAGCAGTAAACGAAAGCATGACTTTGAAAATTACTAAGCTCACTTACTTGGTCGGTTTATATATTAATCCATTGACATGTATTATCCAATAGGAACACTTTAATTCATTATCCCATTGAGCCATCCATACAGAATTTTAAAGTTTCCTCCCCTTTTCTAGAAAAATAACACAATGACATTGGCGTTCCTTGGTGTACATAAAAGAATTATTGTAGAAGCACGATGCCTGGTATGTAAAGCTATAGATGGCAAATGGAGATTAACTTTGAAGAGGAAGAGAAATTATTGAATACCCACTTCTTTATTTATTTCTACATGAACTACAAATAAATAGACTCTTGATTTATATAGATCGTTATTAAGATCGGCGCGACAATTTAAAAAACCAAATCAACAAAAGTTTCTTTTAGATACGATCCGTGAACGATTTCGATTCCATAAACACGAAAGTTCACGTCCACGTGTATTGGCATTACTTCGAGAGGGTAATGAGGTATACAAACATATGTTGATTGAAATTGAAAAAAAGTATCTTTTAAACAAAAATATTAATGTAAATACTTCTTAGGCTTTACGAATATTAGAAGAAACACCAAGTAATACAGTCTATATGGAACGCATCAATGCGATGGTTAATGCAGAAATTGGACCTTTAAAACATTCGGTGGAGAGGGTAAAAAAAAAAAGCTACAGTCATCTTGGGAGAGATACATTGAATAAAGATCAAGTGGAACTGACACTTATTATTATTTTTTGATAGCTTCGACGTATCCCCGATGTAAAATAAATAAATAAAAAAACAAAGAATCAAATGACCCTATCTTGTCATTGGTTATTAATGGTCCTTTATATATTTATACATAGTTGAAAAAACGAGCTCTTGCTGCCAATGATCTAAGATCCAGAGCATCCAAACGTCGTCACCATGATAAAGGCAGTCGTATCCATGGTTCCGATACGGTTCGTGCATTAGCGCGCATTCCTGAATCATTGTCAAGCTGTACTCATCTTGAAATAGAAAAGCCTCAAAAACGAACAAAAATGTCAAAACGTAAACCTTATCAAATTGTAAAAACGGTCGTGACACAAGGTTTTTCATTCAATAGATTACGTGGATGGCGACAACCAGTTAAAACAGCCATGATGCTTAAAAATAGAACGAAAAAACTACAACAATGGACAGATCAACAGCAGCAGATAGATTCCTTCTTGGATATTCTTCGACACGAGCAAGTATTTTATGATCATTTGGGTATCAAGGAAGACCAACAGGAATATGGTAAGTGTCAGGACAAATGAAGATTAACGTCGTGTGTTTATATAGATAAACTTTATATACTTATAAACTATCGTTATTTAGCACATTCATTGTTGGATGCACGGTCTCATTATAAGACACTTCGATTAAGAAGGGTGGCTCACCACTTTGAAAATAACGGCACCACATCAGCATAAAGGAAGAGAGGAGTAGAGGGGTTATGTTTTATTTTATTTTGCATGGGTTCAACGATGGTATATCCACACTCTATTTGTTGTATCGGACTTTTTTTTAATATTCGACTTTTGCATGAAAATCCACAATTTTGTTTTTTCACATTTCTTTTCCAACCAACCCCATTTACCCTTTTTTATATTTCTTTATTAAACAATTCAACATAAAAAACAAATCAATATGGTACGAATAGCACCCAAAGCCATTCCACTCTCAGGTCCTATTGGTGGTACTCCTGAACAAGAAGACTATCTTGAAAAGGTTGTCAAAGAATTTACTATTACACCCAATTATCTCGAAAAAATATGTGCTCGCTTCATGTCAGAAATGACAAAAGGGCTTGATAATGAAGGTCAAACACTTGCCATGATTCCCTCTTATGTAGAAGGCCGTTTAACAGGTAAATAATAATAATAATAATTTTTGTTATTGATATGAGTCTTATATATGAATCATTAAAATGGGTGTCTATGACGAATATAGGTCAGGAAAAAGGACATTTCCTTGCATTGGATTTAGGTGGAACCAATCTTCGAGTTGTACTGGTTACTTTGGAAGGTGATGGAAAATACAAAACAAAATCATCCAAATCACGAGTGACAGATGAACTTAAAACAGGTCCTATGCGAGATTTGTGTGGTAAATATATACCATTTATCATTGTTTACTATGAATGTATATGGGTATTTATAGGCTAATTTCAATGTATATAAAATAGATTATATTGCAGATTGTGTTGATGAATTTTTGATAGAAGAAGGTTTAAGTAATGCAGAAACTACATTGTTTCTTGGCTATACGTTTTCTTTTCCAGTTCTTCAATCCAGAGTAAGTTCTGTTTTATCATAATATAAAACGTTGTGTTTGTATCTGTCAAGTATGTGTGGAGAATATTGTTCTTATTTCATAATTTTAATATTTAGATCAATCGTGGTTTATTAAAATCATGGACAAAAGGTTTCAATTGTTCGGGCGCTGTCGGCAAGGATCCCGTTATGTTATTACAAGACTCTCTTCTTCGCAAGAATGTTCCCATCAAAGTAGCTGCTCTTGTTAACGATGCTGTCGGTACCCTTTTATCCAACGCTTACCAAAAACCGGAGACAAGTGTTGGTCTCATTTTGGGTACAGGTTCCAATGGAGGATATATTGAAAAAATGGAAAGGATTGGCAAATGGAAAGGTGGTGAAACCACCAGTGACGAAATGATTATCAATATGGAATTTGGTGCTTTTGACAATGAACGGGTTGTTTTACCAGTGACTCAATATGACAACAAGGTCGATCGTCTATCGATTAACCCTCATTGCCAAATCTATGAAAAAATGATATCTGGCATGTATTTGGGTGAAGTGACACGCAATGTATTACTGGACATGATTGATCGAGAACTTTTGTTTGGTCCAGACAATGGCAATTATGATTTGAAAGCATTCTCCACTGAATTGTCGGGTCATTATGCGTTTGAAACATCTCACATGTCCACCATTGAAGCGGATGGTTCACCTGACTTGACACGCACCAAAGAAGTCCTTGATCTCAATTTGAATTTACGAGATATTAACACAGTGGAAAGTAAAATAATCAAACGCGTATGTGAAGTAGTAGGGACACGCGCAGCTCATTTGGCAGGTGCTGCTATTGCAGGCATTGTACGACATTGTGAGATTTCTCCAGAAGAAGGCACTGATGTGGGTATTGATGGATCCTTGTATGAATTTTATCCTTCCTTTGAAGATAGGATCTATGAAGCATTGGCGATATTGTTACCAGACCACAAAGATGTTCGAAAGACCGTGAGATTGGGTCTCGCCAAGGATGGTAGCGGTGTAGGTGCTGCATTAACTGCTTGTGTAGCAGCACAAATGGAAAGTCGTAAAAAGGGTACCATCGCATGATGAAATATGTGTTCGTGTTTGATTGCACATCAAAAAATAAAATCTAGCTTGATTTTACTATTATTATGACTATTATAAAAACAAATAAATAATAAAAACAATAAAAATAATAAAAATAAACTGGGAAATTGATTGAAGCCTTACATCTCATTTAACACTTAAAAAAACATTGTCCAAAAAAGGAAATTCCATCTAGTTTGATTTTTTGGATGAATCATAAAAATAGGTTTTTTTTTGGCTCTAGATAGTTTGGGTAGTAAAATCAATAATGGAAAGAGGAAAACAATCCATGAATGGGATCCAAAATAAAAAAAAATGTTGTATTATGAAATAAAGATATATTTTTGTTCATTATTCTTTTTCTCTTTTTCATTTTCTTATTTTGCAATTCTTATATACACATCATCAGAAGAAGAAAATAATAGCCATGCTAAATCGATCACTTTCTATAATATTATTCTTTGTTCTCATCTTAGTTTCACATATCAATGCCTATGTCATTCTTCGACCTACACCTTCATTTGATCCCAATGCAATCAGCCCATCTATAGCTTCACCAACAGAAGCTCCACATCTTCAAAGGAAACGAATTGTGAAACGCGCCAATGTTCAAGAAACCCTTAGTTTATATCAAGATTGGGCCAAAGATTGTAGTGATGATAATGAAGATGACCAAGGCGGTGATGTTGCTAGAAATCAAAATCTTCGACAATTATGGCAAACAGTCACTGTCTACTGTGGTAATAATCATGTAAAGACGATCACCAAAACACGTACAGAAACAGCAGTAGCAACAGAAACAGTTTCATCGGGCCATGATGATGACGATGACGTTAAATGCGATGATCAATGTTGGAGTGACTACTTGTGGCGTAAGTGTTAACTTTTTTATTATTATTATAAACGTATAGTAATAAATCTGATGGTAGACAGCGGCGATAAATTGAATTGTTTTTTGGTAACTAAATCAATCATTATTGAAAAATAGACACCTATGGCTATGGAATTTCTGTTGCCCAAGGATTTACTGGTATTACTTGCATTCTCATTGGCTTGTACTTTATGATATTTGGTTATCGTTACTTCCGTCCTACCCTTGGTCTTGTTGGTTTTGTCTTTTTCGGTGAGTAAATCTGTTGCATAGCACCCTTATACTTAAAAATAAAAACTCATAAATTATTTTCTCCATTTTTTATAGCACTCATGGTTTGGGTTGGTTTGGTGAACAATGAACCTGTTTATGGATATCCTCACACTGAAATTGTTTATATTTGTGTCAGCATTGGTCTTGGTATACTAGGTGGTATTCTATTTATGTTCTTCTACCCTCTAGGTTTATATTTTGTTGGTGGTAAGTAATTTTTTTTCATCTACCTCTTATTTCGAATCGAGTAAAGTAAAGAATTGTGATGATTACTCATATAATATATTTATAGCACTTGCTGGATTATTTTTTGCTGTTTACATTATGTCATGGCAAGAAAGTTTGGTGATTCAAATTGTAAGTAGTTACTTTCTTTTTTTTTACATTTGAAACAACAAATTGCTCATTTTTATATACTGGACTATATAGAAAGTAGCACGTATTTGCTTCATCATTGGTGTGGGCGTATTATTCATCATATTTGTGATACTGTTCGAAAGTTATGTCATTATCTTTTCAACATCCTTTACCGGTGCCTATCTATTTATTTTGGGTCTGGATTTTTTTGCTCATACAGGCTTTATTAACGCCTTGCTTCTCATTTTTGATGGGAATCCGAATCATTATAATGCCTATATTATGAATAGGCCAGTAATTGTCATGCTAGCATTTGTGGTTGTACTCACATTATTTTCAGCTGGAGGACAATATTACTGGAATTTGATCAAAGAGAAACGTTGGTTTGGTGTCAATGCAGTAAAGGAAGAAGCAAAACCTCCAGCTGAAAAATAAATTCAGTTCTCTATTATTCTTACTATATATACTTTTTTTTTCTTTCGATATAAATATTATTTCTCCTTCCTTCCTTCCCTTCATCCATCATTTCTCTTTATCAGTATACAGTTATATTTTTTGTTATTGCATTTTATACATCGTCGCATTATTATTATCACCTATTTCTTTCTACCTTTCTTGAAAAAGAAAACAAATATCCATCCCACTTTTCCGCTAAACTTTTTTTTCAGTAATTAAAAAACTTGGATGTTCTGAAACATTGCATAATATATAAAGTATTAGAATTTGCTTTTGATAATGACATGTTTTTTTGTTGATACGTATATATTACACGTATCTCGTTAAAAAAACACAGATAGAATGGAGTTTTTTTTTGTTACTAAGATCCAATATAAAATTGTTGCTCGTAGAAAGTTATTACGTAGGACAATCAATATACCGCTTGTCATAATAGTAAAATCAGTAAACATTGTTACTAATAATTAAGAGAACTTGACATATCAGGAAAATAAAAACAACCCTGCTGATACACCCATCAGATTCTTTTTTTAATATATAAAGCGATGAAATGAGAAACAAATTAATAATATTTTCAGGATGATCCTTTATTTATTACAATGAATGTTTTGATAAACAAGGAGAATATAATATTCGCCACCTTCCGAGGAAACAAAACACAAGTGCGTACTGCAGCATAAAAAGCGATTATGTTATTCTGTTTGGTTTTGTTTCTGTATATTTGCTTTATTATTTTGACACATATTTACAATACATTTATTTATAATGGGCTGATCATGAACGGCGATCAACAAAACAAACTTTTCCAAATCGGTGGATTTGATCTGCCTGAATACATACCACACATCAACTTTATTACTATCTTGTAAATATATACTCTTTATTTGTATGGATTTTCAAGACTGAATTTAGACATGCTTATTGTCTTTGATATAAATATGAATGAAAACTTGGACTTACAGGGTTTTCAAAAAGTAATATCGCGCTCTGTAAAAATTAATGTCGTATACTAATAAATTGACGTCGCTTGGCAGCAAAATTGGTGTCGCTCTGCTTAGAACTCATATGTCACATAACAAACATAATCCGATGGACTACCTAAAGTCATCAGATTATAACCATGCTAAAATTGACTGCCTAAGCACATTATATTATTTATCTATTCCAGATAACCTAAATCAATATCAATAATAGTCATCACCTTAGATCATCGCCCCATCCTACGTATAATATCATAGAGATCAATAGTAAGTAGATATTTTACAATTAGTATAAATACCCATCCTTTTCATTAAATAAAACAGTAGTTCAATATCTCCATGTCTTTTAAATACATATAAATATTTTATTTATATTTCAGCTATTATTATCATATACGTATCTTCAACCGTAACAATCAACCCGTTCTCAAATATCCGAACTATGCGGATGGTATTTTAGTATTTTTATCATCATACCCAAGTGAGCTTCAAACTTTGTTGCATTTATTGATCTTTATAATCTCGCATTGGATGTTAAACTAAATAAAGATAAGGTAATGCCTACCTCTATTTTGCATAAATGATACTTATATTGGATTGCTGCTCTACAAAGAACAGGTACTTGAGAAATGGCGTGGTTGCCCAGAGGAACAGCTTGGTTTTCTGCTTTCTAGCAATAAAACTTAATTATCAACACTCTGAATGAACTCTTGGAAAAGTAAGATTGACGCTCATATATTATTACTCGTTCACTCTCCGTTCCAGGTCATGGCATGATAGTTACTCGATGTTACTCAGTGAAATATGGCATTGTATACAGATTTTTCCTGTCAGGAACAGCGAAGAGTTGCCGACTGTGATATGTAGTCAATTGAAACAAATAGTTCTATTTATAACAAACATTCGTGCTACCATAAGCGACCGTTTCCTTGGTTTTGATGGGGCTGGAATCACATAGTATTCTGTTGTCTTGGATAATAAACATTGTTATGTCCCTGGTAAACTAATGGTATGAAAGGTGTATATTTATGTATTATTATTTAAAGGAAAAGATCATACTTCACACTATATAAGTAAAGAGGAGGGTTAATGTAAATATACCATTATTTGTAATATACTCCTGAATCATGCTTCAATAAGCTGTCCCCCGACAACTTTAGGCCCGTGAACTTTTTTTTCTTGATTATCTATTGTTGCTCCCACCCACGCAATATGACAGACAAAAATCGCCATAGTCACTCGAATCTACATGATAATAATGCAAAAAAAGAAGACAATCAATTTCAAAGTTATTATTTACCAAGTAAACGTGGAAGTGGAATCATATTTCCAGAATGTATACAAAATATCGGTTCCCAAAACCTACAGATCGCGATCAACACAATAACCGATGGCATTGAGGAGATGTTTGACAACCTAATGTCATTACTTGATGTCCGTGCATGGACTTATGGCACTCATCATCAAATAAACCAAGGTCTCAAGGACGCATATCAAATGATTACCTATTCGCCAACAACACCTAGCGGCTACCTTAGGGCAGGATCACTGTATGTTATGGATAATCGATACAAGGCTGCTTTGGAAGTCTATGAACAAGGAATCGAGGCTATTACAGCTGCTGATAGAAATAATAACGGCGACGATGATGATGATGATAGTCAACTGAAGGATAGTGCTGAAAGGAAAATACTTCAAGAAAAATATGACGAAGCAAAGCTCTACTTAGAGAAAACACGTGTTGATTTTGTAGCAAGGTTACCTTCAGATGTCCTTTGTCAGGTATTGGATTATTTACCTTTTAATGCTTTATTGGAAACTCTGAATGTGTCAAAAATATGGCGTGAGCATGTTATAGCATATCCCAATGTGTGGACCAAAGTGAAACTCGCGACTCGTTCCGACAATAATCATGGTATGTTAGGAGCAATCCTGGTTCGACAATATCATTATGGCCATCATGTCAAACATGTTTCGGTGGATGACTTGTGCGAGGACGACAGTTATGATGTATTTATAGAATTTATATATGGAGCATTTAGCAATCTTGAATCCTTGGATTTCTGGTGTAGGTGGTTTTTTTTTAATTTCAAAAAAAAAAGAGAAAATCAAACTATATTTGCTAAGTCTGAATACTTTTTTTAGCCAGTGATATGGATGGAATCTATGAGGATTGTATTGCTGCACTTTCACGGATAAAAGATACGCTTAGATCATTACGATTTTCCTTGAAAGCAAGAAATTTACCTCTACCATTAGGTGCAGTACTTGCCGAATGCAAAAATTTGATCAAGTTTGATTATTTACAGCCTTGTACAATAACACCAGAAGCACTGGATGATCTTCCATCCACACCCATTTATTCATTGAACGATTTGACACTGGCATGCGCAGCGCTCCCCACTCCACAACTAGAACGTATACTTCAGTGTTGTCCACGATTATTACAGCTGGCATGTATGAATTGTGATACATCGGCCATTGAAATTATACAAAGATTATGTCCACACTTGTATTCCCTTGGATTAAACTCTTCACCACACGAATTATCTGACGAAGAGAAGAAAACACTTTTGGATAACATGAATCAACAAGATAATTCTCCTCATGGAATACACCATATCAATTTTGATGTTTGTTCTGCTTGGCAATCCATGGATCATGATGTATCCGTTTTACGGATACTACTAGATAATGCCCATGTATTGGAAACGGCAGAAATGCGGTTTGGTGGATATATGGATGATGATGAACATCAAGGAGCAAGATGGGATGGTGTCAAGAGAATTACACTTCCGCGTTTGCGTAGCCTTTATTTTGAATTTAACCCCACCATGAGCAGTGTGGCAGCCGCTTTGTTATCAAACTGTCCTTCTCTAGAGACGTTGGCATTAGGGCCTCGGATGGAGTTTATTGATGATGAGGTGTTTCGATCCATTGCTCGTCTCCGTAATCTAAAAGAGCTGACAATTTCATTTGTAAGTGGTGTAGATGAAACGGGCCTAGCTGAAGTTTTTCAAGCTTTTGGAAGTCGAGGCAAATCATCATCACTACAAAAAGTCAAGTTGGATCATTGCATTAGCGACATATCAGAAGAAGCAGCCCAATACCTAGCAGAAATACAAACATTACACGAAATACACCTCATTCGAACTTACATGAGCCTAGAATCGTTTGAAAAATTTGCCAAGACACTTGCTCATCAACATGGTGGTATCAGTGATCTATCCACTAATACTATTTCTCCTTCCCCCTCTTCATTATCATCCTCTTTTACATCATCCCTTCATACTATTGTTCTAGAGGCTATGGATTGTGTCACTGATGAATCTGTTCGCTACCTTCATGAAATACCAAGTTTACGGAATCTCGAACTTTTACAGTTACGAAATGTAACGCCAAGTAGAGTACAACCTATCGAAAAAAATAATAGAATCACACTTAAGTTTGATGATACTCATTCCTCCTCTCATGAATAATTTTCTTCTTGTGTATTTTTCTAATGTATTTATTACTGTATTATTCAAATAATGATGGTTTTGCTCTACATAAATAAAGAGATATGTGAGTAATGTATTTTTAATAGTTCTAAAAACGTATATATTACAAACACCTAAAAAAATAGATGACCTACTATATACTTTGGATCACCTACATTTAACAATGAAATATCATTATCCATGATTATATAACTGAGGGAAATAATGATTATTTTACCATCATTGCTTCATATAAAAACACAATATAGATAATATATAATCATGTACACAGCTAATCTTCTCTTACTAAAAGCAAAGAGCAGATTGCTCTATACTCGGGAGCCTTGGAATAATTAGATCAATAATTATTAGGTGTGTGAACTTCTATAGAAGCAAATAGCAATGTGTTGATGAATATTATATTCTCATCAGCAAATTCCTCGATATAGATCGATATGACCAACAAAGAGAACTTACGATCATGTAATAAAAGTAATAATGTGAGGACGGTGATGATGTAACATCCAAACTCTAAATAGCTGGTATATAACAGTAATTACACGTAGTTCTTGTAAATTGTGGTGAAACTCTGAATGATTATGGAGGTGGGAACTGATTCCCAATTTAAGTTTTGCTGATATAATAATTCACTTGGTACATTGGTTTGGTAATATTCTATTGGTGTGATACAATACTGAAAAAAATCAAGCACAATATCATTGTAATCTTACCACTGAACCATCTTTTAAAGGTTCAATTTCAGTAGTATTAACTAAAACCTGACTTTTTTTTTAATTTGGTAGGATATATATACGTTATACCAACGAATAAAAAATTACTGTTATGTAGAAAATGTCAATGATTTATTTTTGAACCAAATATACATTATTAAAGCAAACATGATGCAAGTTTAAATCAGTTTAATCAAATCAAGGTATTCAAGTATACAATATGTGATTGATCGAGATAAATAAAAAGGAACTTAATAGAAGGTTTACCATCTATCGTTTAATATTCCTCCCCAGAAAAGAGGATGTAGTGTATGCAAAAGAACGTACAGATCTTCCTTTTCGATGCTATTATCTTGATATATCAAATTACTACGTACAGGGAAATAATGGAAGAAATGATAGAGATAAACCTTGTTTTGTCATCTTTCCACGGTTTACTGACCGTGAGAAGTGATCTACTTGTTGATAAGCAGCTCACGAAGTTTATGTACGACGATTCACACATACACATATACACACAAAACGATCATCAATATTTATCCATCAATACTATATGGCTATTATAGATTAGTCGATCAAAAAAGAAATATGGCCCCTTGTCATTCCTGAAGGGATGAGAGGGACATACGTTATTGTTTCACAAAAGCATTTCTATGGAAAGGTGGAGAAATCTGGGGTATTTTATTGGTATTTCACTTAGTGTACCAAGTTATAACCTTGCTTGCTTGTACAATTGGTTACTAAATCATATTATACCCGCAAACCTATACCAAATCTACAATGGATGTATATCTAATTCTATCATGAACAATGTTACAAAAAAATAAATGATAAAACAACAGTAACGGGTTTTCTACACTTTTATAATTCAAGGATACAAGCTTTTTATTATTGTTATATTTAAGCTATATAAAGAAAGGTAGGAGTAAACATCACGTTTTCTTATCGTTCTGGAATACGTTTCATGTATCTGGCTATGGAACACAAAAAAAAAGAATAATATGTCATTTTACACATTTTCCGTATCTACCAGAAATTATTTGTGCTACGAAAGCCTTACATAATAATTGATCACTAATTGAATGAGTTTTATTGGAAAAATATTTTTACAGAGTTTGGGTTCATAGTGAAAAGCACATTTCATTACTGATGCACCAATAATAAGAAATGCCCTTTTTACCCCATATTATTTTACAATAAAAAAAAAGATGTTCTCTTGCGTAAAAATTATAGATTTCTTCAAGTAGGGCATCTTTTACTTGGCATGGTTTATTTTAGACTAGCCTCCCAATCACTATAATAATAAATACACAAGCATTTACTCGGATATATTAGAATGAATTAATTTTACTGTAATTATCTGTTATATTACTATATATCCGAGATTAAAATAAACGTACAATATCATCACCATCATCACTCCATATATATTGTATATATATCTTTTTGAAATTGTTATTGTATTCCATAAAAAAATGGGCAGCATAAAAATATTGCGAGGGATGATTATTATGTACATCACCATTGTTTTACTAGTACTGTTGTATTTGTAATACATAAGTGTCATTACTATAATTGAAATAGTACCAGTCAAAGCTTTTGTTTTCTAGACGTTGGTTTCATAAAAAAAAAGTCGTAGCAAGAAGCCCGAACCTTCCCATATGTGAAACCTATTCATCTCATCCTATAGTAGATCGTTGTTTTGGTTATAAATGATGATATGATGATATGGCGTAATTATCATGTATAATTTACGGATAAGATTTGCTATAACAAGAAAGTAACCCGATGATGATTCATTCAGTTGATGCTATATACGTTTATTGACATCCGTAAGCTATCATTTTTGCAATCCTAAACCATTATTACGTATTCATAACAGGACTAGTAGCTAAAAGTGAACTGACGTAGGGTTAGCAAAAAGCAATATTTTTTTCACACCTTTGTTGATCTTAGTTGTAGCTGAATTTTTATGTCATGTAGAATAAGCTTCTGTGCATGAGAAATATTGCCATTGAAAGTAGTAAGGTCGATTTATGATGTGATAGTGTATATGTAATATTTCCAACACAACAATCTTTCTTTTTAGCTACTATGACTATTATTATATGTTGATGGCATCGACAAAGAACAATGAAAAGATAAGAAGAGCATGGCGAGTACAATAGTATCTAACAACGACGTTATTCTGACAAAAACAGCAGTTTGCAAATAATAAAAAGTATCTTTATGTATTTTAGAGGGGTTGCCGTTCAAGCGGCAAATTACCTCTTCTGTTGTATCATGTGAAATTAAAAGAAAAAGATGAAATTGAAAAGTCGTTGACAATTAGTATAAAGGTTATGTAATCATAACGATTAAAAAAATCTACGGGTGGTACCACAATACAGAAAATAATATAGCTGATAATAGATAATAATGGGTTGCATCTATTATTTGACCGAATTATTAATGTTTACTTTAAGTACGAATTAGAAGAGAGAAAAAAAGTATATAAAGACAGCCCATCATTTTGAACAAAAAAAAATACAATTCATCATCTCAAACATACAAGTTTCGTTTCCTTCTACAGCAACAAAGAACAGCATTTTTCAAAAAAAAAAAAATGGTTAAATTTCTTTCAATCATGGCTTCTGCTCTTTTAGCAGCTCCTTCTCTCGTTTCTGCCTTTGTCGGTACCAGTGGAACAAAATTCACTAATGATGGTTCATCCTTTTATTTTGCCGGTACTAATGCTTGTAAGTAGTCTTTTTTCGCAAATTTTGTAAATGAGCTCCATTAATTTTGACAAGATTAAATTACTAATTTAATTATATATAAATATATTTATGATTTATTAATAAATATATAGACTACCTTATGACTCAATCGCAAGACAATGTCCAAGCTATTCTTAAGGAATCTGCTACTTTGAATTTGCCTGTGATCCGTACTTGGCTGTTCAATTCTGGTAACACCGACGTGTTCTTTCAAAATTGTAACAATGGTAAATTGGAAATCAATGATGACGACTCCACTGGCTTGGGTCGTATCGATTATGTTATTCAACAAGCAGCCGCAAACAATGTCAAGTTGATCTTTGCACTGACCAACAATTGGCCCGACTTTGGGTAATAGTCATGATTCAATTACAGTTTTAGTTTATTTTACTTTTTTTTACTTTCACATTTAACAAATATTCTTATTACAATATCTACTCTATAGTGGTATGGATTACATTACCAAATGTGTTGGTGGAAGCAACCACGATGACTTTTACACCAATGCTGATGTTATTGATGCCTTCAAGGAATACATAACTCATGTATTGAGCCGTACTAATTCGTTGACTGGTGTCAAGTACTCGGTAAGAAAAAAAAATAGTTAAGAATACTGCTATTCTCTCATTATTGTAAGCTTTTATTAATAAATTCCATTTCATGATTATTATTATTTAGGAGGATCCAACTATCTTTGGTTGGGAACTTGCAAACGAACCTCGTTGTGAAGGTTCTAATCTTCCTTCGTCTGGTAGCTGTACTCCTGATATTACTACTTCCTGGGTTGATGAAATTTCCAGCCATATCAAGTCACTTGACTCCAATCATTTGGTTGGTATTGGAGATGAAGGTTTCTTTAACCGTGCAGGTGAATCAGAGTGAGTTTCAATGACAAACTACCAACATCAAAAAAATAAGTAGTCAGAAAATTCTTTTGAATGATGCTGATAGTTCCTTTCTTTTGTCATTTTTAATAGATACGAATATAATGGTGGTACCGGTATGGATTTTGATGCTACCCTTGCTCTTTCTTCCATTGACTTCGGTACATTCCACATGTATCCTGAGCATTGGTCCAAGAGTGTCGAAGATTGGCCATCCAAGTGGATCAGTGTAAGTACAGAAAAAAAAAGATACATTATTTGCAGCATAACCGTATTTTAGCTCATAGTAATGATCTTATTCATACTTTTCATTATTATCTAGGATCACGCCAAAGCCCAAGAATCTGCTGGAAAGCCAGTAATCATTGAAGAATATGGTTTAGCTGATGCCAGCAAACGTACTACCATCTATCCTCAATGGCACTCTTTCATCGAAGATCAAAACCTCGCTGCTGATGCTTTCTGGCAAATTGCTGTTCCTTGTAGCCAGTTGGATGATTTTGCTATTTGCCCAGATGATGCCAACATCGACACCCTTGTTTCTACTCATGCTGCTAATATGTTGGCAAAGAATTAGATATTAGAAAATGTAATGTTTGCATGAGCTCTGGTAGTCCATGTTAATTCTTTTCAATACTATTTTCTATTTTTTTTTTTCGATTTGATATAAATTATTGGTAAAGACAGTTTTTATGAATAACCATTTCACCCCCTCCCCATTACTTTCTTTGAATTAAATAAAATATATATGAATATCTACTCTGCTGCAACAAAAAAAAATCACTTGCTCATACTTATTTCAGTTATATTTTTATCTTCAGATATATAATTAGTAGTGGGTGATGTTGGAGTAAAAAGTAGTACATACTAATCAAGATAAAATAACACTGTATTTGCAAACGACAGGATTGGCGAGTCAAAAAATAGCTAGAAGTTTAGCAATTATTTATTTCATATATTCCTGTTGTTTATTTGTGGCTGTTGTTGTGAAGTTGAAGTTTACTCTATATTGTTTTATTTATAACCATTTCCCATCAAAATTTAAGTTTTATACTACTAACATAAGGCATTGGGTGAATCATCAGATAAAATAGTAGTGATTATACGTATAAGTATAAAGGGGATTGTTTTGAGAATTGTTAAGTAATCGTGGTGACATCTCATTCTAATTATTGAGAAAATATAGTATAAAAAACAAGTGGAGTAAATTATAGTTTTATTTTGATTTGAAAATATACGTATGATGCATTCATTATTGTTAGTTTGATTGTTTTATGAAGGTCTCTGATAATTCAATTTCCTTCAAGCATGTTTTACATGTACTTATTGGCTAAAAAGAAAAGGTGCAGGCAGTAGTTCTTCACCACATGCTATATTATTTGTCAATAAAAAAAAGTGTCTGAAGTTCTATACTCAGTTTCACTCCTACGTAGTTTGGTTATTAGCCTAGTTTCTTCAAAGTCGACCCTGGTATTTAGTCCCTGTGTTACTTGGTCTTGAAAAAATGATAATTCTACATACACATAGACACTCGTCCTCATTTATATGGTAATGATATATACGCTAAAATAGGCAATTTATATAAATATGTAATAGTATAC